>OZ038481.1:93195214-93485214 GCA_964036315.1 Acanthosepion esculentum
TCTACCATGAAAGATGGGTAGGTAGTGGAGGACCGGTTCATTTGCCTGCCTGTTACTCTTTGGATTTTTATCGGTGGAGCCACCTAAAACATTTTGTTTATGCTGCATATAATAATAATGCAGAGACGCTTCATCAATGCTTCATGGGGGGGGGGTACTGAGAAACCGTTTGACACTGTGGAAGTATTTAAAAGTCTCCGTCAATCAAAGATCTGTCGGATGCATGTGTGTGTACAAGCATGCGGAGAACATTTTGAAAATTTTGTTATGAGTTGTGTTGATGTACAACGATGGCCCTTTGCACATATGTTTATATGGATATTTTACCTTGTTTTGGTGCGAGGAACCTACCCACAAAGTTTATAAAAGTATTTTTGATATACCTCATATATATATATATATATATATAATGTAAAATGACCGCAACTTGATAGTGGCATTTGTTTTGTTGCCGATTTCTGGTATGTTCTAGATGGAAACCTTTAATCCTTCGGCTGCGGCTCAGATTTTGTTGGATGTTGACGTTTTGACCTTAAATGTATGCCTTAAAGATGGAGTATTAAGAATTGCACTTTCGCCATATTATCTCAAACTGCAACAAAAAGTCATTCAGAAGGTTTATTTGTATTGGGCTCCGCCTCTTCGGACTGTGAAAAAGTTATTTGGAATATTTTTAAGAGTTTAAAAATCGATATCTCATCTGCCTTCGTCATTTGAAGAAACTTGGGTTCCTTTCCAAACACGTGGATGCCACATTCTTTGAAAAAGGTAGTGTTTCTGTGGAGATTTCTTTTACTGTTACACTACGAAAAGGAACCGTTCTTGGAAAGTATTGTCACAGGCGATGGAAAATCGGTCGTCCGACGCTAATGGAGCTAGAAAGAAGCTCATGAATGTGCAGAACCAGTGGCTAAAGCGAGCTTGCAGCCAATGAAGGTGTTACTGTCCGTTTTGGTGGGATTTACAGAGGGTTATTTTATTTTGATTTTCTTCCAGCCCGCGAAACAATAACTGCAAAGAAGTATTGCGACCAACTCACCAATCATAATGCGGCTATTCTAGAAAAAGGACCGGTTTTGGTGTCATTTTCCACCACGACAACGCAAGACAGAAGACCGTGCAGAAGCTTAAAGGTTTGAAATTAGAAACCCTCCAGTACCCACCGTTTTCTCTTCACTTGGCTCCTTCGGATTTTCATTTGTTCTCGTTTCTACAAAAAAAACTTAAATAATAAAATGTTTGACTCGTAGAACGATGGGAGAGCTTTTAAAAACAATACAATGCGACTAATAAATGACTAATTTGACTAATAAATGTTTTTTGTCAGTATGAAAAATTTTGCTTTTAATTTTCTAATCAGGCACGAACGTTTGCAATAGACTAATATGTATGTATGTACGTATGTATGTATATATAGCCACGTGGTTAGAACGTTCACTTTCAAATCTCGTCATTGTCGAATTTTCAGGAAGGTATCTTCTTGGTGTTATCGGTCTGGGGGAGGCGATCCAAGCGTGTGTAACGTTTTGGAAAGTGCATGAAAAACATATCACGTGTTGACCCAAACCTTGTGAAATTAGGCAGACGAAACTCGTTGATAGATGTGCTACCAGGAAGTCACAAATCATTGTATCCGAGGTTTTTATCGTGCTTACCTAGTTTACGCTAGGTAACGCGATCTCTCCTAGAAACGGTAACTAAAGTCCGCTCAACGTATTTGCAGTATAAACTACAGAGCCCACCTGTGGACTGCAACAGTGACTAGTAGACGGGCGTCTTTGAATACGAGTGGCCAGCCATTATATCTATACGGAAATATTATCTTTTAAAGACAATATTTACGAATATTGCTCTACATACTAGGTATTTAAACTATTTACATGTTGTTGTCCTTTTGCTGACTGTTGTCCTCATTTTTGTTGTTTTTATCACATTTCCGCCGTTGTACCCTACGGCATTCCTTAGGTGCATATCTGAACTGAATCCTTTATACAATTTAAGGGAGTAAGTTGTTCTCGTTCTGCTGACTTTGTTTAGGGATATCTGGTTTAGTTCTTTAGTACTCACCCCGTTTCTAATGAGTCCAAGTACACACTACCTGCTCCAGAGATTGAACTCATTTTTATTTGGTCACCAAATTCACGAACCAACGATTTAATCCACTAGGATAATTTCCAGTGTGCCAATTCTGTGTTGAGAACTTGGAGCCTTAAACCTAACCTGACTGCTACTGATTGTCATGTTTGACTGCACTCGCCTAAGATTCTCTTTTTACAGCTGTAAGCGGTTCTTATTATTTGTTTCCATATTCAATTTATTTATTTTTATACTAGGCCTAATAGAGTGGTCTAGCAGAAGCACTGATTCTTTCAGATGTCTAACACTCCAGTGTTCTTCTTGGACAGTATTTTTACTTCATGACTGTCTGTCTGCCTTTTGGCAAGGAATGGAAACTACAAAACCTCCTGTGGTCGCCAACAACAAATCCAGGTAGGACATCTAATTCTCTCAGAATTCTCTCTGTATAGATTGAATATGTCCGGTGAGAAGACGCATCATTGTCTTACACCACTATTTATTTTTGTATATCTGCTGAACTCATTTTATGTTCGAATGCAGACAGTTTACTACCACAATAGGTACTTGATTATTCTGATATGTTTCCCAAATATGTCAAAGTTTCTGACCAGTACTAATCTGAGCTTAGTTTGACATAAAAACACGAAAATAGTCTAATAAATGATCCATTTGGTAACGTTGAGGAACCCAAATATATTCTTTTTTTTCTAGTACATTGGCGACAATCCCTTTGTGATAATTCTGCTCCACTTACTTTGACACGAACTTTGTCAAGGTAATAAGAATGATGGGAGAAGTGGATTCATGCCTTTCTGAAATGTATTAGCAATCGTACACGGTTTATACTTTCCTTTTCCGTACCAATAGCTATTGCAATGCATCGAGTAAGGAGAAGTTATTCTTTTAAAAACACATCGCTTAAAACATCGTCCTAGAATTTTCAGCGTCAAGTTGAACTAACGCCTTAAATAAAAAATCGAAATATATACTAAGCTGAGAGCTGATGTCACTAGGAAAGTCGTTAATGAAAGCTAAAAACAAAGTGGGATTAAAGATAGAGACCTGGATTCACCTGCATTAGTACAAAAGAATCTGAAAGAGTGGCAGTTAAGGGTAACTTTCAATTCCTGATTTAATAAGAAAGATTGGATCAGTCCAAAAATTAACCCAGAGACACCCTAACTTTTCAACTTGTGAAGAAGACCCGTAGTCCAGACCCTGTCGAACGGTTTGGACATATTAAAAGCAACAGTCCGAGCTTCACCATTCTTATCTAAATCTTGATAGACTTTTTCCGAAATAATCATTAATGCATCAGCAGTTGACCAAGAGAAAAAAGGAAGTGTGAGACTCCTAACGATTTCAGTATTGATTAGGGCCTGTTGCAGTATGCCAAAAAAGAGGTAGAAGTATAATAGGCCGATATTTGGAAGGGTAGGGCGGTATAAATCATTTTTTATATCAGAGTTTTCTCCAGACATTCATCTTTCGAAAGTTACTAAGATTACTACAATAAAATAAATATGTCACAAATTCCAACTGTTTTTTTTTTATTAAGAGATATTGCCTTGTTGTCCAAAGCAAGTTGGCGTCATCTCTCCTTTATTCGTCATGTTTCTTTTAGGAGCGGTAAAAATATGAGGTCGATCATAAAACTGAGGTCGATTAAAATTAGAGGCTATCACTACCTTCTTTCCAATTTCAGATCATAGTTTCTGTTTTGGAAAGTTTTATCGTGAGACTTATTTCTTGGAACACTTGGTAGAGGATATTGATTTTCTATTCAAGAGCCTTCTTATTCCAACTACGAATACCTATGTCATCATCAGTACGTTGGCCTCGAAATCAGGATCGCCGTCTTCTATCAGTTGATTCGTTTGAGATGTAATATGAAAATGCTTAAATAATAAGTGCCTATCTCTTCACGTTTATGCTTTTAAAAGCGAAGGATATAGCTTAGGAAATGATTAAATAGACTAGAACTCTTTTCCCCTTATGGTACACTTGACGGCTAGTCATGTAATAATTTGTGAACCGATAAAGTTCCCCTATTAGATAGATGCTTTTTACAGGGGTGGTTGTGCAAAAACTGCTTGATCTGACACCATTGATATGTATTTGATGCAATACATGAGTGAATGAATTGAAGAACAGATTTCAATATTGACATGACAGTTGAATTGTCCCAGCAAATATGTATTGTAAGACACTACTCACTGATTGTCAATTTCTTGCTCAACGTGACGTCCATAGTCTCATTTTGATTTTGCCGATCTGACCTCCATCTTCTGGCTTTCTCCTTCTATATTTCAGAAAGGAATGAGTCATTCCCTTGTTCAAATTTAAATTAAATCAAGGGGAAAAACATTTCGGGGGGAGGGGTGTGACTCACCCACCTCCATTAGAGATGGGATGCCCCTCGGAGACCCACTTTTGATCAAAATGAAATACACTTATTCAAGTATCCTGGGTAATGTAGTTTCAGAATATTTGTATTTATGAGGATCTCCAAAACCCTAGGATGAGTTCGATAACAAACAGACAGAAGCTACAATACAACTATATATATATATATATATATATATATATATATATATATATATATATATATATATATATATATATATATATATATGAAAAGAAGACATTTTTTATGTTTATACGTTCTTTTTATAGATACAAATATTTAAGTAAATGCTCTGTTTATAATAAAGAGTATTAACCGGCCTGAATGTCTGAGAAATTTTCATAGAAAATATGCGTCATCCGACAGGAATCGAACCTGTATCCTATACGGAAGCGTCATATAGCCTGACGTGCTTTTATCGATTTCGTCACAAAGGAACGTCTCGGTTAGCCAGGTCTATCTTACTGTTTTTAAATTACAATTCTCCATAATTTTCTCTTGTACATTCATATCTGCTTGATGCGTATCCACATGTAAACAAATGACGTCACACATTATGAACTGGACAAAGTCCGACAATTATTTATTTTTATGTTTATACATAGATTCTTTTTAATAGATACAAATATTTAAGTAAATGTTCTGTTTATAATAAACGGTATTAACGACATTTACCGGCCTGAATGTCCGAGAAATTTTCATAGAATATGTATATATATATATATATATATATATATATATTAATCATTTCACCACAACCTAGGGAATAAATGGCACTAAGATTTAGGGGGTTACTGAGAGTGAAAGAAATAGATCGGAAAAAAGAACGGGATTCAAGGAGATAAAAGATAACGAGTGGCGTAACATTTAAAGTTTTGAAGTTCGTAGTTGAAAGGAAAGTAGGAAGAGTTCCCTGTGAAGCGCGGTAGAAGAAACTATTAGCATAGAATTTACAGTCACGGACAGTATATATCGTATAATAATGGCTGGCCTCCCGTATCGGAGAATGGCTGCTCAGGCACATTTGCGTTTGTTCGACACCAAGAGAGCCGGCCTGCAACTATGCTGAGTGAACCTTAGTTATACTTTTTGGGAGAGAGCGTATTATCTGGCGTGATCAACAGTCTGAACAACGCAAGCACGCTCAAATTCTCGGTCACAATGACTTGTGACTCCGTGCTAGCACAATCATCGACGGCTCCCAAATAGCTTCATCCATGGTATAGTTTTCAGGTACTTTAGGATCACCTTCCACAGAATGATAAGAAATCACCTTCCTAACAAATCTGCCATGGTGAGATTCGAACATGGGTCTCATGGTGAAAATAGCGAACGTTCATGTGCCGCTATGATATATATAAGATATAACAGATATATAAATAGGGAAGGTATAACTTTATTCTCTAGTAAAGACAGCTCATTCTTCACCAGGTGTTCCCTAATAATTGTAGCCTGAATTAAGACTATTGATTGATACGCTTTTACGGCTTATCAACCCTTGTGCAGCTTATTTAAAACCAGAAAATAATTTTAGATTGTAAGAACATGTTTGGGATCATAATGGTTTAGTGATACAAGACTTAATAATTAACCCCTGGCTAGGTATGGGATGGGGGTGTTGAGAAGCAGTGGATTCATAAGTTTCCCAGGGGGGTTTACGCGTTGGTGAACATAACGATCCCAACTAGAACTCGAACTCGTTTCTTCGATAATTATATTAATTCAGAGCCAGGAAACCAACCACACATCCAAGCTTACAGCTTACAGCACCTGGTATTCCCAAATAGTCAACCAACTAGGTACTGACCCTGTTCTACGTTGCTTAACATTAGTGATAGTATGGTAAGCCCAGATTAAGTTCAGGTCTGGAATGATCTGAAATGAAATGGAACATAAAAGGACTGGTATATCAACAGTGTATATCAATATGGCGGTAAATTACATCACTATTTAAAAACGGAACATCCTGTTATTTGAATCAATCCTTAAAGAACCAAAAGAAATAAAATATATTGTTAATGATTTCCTTTGCTTATATGTGTTAACCATTTGGGTTAATTAAACAAGCAGTCAAACATCTACTGACTAAGCTGGGTTAATTAAGCAAGTAGTCATATCTCTAATGACCAGGCTCGACTTTGCTTAACTTTTGCAGTTTATTTAAAGCTGGAAAAGATTGTAAGATTGTAAATATGTTTTCTCGTGATAATAATGATTTACTGATAAAAGTCCTACTGATTAACCCATATCTGGGGGAAGAGGTGGATTCATACCTTTCCCAAGGTTATTTGCATATGTGAATACAATGAACCAAACTGGAATTGGAACTCGGCTCACCGACTTCCAATCCAAGCTTACAGCACCTGTTATTCGCAAGCATACACCCATATAGTTACTGACTAGGTTCTATGTTGCTTAACTTTGGTAATAGTATGGTAAGCCCAGATTAAGTTCAGGTCTGGAATGATCTGAAATGAAATGGAACATCAAAGGACTGGTATATCAACAGTTTATATCAATATGGCGGTAAATTACATCACTACTTAGAAACGGAACATCCTGTTATTTGAATCAATCCTTAAAGAACCAAAAGAAATAAAATATATTGTTAATGATTTCCTTTGCTTATATGTGTTAACCATTTGGGTTAATTAAACAAGCAGTCCCAACATCTACTGACCAGGCTTGACGTTGCTTAACTTCGATGGTCATACTGGAACCGCGATTTTAACGTGTTGTGGCCGTAAGCCTTGATTAAGAATAATTTAAGCTCAACATATATCTATCGCTCACTTAATCTATCTATCTATCTATCTATCTATCTATCTATCTATCTATCTATCTATCTATCTATCTATCTATCTATCTATCGCTAATTGTACCACGTGTTTTTACGATTGAAATAGAGTTTAGGCCATTGAGAATCAATGGAACACCTAATCTAATTTGTTTCAAAGGGGATTCGCATATTCACCGAATAATGATGTCCTTCGAGATGACGTCTTTATGGGCCTACATTGATTAAATGCTCTTCTATAGCATGTTTTCCGAAGAGCAGAAACCTGCTGGATAATGATGTTACTCTAATTTAGGTTGGAGATATTTGATACTGTAATAATGGAATTGACTTCGCCGGCAATTATAAACATGCGGATCATATCTGCTTGATTAATTTTGGCTAGTTTATTCTCCATCTTATTTTTGTTGCTTTTCATCGAAACTTTAAGTTAGTGTAAGTATAAGTGGAGTAAGATAACTATGAGCGTTAAGCAAGCAACTTAAAAGGAAAAACAGCCTGCTCGGAGATTTTAATTCGTATCCCGCATTCTCTCTGGTGACATGCGCGTAGCGGTCACCAGTGAGAAAAACGCCATTTGTATAACGTTCGAGTTCCGCCTAGTCCGCTGCGTTTGCTTTCTCACAAATAACTTGGAAATGAATAGACCCATGTCTTGAAGTTAGGGGTAAATAGCAGGACAGCCTGGGCTCTCCACCTCTCAACCGTATGGGTGTGGAGATAGCAACTTCGCCCTGTAAAAAAACCCTACTTGTTACTGTAACCACATCAGTAACACACAGTGTAGTGAATCTGTGTCCCTATACTCTACAGGGGGGGGGGGGTACAGGGTAAAAATACATACATTTTATGCAAAGAAATATCCGAGATCCGAACCGAATTAAATATCAATAAAGAATATTTCTTCGACGAGATTATCATGTGTGGAGACACTGGCATGTACTGGACTTACTCTGACAGATAGCAAATTTGACTTTACACTTGATGTAACATCAGAGTATCAAGGAGGAGATCCAGAACGTATCCTCATGTGTACCAGGGGAAGATTCGATTTTCATAGAATGTCAGTGGCTGCTCCTGACATATAAATAAGTGGGTGATCTAACTGAGCTTAAGCTGTGCACACTTAGGACAACCGGAAGACAGAAAGATATTTAAGCACCCCACCGAGGAGGGAAGTGAAATCGTGTCTATCACATCCTAGCGAGAATATCCAACTTTGGATAAAGCCCTCAAATCAACAACTTCTCATGCTGATATTAAGTTGTTCCGAAAATAATGTTGTATTTTAGAATCAACTTTTTCTTGAATTAATGACTTTAAACAACGTTTACATCAGTCAAAAAAGGAACCCTGGACATTTATGCCATCATGTTACAAGGTTATTTATGACTTTACCATAAAATTCTAATGCAACGGGTATAACAGCAAAATTGTCCAAACCGTGTAACAGCAAAATTGTTCAATTGTTAGATTAAGCTTTGAACCGTTGTATCTTAGAAATGATTAAAGATATCTTAATGGAATTCTTGAGGTCTTTATAACATTATTGGACACTATTTTGAGCAATGAGAATATATAATTACTTTCCAAGATTAACAGAAGAATCGTGATGAAATCGATTATAAACGAAAATGACACGTTCATCATTAACTAATCATAGCTAAGGATCAGAAGTTCATGAAGGATTTAAATAAAGTTCAAATAATTATATATTATTCCAGGATCATTTTCCAACTTATTCAAGATGATGATCTCCCTTTCTAACCTTCTAACTTTCTGTCCTGGAGTAACCTGGAAAAGGAAACTGAATTTAGTTTAGTGTTTTTTTTTTTAGATATTGAACATTTTGTGGGATGGCCAATTTTGCTGTCACACGATTTGGACAATTTTGCTGTTACACTCGGTATTAGAAATTTATTAATCTTTGAATGCAGTTTCTGCATCTTCTTCGCAACGGAATGTCTTTTGAATTCAAAATTTGTCCAGATACTTGAAAAATGGTAGTCAGTGGGCGAGAGAGACCAAGGGAATATGGTGGATGTGGCAAAGTATCGTATCACAAGGCCAGTAAGGTTCTGTAATGTCATCCTGTGGTCAAGCGTTTTTCTGAAGCGGACTTGGACCTCGTCAGGTAATTAGTACCGGTCGAATTTTGTTTAACTGAATCTGTATTTCATCCAGTTGCTGGCAGAAAACATCGTCAGTGATACTCAGACTAGATTCCAGAAAGCTGTATTGGGCAACACCAAAGGCAAGATCACCAGACAGTCAACATAATCTTTTGGTGAAATTTCGATTTTGTAATTTGTTTGGGTTCTTCGTCATGAGCAAGTCATTGAGCCGATTGTTTACGATTTTCATAATGGATCCATTTCTCACCATAAGTCATATTCAATCAAGAAATGGATTATTCGAATTTTGCAGCGAACACACTTCAAAACGTCGAACTCTTTGACTTCCACTGAGTTCATGCGGTACATATTTATCGAATTTCTTCACATTGCCAATTTTATTGAGATGCTCCGATAGTGTTGAAATGCAGACACCGATTATCTGAAACAATTCTCTGGCACTTTGACGGGGATTCTGTTCGACTAGTGTTATAAATGTTGATTGCCAGTTACAGATGGACATCCTGTACCACCTTGATCTTCAGAAATCGAACCCTCACTGCGGAACTTCAAATACCAACGCCGTAGTGCCCGATTACATGAAACCTTCACGCGATGCTTTGTTAGTATTACCAACAGTTTGAGAAGCATTATGACCGAGCTTGAAATCATGCAAAAATAGTAAATGCATCTCTTCTTTTTTCATGTTCAACATGAGATGTATATAATATTTTAAGTTAAATTCTGAAAGAGATTGATATGAAATTAACATAAACGACCCTTTTATCATTAGGAATTTGTGCAACTCTTATAATAATACTATATTAGAACACAATTCAAAAGCTTTATTCTAAAATCGGACATTATTTTCCGAACAGCTTAATAATTGACGAAGTCCATAAGTGAATAAAAACAATTTTACGCATAAAAGATTTAGTCTCGTATCGTCGTCAGCACCCGTTCGTATCCGAGCATCGGGATCGTCATCCTCTCTCTTCTTATTCCCTTACTTTCCCCCGCTAGGGCAAGTTTGTTTTCCTCGTCCACTGTCAACTTTACTCTCTCTTTCCACTTGCCACCGAATATCGTTCGCACGTGTCATCCATGCCTCCACCTATGATGAAAATCATCCTTTACTTTGGGTGTTCCAACTAAGAGCAACGCTGAGTTGAGTTCGATCATTATAACCATAAATTATACTTACTACGCTAAATTCTGAACCAGAAAAAAGTGGACACATTCAAGAGATATTGAAAATTTTGTTTCACTACGGTTTATATAAAAACAGAGAATAAACTGTCCAAGTTTTTTTTATGTTTTTCTTTAATTGGTTACACGTGAACATGCACACACAGACACTATACAAACACACCATCTTTAAATTCCATAAATCCATCGGAAAAAATTCAGAATTTTGAATTGATAAATTCTAAACCTTTTAACTAATATTTTAACTAATATTTTAACCAAATTATATTTTTTTACTATAGGCGATAGACAAGTTGTACAGGTGATAGGTTGCGCTAGGGGTACTTTTTGTCAAACACTGTAAGATGATACAAATCCAAAATATTGACATGAAAATTTGAGTCATGTACTTAAATAGACGTATTGGATATAGACTTTCATATGGATGTCATGCATGGCGTCTAACTTATTCAGAGATGCCTAAAATATCATCTGTCTTGTCAGATCAATGGTTAAAATGGCTTCAAACGAATTAATCCAATAAATCTTACAGAAGACTCTGCTTCATCAGATCCTATATATTCACGCTACAGAATCACAAACAACTTTACCAAATAACTCTTTCAACAGTAGCAACTAAAATGAGGGTCGCATGTAACTGGAAGAGAAAATGATCAAATAATTAAGCTGTTAACTTTTCACATTACTTTAAACAAAAGATTTGGAAGGAAACTTCCATCAATAATGGAAACATCGATAACAGTTTGTGGACTTGAGAAGCTTATTTCCCTGAACAACAGGTTTAAGAAAAAAGATCTTATAAATTTCAACCGACAATAACATGACGTCTTCGCTAAATGAATAACGAATGTTTCCTGTATGGAAACAGTTAATTTTACCATTACCCTTTCAAAAATTACCATAATCGTTTTCAATATTACTATTAGGTTATATCATATTATCAGATTGCCATCAGGCTATATCACATTATCAGATTACCATTAGGTTATATCACATTATCAGATTACCATTACGTTATATCACATTATCAGATTGCCATTATGTTGTATCACATTATCAGATTAATAAATATTATTAATTTGGTGTTATGAAGATGAAGTAGGTGTGGATTATAGTGCATCGGTTGTTACTGAAAATGTGACCATGCTAACCTTGTATTAAGTTGTACTATATAGAAATATCAGAGTCAAAAACATACATAACTTAGCGCTATTAAGATGGATTTAATTAAGTATGTAGTCTACAGTTGTGTAAGATTGCGCCGCATGTGGTGTTGGGTTGCGACGATTCACAGTTTAGGATAGATTTACGAAGATGTGGACGTTTTTGATCATTTCATCCGAAGCAAGGCAACAGAGTCACTAAGACTCAAGGGGTTACTGAGTGTGAGAGAATCTGAAAAAAAAAGAAAATCTTATGAAAGAGAGAGAACAATAAAAGAACAAATAATAAGAAGCCAACGATTGACATTACATTTAAATTTTTGAAGATCAAAGTTGTCAGGGAAGCAAGAAGGCATAAGAGAGTTCCACAAGCGAGAAGTGCGACAGAAGAAACTATTAGCATAGAACTTACGGTTACATGAGCCATTTCAACTGTAAAGTGATGAGACCTTGTTGCCAATCTTGTACTCTGCTTAAATTCATAAAATATAAGTACCATAGATGAAAGGAATATTTATTTTGAAAACACAAATATGGCCCAAGGCCAAAGAGGGGATAAGGGAAGGCTGGCCTTTCATCTATCTGATCTTAAACTTATCTAGCCACGATTACTGACCAAAATATATAACATTATTCCTTACACCAAACCAACACATTCTTACTTACCATTCTTAATACAGCCACCATAATACCTCAAGTCTCTATGAAGTCCTAACTATTTCTTCATAGAGGAAAATTAATCATAACAATTACCATAAAATATTTATAAAAATGACACAGCTAAGCTATTTTACGGCAGTGGGAAATTGAATGAAACCGAGATACTAGATCAGGACCAGTAACATTGCAGATTCTTCTTTGGATTTAATGAAGAATCTCTAATTTTGCGAAAGACGGAAACAGGAATTTTATCAGAAATACCTAACCAGATGTCATAGTAATATTCACTGAATGGACGAATTGTAGGTAAAATTGTCTATATATTCTATTTTGTTATTGAAAATCTAGTTATTCTACCGTTCACTTGTTTCGTTCATAATAAAGTTTGTTTTTGTGACTGTGAAGCAAGCACAACTTTGTTTTTTCTTTTTTTCTAAATTTCCTCCAATACAAAGCTCGAGAATCACTCAAGCTAGAGGATTACAGATGAGAACCTAATGATGAATGGCTTGTAAAAAAGAACGTGGCAGGAATATTATGAGGATAAGGAGGATAGATAACGATTTATTGAATTGAAGAGACCATGATATAAGCATTCATGTGTCGTAAATAGGAAAGGTTGACACACATATAGAAAATAAGAAGTAGTTTATTCTGAAGAATAATATGGTACACGGTTGTGAACACAGACTAATGAAATAAGCAGTTAATCATTAACTCGTCGGTATTTACCTGGGTCCTCCCCACAAGGCGGGATGTAGCATAAGGCCGGTTTTTAACGTGGGGTTTTCCGAGAGCGTACGCTAGGGCAAAAATTCCCTGTAGACACCGCATACACAGGGTCGGGTGGCTTTCTACCTCACTAGACGAGACTCTACCCGCAAGCATAACCTCATCTGGGTTCCTTTGCGCCTGAAGACAGAGAGACGACAAGCAGAGTAACGATTAATCGGTAACTCCCCTCCCTTAGTAAGAGAGAGTGCTGTTTAAATAGTCTTAGACCAGTGCATTTGTGGGACTGTTCTACTACTTCACAACAGTTAAGGGAAGCACTCATGTGGGAGTGTTGTATCCTTAAAGAGGTTACAAACAGACAAAGATGGTACTCGAGTGAAGGAACAGCAACACGCGTGTAGATGAAAAAGTGCTTTATTGTAAAAGACTGGGAATCGGGTGGCAGGCTAGTAATTCCCGAAGCAAGCCCCCAGGTATATCCTGTGATCACTCTATATGGTTAATGATATAGTTAGTCCATAGATACGATAGGGAGTCTGAAACATTCCGTTACAACAGAAGTAGCAGAAATTGAAAACTTTTTGGGAAAAGCGCTGTCTGATTGGAACTTACTTCTTACTGTTGGTACATGGAGAAAATAATGGTGATTCAACAACGTGGAAGCGACATAACGTGTTCTAGCTGTAAATATCTTAATTGGTGATACTAGAGAATGGAGTTTAGTTGAACATATTCCCTGTTAGAGATAGAGTAGCGATAGGCTTGCAACGGTTCATCTGTGAGAAAGAAGCTTTAGAGTTGAAAATAAGTAATCACTCACATGACGTTGCAAACGATTTTGAACTTTGTCAACTACCTTAATATAAGTTCACATTTAGAGAAAGAGAAACCTACAACTAGAAATCGGGGAAAATAAGAGAATAAACGCTAAGGCGTCAAAGATAGTTATTTAAGTTAATAATAGTCTAAATAAATCTCAAATTTCACCCCAAGCAAAACAATAATGCCACTAAAATGTAAGGGAGTTAATGACTGTTAGAATATGAGAAGAAGAACAAAAAAAAAAAACACTAAGGAGAGAGAACAATAAAAGAAGAAGAATTGAGAAGACAGAATTTAACGATTGACATTTCATTTAAATTTTTGAATATAAAAGTTGACTGGAAAGCAATAAGTCAGAAAAGAGTTCCACAAGTGAAAAGTGCGAGAGAAAAACTGTTAGCATAAAACTTGCGCTCACATCTCGTCGTTCCAAATGTAAATGATGGGACCTTTCCGCCAATCTAGTATTGCGCTTAAACTCAGAAAGTCTTGGTAACGTAGAGGAAAGTTAATCAAAACAATTACCAAGAAATTATTTATAGAAAATGGCGCCTGGATGCTACATTACGGCGGTGGGTAAGTGAATGAAACCGAGAGGCAAGATCAGGACCAATAACTTTGCAGATTCTTCTTTGAATATTTTTTTTCGAAGATCACTAAATATATATAGCACGAGCAGCAGACAATATGTGGCACCGATATTCTAAGCATGGATGAAGGCTAGACTATATTTAAGAGGGATTCAAGAGAGAATAACTGTCCCGCGTGGTTCAGTGAAACAACCTTCCTAGCAGCAAACCAAGCAAAATGATTCAATATAAACTTCTTACTTCATGTCAATGGAAAAGGTTAGTCCGAGAAGACATTATAATTAACATGATCCATTCAGATGGATGTTAAAAAGAGAACAGTCAGACGATTAAAAGAGATTAGATTGAATTTATAGAAATTGGTCCTTTCCAAAATAGTTTATCTAAAAAAATGAATATATATATATAAAGATGATAATTTATCATCAAAATAATAATACCCGATCTTGTAAATAAATTAAATAACATTGAACAGACAATCGAATTTATTCATGAAAAATAAACACCTCATTACCGTTCTTTTTTGGTATTATGTTAAACAGAACTAACAGCGATCCAAAACTAAATGTCTTTTTTTTAAAAAATCAGTTCCACCCCATGCAAAGCATTAAAGCCACAAGAGGTTACTGGGTGTGGAAGAATTAGGAACAGAAACATTAGTAATGAACGGGAAGAGAAAAGATTAATCTGAAGAAAGTAGATAGCGATTGGCATTGCATTTAAATTTTTGCAGATTAAAGTTCGCTGGAAAGTATGAGGCAAGAAGGGGGTTCCACAGGCGGGAAATGCGAGAAAATAAACTGTTAGCATCGAACTTACGTTTACATCTAGCCAGCTCAACTGTAAATTGATGAGATCTCAACGCCAGTTTCGTACTTCGCTTAAATTCATAAAGATTAGGTACTATAGGGAAGAGCAATATTTATTTTGCAAAATTTACAAATATGTGACACAATTGCAAACGGGAGAATAGGGAAAGTATGGTCTTCTGTGATATAATTAACCCTAGGTAGTCACAATTACTGACCCAAACATACCACAATATTCCTTACAGATTCTTACTTGCCATTCTTACTACATCCACCATAATACCACATAATCCCTACGAAATCCTAACTAGTCCCCCTATGTACAATTCTTTTCTGGGAGAGTGGGGAGGGAAATAAAACGACAATTTAAAAATCTAAACTCCACTGTATATATACAATATGAGATAAGAAACTACAGTGGCTCTGATTGAGAATTCGGAGGACCGAGTTCGAAATTTAGTCAAATCCATTACATTCACTTATGTGCTAATACCCTTGGGAAAGGCATGAATCCTCTTCCCCTCTCCCCAGCTATGAGTAAATAGCAGGACGGACCGGGTTCTATAGCCTTGGATGGCAACTGGTCTACCGCAGAAAGAAATGGTAACCGTCAGTCATGTATCGAAGGATGCATAATCGCCTAAGCGTGTGTCATGCATGGCACGTGACTGACTGAATAACCCCTCCCCACAATCCTTAAATCAATGTGGAACTTTACTAACATAAAATACTCACTCGTTTAACCACTCGCTCAAACACCCACCCACCCAAACACATCAGCATATATGAAAAAGACATACCCGAAATACGAACGGCACCCTGCATCCACCAGAGAACTGAAATCTTTGGGCACCTAACAGGGGAGGGGGAATTTAACTAAAGAAAGTGGAGGTGGAAATAGAAGTGGCCAATGGGCATACAACGACTAGCTAAGTTAACTTTGAAGGAAGAAACTAAAGACAAAAAAACAACTCTAAACTAAACTAATTTTGGACTTGGTTGCCAATGTTCAATACAGTTAAAACAAAACCCTTAATCATAACCGGCACTAAAGTGCCCCTCTAAATCGGCCTCTCTTCCTCGACACAAACACCCAAGACTCAGCCACCTTTTGCCAAATTCTGATGGAGGGAGCCGCCGCCTTTCCGTGTTGATCTTGACTTTAAGCTGATGCTTAAAGAACAAGATCAGTTGGGAAGAGGTGAACTTCTCGCCCCTATAGAATTTCTTCTGACGTGACCTCCATATCATTACTCAGATAAAACCTAGCAAGCAAAAGAACACATAGTGTTCAGCCTTCGACAACGATGGTATCACAATGCTACAGACAGAGCTGGTCTCGAGGACGAAAAACTTTCCGCGCCATTATGTATTCAATCAACTTACCCAACGGGACTACGACTCTGCAATGAAAGAAGGTGTGATTCAGGTTCTTCACCTACCTATCAAAGCGCACGCAGTTTGGAGAGGGACTTTCGAATCACCAGCCAGGTGAATGATGCCTCAACATTATTGAGGCATTTCAACCCGGGCGTCCAAGGCCATATTGAGCGAGACTCCTGCTTCGTAAGACCGGGTTCATCTATCAGATCATCTTGAACAGACCCCTCACCAAATAAATGTAATATAATGCCCTACGTGAAAATGCCTGGAAAAGTAAGAAAGACGGGTGACTGCTAAAAGTAGGGTAGACCATTTAATACTGGAGATGTGTCCCTGCCAACCAGCTTCAGCATTTCCCAGATTTCCGACTGTGTCATGGGATCCTTTCATCCAGCCGCTTCAGACGCCTTGAAGCGAGGAAAGCCGGCCAAATAGGCATCAAACTGAGCAGTGCATAGACTAGGGTCTCTGGAGTATTTTTGAAGGAAAAAATATTACCAACAATACTTTTTTGAGGAGAAAATATTAGCAGCAATACATTTTTTTGAAATTTACCAGCAATTAAAATCTTAATCGACATTAAATAACCCATTGAAGTTGATATACCTTAAAACAAACCAAACCAAACCAAAACAATCAAAAGTGTGAAAACCGTTTCTACTTGTTCCTCGGATACGCGGTAGACGTCTTTCTCGAGGCTATTAAGTGGTTTTGTTTTTCCTTTTTTTCTGATGTGTTTGAACTTTCCCAGCTTGGTTGCCTTTTAGATGAGTCCCATTTCTGTGATGACTCTGAATGGGTGTGAATGGGAGTGGAAACTGGTGTGGTTTGTGTGGAAATGACTGGAAATGTCGATGGAGTATGTTTCTTTTTGAGGCTTGTCATTTTGGAAGAGGTATGGGATAATGATCTAGTCATTGGGGGAGGGGTCATGATCTTTGCGATGGTAGAGAAGACGAAGCAGAGGATTAGGGGTCCGGCACCACCACTGGCTTTGGTTTTTAACCCGCTTATCTTCGAGATTTTCTCTGAACTTTTTCAACTTTTTAATTTTTTCCAGTTATGTTCATTTCTCTTCTGTATTTTACTAGCAGAATTAGTATAAGATGCTGAGACCTTTCACTTAGAGCTGGTTGAGGAAATGTACCTGTAGGTGTTATTTGCCCAGGCGCCTTCAGAGGAGTGAGGTCTCGCTCTTTTAATCTTCCCTCAGCCCCTATCAAAGACACGCTATTACCCTTCTTCCTTTTCCTTACCCGAACTTGCAAGAGGCGTCGGTTTTTAGAGGAATGTGGGATGGTATCCAATTGAGGATTTGTCTGCACTAGTCCGTGTCGTTGGTAGGCCCATTATCGGCGCCGAGGAACAATCAGTATCGGTCAGTGGGGGATTTAGGTCGCATGCAGGTCGAAGTCCAGAGACCTTCATCTCTGTTCAGGAAGAAGATGAGAGGTGAACAGTCTTTCCACAATTCCAACAAGTTGGTGTTCTGTCGTCACGAATAGACCAGTATTTTCCTGGCGGCAAAAACCCAAAGAGTCGAGGGACACGAAGGCCAAACGATTAAAACTTCATCCCCTGTTCAGGTTGACAAAATTCGCACCTAGAGTCTGGCAATACTGGATGAGGTAGGTAGATAGGTGCTCGCTTATTATGAGGGGAGGGTTCTCGTACACTGTCACATAACCCAGGTCTTTTGTAATCAGCTCGAGGCTGGCGACTTCGATAGTCTTCGGCTGTAGGCAGCAGTGAAAAAATCAGTCTCTTTAATGACTCTTCTGGGTTTGACCTCCAGCGATATCAGTGATCGAATTACTGCGTTTTTCCTGGGGCGACAAACTTTGCGAGATAGTTTGTCCACCACGAAGACCTACACCATTTTCTTTTAGAACCTCTTTAATTCGTGAGGCTCTTCCAAAAGCCTGTACTCTTTTATGAAACGTTCATAGCTATTGGCCCGTTCCAAAAATTTTGCGATGTTAATTATGCAACTGGGAGGAGACTTTCAGCATCAGGGCGATTCCCCGGTTGTCGTAATCGTCGGTGACTCACTTGAATTGGACACATTCTTGCTTATTTCCTTGTCATTATTACTAAATTCCTTATTTTTGTCATTTTTAACTTGGTACTTTTGGCTTGACTCTACCCGAGATCATAATTTTCATTTTCTTCTATCGGGTGGGTCTGCCTTAGTAGCAGAGCCGAAAAGGCCCTTTTGTCGGCCATAATGTTAATTAGGATCTCCAATTAATGCCAAGCAGGAAAAGAATTCTTGAAATTATATATCAAAGTGGATTTTTGGGAGGGGAAAGAAAACAACAAAAATAAAACTTAAAATCCAAAAATAGTTTCTTCTACAAAGAAATTTAAAAAATGAAATTAAATAAACAACACAAAAATAAAGATGGGAAACCAAAAAAAAAAGAAGAAGTTTACATTAAAATAAAGAAAAACTCTTAAATCAAAAAAAGTTAAATAAACTTAGATAATTTACAATAAATTGGAAATAAATAAAACAATAAAATAAAACGAAGTAAAATAAAATTTTCCCAACAACGAAAAAGAAATTAAAGTTCGACGAAAGAAAAAAATAAATTTTTGCAGAAGACGGAAACAAAGATTAAATTTTGCTGAAAACAAAAAGAAAACGGAAACAAAGATTAAATTTTGCTGAAAACAAAAAGAAGACGGAAACAAAGATTAAATTTTGCTGAAAACAAAAAGAAGACGGAAACAAAGATTAAATTTTGCTGAAAACAAAAAGAAGACGGAAACAAAGATTAAATTTTCCAGAAAACAAAGTCCGGCGAACAAAAAAAAAAAAAAAAAAAAATTTTTCGCCCAAAAGACGTGAAAAAAAGTGAAGAGATTAAACTAAAAACAATAAAATTTGAGTTAATAAAAAATTAAACAAAAACTTGGGAAAACTAGGAGTTAACACAGACAAATGAAATAAATGTCGGTCGAAACCGAAGAGGGAAAACTGGAAAGATTTAACAATTGGCAAGAAATGTATCTATTCAAAACATAAAAAAAATTAACAAAAAAGCATTTTTGCTCAAAAGGCCCCGTAAGTTTTTTAAAATAAAGGAGATAATACGACACTGAGGTGGTTAGGTGGTTAAATATTAATTCTAAACACGAAAGGAAGAGGGTTAAACCAAAATGAAATATAGGCTGGGATATATATATATAATTTTGGGCCGAAGTGTATATAAGCTGATGACTTTGGGGAGCTTGAAAACTTGGCCTGAGTAGCTGCATCGAATGCTTCTGGAATTTACGTCAGCTAATACCATATTTCCTGATTCCAAGACTTTGAACCCAGCCTTCAGAAGCTTACACAAGGCCCAGTGTTATTAGAGGGATTGATACGGTAGGGTTAATTTTTGTTATAATTAGAGCAATATAAACCAATTGAAGATTGACCCCACGAAGCTCTCATTTTATTTTTTCGTCGTGAAGATATTTTCCCCTTAATATAGCACCCGCCATGGCTCGACCAGCACTGCGAGACTACGACTTTCGATATTCTATTGCTCTGAGGTCAAGAACACAACGAGGTTAAAGAAGTTGTAGATCGAAGCGGCTAGAGGTCAACAACCAGCCTGGACATACTGATTCTTATATAACACGAATATAAAAGCTTGCTAAGTTCGCAAAAACTAATCACCATTGATAATATATTATCGCCGGGTTCATACTTCTTCCTCTTCTTTTGAACAGGAGTAAAAGTTTATCCTTTGTTTCCTGGTTAGGATTGGGTTTCCGGTTCCTTCTCCTAAAGTTTTCTTATTTTCTTTCACACCGAGTAACCCCATCGGTCATAATGGCATTATCGTTGTTTGCTTGGCGTGAAATGATTAAATAAAAAAATTAAAAAAAACCAAAAAACAAAAACAGAAAAACTCTAGTCTCCCTTTTCATCTAAGATGTACCTCTGGAGATTATCAGCAGTCGCTCGAGTATCTCCTGGGATTGCTTCTCTTCGAAAAGTGAAAAAAATTGGAGAATTGGTTCCCACATGAATTGACTGAAAATCAGAAACGGTGCCGTTTTGAGATCTGCTCATCTCTGCTTACTCACTGAAATAAGGAATCATTTCGGAGATGTGTCACTAAGGGCGCTGAAAATTGAATCTCTTACAATAACTGTAAACACATATTTTGATTAAAAACGTTCCTTTTTTAATATAGTTTTTTTCCCCTTATCCTAACCCGACTTATCATCTAGTGCAACGGAATGGATATTGCAAAGCTTGCTGTACAATTAGTCTGTCTTTTTGTTTTGCTCGTATTTCGTTCTGTTAATTGTATTTCTTCGTGTTGATTGTCGTCTACACTGACGCAGCTTCTTTGAAAGTCTCCTGAATAGATTTGTTTTAAACAAGCTTTTTTTATATATAAAATAAAAGGCAAACCTTTTCACTTCCGTTAACAAAGAATGACGAAAACACAATTGAGACGTTAGCTTTCCCATGGGAAAATACAAGCGATTCATCTATTCTGTCGTTGAAAGAAAGAAACAAAGAAAGAAAGACAGAAAGAAAGAAACCCTAGTTCTTGCTTTGTGGCTGAAGTAGTAGCTACTTACTACGGAGTTTGTGAGAGCATAGATGAAAACATAGCATATTTTCAATACTATTTTCAAGATAAAAATACATACATTTGCTTGGAAGGTTGGTGTAATAGTTTTTCAATATCGACCATCATTTTCTGTTCTTTTTGTTGCATTAAAAAACAGCCCCCAAAAACATGTGTGATACTCGCTTAGGTGATCATGATACATGACTGACGAGGCAAATTTTTTTTTCGCGCAGCAGGTTGCCATTTCCTTCTGCGGTAGACTATGCAAGGCTATAGAACCCGGTCTGTCCTGCTATTTACCCATAGCTGGGGGGAGGGAGATGTTTATACCTTTCCCAAGGGTATTAGCACGTAAGTGAATGTAATGGATTCAACTGGAATTTAAAATCGGCTCCCGATTTTTCACTCCGAGCTGCTATCCATTACTCCACTGACCGTTAAGAATTAATAAATACTAAGGCTTAATTCAGTGATTCACAACAATTCTTAAGTGCGACGCGAAATATTGAAGAAATCGCCCCAAAATACCAGACACATGCGTTTATTGTCACGGCATATGTAAATATATATATGTATATATATATATATATATATATATATATATATATATATATATATATATATATATATACAAGTATAGGATTGGTGTATACGGAATAAATTCCCATAACCAACAATTACTATTCTTAAAAGAGTGCTATCATTACTTGATAAGACACCAGAGGTGTTGAAACAAAATGGCTATTTTTGTAGTGATTTTATAACATATTCATGTTATAATTTTTAAATAAATAATTATATATATATATATATATATATATATATATATATATATATATATATATATATATATATATATATGGGAGTAGTAATGGTACAGCGTTAGTATTTGAATAAATGAATAGGTGTTAAACTTTTTTTAAATAATTTCTTTCGCTAGATTTCTTCTAAAATTCGACTTTAGTGATGTTAAGAAGAAGAACTGGCTACCATTTCTAGGGATCGAGTGCTCAAAATAAAACATTCGACGGTATCCATGGATACATTTTGGATTTCAATACTAAACTAATATCCCACATTAGCTAAAAAGGCATTATCAGTTTTATTGCAATTTTCTACTTCTTATTTATATGAATTAGGCTTCTCAACTGTAAATAGCATCAACAAATAAGAATCGAGAATGACTACGCTCAACTGAAGAATAAATGAAGGTCTACTTATCGCACATTCAACCAAATGTAGAAGAAATCGCGAAAAAAGCACCAGGCACAAATAAACAGCAGAGTTAATTAAATGGAAGCATTGGAATAAAGTAATTTTATATTTGTCTGTGTATTTGTTTTTAAATCTATGATTTTATTTGATAACATTTAAATGTATACCATTTAAAAATGTTGCTAAGTTGGCGGTGATATTTTCATTTGCTTTTCAGTATGCCGTTGTTTAAAAAGGTTGAGAATTACTTGCTTAATGAATATCTTTTGTGGCAGTAATCTTTTAATAACATTTTTTGAGTAGATAAATGATATAAGCTGCAATGGAAATAGGGAAATGTTCTGAATGAAAGACACCAAAACCATTGTATATTTATGGGGCATGCGCAGAACGCAGATGAATTACACCTAATCTTATACAAAAGAAAAAGAAAAGCATTATGAAGACTGATTTTATTCTGACGAATCCCTCCTTTGAAGGGATATCAAAATATGAAATTAAATTAAACCACTTCATATTGAAGTAAATTGATGTTTATATAATTGAAATATTGTTAGGAATCGCCGATAAGTAGCGATAAAATGGACGCACGGTGGCGTAATGGATAGTGGCTCGAATCGCCGGACTTGGAGAGCAGAGTTCGAATTCCCTTTGTGTTCATTACATTCATTAACGTGTTAATGCTTTTGCGAGAAGGTATGAATCTATTTCTTCTCCACCCCCAGTTACGAATAAATAGCAGGACAGCCTGGGTCCTATAGCAGAGAATTAAAACCAGCCTGGAGTTCCGCCAGGCTATCTTGGCCAGCACCCATCACTGCAGCTAAAGTACAATTTTGTTCCCCTACGAAACTGATGGGTCACGGAACACGTGATTGCGAGAGATAAACCCAGCAAAACCATTGTTTTCATCATTTCACACCAAGCAATGCCACTAAGACGTAAGGGGTTACTGGGAGTGGAAATGAATAAGGAGACTTTAGAGAGGAGAAAAGACAATAAAAGAACATATTCCAGAATAACAGAAGACGGCGGTTGACGTTGCATTAAAATCTCTGACGATTGTAGGTGACAGAGAAGCAAGAAACCAGGAGAGAGTTTCACAGGTAAGAAGTGCGAGTAAAGAAGCTATTAGAATAGAACTTATGGTTGAATCTAGTTAGCTCATCAGTAAAATGAGACCTAGTAGCCATGTTTAAATTCATACGACCGAGGTACCAAAGAGGAGCTCGCATTAGAAGAACTGACGTGACAATACTTATAGAAAAGACAGAGGGAAGCCATATCACAGTAGTGGGAGAGTGATTGAAGTCGAAATGCCAGTTCAGAACTGATAACATTACAGACCTTTCTTTGGATTATGTTGAGAATCTCGAGATATATTGTCGGAGAACCAGAACAGATATGGCAGCAATATTCAATGTACAGGCGAATGGTAGAATTATAAATAAGATGGGTTCTGACGAGAAAAAGTGAACCAACCCTCCTAGCAGCCGACCTAGCAGTTGATTCGCTGCACTTCATGTCATTAGAAAATGTGAGTCCAAGGAGACGGGATTGGTTGCTTTTCTTGAGTTTAGCATCAGCTATAGCAATGGAGGACAAAATTGGTTTTCTATGATAATTTAAGGATTCCAGTTTCGTTTTGGAAGAACAAGGTATTGAACTTCTGATACCATTTTAAATATTATATCTATAAATATATATGCAAGTCGTAGGTGATCATGGATCTCCACAGTTTCCTTTTCTTTATGATCTCTGAGTATCTATGTCTTTTTGAGAAAGCTTGTGGAGTGGTATCCCTTCTCTACGTTTTGTTTGTTTAACGACATATCAACTCCTTATGGGTCATTTAATGCCGAAATTTAATTTTCTTGAAATCTTTGAAATAATAAAAATAATAAAAATGTTATATGTTATTCCGCTTTCACAATTGAGTACATGGTAGATGATACTCAACTTTTTTGCATGTACATGGGCATAACAACTAGAGGCGGTGATATGTGTGTTTTACGTATTAGTTTTGTTGAAGTTATATTTTTAATACAGTATGATTTCTTTAAAAAATTATGGGATATATGGATTAATGTCATGAAAGATTTCTTTCGTGTTTCTTGTTTGGTTGGTCGATTTTGTTTAGCGACATATCAACCTCTATAGATTATTTAATGTCGGAATCTAAATATTTTGAACACAATGTCACGGTTTGAACTACAGATAAAATATATTGCTGATTATTTTAGTATCTGTCTATATTTCTGAGATCATGTATTATGTACACTATTTACATTGTTCGGACTATCATCCTCATCTTTGTTGCCATATTAATCACAACGTTTCGGCCGTTGTACGCTCCGGACTTCTTCAGGTGGTTGGAATGTCGAACTGAACCCTTTATTTCGCTCACTGGGCTAGACTGTTCTAGTTCCATGTGCCGTGTGTAATGGATGTCAGTTATCAGTTATCTCCTGGTAATTCCCCTCTCCAAGTTCTCCATTCGACATTCCAACCACGAAACGTTGTGATAAATATGGCAAAAACGATGAGGATGATAGTCCGAACAATGTAAATACTGATTATTTTAATATAGCAATGTATTGCTTGTATTTTATTATAAAAATGTATTACTTGTATTTCCACTTCAAATATGTATTTCTATACTTTTATAGTGTTCTGTTTTTGTTTTGAGGTTCATTATCTGCCCATGGCTGGGATCCTGACAGGGGCATAATATACTTGGGAACAACAGCAATTAAAAGGTGGTTGCATGCTCTTCAAAGCCTCCAATCCTCCTTGCTGCAGGATGTCGTTTATTGTCATACCCAGGACTACACAACCTTTTGGAATTCATAGTATTCCTGCACCTAGCCTGGTTGCCACCCATGTCTAGAGTGATCCGACTAAATTGTTTTTAATTCTTTTCGTGGGGGCTGAGGTATCCTTCCGCAAACGATGCATTCAGTTTATTCTAGGTACCTTTGAAGAGCAGTATTTTTAAATATTTATTTCTTTGGCTATAACTTATTGTGGATATTTGAGTAGTCCCAGGTGCAACCATATTCTGAAATTTTTGGTATCTTAATATGCTTGGAATAAGCGAAAAAATGCGAAAATACAGAAAAATGCTAAAAAAATATATTTATTTCCGAGTTGAGTCATTGTGCAATTTGTCGTAAGTTAGCTTAGGCATTAATTTGGGCTTAATTTTCGTAATAGGACTGGGAGGTCAGCCCTCTTTTGGTTTGCTTTAAAGTTGTGTATTGCAGTTCTGTATCGTTTTTAATTGGCTAAATTTAATGTCTTCCCCTGGGTTTTTTTAATGTCTTCTTTTAGGTTTTCCAGGGTTTTTGTGCATCACAAAATACTAAAAAAACGTATCACTAGTTGCCGAAAAAAGTGCATTACAAAGGTCTAGTCTGTTGAAAGAGACTGAACCAAAAGAGGAACAAGAGAAGCTGGTGAAACTCTATCTGATCAGATAAGTAATTTAGTGGCAGACCTCAACAGTTAAATTGACCATCTAAATTGACCATCTGTCCAAGGAAAAGAAAATTTCCAAATGTAAACATAGAATCTTGTGACCTTATTGCCAATGTCTCGGCTAGCTTGGCCAAGACAATTAAATCGCTGACCCAGAAGGTGAGGTTAGTTAAGCACACCTTACACTGAACCCAAATTAATTTCTCGATGGAGTTGGCGTGAAACGATGTAGGAGGGCCTTTAAAAGCTGTGAAAAAATGTAGTCCAAATCCCCGTTCTCAAAATCAAGCCCAACTATACTCATAAATTTTATTTTGGTCAAATTGACGGCGACGAAATCTGCTTTACCATCCCATTTCGGTGGTATGCCTACCTGAAAGTGTTGATAAAAGGTGGATGAACTTCGATAGTCAGCTAGAGTCTCGAAAAAATCCAAGTGAAGAAGAAGTCAAAGGTAAGGCGTTCCAATATTCTTGCCAAAAACAATCTTGAAAATTCCTAACTCACAATTATCAGATAAGCTTGCCATGAATCGATTCCTTATTAGGTACTGAGAGACATGTGCAAGAGGTGTGGCAAGGTCGCCACCTAGCAACTGTCCACAACAAAGACAAACTCATAATCAGGACATGGAAATTTAGGATAGTGTACCAATGAAGAAATTTAGAAAATGGAAAACAGGAAATGGAAAGAAGAACAACATTCTACAACTATGTAAAAAGAGATGGAAAAAACAATAGCATTTTACTAGTAATGATCAAGGAATCATAAACGCTCGACGAGAGAGAAATGAAAGAGGAGTTGGACTAATATTAGATAAAGACAAGAGGAAATGTATTTTGAGATTTTGTTATCTGTTAGACTTATTCTTTGTGAAATTAAAAGAGAATCTATTCAATATGGCCATGATTGTAGTATATGAATACGTTTCAGAAAGTACCGAATTAGAAATAAAATTTTATAATACCTTAGAAAATGCCACACTGAAACAAAAGTCACAAGAAATTATTACTATCAGGAGTCATCGATATGAAAAAGGAGGAAGAGAAAAAGGTCTAAGGAAATAGTAATGAGTACAAAAGATGATATACCAATAATAATCAGTATTTAGTTTGAATAACATCGAAAATGCGCGTAGATTTGGAAAAATTTAGAAGAAGACATTAAAACTAGATAGAATATTTAGCCAATTAAAAACGAATCAGGACTGCAGTACACCCCTTTAAAGCAAACCAAAAGAGCGCTCACCTTCGAGCCCTATGCAAACGAAAAGTAAAATTACGCAAATTAATCCCAAATTAATGCAGATAATTTCAAGAAGCTAGGAAAGTTAGTTCACTTTGTCGAGGTAGACAATATTTTATTGCCAGAATCTATCTTACACATTTATAAGTGTTATGGTCCAAGTTCCTTGTACCACGGTGATGGTCCAAGGTAGAACCAATGAAGAATAATTCGAACACAGGTATGGAATAACACAGATATATTACAAACAGAAATATGTACAAAAGAAGAAGTATTAGTAATGATTATAAGATTTGGTTAGAGTTAACAATGTTGTTTCGACAACTATTCCAATGTCTTACAGTAATCGTCTGACTCGACTCTGTTTTTGACTGTGACTGTGACTGACTCTGAAGTATTTAGTGTCCTCCCCACGAGGGACAGATGTGGCACAAGGCCGGGTTTAAAGTGGGGTACCCGAGCCCGTAGGCTCGGCCAAAAAATAGCCCGTAGATCCCGTATAAACGGGATCGGGTTGGTCAACCTCCCCGAACGAGGCTTTGCCCTTCGGCGGAGCCTCGTCCGAGTTCCTCTCTGCCCAGAGGCAGAGAGTTGCCCTCTGCCTCAGAGGCAGAGAGTTCGACCGTCTAGCCAAGTCGTCCAAAAAGGACTGACTCTGTAGTATTTAGTGTCCTCCCCACGAGGGACAGATGTGGCACAAGGCCGGGTATAAGGTGGGGTACCCGAGCCCGTAGGCTCGGCCAAAAAATAGCCCGTAGATCTCGTATAAACGGGATCTGGTTGGTCAACCTCCCCGAACGAGGCTCTGCCCTTCGGCGGAGCCTCGTCCGAGTTCCTCTCTGCTCAGAGGCAGAGAGTTGCCCTCTGCCTCAGAGGCAGAGAGTTCAACCGTCTAGCCAAGTCGTCCAAAAAGGACTGACTCTGTACGCTGCTCCCTCTTGAGGCGCAGTATTTATGATATCCGGAATAGTCCATTATTATTATGGGTAAGTTCCCATAACAATAAGTATACTATTCATATTTGCTTTGAATATTTCTGCTACATCTGGTTTGCTGAGCTTGCTATATATTTAGAGATTCTTGATAAAGTTCAAAGAATCTGCAATGATATTGGTCCTGACCTGGCATCTCGGTTTTATTCACTTTCCTACCAATGTAACATAGATTCCTTGTGCCTTTTTTCTGTAAATACTTTCATGGTAATTGTTTCCTGGGTTGTTGCTTCTCAGTCAGGCTTGATTTTCAAAGATTTAACTGCAAGTTCAATCGTTTTCTTCTGTCTTCTTAATTCCTGTTCTTTTTTCTTATCGTTCTCGCCCCCTAATAGTATATCTCATAGTCTCTAACACTCAATAACCCCTTGCATTTTCGTGGCCTTATTGCCTTTGTTGGGGTGAAATGATAACAAATGAAACAACACAAAACAAAACAAAACCCCACACAATATATGAGGCTAAGCAAATCCATATAAAGCTTAAAATATGATTCCGACCAGAGAATATAACTGGAATTTGATTCGAATTTAATGTCAATCAGGAATATTTGATCAAAGAAAAGTTGACCTGTAATGACTTCAGTATGTACTGACATCACGCTAAGAGATAATAAGGTAAAATCTATGCCTGGCGTTACGTCAGAATATCAAAAGAACTAGGTGCCTCGGAGGGTTTTTATAGAAAGTTTTCTCATTGCTAGTAAATATAGAATCGAGCCTTAAATGCACCACAAGTATAAACATGATGTCAACTGGAATTAGTATATCTACACACGAATAAAATGAAGTTATGTAAACACCCGACTCACGTCCACGCTTGAAGATCGAACACTCGTAGAAAGTTATCGAAAAAACATCTAGCAGTCTTGGCCGACGTTAATTTGACGGAATTAAAAAGAAATGAATAAACAACGTCGTCAGGCATTCATTTAAGATTTTACTCAGAAAAAATTGCGGAAATAAGTTCAGGCAGAAAAAACAAAAACGCCTTAATGAGAAATTAACAGACTGAATAACTACAGAACGCAGATGAAGCAAACATAGGCAAGAATATAACAGAATTAACATGGCAGAGATAATGTTTTTGCCAGGATGTGTAAAATCTAGAAGGAACAATTATAATGAGAAAAAGAGAAGATACTACAGAGATTTAATGAATACAGCAGAGAGCTCTTCCATGTCAACAGAGGAGAGAGAAACCTTTAATACCGAATCAAACAATCGACAAATAACGATCGGCGTAAGCAAAAATCTAGATTTAATTGTTTCTCTGTCACCGAAAAGGCGAACACACCCTACAAATTGGCTATTAAAGAAAGATTCTGGTTGGTTAGAAGGGACTCTTATTTAAATAAACATGTTCAATCCTATATGAGAGTTTTAAAGATGTAAAAATAATTTTGTAGAATTATAATAAACATAGATTGCAAAAATCTTTTTTCTTCTTCGATTTCAATGGATTTTACATTATTGTCCGTTACAAGTTTATATTACTTTGGAATTTGAATGTAAATCAGTGTAAATCTCTGGCTGATAAAGAAAATGGTAATAGTAATGTTTATATTGGCCGTTTCATTATAAGGAAACATTCGGCATTCATTGACCGAACAGTTAACACAAATGTCTGTTGAAATTTATAAGGGACAAATTGTCCAGCCCGATAGCTTTGTTTCACGAAGCGGGGTGATTCAAGTCCTCGAAGTTTGGGAGGAGTGACATCCAATATCGGGCAGGGAGTTGTGGGTGTACCGCAGGAGGTCTTCCGGTGTGGTGGCGTGATCGTTGAGAAGGCTTTGAAAGTGGATTTTCCAGCGGTCCAGGTGGACTCAGGATCAATAAAGATGGTGGTACCGTCCAAGTCCTTACGGCCTGCCACCTTTGATTTGATGGGGCCAAAGATTTCCTTCTTGAACGCATAGAAGCAACGTATATCCCATTGGTTCGCATATTGTTGGTTTTCCACAGCCTTTGCCTGCTACTAGGTGTTTTGGTTTGCGCGGATTTGTCTTTGGCAGTTTTTCGTTGATTCCTGATAGATCTTTTTTTTTTCAACTGAGAAAAGGCTCTCGAAAGCCAGATGTGTTTATCGTTTTTGATTGATCAAATAGTCAATTTCTTCCTAATGTTCGTTGAAGCAGTCATTTTTCCTTTTCTGAAACGCTAGCACTTCTTCAGATTCTGATGTCATTGCATCGCTCATTCTCCATCTTCTGCTGATGGTCTCTGAGTCTGGTGAACCATTTATTCTCTCTTCATCTCACTCTGCGTGTGAATTTGCGTGCGCATATATAATGTATATGCGTGTGTCTGTGTTGTGTGTTAGTGATTTACGTGTGCCTTTAATGTACACACTAGTCTAAGCACAACACACACACACACGCGCAGAGAGAGAGAGAGAGAGAGAGAGAGAGAGAGAGAGAGAGAGAGAGAGAGAGAATTTGACTGAGTTTGAAATAAGACATTGGAATAATAAATTTCTATTCCGCCCAGTCTTTACAAACTATACCCTGGGCTGAGCAATAAAATCATAAAGTTAGAGACAAAAAACAAAACAAACAATATGTAAAAATACGTTAATTATAAGATTTTATTCAACTTTTTAGAAATTATTTGGTAATAAACAGAATCATTATTTTAACTTTTTTTAAATTTTGTAGAAATATTTTTAGGGCAGTCATTGAATTAAAATCTACATGCGCACATGCAAACCTAACTATACACTCGACTTGAATTAAATTTAGATAGACACCTTAGTCACGAGAGTTAATTTCCATTTTAGTAGCTTGGCAACAACACCTGGGTAACAGGAAAAAGTAGAAGCTGATATGGGCAGCGCTCTGGATACATTTTTATCACTCCTGTATTTAAGCCGAATATATTCTCTAATCAATGTAGTATTCTAAATGGACAAACGATTTAGACTTGCAATTTACTCATCTTGCCGTCGGCGAAGCGACAGGTACTGAACTAGTTTTTAAATAAGAAAGAGTTTTACTTAATTCCTGTCAACTTTTTCGCTCTCTGTAAATATATCAGATTTGCACATGAGTCTATAAGGGGTCAGTGTCTGAACAATTTAAATGCCAAAACGCTGGAAAGCTTTTTACACAAGATTGCCAATGTAAAAAGGCCAGGTAATCGCTGCCTGTAGAGTTATTTGGATATATTCTTTGCCCATCGGAAAGGTTATAGCTTGGCAGAACATTGCCTCATCTTGGCACAGGATTCGGAAAGGGAAAGTGAAATAAAAAAAGTGATATAGATAGGGGTGAGAAAAGGAGAGAGAAAGAAAGAGGTGGGAGAAAGAGTGTAGGAGAGTAGAGAAGGAATAAGAAGGTAAGGTAGAAAAAACAAAGATAGGGAAACACGAGATAAATAGAGGCGAGGCAAAAGAAAAGAGAGAGAGAGAGATAGATGGAGAGAGGGTATTTATAGTAGAGAGAAAAGGAGCGATAAGAGAAAGTAATAGGTCGTCCGCGAGAAAGGGCGAGATAAGGCGAGAAAGAGAGAGAAAGAGAAAGGGCGATACAAGAGAAGATTGAATAGGGAGAAAGAGAGTGCAGGAGAGTGGAAAAGGAGAGAGACGGAAATGGTAGAGAAAACTGAGAGAAATGGAGAAGAGGGAGAGAAACATGAGTCATAGAGAATAAGAGAGAAAGAAAGAAGCTGGAGAAATATAGAACAGGGAATAAAAAGAGAATAGAGAAAAGAGAGGAAAAGGTAGCGCGAAAAAGTGGTGGAGAGAGAGAGTGTGTGAGAGGTTGAAGGAAGGAAGAGGAGATGGAAAGAAATCTAGGAAAATGAGAGGGCAAGAAAGAGACAGCGAGAAGGGAAAATGAGAGTAAAATGAGGCAGAAGAAGAGCGAGGACGACAAATATTGGGAAATGGAGAGAAAGGCGGAGAGCAAGAAATATTTGAAAAAAATTTTAAGACTTGAAGTTGATCAAATTGAAGATACTTGAAATGGGTCCATTTGGCAGTCAAGCTGAATTAGTTGATACGAACTTCTTGTATGTGCCGTGTCCCTTCAGGATGTGGGCGATCATGGCTCTCCATGAATTATTGTTTTTGTAGCTATTAGTAAAGTTTGTGTTTTTCTATCCCCCCTAGTTCCCTGTTCTGTAAACATTTACAGAAGCTCGTTATTTGTCGCATCCCTCTTGTCTTCATTATGCCCTGTGAGTGTCAAATTCCCTAAGTCCACTTTCTTCGTTATTTATCCTAAAAATAGATAAAAAGTATAAGTACCATGTTTGTTTTTATTATTTGAAAAACGTCCACGTTACACACATGTTCGATCCATGGCATTCTCAGCATCGTTCTGTAGAACCACATTTTTGTTGCTTCAAGTTTCTTTTTATCTGTTAGGAGTTTGTTCAGCATTCACTGCCGTACAGAAGAACGATATCAAATCCGAGTCCAGCAATCTTTGTTTCTAACGAAAATTTCCCGTTTCTTCATACTTTGTTTAGCTTTTGGAAGGCATCTTTTGCTATTCCAATGCATCTTCTGGATTTCGGCGTTCCGTTTTCCCGTCCTCTGTTAAAACAGTACCTAGATATTCAAATTGTTTTATTTGTTTGATTTCGTTGTCTCCAATTCTTAGTTCGCATTTGTTTTTTTATCTTGCTGACAATCATAGATTCTGTTTTCTTACATTTCCATTCTTCTTATTTTCCTTTACTATTTACTATAGATGTTCCTGTAGTTTCCTTTGTAGCAACCGTGGCGCAAGTCTTAGAAAACTCATCTCATAGACTAACAGTTCGTCTAGTGAGATCCATATACACCATGAACTATAGTCTTGAGCCAAATTTTGCTCCGATGAGCTGCTTTTGCTGGTTCCCAGGCTTCATGAATTTAAGCGTCCTACGAGGCTGGCATCCCGTTCCCACCCCGTCACCGTTGAAATTGTTAGATGTAGACGTCTCTTCTACTCCAATAGCTCCATATCTCGCACATCTCGCCTGTGGAACTCTCTTTCTTATTCCTGTTTCCCTGACAGATATAATCTCCAACTATTTAAGTGTAACGTCAATCGACATCTCCAGTTGCCTTGATCTATCCACTTCCCTTCTCCACATCTTTTCCCCTTTCATTCCTATCTGCTCTCTCTCCAAATCTTCTGTAACCCCCTTGCCTTTATCGATCCACTATCTTTCTCCACATCCTCTCGTTTACCACTCCTATCTGCTCTTCCTCAAAACCTTCTTAAACCCTTGCGTGCTAGTGGCTTCCAGCCTTGCTTGGGGTGAAAAGCTTTAAAAAAAAAGTTCAAGTGCGCATACGATTCTCCCAAACAATTATGGCCGTAGCAGCCATGGTATGTCTAGGGCTATATAGCCTGACGGATCCCATCCATCTTTAGGCTGGTTATTAATTCAGGGTTTTTCTACTCCCAGACTGTTTGCTAGCTCAAGGCTAGTCAATCTTGCATAGCTGAGCTGGGGAGAAAAGATGTATTCATATATTACCCACGGGCATTTGTGTGAAAGTGAACATAACAGATTCATTCTGACATTGAACTCGGATCGCCGATTGCTCATTTCTATTTGGTAACCCTTGCATGTCTCGAACATTTTAATAATATTGTTTATTATACGAATACAAAGATAAAATCAGATGAATTAAAAGTACGTCAAAAAGAAATGTTGGAAATGTTCGGTAAGCTAGGTATCTTAGAATAATCCTGAACTTATACTGAGAACAAGCAGCTGCATACTGAGAAAAAATGAATTCAGTAAATATGCAAAAATAGAAATGGACGTAAGACAAGGATGTGTCTTCTCTCCGGACTTATAAACATCAACAGCGAAGAGAATCAGAAATCCCAACAGGATTCATTGTTGGCGGCCACAATCTTAACAACATATGGAGATGACTCACTGTTGGTAGCGGACACAGAAAAGAAACTATAAGAATTCCTACAGATGGCAGTGAAGGAAAGCGAGAACAAATGGCTAAAAATCAATTGTAAGAAGACAAGATCTATGATTGTTAGCAAAAAGAAGAGCCCAGCATCCAAATTACAAATTGGAGATGTTAATAACAAACAGGAAGTTTAAGTATCTGGGAAGTGTTCTGAGGGAGGACGGTAGGTACAGGAAGTTTAAGTATCTGGGAAGTGTTCTGACAGAGGACGGTAGGTGCAACGCTGAGACCCGAAGACGGATTGTGATGGCCAAGGATGCGTTCCAGAAGCTGGGCAGAGTACTGCGAAACAGGATTTCTATGGTGACAAAGAAAAGAGTACTGAGCTGCTACGTGGTTGTTGGACGGTATCCTCAAGGATGAAGAAGAGACTCGAGGCGACGGAGATGTGGTTCTACAGAAGGATGCTGAGAATATCATGGACCGAACATGTGAGCAACAATGAGGTCTTGGAGAGGATGCAAACAAGGAGGAAGCTTATGCTTAACATAACGAAGAGGCAGATGAAATTTCTGGGACACGTCATGAGAAAGGAGGGCCTCGAGAATCTGATACTCACGGGACGAATAGAGGTGAAAAAGAGACGGAAAAGCAGCGCATGACATACGTGGCGGATTTGGGCAGGTGGATGGCAGAGCGTGGGGTAGGGGAGTGGGCAGAAACACAAAACCTGTTGAGAGCCACAAGGGATAGGGGGAATTTGTGGGGGGGCATGATCGCCTACGTCCTGAAACGACACGGCACATAAAAAGAAAAGAAAAGAATATCAAACAATTAAAATATCTAAGAAGTGTTTTTTTATGAAGGACGGGAATAGCGACATCGATATCCGACGACGCATTGAGATAGCAAAAATGCCTTCCAAAATCTAAACAAAGTATTAAGACACAGAAAAATATCGTTAGAAGCAGAGAAAATTGCACTTAACTATTATGTAATATCGATCTCTTATATAACAGCAAATGTTGAAAAAAAATCTCACAGATGAAGAAGAGACAGAAATGGTATTCTCTAGAAAGATGCTGAGATTACAATGAACTGAAGATGTGAGCAACGATGAAGTTTTGGAGAAAATTAAAAAAAATAGGATACTTATACTTAACATAAAAAAGTCAGTAGATTTCTCTAGGGCACATAATGAGGAAAGAGGGCTCAGAAAATTTAACACTCACAGTAAGTGGGATAGAGTAAATCAGCCCCTAATTTGCTCAATGAGATTGCATAAATGGCTGGTAGAACAAAGATTAGGATAGATAGCGAGAAGTCAAATTTTACCACAAAGAACTTGAAATTGTGGAGAGCAATGATCGCCTACATTCTGAAAATATAAAACACATAGAAGAAAAATATTTTTGTCATGATTTTTATAGTAACTTTTCACTAATTTTTTATTGTATTTCTTTACCTACCCTATATATATGCAAGTTTGACTACGTCAATAAAAACTGTTATTTGCCTAAAAAAGTCCTTCCGATGAACGAAACTCGTCACACAGGAGTCTTCCATTCCATCATTCAATTACCTTACATACATACATACATATATATATATATATATATATATATATATATATATATATATATATATATATATGTATTAAAGACATTTATGATATGTTTAACGTTCTTTTTATAGATACAAGTATTTAAGCAAATGCTCTGTTTATAATAAACTATTAAATAACATTTATTTAATACTGTTTATTATAAACAGAGTATTTGCTTAAATACTTGTATCTATAAAAAGAATGTTAAACATATCATAAATGTCTTTAATAAATTGTCAGACTCTGTCCAATTCAATATATATATATATATATATATATATATATATATATATATATATATATATATACACACACATATATATATATATATATATATATATATATATATAAAGATTGCGTTTAAGCATGAAACAGACAGTTGCAACTCGGTTTTGATCTCAGTGTCCACTTTTATTTATCTGCCTGTCTGTCTGTCTGTCTCTCTCTATATATCTACTATTCAGTCCATCTCACTCTCTCTCCCCCTATATATATATATATATAGGTTTGGTCATGTATATATATATATATACACGAGGGAAAGTAGTAAAATTAGTCGCACTCATGTAAGTGCATCACACATACACACACACACATATATATATATATATATATATATATATATATATATATGTGTGTGTGTGTGTGTGTGTGTGTTTGTGTGTATGTGTTATTTATCTATACGTATATAATTCCGCTATTTTTTTGGGCCGAGCCTAAATAATATCGGCATTACTTTTTCTTCGCTAGTTCATTAATAAGTATTTACTTTAGAATACGAATGTATTGTAATTTTGACAATTTCTGTTTACTTTATTTGATAAAAAAAAGCCTTTTTATTCACACGGGAGTTTTGTGTAATATGTAATAAAAATTCAAAGGAAATATTCTATTTATTTTTCATTGTTTGAAATGAAAATAATGACTCAATGTTATTTGAAAAGAAAAAAACGGAATCAGTGTGAGTCATTCAAACAATTCTTATCGGTAGAAGAAACGTAAAAAAAAACAACTAAATTTTACTGTTGTTCGAATCAAGACTGGATTCACTTGTCAATTTTATGTTTGTTTAACCCGACAGAAGTCACAGACAGTCAAAAAAACAAAAAACAAGCCGCTAAAGTCACTCTTGTTCATAATATAAACATATTCATTTTCTTCATGCTAACATTACGTTTTATCACGATGTTTTTCAGTCAATAAACTGTCAGCATTAAAGCAAGTAGCGTGAGACCGGAATAAAGAAGAGCTCGTCTTGCATAAACGATGCTTTAACTAATTAGGTCATTGAAACCAACGGTTGGACAGGTACCAAACCTAATGTTTGGCACCTGTCTAACCCTATTCACGCTGTATTATTTGTTTACTATATAGTAGTTGTCACAGTAGTAATAGTCTTAAATTACACTGGTCAACAAAACATTTTTTTGAAATGGTGTCGAGACACCAAATATCTTTTTTAGATAATTTGAGGGCGCTGAATCTGAAAATGACTTTACATTTTCTGGGTTAGCTACCGTTTTTGCTGTACAGAAATGCTTCATTTTTGGAAAGAAAGCATTTTTTTCATTTGTTATCTGTATATATGATATTGACCGATGGCAATATTTCTCAAGATAAAATCATAGAAGCCTCTCAATTCCTATTTAAACTAACAAATATTGATCTGCTTATTGAGAAAAACTACTTTTGCAATAAGAATCAGAACCTAAGTCTTTAAAGACCAAGAAGTATTTTCATGAAATCATTTAATAAACTAACAGCAGAAATAAAACCTTCATGAACATAAGAACTATGGTAAAAATTTTCTTTTTCTTAATTGTCTGTCATGTTCAATGTTATTTAAGTCCCTTTTGTTACTCCAGCAGTATCATGTACAATGGAATAGGTGGATTCAATTGGGATGTATTTAGTTGGAGTTTCTTTCCAACTGTGAAAACAAAATGCTCTCAATGGTTTCCTTCGGTAGTGAAGGGATAAAAGTGATGGGATAAATTTATGAATATGAAACAGAAGATTTTAGGGTTTCATTTTTTGATGCCACTTTAATTATCAGATTTACTAAAGTGTATTATTGATAAAGTTTATCTGTTAATTTGAATTTTGGCGATAAATTAGAAAATTCTATTTTAACATTTTGACTCAAAAACACCCTTTTCTTATAAAAGTAGTTTATTTCAGGTTGCTAACATAATTTGCTCGGCCTACCTGAAAATTGATGGGTTTCTACAACCTTTATTAACTAAATTTTGCGATCAGCCAAGATCGTAAATTGATCTTTTTTTCCAAAAATGAGTAATTTCAGTATAGCAAAAATGGTAGCTAAGCATGAAAAACTAAGGTCATTTTCGGAATCAGCACCATCAATTTAGCTAAAAAATGTGTTTTGTTTCTTGGCACCAAACATCGTTTTGACAAGTGTTATTTGATATCTAAGGTAAAGGATTTCGAATATTAATTTTTAGTTTAGTTTTCATTTCATCATATCTCCTCCCACACCTATTCATTTCATCATCTCTTACCCCCACATATATTCATTTCATCATCTCTCATTCCCCCACATCTATTCATTTCATCATTTTTCACCCCTACATGTATTCATTTTATCATCTCTCACCAACCCCATTCTAAGTTGACATTATGTCCGTCTCTAGCGTGAAGGTACAATAAAATAGTAACCTCAGACTAAATTTTATCTCCTATTTCATATACTGGCAGCTTGCATTACATAGGCATCAATTTTACTAATACGACTACGAAAGACTCTTGCTATAAATCTACACTCGTATTAAGAGCTGAAAGAAAGTCGAAAACGAACGTTGTAATAAAAATAACACTATAGAACATGAACCTCGAAAGTTGCGACGGAAAGAAACTTAAACTGATTAAAATTGAAGTCAAAATTAATAATGAGGGTATTTCATATCAAAAGTCAAAATTCATGCTAGAGTCGGACGTAGTGTCAACTTAAAATGGGGGGGGGAGATGATAAAATGAATAGATTTGGTGGGATGAGAGATGATGAAATGAATATATATTATGATATTTCCTTAAAAATTGACGGGATTTACGACCATATCACGTGGAAATATCGGTTTTCCTACGATTGCTGAAATTAACAAATGTCGAGCCTGGTCAGTACCTAGATGTGTGACCACTTGGGAATACCAGGTGCTGTAAGCTTAGATGTACGTGTAGTGTAATGAATAACAGCTTGGAAATGGGAGAGCCGAGTTCTAATTCCATCAGGGTTCATTATATTCACTTTCGTTTAAACATCCTAGGGAAAACTATAAATCCTTCTTTTCTCCCCACCCAGCAAATTAGTAAGATTTGTATTAGTAAATCATTATTATCTCTAAAAATTCTTAAATCTAAAAATATTTTCTGATTTTAATTAACCTGAAAAAGGTTGATAAACCGTAAAAAATGAATAAAATAATTCAATATTCACGGTAAAATGATCATTAATTTTTACATTCTAATTATTTAATACTGTAGTGAAAACAAAGCCTGAATAAACTTAAAGATAAGCTTTATCCTACTTTATCGATACATGTGGGAAAAATCAACTGCTTATACCTACAGTCGCCTGTTCCATTCTTAACAGGGGTGGAAGAGAGATCTTAATTACTTCTGAATACTACAAATGCTACCGTAGGTAGATTTTGTGCAAATTTTAACTTTTAAAATGAGTTTAGATAAGATAAATATGAGGCAATTTACGCTATATGAATTCAAGAAAGAACACTTCAATACAATAGAAGCAGAAAAAATATTCGTGCTATGGAAATGTAACTTTAAGTTCCTGGATATACGAACTATGGCTTGGCCAGCTTCGTTAGTGAAATGTTTCTATTTAAGATTTCTCTTGATCTGGACGTCCTAATTCTGTCAAAATAAAACTTCTCCAAATCGGAATTGAGGAAAACCCTAAGCAAACTGCAGGAGAATTACATTAGCAATTTAATACTTGACACCCCTCGAACACAAAATACATTAACTTACGTGGAAAAGATTCTAGAATCTGTTAACGTGTCCCTCGTCATCCGACCGCTTCTTAGCTTAATCAAACAGTTGCCCCCCTGCTTGTCATTTAAATGTACACTTGATACTGAATCTTTCCCCCATGATGAAATGTGCGTTCTCTATACGAAAACGACAATGGTTATCAGCCACTGAAAATCAGAATTCGCAAAGCATTCCGAAAATCGTTGTACTCTTTGGTAGGTTACAAAAGGTGTCGTCTATCATAAAGTATTATACCGAAATGAAGGAATTAATGGAGGAATGTAATATTGTCAACTGAAAGCATTGCATAAATATTCGAAGAGAAAGCACTCATTATTGGTTAATTTTCAAAGGCATAATGCTTATACACGATAATGCAAGGTAACATACGGCCCGAGTCAGAAAAGATTATTGCACTAAAAATGTAAAATTTGCCCACCACCCCACATACTCCTTACTTTTTTGACCGTTCGCCATCTGATTACCATTTTTTAAAATCATTGCAATTTTTTTAGAGGGAAAGAGCTTATTAATAGTAAAAAGATTATTGATTTTTTTGCGTTGGCGCCTGAAGAGTTATGAACTTGTGGCATCAACAATTTGCTAAATAGATAGAATTATGTTATCGATAATAAGGCGAAATAGTATGTTGATTAAATATATTAATTAAGGCCAAAAAACATTTGTTTCTTTTTAACTTCAAAAGCTTTCTTTGCAAGACAATAGTATTAGAGGAAACAGTGTGTCCCATTAATAGGTTTTGCAAGAGTTTCTTTCGTCTTCATTTCTTTTCTTTTCATCGTAAACTCTCAGACGATTATCATTTTAATCTTCGATGAAGAATTGACAATCATTACTAAATTTTGATTAGAAGTTGTTTCATTTTAATTTCTGCAGTTATTTATCAAAGCTGCACAGAATATTAGTTTATTTTAATTATTTATTCTCCATTGAAAGAATTTCAGTTATTATTTTGCCTCATATTTCTTTCATCTTAATTTCAGTTGCTATAAATTGCCACTAAGATTCTTAGTATATTAATATTTCAATCCCCGAAAAATTATCAAGCTTAAAATTGTGAGCTTAATTTCAACTCGTATTCCTTTCATCTTCGTTTCACTTGCTAATAATGGCAACAGCTACTATTATTAATTTATTATTATTATAATATGAAATATTATCAAAGATTATTAATTTTTGGATCTGTCGGCATTTTATAAGCAAGAATACTTTTAGTAAGATACGACGCATAAAAATTATTGAATGATGCCATATATAAGTTATAATTATGAACTCTCAAGGGATAGAACTTTTTGCAAAGAGGATTTATTTATCACCTCTATATCTCCTCTCTGTCTCCCTCTCCCTTTCTCTCTCGTTATACATCTGTCTTTCTGTCTGTCTGTCTGTCTGTCTCTCTCTCTCTCTCTCTCTATATATATATATATATATAATGTCTATATATATATGTCTATATATATATATATGTCTCTCTCTCTACATATATATGTCTATATATATACAATATACATATATATGTATATCAAATATATATATATATGTATATTATATATATATGTATATTATATATATATATGTATATTATATATATATATATATGTATATTATATATATATAAGTATATTATATATATGTATATTATATATATGTATATTATATATGTATATTATATATATATATTATATATGTATATTATATATATATGTATATTATATATGTATATTATATATATATATGTATATTATATATATGTATATTATATATATATGTATATTATATATATGTATATTATATATATATGTACATTATATATATGTATATTATATATATATGTATATATGTATATTATATATATGTATATTATATATATATATGTATATTATATATATATGTATATTATATATATGTATATTATATATATATATGTATATTATATATATATATATTATATATATATGTATATTATATATATATATATATATATATATATATATATATATATATATATATATATATCAAGAAATATAATCTTAAAGTGTGCTATATTTATGGGATAAAGTGCTCAATATCAGAGACAGAACGTGCGTAAATATAAAAGTATAGTGCAACCGTCAGGCAACATATATATATATATATATATATATATATATATATATGTGTGTATATATATGTATATTCTGATTCTACGTAATAAATGTTGAAATCTATATATTTACGTTTTTATACACACACATTCCAATACTAGGTACTAAAACTTAAAAACTATCTATCTCAGTCTATTTCTATCTATCTATCTATCTATCTATCTATCTATCTATCTATCTATCACAGCCTTTTCATATCTATCTATGACATTAAGCAAAATGCGACCGGCACTGTTTATTCCACCAGGTCAAAGTCTATTTCAGGAAATTGCAGGGCTACATTTTGTCATGACACTGCAGAAGCTCACCGTCTTGGAATATAAGAATTTGAAACATCTATCATATTCCTCAGATCACTCGTCCAATGACAACGACTTTTTAAAAATCATCTTGACAATTTTTTTAAGTCAAAAGACATTCCATTGCAAAGACGATGCAGAAACTGCATTAAAAAATCTCATGCCATCCAAACCTTTACACTCTTATAAATAACCTTGAAACTCGATGGAAGAAATGAATAGATGTTTAGGATTCCTATTTTGACTGATTTAAACACTGTTTAAAGAAATTAATTCGGGGAAAAAATTGACTCTAAACTCGACCTAATATTTGCGTGTATGTAACGAAATTAAATTCGAACTCAGATCTCCGATTTCTCAACATGAACATCTCTGTCGCATAAAAATAAAAGGCAACAATCACTTGAATGCCCCAAATTATCAACATCAGTTAATGTTCTCTTAATTTTAATATAAACTCGTAATTTGTATATCGCCATCTTTCGTCTTGATAACTGCTTCAACTAGACAAGACATGAAATACTGATAATATTCTGTTGAAATTTAAGTAGTCCAAGCGTCTTTGATATGATTTACATGGTGGAACTTTCTCTTTATGTCGACATATTTTCTACGTGATTAGGATCGGGACTGTTGCCAGGTCATTCGAATTTCGTGAGCACAACCTTCTTATAATATTCTTAATTATTATGTTTTGTGGCATTTGGGTGCATTTGTCTATAAATATACGGCCGCTTGGTCTCACGCTGTCTACAGACATGAGGTGGAATAAATACATTGAATCAATAGCTTCATCTCCCGCAAGTAAAGTTGGTTCTCTGTGTCGTACCAGAAAGTTTTTCTTGTCTGAGTCCACCCTTCAAATCTATAAATCAACCATCCGTCCTTGCATGGGATTTCCTGTCATATATGGTCTGGTGCTCTCGCTGTACGTCTCGAGGTCCTCGACAAAATCCAGAGACGAATATGCAATGTGATAGGTCCTGATCTGGCATCTAGTCTACCATCGCTATCCCACAGACGTGCCGTGGATTCCTCTGTCTCTTCTACCAGTATTTTCACGGTAACTGTTCCGACGAGCTACTTTCGTTGGTTCCCAGATTGCATGAATTTAAGCGAGCTACTAGGCTGGCATCTCGGTCCCACCCATTCACTGTCAAAACGGTTAAATGTAACCGTCTCTTCAACTCAAACAGCTTCTTCTCTCGCACTACCCGAGTTGCTTCCCCTTACTTGCTCCCCCGATGACTATAATCTTCAAATATTGAAGTGTAATGTCAATCGACATCTGACACCCTGAGCTTGTTCCCCGTCCTTCTCTGTAGCCTTTCCTCAAACATTTATCTTTACTCTTGTTCTCAATCCTCTGTAACCCCTTGAGTGCTTGTGGCCCTCTCACCTTGATTTGGGCGAATTGCTTTAAAAATGCTTCAATCATGTATGTGCATGTGAATCTCTTGTTTATCCTGGAACAGTTCCAGATACCTTTGACCATTCATGGTTGGCTCAGGAAATATAGACCCTCTGATGCAAACTCATCTGGCTGGGAGGTTGTTTCACAATTTGTATTGGTCATTTTATCATATATCTTTCTTTAGGGATTTCTGATATAATACTGAAAACAAACTGTCGCAGTGTGGATTCAAAGGAAGATGATGAGACCTTATTTAAACATTGTCGATGAGATTGAGATACGGGCTGTTGCCAGGTCATTCCATTCCATTGCAACGTAGTGAACTTGACTTTTGTTAGGATATTGCACTTCTTTTTCTTTATGGTATGTGTACCATCATGCATAAATATGCTGTAACCATTTATATGCATGTTAATCTCTAGTTTATCCAGCAACACTTTCAGATATATTTGACCATCCATGGTTGGCCCTGGAAATATTAATCATCTGATGCAAAGTCATCTGGGTGAGGAGCTGTTTCATAAGTTGTATGGGTCTTTTCTTTTTTTATATCACTTTCTTGTAGGCATTCTGACATAAAACTGACCCACAAAAATGTTGTTGCATTGTGTATTCATAAAGTGATTGTAGCGAAGAAAATGGCGACTTACCTCGTCAAATCAAGTGATATCGTGTTGCGTACATCCTATGTCGGAAAAGAAAGAAAGAGCACACGTGAAACCTTGTTTATAATGAGAACGTCATGCAAACTTTTGGTCAATACCTTACCCAATCCCCGACTTCTCGCAATAGATATAAACGTAACCGGGAAAATGGCTCCTTGACACGTTACACTGCGAGAAGAAAGATTTCTTGATACGAGCATCTGCTTTATAGGATTTGATCCTCTCAAAATTCTACTACAGTGATATTATGTTTTGTTCAATGTTTATGATTTTTGTCAAATGTCTGGCGTTTGTACACTGAATGATTGTTTTGGGACAGGGTATTTACTGGAATCCATTGACCAATTTACAAGAAACAGTCCTGCAACTAACATCTGTACCCATGAGATACAGAGTACTTCTATTTTACTTTATTGCCTGAAAATTTCAGAGATCATGAAACGATAGATTTCAGGATACGATCATCACTAGCGGTTGTTTTTCTGGGACGTCCAATTTTCTTTCAGCCAGAATAAGAGCCATCACATAGCATTATGAATTGAAATTTTGTTACAACCCATCTAGACTGAGATTTCACACTGACTACCCCAGTCCGTGTAATGTTATTATTCAAACATTTGAATGTCAAAAAGCGACATTTTTGGTGAATTTGTAACATAAAAATACTTACTATAAACATTACGTTGAAATAAATTCTCAGCTTTTAAATCAGCGAAAACTGTTTATATTGTCCCAAACATGGGAATGATGTAAAATTGCCGTCTGTTTACATGAACTAATATTGGATGATGCAATCATATAGAAATGTTAATATTTGACTGGTGGTCTTAAAATAAGGTAACAAGGTTTTGTCCATTGTTCCCCTGAATAAGTTCTATGGTTTTTGACGAATGCCAGGTGTTTCTTTTCTATTTTTACTGGCAATCTTAGTTGTAGCTTAGGAGTCTTTGCAGTATATTGATGGAATTGGTTGAGCAATTTGCGTGAAAAGTCGTACGGCTCACATCTGTACACCTGAGAAGTTAAGCAGCTCGAGACTTTTTGCATGAACTTGTCGGACAGCGAGAAACGTTGGATTTGATACGTTCATCTTTAGGGTCGTTTTTTTTATCTGTCGGCCACTTTTTTGTCGGTCAGAATAAGTGCTTAAGACAATAAGATAGCATTGGGAAGCGTGTTTTTAGATGGAGAGTCGACGCTCTGAGTTTCTACCTCCGTATAATTTTATCATCTGGCCTCTTTAAAAGCCAGGAAGTGACGACTTTTCTGTCTGTTTATACGTATAAAAACTTACTGAAAACTATTTTTCAGAACAACCTTACAACCATAACTATGTTAAATTGTTTAAAACTTGAGAATAATTTAATTTTACAGTTTGTTTTTATTAACTAAAAATGGACGATGCAATATCCTTTTTTGACAATGACATTTACCCTATAAAAACTCAAAGATCCACTCGAACGTTACAGATTATGTGTAGAATATAACGGTTAGCCTTAGTCTTGAACAGATTAAAATTGTAGTGATCAGGGAAGCACACTCTTGGGAGTCGGTTCCACAAAGGGAATGAGAGTAGTTCTTTACAATGTGCGTGACATGACGGGTCATATCTTGCAATACTAGAGAAAGGTTGCAATCTGATTTCAAGATTTTGACCATGACTGTATTTTTCTAATTGGGTTATTGCATTGGCGACAAAATTTGAAGATAACATTAACGCGAAATGTATGCTCCGGGCTTTGAAGCTATTTTTCAGAAATCATTTATATTATGATTTTGTGAGCTGTTGACATTTTTTTTTACATGCGACAGATTGCACAGAGTCTAAAATAGCTTTTCAAATTTAATCTTTCTTACAGGTATTCATTAGTTTTCTTCACCGCTTCTGATGAGTTATTGGCATTAGAAAAATAATCTTTGTAAGTGCTTGATTTTTATAGAACCATGTTCCAAGTGACTCTTTAATAATCAATTTATGTTTGAGCTGATATTTTAACACCAAAACCCAGAATCACAACGTAAAACATAACACTTTCGCCTTTGGAACGTCTCAATCTGTGAGGACGGTTTCTGCCAATAGTCACCAAACCTTTTCTCCATTCGTCTCGCCTATCTTGGCTAGCACATCATTGCTTAGTGAAAAGAATGTTTGAAAAATTAGACTTCATGTATTTGGTTACTGTTGTAACCTAGAAAGTGTTACTGAATACGGAATAACCAAAACGGAGGTTGGAAATGAAATTGTAATCTTTATAACATCAACAAAATACAATACTCGCCAGCGGCGTGAAGTAGGTAAACCACTACTAATGGTGGACTACTTAATATATTAGTCTCACTTACAATAGTGTCCAACGTATTTATCAAGATTGGAACATACCCATTAGCGTTCATAAGTACGGTATATATCATTTACCAAAGTCATTCGATTTTCTTTATGGATTTAAAAAGTCTAGTGATCGGTCTTACGTATTTATTCATTTGATTTATAAGCCGAAATTCTATACATTTCAGCACTTCTTCGCTACCACAAGGCGTAACAATTTAGCCCAGATAAGGGACACAGATCAGAGAGATTAGGTTCGAAATTTTACCCAATCAAAACTTCACTGCGGAGGATCTTCGAGGAACATCTTTATTGTTCGGTAGTAGCAGCTGATCATTCTATTTTTTATCTCTTTTGCAAGTTCATAAGATATTAAAAATTTCCCTTTATCCGTCAAATCAGCCATACTTCTATTTTAAAGCTTCAACGCAGTTATTAATTTGAGACTTTGAAAATCAGGACTTTTCGTACAAATGGCTACCACTCAGTTATTTCTGCGCAGAACGAAATAATTTTCATCCGGACTGCTTAGATAGATGCTGATATAATTGAAGAAATAAGCCATAATATTTATTTATTTTAGATATACATATTAGATAATTGAAATGGCTAACAGTATATTTCTATATAAGCGGATACAGAAGTATTTTCAGTTTCGTATTAATTAAAAGCCGAATATCTATATATTTTAGTCTGTTCCTGTCTGTCTCAGTCTATTCATCTCATTCTTTCTCTCTCTCTCTTTCTCTCTCCGTGCGATCAATTTTGTCAATATCCTTCACGTTTTGTTAGCCGATAATATTTTAACCTAATTAATGAAGCCAATTTCACATTGCCAAAATTTCAAATTGTTGAAAAATAATTTATATTTTTTGTTTTTTTTTCACTGAAAAAGTTTCAAACGATAAACGATATTTATTTTCAATAATGAACCAAAGTCAGTCAGGCAGTGCTTATTAGGCATCTGGTAAATCACAAACATATAAAAACAACATTCATATTTCTAAAGAACTTGTAAACCATTTCGCAAAGAACAAATTGTGTAAAAAATCAGCGCTAAAAATGGCATTGTACTGATAAATCATCAGTTACCTCCCCTTAAGATCTAGGAGGTATAGAAAGCACACTGTAAACCCGTCAGTAGACGAGTCGTCAGTGTAAAGTGCAATAAAGATTTGGTATAAGTTTATTCACTGATTCTGTTTTAACTACAGGCATCATTACCCCGAGTTCGAATTTCGGCTAAAGCTGTTTGCACTCACACCGTAAAAAAGGCGTGAATTCAATTTTCTTGAAGAATTGAATCATGGCTCCTAGTACTGAAAACCTTATATATTCCATTGAATATCAAGGAAAATTCCATGAGTTTTTATTCATTTACTTGTGCTCGTTTAGTAATAATAATTAGTAAGTAGCAATTCTCATGCGTCCTGGATGTATTTCTTGGAGTATTTCTACATGGAATTACTACCACCCCCATCGAGGACAAATTTCTTTTGTTTCCACAGAAACAACATAGAGCATAACTTTGAACTTAGAACATAAACAGAGGAAATCTACTAACAATCCCCTTGAAATATACTTTGAACAATAGTCACTAGAGTTTCTACACTCTAATCCTCATGAAATAAGAAGAACATTAGAAAAACTGCAAAAAACTCATATATATATATATACATATATATATATATATATATATATATATATATATGGGGAGAGAGAAAATTATGACAATTACGAACGAACAGGTAAACAACGTGCGCATGTAAAAACAATGTAAAACTCATGAACATTCGCGTGTAGATAACAAATTTAAAATGACACGAAAAACATTGAAAGATTAAAAAAATGAAATAAATTGTTTAAACAACGGGCCGTTAACGACTTGACAATTCCAAGAATCTTCGAAGTCGTGGAAACAACATCAAAAATTGATATTTACAGCTAAGTAACTTTATCATTATATATATATATATATATATATATATATTTTTAAAGACATTTTTTATGTTTAACATTCTTTTTTATAGATACAAGTATTTAAGTAAATGATCTGTTTTATAATAAACAGTATTAAATAACCTTTACCGGCCTGAATGTTATTTAATATTGTTTATTATAAAACAGAGCATGTACTTAAATACTTGTATCTATAAAAAGAATGTTAAACATAAAAAATGTGTTTAAATAATTGTCGGACTTTGTCCATTTCATAATGTGTGATATATATATATATATATATATATATATATATATATATATATATGTGTGTGTGTGTGTGTGTGTGTGTGTGTGTGTGTGTGTTATATATATGTATGTGTGTGTGTGTGTGTGTGTATAAAATCCTCAAATTATTGGTACAACGAGCACAATCCTAACAGTTAACCATAGAAAGACACTAATATAAAAGAAAAAAAATAACTAAGAGTAAAATGGATAGAAAAAAAGAGAAAAGGAAACATAAAATAAAAAGAAAAAAACAAAAATAAAAGACACCTAAGTAAACAGTAATAGACATTGTTCTATGTCTAAATTACCAAGCAATTACCCTTCCCAGTATCACAACTTAGAAAGAGAAAAGCTTGCACTACAAATCGAGTTTCCCGCTACACCGATCACATTCTAGGAGAACACATTTTGGATTAGGCATGATCATGAAATGCTTTGCCTAGTCATGTGTGCTATATGACCGATCGTACCGCTACACCGATCGATATATATATATATATATATATATATATATATATATATATATATATATATATATATATGTGTGTGTGTGTGTGTGTGTATATTGTGCGTCTGATAATACCGAACAAAATGTAATATAAAAGAAAGACAAAATTATGCAATAGAAATAAAAAAATTAAACGGTATATTTTAAAGAAATCTGCACACATGAAAAATATCCCATGAATTCTGATTGATGGGATTTTAGTGTGATGGATATCGGCGTGTAAATTGGAATCGGCGAACTGTGTTCAAATTCTGGGTTAGTCTTGCTTTCACTTGAATGTCAGGAATCCGTCTCTTTTCCTCACTTAAGATATAGGTAAACGGCGCTATCTAGCCTTGGATGACAACCAGTCTAAGATAAGGAAAACTCTGAATTCTAAAGTGTGGCAAAGGCGATGGGAAACTACTCCACTATGTTTCTCCAGACTACATTCCCTACATTCCAATTAATATAATATAGAGAAATCTGTGGAGAGACATGAGCGTTTACATTCTCAAAGAATATGGCATTCAAAAAATGGTATCAGGAGAACTGCCCCCGGGACAATTGTCCCTATTAAAAGAAAATTTATGAAAAATTCAAGAAAAATTTCAAATGATGGGCTATACATCCCAATGGCGGTTCTCGAAGTCTTGTACGATATTTGTTATTCTAACTGTCGAATCTTGGTAACGTTTACCGCTTAGGCGGTGCTGGATATTATGCAGGCATCTAATTGATGGTGATGCTTTCAGTGCCTATTCCCATTTCAAGAAATCTCTATATATTCATATGAAAATATTCGAAGTTGTCCTGTGGGGGCAATTGTCCAGAGGGAAAGTTGTCAGGGGCAATTGTCAGCGAGGCAATCTTTCAGGGGGCAATTTCCTGTAGGCAATTCTCCTATATCCTCAAAAAATACATAATTATTCAATACACACACATACACTATCAACGTATAATCTCTAAATCAGATTCAGTAGAAACAGCATGTCCAGATCATGTGGTTCTCTTTCATGGTGGCATTGTTTAACAAGTTCCTTTTTATTCTGGAACCTCTATTGATCTAAGAGATGTGAATAAGTAGTACTAGGAGAACACATATTGGGTTAGGCATAATCATGAAAAGTCTTGCCTGGTCATGTGTGCTATGTGATGTGGAACAGTGCTGTTGGAAAGCCTACAGCCCTCACTCAATTCAACGCTTCACTTGCACTTATAGCACGGACTATGATATCCTGCAGGAAGAAGTGTTATGTCATGATGTGACCATCATTGTTCGGGATCCCAAAGACGTTAACGATGTAAATCACCGTGGGTAGTTATCGTTCGTCCTGTTCTGTGCGCTGTGAATAAACTGGCTATGCCCGAAACACTGTGATTAGTGCTTCTTACCCCAAGTATGGGGGGACTTTTCTTTCCTTTTGTCAGATCAGGAGCTCCCATGTTAATACTTGACTACGACTGAAAGAAAAATGAAACTGAAAACTGAAAATATTTAAATTTGGTTCAAACAAAAATGAAACCAGCAGATATAGATTCGTAGAAACCCCAAAGGGGATTGGTGGTTGGGGAGTATGTTAAAAAAATATATACATTTTTTCTTCATCAGTCGTAATAAAGGTGTTGTATGGAAATTGCTTTTAATTGGGATTTAGCTTCGTATATTTCCTATCCATTTTATTACGTTTATAAGAGGGCTCAATATTAAATATTTTTAAAAGAGCTTTTTAATACGCATAAAATATAATATTGTTTGTTTAGTTACACACACACACACACACACACACACACACACATATATATATATTTATTTATTCATATATGTATATATGTATATATATACTGATGTGCTAAAAATCATTTGACAGTATTTAACTATTGCCCAGACCTATATTAGAGTCTAGTGAGTCTGTGTGTAGACACCGGCTATATATGTTTTTGTCGCCTTACCGCATCTGTCCATCAGTGACTGAATTTGCGTATTAAAAATGGCTTGTACAAAGATTTAAAGATATATTTTTCTTTAAAGAATAAATTCTACTGATCAAATAACAGTCAACTACTATTTATTTGTGAATAAATTTTACATGTATTAAGAATAATTCCCTGGAGAATTCAAATTTCATTTTTGCGAACAAATCTTTGCTGGCGTTGCAAAGTGAAACATCAAAACTGCAAGATCGTGCAAAATATTACTTTATTTGGCAAGACTTCAGCTTCATTTATTAAATTAAATTGTAGACATTTAGTATGTCACAAGAAACAAATACGCTCACATTTTATAATGATTAAAAAATCAAAATAAAAAAAAAACATAATGGTCTCAAAATATTTGAAGTTTAAAAATGAAATGTTATTATTTGAAAGCACCCGACCTTAATATACAGTGCTACATCTGTCCCATATTAGTTGTTACATTTAGTCCATGAAATGTGTATGTAAACGTAACAGCAATTATGGGACAGAGGGAATATTAAATAAATAGTACTACCTCTGTCCCATAAAAGTTGTTACATTTTGAATAAAAAATGTGTATGCAAATATAACAATTATTATTGGGTAGATTGATGGTTTTATATGGTTTTATATAAATAATACTGCCTCTATCACTACAGTTTCTCTCAAGGTGTTCCATTTTGAATTAACATTATTTTAATCAGTTCAGTCCAAGCAATGCGAAAATGCCACTAAGACGCAAGGGGTTACTGAGAGTTGAAGAGAATGAGAAGAATTTAGAATGAATCGGAAGCCCAATCTTAAACAGGAAATAAGAGATAAACATCTAAAGACCACGGAGGTGTGTGAACAGGTCAATAAGCGAACTTATCTACTCCTATTGAGGAAAACAATAGGAAATACATAGTAAATAGAGTTTCGGAGTTTAGGTGGAGACGTCAGAAGAATAGAAGTGAAGTAAACTTTAGAAGGAAACCAGGAAACAAGGGACATTCTCGGCCGGTAATTTGATCAGATCCGCGGTTGAGCCTGGGTTCGTCGCCCGAGACGCAGAGATAAAAAAAATAGCTAAATATTCTTCTCTTGCTGATAGATTTTTTTTTACTCCTGTGGCAGTGGAGACTTCAGGGGTTATTGGCCCTCGTTCGATGGTGTTCCTTCGGAGGATTGGCGCGATTGCGTCTCGATTAAGGAACGAGCCTCGCGAAACGGAGTGGCTCTTGCAGCGTGTCTCACTGGCGACGGTTCGAGGTAATGCTTTCTCCATCATTGCGGCTGGCAGAGGATAGGAAAAAAAATTTTGTTTATAGTTACGTTGTTCTGGAACTGTCATCATTGGCCGACTGAACTTGCTTTGCTTCAATTATTAGATTGAACTTACCATTTCAATTATTAGATTGAACTTACCATTTCAATTATTAGATTGAACTTACCATTTCAATTATTAGATTGAACTTACCATTTCTTTTTATACTATAATGTATTTCAGTGTTATCCAATAAAACAGAAAGCTTTTAGCTTGAAGATCAACCTCTAATCTTATTCAAAAGAACTGGGAGGATTGTGAACAGGCGAAACTATCTACTCCCTTTTGTCCAAGTTATTATATTTCAATGAATAGCACAGGGCATCGAACATGAAACAAAAGTATAACGAACGAATGCAAGTAAGAAAAAGAGGAACGACGCAACGAAAAGTGAGCCGAGACAGAAAGGGTGAATATCATAGACAGAACAGGGATGCATAATAAATAAAAGAAATAATAGGACAAAAGGCGCGCTTATAAAAATAATGCCTAAAATCAAAAGCTGGAACGCTCAAGACAGAAGAAAGAAAATACTTTAAAGATGGAATGAATATGTTGGAGAATTTCACGACATATCGAAAAATAATTAAGTACTCAAAAATATTTGTCTATATTTCTGAGATGAGGTATTATGTACACTGTTTACATTATTCGAGCTATTGTCCTCATCTTTGTCGCCATATTTATTACAACGTTTCGGCCGTTGTACGCTCCGGCCTTCATCTGGACACATGGCACACTGGATGAAGGCGTTGGTTAGATCCAATGACAGGACCCAAAGAGTGTGAGTTCAATACCCGGTTAAGGCAGTGGAGAACTTGGAGAGGGGAATTAACAGGAGATAACTGATAACTGACATCCATTAAACATAGCATAGTCTACCCCAGTGAGCGAAACAAAGGGTTCAGTTCGACATTCCAACCCCCTGAAGAAGGCTGGAGCGTACAACGGCCGAAACGTTGTAATAAATATGGCGACAAAGATGAGGACAATAGTCCGAATGATGTAAATAGTGTACTCAAAAATAGTAAGACATGTATGAGTCGTATTTACACTATTTATATTCAGACTATTTTCCTCATCTTTGTTGTTGTTATCACTACGTTTCGGCCGTTGTACGCTCGGTCTTCCTCATGTGTATCTCGATCAGGGTAACCTATATAAAATTCTGACCTGAAGCCTTTATTTAATCTACGGGCTTCTACTGCTCATATCTAGATTTATATAGTTCTTATTTTTAGCACTGATCAAATATTGCCCGAGTCCAATTACACATATATTGGACTCACAATCAGTATGTGGATTAAAGCGTTGGTTCATGAATTTGGGGGAACGTAGTGATTGTTAGTTCAATCCCTGCGAGGCACAATCTTAGCAACATAAGAAATGCAGATAATATAGGTTTGATGGTAGACAGAAGAGAAACTGCATAATCCGAGACAAAGCACTAACTGAAAGTGGAGAGAAAGGAAAATAGACATCAATTGAAAGAAGACGAAATGTATGGTTGTCAGCAAAAGGGGCATCCCAAAATTCTAACTACGAATTAGAGACGTCAATATCAAGCGAATATAAAAATTTAATTGTAATCGACGACGTATAATGTAACGCTGAAACTCGAAGACTCATTGATATAGGGAAAGATACCTTCTGAATGCTGAACAAAGAAACAGGAAAATCACCATAGAAACAAAGGAAAGTGTGCTGAACTGCAACATAATATTAATTCTCATCCAATTATGGACAATCTCTTCACAGATGAAGAGGAAACTAGACGTGTGGGTCAAAGGAAGGATTCTGAGAATACCGTAGAAGTGTTGCGGAGGTGAAGGTTAAATAGGTTTAAAAATTAATCAGAAGGCTGTTTAGTCATATGAGGTTGGCTGCGTGTACAAAATTTCACTTCTCCACAAACATTTTAATTTTATTCGTATGGTACAAGGCTAATAAAGCAACATATAGACAACAACAATGATGTAAAACGACAACAAATATTTGTATAGAAATCATACAAATTATTAAGATAAAACTGTTCAGAGTATTTAGCTGAGCTATGCTGAATTTTAAAGATCAATTTTATTAATGTAGCAAATTTAGTTGCTTTGGTGATGATCCTTTAAAGATTTATGTTTAATACAAAATATACAATGAATAGGACAAGAGTTGTTAACCATTAACTATTAGTTTGATTGTTCGTAAACTTTTTGTTTTTGAAAGAAAGAATATTTATCTGGTCTCACAATGAAAAAGAGCTTGTTTTTACAAGAAATGTTCTTTGTGAAATAGTTGAAAGTTATTTGTGACACGAATAATCTGAAAATTTGTTAGATAAAACGGAACTTTAAATCATCACTTAAATATTTCCAGAAGTTTCTGTTAAATACTAAAATGAAGTTTAGTTTTGTGCACTGCTGAAATAAATATAAAACAACTTGCCACTTAACAAAAATGTTCACCAAAAAAATAAATTCCGTTGAATAGAAAGTGAGAAAGTTTGTTTGAAGTAAATCCTGAAAAGCTGAAAATATGTTTGATACAAACTTGTGGCTTCAGAAGTTTATTTTGTAGTGTTTTTTTTTTGCTGTCGAAAAATTGGAAAAACTGGAAAATTCAAGTCAAATTTTTACTAACATGGCGGCGATGTGTCTCGCTGACTTTAAAAAAGTTCTCCCTGATGGGATATGTTCGCGCTTCCTATTTATTTAGTTTTCAGTCACATGACCGGTTCTAGACTGCCATTCAAAATATTGGAGGTAAAACTTGATTGCTTTGGCGTCATTCTTTTTTTTATTATTATTTAACCAATCAGCAATCAGAAAAATAGCAAGGTTTGTGTGATCCACTTTTTTGAACAACAGTTTTCATTTTGAAGAAGACATATAGTAAATACATTGCAGTATTTTTCAACCAATAAGATTTGTCGAGAAAATTTCAACAAACTGAAGTAGAACGCTAAAGGAGCAAAGAGAAATGGTTGAGAAAAAAATGAAAACTAAAAGGAAACTTATACTTAGCATCAGGAAGAGACAGTAGAACTATCTGGGACACATAATGAGGAAAGAGGGCACGTAGAATGTGATACTTGCAGTAGATACTAAAAGAAAGAGAGGCAGAGGGAAACAGTGAGTAATCTAGCTAATAAGGATGATAGAATAGGGAGTAGGACAGGGAGTAAAAGACAAAAATTACAAAGGGTAGGAAGGGATGGAGAGCCATGGTCGACCACATCCTGAAGACACACGGTATATAGAAAATAACTACTTCTGGTCAATAACAGTTATTACATTTAGTGGAAAGGTAACAATAATTATGGGACTGAGGTACCTCTGTTTCACCAGTCAGTTATGTACCATGTGTGATACACGCTTAGGCGATCATGTATCTTTTGATACATGACTGACGAGGCAGATTTTTTCCCGTAGTCGGTTGCCATTTCTTTCTGCGGTTATCAGTTGCCATCCAAGGCTATAGAACCAGGTCTGTCCTGCTATTTACCTATAGCTGGGGGGGGGGGAGAGAAGAGGAAGAAGATTCATACCTTTCCAAAGTGTATTTGCGCGTAAGTGAATATCAGTCAGTTATGTCCCATGCGTGATACACGCTTAGGCGATCATGTATCTTTCGATACATGATTGACGAGGCAGATTTTTCCCGCAGTAGGTTGCCATTTCTCTCTGCGGTTACTAGTTGCCATCCAAGGCTATAGAACCCGGGCTGTCCTGCTATTTACCCATAGCTGGAGGGGAGAAGAAGAGGATTCATAACTTTCTCAAGGGTATTACCACATAAGTGAATGTAATGGATTCAACTGGAATTCGAACACGGCTCTCCGCTCCCACAATCCGAGCCGCTGTCCATTACTCCAACGTCTGTTGCACCATGTTGTAAGATTTTGATGTTTTTTATTTGATTATTGTCAACATTTAATAAAACTGGTAATAACTAGCGGGGATCAATAATAATGCGAATGCATAATACTGAGTTCGATACCCACTGAAACCTTGGATAAAAGTAAATAAGAACTTTTGTTGTTATATTTCGTTGTTCTAGCAACGACTCCGTGTTGTTACGTTTAAACACATGTAACCCTTTTAAAAACAACGTGTCAACGTGATGTTGTTTTTCTTTTAATCATTTAACCTCCAAACAGGGCAATAAAGCCACTAAGATGCAAGGGATTACTGAGTGTGAGAGAATAGGAGAAAAAGTAAGCATTATAGACAGAAGATAACAATTGACATTGCCTTTAAATTTTTGAAGAGTTGGTTGGAAACGTTGACAGGAAATCAAGAGGCTGGATGAAAGTTTCACAGGCGATAGTTGCGAGAAAAAAACTGTTACGGTTACATCTAGACATTTCAATTGCAAAATGGTGACACCTTGCCGCCAATATAGTACTGCGCTTAAATTCATAAAGTCCGAGTACCAGAGAGGAAATTTTAGCAGAACAGGAAGATATTTGTGGAAAAGGCACAGTGAAGCGACATTACGGTGGTGGGAAATTGGTTTAAATGTTTAAATGTGAGCAAAAACTGAAAATTTCTAATTTGCATCTGTTGTGTTTAGTAGATAATATAAAACATGGATAAAATATTACGAGAATGTTAGACAAACCAGAAATCACAAATGATGTTTGAGATGCTATATTACAATAGTTTGTACAACGTTTTAAAAATGATACGTGACACCGGAACGAAACAACGTTACTTGTAGCTATAACTCAATTATTTAAATTCCAAGAATGTTTGAATCATATTGAAGACATTCCGTTTCACCTTCGATAATGACCCAGTTAAGCATATCTACATTATTCAAAAGATCAGATGAAGCGTTGAACTGATGTTACTTTAACTCGTCAGGTAAGAGTAGAGATACTATCACTGGTGAAATATTTTTCATCCACAAAACTGTTAGAATCTGGCGAACTGCTTCCCTATTTTTATTCAGTTTTGCTATTAGTCGTATACTTGACCTTTGACCATGGTTTTCGCCCTGTCCACATTTGCATCTCCTTTTAAATTTTTCTTTTCTTGCGCTATTGTGCTCATTTTCTTGCCCTTCCTTGAATTGCATGTGTCTCTCAAAACATTTTACTTCTGCATCGCAGGTACACCATCAGCCATCTTTTATATGACTAACGGTTCACTGGTACTTTAACTTTTTTCGTTACACAAAACTTGATGTTAATTTGCTGCTCCAGATTGCTATCAGTCATTTTCGCCAACAGTATATAAACACGTAAAAATTCTACTACTCCTCCTTAGATTCATTTGGTCTGGGTTTCAAGAAAGCAGAAAGTTCGGGAGGCAATTAAATTTTCTCGCCCGCGCGCGCGCACACACACACACACACACACACACACACACACACATAAGTGGCCATTTTTATATTTACATGCACTCTATCCATGATATAAACTATATTTTATCATATATATATATATATATATAAACACACACACACACACACACACACACACACACACACACATATATATATATATATATATATATATATATATATATATACAAGTGGCCATTTTTATATTTATATGCACTCTATCCATGATATAAACTATATTTTTCATATATATATATATATATATATATATATATATATATATATATAAACACACACACACACACACACAAATATATATATATATATATATATATATATATATATATATATATATATATATATATATATATATACGATTAATATAAATATAAAATTTCTCAGCTCATTGAAGTTATATTCAACACCCCGAATCCAGAGATTCGCAGACGAACTTTATTGTAATCGTTGGTCCCCTCATCAGGATGTATCAGCATTTATAATAACGAACACGAGCAAAATCAGCAGACAGTATCTCCTAAGGAAAGGACCGAACGATAGCAAAATTGTTCATCTACGAATCTCTGGAGCTGGTTTGCCAAATATAACATCAATCAGCTAAGTGACAAATATTGTGTTTGCATTAATCCTATTAATGCTTCATCTCTGATAGATATCTAGAACTTTATCACAAAGCCTACTTGCATTTAAGGCGCGTAACCCTACCCAGGTCGACTTGGAGAATACTATTCGAAGCTTTCTCTCGATGAATCAGGTAGACAGATGCTGTGTTACCCCTACTAGCTAAGAAAAACAAAAGGCCTCCCTTGAGCGCAAATCCATGGTTTCTGGAAATTGACGGGTGCCGCATACAAAGAATATATATTACTTATTGTTCTATCACTCCATTGGTACTCTTTGGTACGCTATGCTGGTTTAGAGAAAAGAATATTTGCATTTGAGAAAATGACTCCCCGCTAAAGATTTCACCTACCTTGACGGTAGAATCAGAAATGGTAACTCAGTATTGTTAGTATTGTAAGTTTTCAGTAATATTGATTTTTTTCTCACTCTTTTTCGCACACATTTATACAGACAGGTATCACCCTCTCTCATATACACAGAGCATGTGGTATCCAACATTTCTGAGTATTTGAAAAGAGCGAGTGTGAGGGTCGTTCAAACTATGTGCATTCAAACAGAGCGAGCGTGAGGCTTGTATACAGTACACACTTTCGAACCAAGCGAGTGTGAGGGCCGTGTACTGTAAGGACTTTGAACAGAGCGAGTGTGAGGGCCGTGTACTGTAAGGACTTTGAACAGAGCGAGTGTGAGGGCCGTGTACTGTAAGGACTTTGAACAGAGCGAGTGTGAGGGCCGTGTACTGTAAGGACTTTGAACAGAGCGAGTGTGAGGGCCGTGTTCTGTAAGGTCTTTGAACAGAGCGAGTGTGAGGACCGTGTACTGTAAGGACTTTGAACAGAGCGAGTGTGAGGGCCGTGTACTGTAAGGACTTTGAACAGAGCGAGTGTGAGGGCCGTGTACTGTAAGGACTTTGAACAGAGCGAGTGTGAGGGCCGTGTTCTGTAAGGTCTTTGATCAGAGCGAGTTTGAGGGCCGTGTACTGTAAGGACTTTGAACAGAGCGAGTGCAAGGGCCGTGTACTGTAAGGACATCGAACAGAGCGAGTGTGAGGGCCGTGTACAAAACGTTCATCCAGACAGAAGGAGCATGATGGTTGTATACAGTACACACTTTCGAACAAAGAGAGTGTGAGTGCTGTGTACAGTTTGTACTTTTGAACAGTGCAAGTCTTTGAGCCGTACACTCTACGGTCATTTTAGCAGAGTGAGCGTCGTATCCGTTTACAGTAGGAACTTTTATCCCAAACCTTTGTGAGCCGTATTTATTGTGGATCAGCGCATATGGACAGGTAAGGAAATACTTCGAATGAGAGGAAAGTAGACATTAACAAAAAACAATTGTTATTGTCTCATTTTTCGAAATGCCGGCTAGTATATTACATGCGCATAAACTTATTTTAATTGGTTCAAGGTTTTAAGTGATCTTCTTATGGTGCAATATACAGTTCACGTAAGTATTGGTTTTATAAGGCTAAGCATATTTCTAATGTATAAGAATTTCTACGTTAGAGGAAAAATATCGCCAACCCTACCAATTTAGGAAAATAATTTAATGAGACAAGGGAAAATAAAATATAGGCTTATATTAAGCATTTTTTGTTATTGAAAATTAAAATAAATTAGACGAATCACAATATGATTGCTTCTTTTTTATTTGTTAAAAAGATTTCTTGAAAGAGGATGATTTGTTTTGGTGCAAGCTTGTTCTTAGAAACCGGAATCACGGAGACGCAGAAAGCAGGAAACAAGGAAGATTTTCAGAAATAGTTTTTTTTTTAATAGCATAACGAACGAATTTTCTCTGTGGCTTCTTTTTATTCATTTTCTTTGAATTTTTCTTTTAGATATTTTTCTTTAGATTTTGTTTGATTATTTGTCTTTTTGTAATTCTCTTTAAAAATCTTTGCCCTGTTGACGCCTATCTTTGTTATTTTTTTCTGTTTCCCCGTTTAGAGATATTTTTTCATCCCAGACCGGTGCCGTCGGCTAGCTTCACGGCGCCGGTCATGGCGACAAGCTGCCTTTCTAGTTTCACTTTCACATTCATTTTGAAAACTTTCTTTGGTTTTGTTCATACTTCTATTTTGCATACTTTCATTTTCAGCTCAAATGTTTTTCTTGCTTCTCACCATTTATATTTGCTTTATTCTTTCCCAAATTATTCACTTATATTTTCCTGATGTGAATTTTGTTTGAGTCAGTAACAGCAGGAGGAAATATAATGTAAAAAGTGAAAAGAAAAGTACTTAAGAAAAGCGAAATCCAGCTGTCAGTCAGACGGATATATATATATATATATATATATATATATATATATATATATGTATATATATATATATATATATATATATATATATATATATATATATATATGACAAACTGAAAATGCGTCACAAGAAATTTTACAATTTGTTATATTTTTCTAAATACTGTTTGCTGATATATAAAATAATACAAAATTATATATCGTTTTGTCAATTATATATATATATATATATATATATATATGTTATTTATATATATATATGTTATTTATATATATATATATATATATATATATATAGAGAGAGAGAGAGAGAGAGAGAGAGATATGCATGTACATTTATGGGTATAAGTATTCATTATCAGTGAATGATAATCAGATCGGACTGAATATTTAGAGAAATCATGTTAAAAAATAGGCCAGAGTGCGCGTATATTTCTAAGAAAATTTCTCGAAATATTCAGGCCGGTAGATGGAAATAAATAAATATACCAGATAATAAATAAAAGAAAACACAGCATCTACATCAATATGAATAGCCATGAAAAATAACGTTTAAACAAATAAATTAGAAATATATCTGATTAATAAATGAAAAATCCATTCTTAAAAATATATGTATGTATGTATGTGGAACTGACAGTCGATATATAGCTATACTGTTAATATCCACAAATGGTTTATTCTGAATATTAAGCAGTTTCATCTAAATATACCATATTTTAAACAATATATATATATATATATATATATATATATATATATATATATATATATATATATATATATATATATATATATATTAAACATGTAGTATTGAATGTTAAAGACAACATAGTCTTGCATATTTTCTTTTGAATTTTCTCATATTCTCTAATGAGACTTTTTATTTGAAAATGATTTGGAAATATGTATTGTCCATACGATGACCTAGCGCTTTCGAACATCATTGTTCATCTTCAGGGTGAATATTTTTAGTCAAAATTTTTTTTTTTTTTAAACAATCATTTGCTAGTTTGTAAAAAAGTAGCAACATGATTACGCTACAAGATAATTGGCAAATGTTTGTTTAAAAAAAAAAAAAATTTTGACTAAAAATATTGACCCTGAAGATGAACAATGATGTTCGAAAGCGCTAGGTCATCGTATGGACAATACATATTTCCAAATCATTTTCAAATAAAAAGTCTCATTAGAGAATATGAGAAAATTCAAAAGAAAATATGCAAGACTATGTTGTCTTTAACATTCAATACTACATGTTTAAAAGAAAAGTTGCTGCCAAATTACACACACACACACATACACACACACACACACACATACACACACACACACACACACATATATATATATATATATGTATGTATGTATGTATATATATGTATGTATATATAGATATATATATATATGCATATATAGATATATAAGCTTTCTCTCTTTCTTTATACACATTTACACTACACACAATTATATATATATATATATATATGTGTGTCTTGTGAGAGTGAGAGAGAGAGAGAGAGAGAGAGAGAGAGAAAGTGCGTGTGTGCGTGAGTGTGAGAGGAGAGAGAGAGAGAGAGAGAGAGCGAGAAAGAAACCGAGAGAAGGTAAAAGGTATTAACCGAGGGATTCAAAATCGGTGAAAAATAATGGTGCGCTATGATTTTGCTCTTATAGTCAACATGTCTGACAGTTTTGAATTGGGTTCGTCTATTCCTTTTATCTATACCGCCATGATCATGATCATCATCATCAACAATCATGATCATCGTCGTCGTCATCATCATCATCATCAGCAGCAGCAGCAACAGCATCATGAGCAGCAGCAGTAACTGTTCGTTGGCGTAGAGTTACTTCAACAGTAATGGCATCACACACACACACACACACATATGTTTAATGTTGCCAAAGCTTTTGTTCATTATTATTATTATTTATATTATTATTATTATTGGCCAGACCGTCTGTCGCCACAGATTTCGTTTGTTCTCTCCCAGTACGCGACGGGAGAACTCCGTAGAAATCTAAATCGATGGCAGGACCTATTAACACAGCTTTACTAAAGACGTTTACTCTCCATTCATTACTATCTGATCTAGATTAACTGCAAATTGTAAAATGTAAGGGAAAATGTGCACAATCCAGAATAGAAGATAACAGATAATAAAATTACAACGATAATTTATTTTAAAAAATCTGTAAGGGAGATATGGCAAAAAACAACAAAAAAAAAGAAAAGTAAAAACAGCTGAATCATAATATGAAGAAAGAAATAATAATAATAATAATAATAATAATAATAATAATAGCTAATAGTTACAATTCTAAGATCAAACGGTCGTGAATTAATGAACAAAAGAGTTTTTTTCCGTATTAAACAATCGAGAAAAAAAACCTTGTTCAATTGAAGATTGATGGCCATCAACATTCAGCCGGTCGGAGCACAGTCAGTCAGGGCGATGTTGAGTTTTGATTAGGTTTTTCAATGGTTCAGTTTTTATGCCTTTTTTTCTCAATTGTGATACCTTTTATCTCCGCTTACTGAAGATTCACTTTGATCTTTTTCGCTTTTTCTCTTTGTAAAGCATACCCACACAGGAAAAGTAAAAAGAAAACGAAAAAGGAAAAGAAGATCAAGGCAGGAAAATATGTCTTTTAAAGTCTAACATTGAAAAGAAATAGAATGATAATCGAACGTGCCAATTAAAGCAAAAAAATGTTTCTAAATATCGACGAGGGCCGTTGCCAATAAATTTGTAGGATTAATAGCTTTGAAGTATTTACTTTCGATGTATTTGCGCACTGTATAGGAGGTCAAACTCATCATCTGTATATATTTCTTTATCTTTTCTCACGTACGAAGAGGAGCCTTGAGACAACAGAGATGTGGTTTTATAGAAGCAGAATAACGGAGAATGTCAAGAATGATCATGGAAACAAAAAGAACATTTGTACTTTGAAACAGTTGGAATTTTTGTCACATATAATGCAGGAAGAGAGTTTGGAGAATTTGACATTTAAAACACATATTAAAAGCAAGTGGTACAGATCGAAGTAGCGAGTAAACTACCTAACAAACTAATCTAAATTGATTTCAGATCAATCCGTGGTATAGGCAGCTTAGAGCAAAGAAGGATAGGTATTTGTGGAGAGCCATGGTCCACCACACTCTGAAGGGGTACGGCAGATAAAAGAGGTTTATCGTGTAACAACATGTGATAATGTTTAATATTTAAAAAAAAGAAAACCACTAAAATAATTGAGTTTCTTTTTTCCAGGTTTTCAGATAAGACGTTTAGCCATCTTGACACTATTTGTCATAAGAATCACAGAAAAAACCCTTTGAGTTATTCAGCTAGAAAGAGAACAGATTATAATCGTTTTGTGTCAGTCCCCACTATGTTTTCCCAGCTGAGCAATGGTGAGAGGAAAAAGATCATTCAGGCCTTGAATAATGTTACCAACATTCATACTCTGGCTTCCATCTTCAAAGTCCGTTCAAGAACCATTGTTTGTTTGTAATTTTTAAAAATAAAAATGTTATTTTTATACTTTCATATTGTTTTTTGTTTGGAGGTTCACTACTTGCCCATAACTGGGACTTTAACAATTTGTCATATAAGAATAAAGTGTCGTTGCCGACAATTGGGTTTGAACACGGATCACCAAGGAGCAAGCACAGTCGACATCATCTTGAAATAATAAAATAATGTGACGGATAAAGGAAAATATATATACGAGAATTAGCGGTGTCTGACGGAGTATTTGTTCGAAGATAGACCGTTAACGACAGGTGATTATCACTAGACGTGTTTTCTGCTACTCGTTGAACTGTTTTTCATTTACAACACTTCGTTAAGTTCTTTCAATTTACATTTTCTTACATTCTTTTTTACTGTTTTTGCCAAAAGTTTGATTTTTTTCTTTTTTCCATTTTTACCCTCCCTCTATTATTTTTTTACTTTACGTCTTGTTGTTCTTATTCTTTTCTTATTCCTTTTTATATTTCTCTTATGCTATAGTTATTTTTTTAATATATTTTCTTTCCGTTTTATTTTCTGTAACCACCCCGGAAGACTTTATTTTTTCTTTGTTTATTTATTCTGTATTAATTTTTCTTTGTTTTTATTTATTCTTCATTAATTTTGTTTTTTCTGTATATCTAATTTTTCGTTTCTTTTTCTAACGTTTTACTCATTGGTATTACTCTCTGACCACATTTTCACTTTTTTTTGTCAAATCTGTTTATTTCCTTACCGCTGTGATTTAATTTTATTTTCTGAAGAGTCTACATTTTTTTAATTTTTTGTTTCCGTTCAATTGAAAAAAAAGGAGGACCCCCCTTTTTATTTTAAAAATGGTTAGGAAAAATCATTCGGTACTAAGAAAAAAAGAAAGACCCACCCGATAAGCAACATGAAAATAAGCAAGAGGAAGAAAATGTAGATTTGGAGAAAATGATAGATGCCGAAAAGAGCAATTGGAATTTGTTGGCAAATATAATAATTCTAGCGAAATTATGGTTGCTGGAAAAGCCCACAATTTGGAGACATCCAACAAAACTATGGTGGCAAAAAATAGTTAGAATGTACTAAAACAAACAAAAGGTGTAGAAGACGATAAAAGCAAAGACGAAAATGTAGACGTCGGAGAGACGCCCTCCTGCAAGACGTCCTCGCCAAAGTGTACTATCAACATTACGGAATTCTTCGAGAAAGACAAAAGTTACGTCCATTCGGTTACAGCAGGTGGGCTTTTGGTTAATCCCGAGGAGTTAAAGAAAGTTGAAAAAAGAATTGTGTCAGTCCTTGCGGTGGACAAGCGTTCACGCAAAATTTGTCGCTCCACAAAAGACACCGTCATAAAATCACTTATTTCTCTGGGGATCAAACCTCAGAGGGTGATAAAAAGAAAGGGATACTTCATGTGGAACGTATTGTTATCCATGCTAGTCGACTGTGAAGCCGTATACACTCGTGATCTTATTACAAAAGAACTTATTCTTCGAAGAGAATATAAAGGCAGACGGAGGACCAACTATCAGTATTTGAGGTTCCTTCTCAGATCTTCAAGGAGCACTTGGCTGCATATCTATGCCAATTTGAACAGGTACTCAGTGTTTCCTCTGACGATTTGACCGGGAGATGGATTTTCGAAATAATGATCAATTGGAAGGCTTTCATCTCCATCCCCAACTGTCTGGATGTAGCTGGCCAGAAAATGCCAATTATTGTCACCGGACGTAGATCAACTTGCTGGAAGTGTGTGAAGACTGGTAACTGTTCCTCTTCCTGCACAGAGAAGAAGGCCACTGAAGAATTGGCTCCTGTCTACCTAAATCCCCCTTCGATCGAGTCTGTTATTTTCGTCTCACCTGTAATGGGCATGCCAGTTATCGGGACCGGTGTGGTTAAACTCTCGATTGCGTCTGTCTCTCAGCCCCATTCCCTGAAAAGCCTTTGCCCGCCCCTAGGGCGGTTGCAGAGAAGGAAGAGGGGGAATGGCAGGTCGTTAGCAAAGGAAGCTCCGGTAGCGAGACCTCGTTCCGCGGCAAAAGACACACACAGCCCCACCCCTCTACCATTTCTAAGGGCGACACTCCGACCACTTACTCTAACACACTGCGCCAACAGCGTCTGAATTATGAGCCTTCCTTTGGGAAGAAGAAAAACTACAGAAGCTGAAAGAGTCCTTAAAGGAAAAACGCCATCAACCAGAAAGGATACTTAGACCCTATTCATCGGTCCCATCTTCACCATCCACAAAACAGCTCTCTGTGGCTCCGCTCCAATGCTGAAATCTTTAACTCTGACCCTTCCAAATTGACTCCCCTTAAGAAAGACTGCACTTCCAAATCACCCTCAGAAAACATTCCGTCCATAACTCCCAATTCATGCCCTGTTCAAACCCCCAGCAATTCACAAAAAAAAAAGAAGAAAAAAAAAGAAATGAAAACCAAAAAGGACAGCGTAACCCATCATCAGATTCATCACAGGCAGCTTCGGAAGAAAAAATGAAACCAAAGTTAAATATTAATAAAGGGGAAGATGTTTTCCAGGTATCTAAAGATCAGGTAGACAAAGGTTTATCACAATCGCGAAAAGGCAATGAAAAAAAATCAACAATTTAGACATTGAAAATCCAAAGAATTTCCAAAAGCAAAATGAATATTGATGATCGTGAAATCTGGGCAGGGGTCGGAAAAATATCGGCTATGCAGCAAGAAGCCAATAACTCATTTGATTTTTATCCACCTTTGGCTTTCATTGATAATGAAAATGTAAAAAAACTAAATCAATTCTGTTCAGGGAGGCTCCCGCTTTTCGTTCACCTCTTCCTGTATAGAGCACTACAATTAACTTTCCCCTTAGAAATTGGCAGCCTGTCTCCTGATGGCAGCATCAGAAGTGAGATGAGTATTAACAACCAAGACGTGAAACCATTTCGGGACTTTATCGATAAGTTCGATCTTGTCGATAAGTAAAGGAATGAGCACTTTCGGGAGGTAGAATGGACTTGGACAGGTAGTGGCGGCTCCGCTACTGGGGTGCGTCTGGCTACCTCGACCGAGTCTTAGTCAGGAGAGTCGATGTAGGGCTCTTAGGATGTCCAAGTTTCCATTACATAGTTTATTCGTGTTCAAGTTTCTATTACTTAGTCTATTCATAGGATTGCAGGCTCGGTGTCAACTTAGATAACTTATAAATTTATAAAGATAGGATGGCTGGCAACTGGAAATTAAACTCATCATTATTTAGTGAGAATGATTTCCGGGACCAGCTGCTGCTAATGATACAAAAGGAACTGACGGGGTCTGTGGTTGGGAATGTCTGCTGGAATAATTTAAAATCTAAAATTGGAACGTTTGCTGCTGATTTTAGTCGTCGGGTCGATCTAGATAGATTAGCGGCGCAAAATGTTTGTGAGAAACAAGTAGATCGGGCGTTTAAATCCCGTGATAGTTGCTTATCAAGAAGGATCAAGCTCTGGTAGTTAGGGCTAGGTTAAAAAATGTCCTCTGAGGCGACGAATGAATTGCGTGCAAAGGAGTCTCGGAATGCATCTCGGCGACATATCGCATACATCAGATTGCCGGGTAAGCGACCATGACTACAAACGCGGGCATATGTGAGGCTTTTCATGATTACATTCAGGAGCCTGGTCTGAGCCCAGCTCAGTTCAACGCCTATTTAGCCGACTTAAGGCAGCTGAAGCGGCTAGGTGCGAGGGTCCCATTACAGAGTCGGAAATCTGGGAAGTGCTTAAGCATCTCGGCCTGGATAAATCTCCGGGATTAAATGTCTTCTTTCCTACGAAGTGAACTTGAGGCAGTCGTTCGTTTTTGTTCCTTTGCTGGAACTGATTTACAATAACTGGATGAAGCAGGGTTTTATACCTAAACGCTTCACAAGGGGTGTGATCAAGTTGCTACCCAAAGACAAGAACTGTGGGGATGGGTTAGGTAACTTTCACCTTTTAACCAAGTAAAATACAGATTGAAGATCTTATCCAACCGTTTGCAGGTTGTCTTCTCTAGTTTGATTGGCTCCGAACAGCAGTGAAGGGCAGGACTATTCAGGAAAACATTCATATGGTCTTCGATAGCGTTGACCATCGATTTCTGGGGGCTCTCCTTTCAGCGCCCGGTGCGATGGTGGACGTGAATAGGGTACGATCGAAAGCTTTTGAATTGTGTCGCTCCATTCGTCAAGGTTGTTCGATTTTGCCCGTGCTTTACGTTCTTGTGCCCGAAGCTTTCCTTTGCAAGTTAAAGGCGAATCCGGTCCTGCGCGGAATTTCCCTACCTAGTGGAAGCACCTCGGCCAGGTATTCTGCCTATGAAGACGACGTTTCGGTTTTTGTGTCGAGCGGGGCCGAGATTGATGAAGTCAGCAAAGAAATCAGTGGGTACGAGATGGTGACAGGAGCCAAGATCAACCGCGATAAGTCTGTTGGCTTGCAGTTGGGTGCGTGGAAGGGAGTCTCTCTGAACGGACGGGCCAATCAAGATACTCTGCGTCTGGTTCCGTCCCGATATCCAGTTGGAAATAAATTGGTCGGCGGTACAAGGAAACGCCGAGACTGCATTCCGTCTGTGGTCTGGGAGGAATCTTTCCGTAAATGGGAGGGCGAAATTATGTGTTTCACACACTCTACATAAATCTCCTTTACCGACTCTCTGTACTTTCACTTCCGTCTGCCACACTAATTTCATTAGTAAGGCTCTGTTTTTGATGATGTTGAAGTTAATAATAAGGGCAAGACAAATAATTTACATTCATAGATATGTCTCTCCCATATCACCACCATCAATAGACATAAGAGTCTAGAAGAAAGGGAAAAAAATTATAGGTTCTGACTACCAGCGAAGAATCTTTTGACTGCAATTGAAAATTATATATATATATATATATATATATATATATATATATATATATATATATATATATATCTTTTGACTGCAATTGAAAATTATATATATATATATATATATATATATATATATATATATATATATAGAGAGAGAGAGAGAGAGAGAGAGAGAGACAGAGACAGAGACAGAGAGAGACAGAGAGAGTAACCCTGTAAGATGAAAAATAAAACCTATCAAAGGACGGAAGAACTCCAGACGTGTCAACGGTCAGATAACTAGAGGTGGTGTCTCAATCTAATTACCGTGGAGAAGAAAACGAGAAACCACTCTACTATCAATCTCAAGAAATATCACGGCATTTAAAAAAAACAAACAGATTATAAACCTAACGGGGTGAAGGGAGGTAAGTCTAATAGAATCAACTCCTCGCCCGGTAAGGACTGTTACCATAAACGAAGTAAAGGAGGTTGAATTGCTTGGAATTGATCACTCGCCGGTTAAGGAAAGTCATGAGCGACAGATGTCATCAGATCGGCATCCAGCGACTGTTGGCAACAAACAAATAATTATTATCGTTATATGCAATATTAGAACATTAAACCAGTCTGGACAGTTTGAAAATATAAAGCACGAAATGATCAGGTTTAAATATTAATATTTTAGGCGTGTGTGAAACAAGGTGAACAAACAATGGAGATTTTGCCAGTATCCAACACAGGAACATATATGTAGGCGAAGAGAAAGATGAAAGAAAGTTAGAATTGATATTTGATCAAGATATGTGTTCTGGGATACTATCAAATATCTGAAAGAATTCTTGTCCTTAAACTGAATGGAAAGCGTTCAAAATATCCATCTTAATTATTTATGCATCGACAGCACAAAGTATAGAAGTAATTGAAAGGTTTTATTCTACGCTAGACAATATCCAGGCTCAACGTAAATCTCCAGAAATTACAGTTGTCATGTGAGACCTGAACACTAAAGTAGGGAAGGAGTGAGAAAGTGAAATAGCTAGCAAATTAGGACTAGGAACACGTTAATGAATGCGGAGAAAAACGGTTCCAGTGGTATACGGCGAATGACCACACTGGCCAACACTTGGTTTTAAGAATACCCAAAACGTATGTGGACATGGAGAAGCCCAGGAGGAGAATCAAAAACCAAATCGACTACATAACTGTCAATAAGAGGTTCAGGAATGCAGTTGTACACTGCGAAACATACCCAAGCGCCGACTGTGGAAATGGACACCTTCCAGTGATATGAAAACGTAGAGTGAAACTATGGAAATTGAAGAGGGCCAAGGCAACCCCAAAACTGCAGTACGACCGACTCTTGAACGACTTGAAACTAAAGGAGAAATATATGGACAATGTGAAAAGCAGATACGAGGGAGAAAACGAAAATGGAAGCTCGAAGTGGGACACATTAAGAGAGGCTTTAGTAACAGCAACAATCGAGATCATCTCAAATGAAATGAGATGTAGAAAAAATGAATGGATGACATGAAATTCTCTACATGATGAAAAGGAATGACAAAATAAAATATAGATAACTACAAAAAGAAATAAGGAACAAATGCAGGCAAGCTAAAGAGGAATGACTCAATGAAAAATGTGCAGAAATAGAAAGCTTGAGTATTATAGATAAAGCAGATATGCATAAAAATAAAAGAACTAACAGGACAAAAGACACGCTCACCAACATGATGCTTAAAGCAAAAACAGAAAGCTGATATTGGAGAAAGAAAAATACTCCGGAGATGGAACGAATATATTGGAGAAATCTTCCACGTCGAAATAGAACAACTGGCAATACACAGAAATATCAAAGGATTGTAAAGATTAAGATCTGGAGTGGAATCTGCATTGGCCGAATTGAACAGAAACAAAGAGATAGAGATAGATGGAATTGTAATAGAGGTGCTGGCAGCCTTAGATGATTTTATCATAGACAAGATTACATAAATAATAAACAAAATCTACAACAGTAGCTATTTTCATAGCACTGCCTAAGAATCCGGGTGCAAACGAATGTGAAGTCTATCGGACAATCATCATAAGGAACCATATCACGAAACTTATCATCCGAATTCTGATGAATACAGCACGCAGCAGAATTAAGGCGGAAATAAGACAGGAACAGTGCAGCCTCGTTAAAGACACTAGAACAAGAAGGTTAGCGAAATAATGCGAGAAGAAAGGACTAAATATAAACTACGAGGCGAAATACTTTCATAGTCGTTAGCAAAAGGATCAGCCCAAAATGAAAATTACAAATTGGGATAAGTAAAAAAAATAATTATCTGGGAAGTGTTTTAACAGAGGATGGAAAATGTGACTCTGAAATCCGAAGACGCACTGGAATGGCCAAAGATGCATTCCAAAAGCTAAGCAGAGTATTAAGAGATAGAAAAACTTCGTTACAAACAAAGAAAAGAGTAGTGAACTGCTAAGTGTTATCTGTTTTCGTATATGGCAGTGAATACTGAACAATCTCCTCACAGATAAAGAAGAGAATAAGAAGGAAGCAACAGAAATGTGGTCCTACACAAGAATGCTGTGCCTACCATGGACCGAATAATTGAGCAACAGTAACATTTTAGAGGAAATGGAAGTAAAATAGAAACTTATAATAAACATCAGTAAGAGACAGTTAGAATTTCTAAGGCACAAAATAAGAATATATGACTTGGAAATTTTGATACTCCCAAAACAGACCGAAAGGAAGATAGACAGAGGAAAACAATGCATAACATACTTAATGAGCTGGAAATGGATGACGGAACAATGGTTAGGAGAAATAACAAAAAGACAAAATTTATTGGGAGTTACAAAGTTCAAGAAATTGTGGAGAGCCATGATCGCCAACGATCTGAAGGGACACGATACATAGAAGAAGAAGAATGAGCTTGAGTAATTGAATGACGGAACAAGGATTAGGAGAAATAACAAAAAGACAAAATTTATTAAGAGCTATGAAGCACTGGAAATTGTGGAGAGTCATGATCGCATGCACTCAGAGGAGAACACGGCACACAAAGAAGAAGAAGAAGAAGAAGATATTAAGTGTACTTAACAAATGATTGATACATTCAACAGAACAAAGAATTTGTTGCGTTTGTCGCCACGGGCCTGATGTCGTGGGAACGTGCAATTGTATCCCTACTCTTTCTTTGGAAAACGTCGGTGACGTGGAGAAACGAGATATATTTGATGGACGAATGTTGATATCGGATAAAAAATTCCTACCCAGTCCTGTGCTCGGAAGAGCACACGTCAGTTCGCTTCACATATGCCCGATTGATAAAACACATTTCGCTCGTACCACCAGCTGAATTTAGACAATCCCAAACCACAGATTGATGGTCTTTGGAAAACAGATGTATGTCAGATTATATAGTGATAACGTAATTCTTTGGGCGCTTTTTGCAATAAACTTTGGAATACAGGTCTGTAAACAACAAAATACTTTTGACAGACATTAATAATAATAATAATCTATTTAAATTCTTACTATTAAAAGAAAGAAGGAAAAAACTTTAATCAAAGGGTTTATATTTCTTTAATAAAAGTATTTGATGTATATGTATATATATATATTGATTTGCTCATTACCTCAAATTATATTTTAAGTTGATGATATTTTAATTTAAAAGACCATTCAAAAGTAACCGATTATTATTGTCATTCCTATTTAATGTATTACTGACCTGCATATTATATAATTGGTACTGCTATAATTGTATTGTTATTGCTATTGTTTTAATTTTTATCTGTTTGTCTTAACGGCGTCTTTGTTTGAATTACAGAAGCGTCTCCTAGTAGCAGTCATTTAAGCAAATATTGAGCGTTACAATACAGATACTGCTGATAGGAAGAAGAAATGAAGCAGAATGTAATATTAATAATGGTGATAATAATTGTAGTAGTGGTAGTGATGATAATACTATTATATATATATATATATATATATATATATATATATATATATATATATATATATATATATGTGTGTACTTGTATATATATATACATATATATATATATATATATATATATATATATATATATATATATATATATATATATATATATATATGCATATTTCATTACAAACGACTGACAAGGTGCTTTTATTTAGTTTTTTTATATAATTTCTCGTGAGATCTAATAATGTTTTTCTTTTCAGATGATAAATTATATAAAAACTGTCCGAATGTTCTTTTTATCCGATCGCTTTCGGCTATACATTTAGCCATTTTCAAGGATAATATTTCAACTGTTAGAATTAGAAATAGTTTGTTATATGTATGTTTTATAAAATGTTTCATTTTTTTTTGTTTCAAAACACGGTCAAGATATTATGTCCATGTTCAAAGTTAATATTATTAATATACAAATATATATATATATATATATATATATATATATATATATATATATATATATATATATATATATATATATATATATTTGTCAGGAAGGAAACTTCCTGATATTATCGGACTGGACGGGTCGATCCCAGCGTGTGGCACCTTTGGAAAGTGTCTGAAAACCCAAGCCTTGTGAGTGAAATTCGGTAGACGAAAACTTTTGGCGTCGTCGATAGCTGTGCTAGCACGAAGTCACATGTCATCGTGGCCGAGGGCTTGAGCATGCTGTATTTGTTCAAATTGTTGTTCACGCTAGATAACACGCTCTTTCCCAGAAATTGTAACTAAGGTCTGCTCAGCATAGTTGGAGTTTAAACAACAGGTGGGCTCTGTGGTTGTTGAATAAACACAAATGCGCCTGAGCAAGGGTCTGCAATAGGGATTGGCTAGCCGCCCTAGTAGACGGGTATCCTCGAATACGAGTGGCCAGATATACATATATATATATATATATATATATATATATATATATATATGCGTATATATGTACACAGATTAGTATAAAGCCGCAAATTAAAATTAAAGTTTAGAGGAATAATATTATAACTTTAAAGACATATTACTAAGTTATATTATTTGTTGATTTAACTAATATGTAATCGGTACCTATTAGTTTTATTAATTTTTTAACGCTGATAGAATCGTCCATATTTTCTACTCACCCCCGTGATAAAATACACTCTTCCATCAAAATCAGTTTTAACCAATCAACACCTCACATTGCTATTCTCGACTTTGTATTGGTCCAGACGACACCAAAATGTGTAATAATTGGCGAAAACCTTTTTTTTTACGCCAAGTTCCCTGGAGCCTACTTTGGATTCCTAAAACAAATAAAAAAGACCATTTCGACCCAAATCACCAGTCAGTCACTTATCTTCAGAGAGATGCCACACGAATCCACGCGTGTCACTATTTTGACTTAAGAAACTTTTCGCGCGTCAACTGCTGACTCAAACACCAACATTATTCCCTCAAAATTCACTTACAACTTTCTAAGAAAAGTGTTCTTACACACTACTAAATAGAAATTGTATTTAACAAAAGATAAACAGAGAACAATTCAAGGTAAACAACTCTAGAAAATTAAGACATTTATACTCTACTTTATTCACGCACACAAACTACACAAATTTCTGTATAAGTAATATTTTCCATTTTACTCTATTTGACCAGTTCTTTAACACATGAACAATTTTGAACTGTAAATCAATCAGACACCCAATTTATACATCAATTCTTGCATGATCAAACCACAAGTTTTCTAATTGTATATTAATTGTACATAAATGTCTGTTGTTTTTTTATTGAAACCTAAATTGCCGTTGTTTCTTATTCAATTGCCTTGTGATTGATTCGTTTTGAATGCCTATATTCTATATTGTTGTGGATTAATATGGTGAAGATGCCCGTAAACTTAACCATCTTAATATTAAAACCTTCCGATAACAAATTCAAACTCATAGCAATCCCAACAATGCAAATCTGATTTTTTTTTACCTGATTCGGGCAGAGCATTGGACTAAATTAATTAGTAAATAAGTTAGACTCTTATTACCGACTATACTACCCGTAACCCGTTGGGTCACTGACAGTTCAGGTTATAAAACATTGAAAGAAAATGTCTGAAGAAAGTTGAAATAATAATATTTACTGTATAAACAACTCGTATTATTAAATCTTATTCACTTAAAATATTTTTTAAATTAGATAAAAATAAAAATACTCTTTTAATATGCCAAAAAATATTTTAAATTCATATTCACTTGAAAATACTTATTTATTTTTTTTTTAAATATGGCAAAAATATTTTTTTCTAATATAGAAAATATTGTTTGTTTAAAGAAAACTGAAATATAAAGAATCACAGGGAGGTGGAAAGAGAGAAAGAGGTGGAAACAAACTTAAATCATTATGCGACGGCCGACGTACGCACAATTCATAGACTTTTAGTGTTGATAGATAGATATATAGACAGACAGACAGATAGATAGATAGATGGACAGACATATAGACAGATAGATAGATAGATATATAGACAGACAGACAGATAGATAGATAGATGGATAGATAGATAGATAGATAGATAGATAGGAAGAAGAAAGAGAAACAAAGAGCAATGCAATAGTAGTAGTGGTGGTAGTGGTGATGATGATGGTGGTGGTGGTGATAATAACTTGTCAGTTATTTTATTTTTTAATGTTCTTTTATTATTTATTAATTTATTTATTAGTAATTTATATACAATTTTTATTTTATTAGCCATACGATACAAACACGCATAAGCTTTCCTTTAAATATTATTAATAACTATATATTAATTGTAATTATGGGTAAAATATATTCGTGTAATAAAAGGATTAGGGAGATTTGAATATAGTTTCATATTATTTAAGCTAAGAGAGAAAAAGATAAAAAGTCGATGAAATTTGTTGTTCTGTTTTAGTCTGGTGAAGCACGTCGTATTTTATTGGGATCCAAACGCTTATAAATGAAGATTTTTAAAAAAGATTTTACTGAAAAAGAAAAAAATAGCAGGAGAAGAGCCTAAAAGTATACAGAGTATGCCCCACAAATTCAAATTATAAAATACAAATTCATAACGGAGAGCATGGAAAACTGTAAGATTACACTAAATCTAAACCGTACATACGGGTCATTAACATCGAGAACCAATCAGCATCAAAAGCGAGATCTTCCAAAGAGATTTATTGTCACCACTACTCTTCTGCCTTGCATTTGGACCCGGCTTTACAGGATATAAAGCAGGAAAACATGTACAAATAATAATAATAATAATAATAATAATAATAATAATAATAATAATAATAATAATAATAAAATACTGTGTTAGCCCAAGATGCAGATTCTGTGACAAATATCCAGAAACCATTGATCATCTTATATCAGGTTGCACGATATTGGCACCCACTGAATATAAAACCCGGCATGACAGAGTGGGCCAATATCTGCATTGGAAAATTTGCAACTCCTATGGGAAGGAAACTGAAAGAAACTGGTACGAACACCACCCTGACCCGGTTACAGAGATAGGACCTGTTACAATTCTATGGGACTACACAATACACATTGACAGAATAATCTAAGCCAACCGCCCAGACATTGTTATTAAAGACCACAAACAAAATAAGTGCCTCCTTATTGATATGGCAGTCCCTGCAGACTGCAATGTATCTTTGAAAATATTCGAAAAACTGTCAAAATACAAGGACCTTGAAATAGAAATCTCAAAAATGTGGCACATGGGAACATCAACAATTCCTGTTGTAGTTGGAGCCCTTGGACTGGTTGGAAAAGATTCCAGTAGGCTGATTGAAGGGATCCCTGGAAGTCCATGCCTCAAAGAGATACAAAAAATTGTTCTGACAAGTACAGCCCACACTTTACGAAGGGCTTTATCTATGTAATTATTTTTTATTTTATTTTTTTTTTTGCAGTGGAAAGTGTCATGATGTCATTTCTAACCTTAAGAAATGTGTAAACGCCAGATATCAAAGGAAATAAAAATTTAACTTTTTTTTTAATTTAAAAACGTAAATATGAAATTTTTACAACTATTTTAGTGTAAATATGAATTTTTCTTCGTCTTAATTATTTTATTTATTTCATTTATCTGTTTCTCTTTCAATGATTCTGATTGATTAATGAACTAATTTTCTTATCTGTATTATTCATGCATTCCTTAGAAAAATACGATATTAGTTGGAGATATTTCGAAGGAAAATGTCTCAAAATTCTACAGACCAATTACATGTCTTCCTACTACATACAAACTGTTGGCATCTTTATTATTCCTTTTTAGAAAAAAAAATGACATACTACCTCCTGAACAAAAACGGTGCCGATGAGACTCTTGCGGATGTAAAGACCAGTTACTTATTGATAGGATGATCTTGAAAAACTGCTTCAATCAAAATTTCAGTACTGACCGGATAGATTATCGTAGGACATTTGATATTGTATCCCATTCCTGGATCTTAAAATCTTTAAATATATACAAGGTAGCACCCATTGTCATCAATTTCATCAAAGAAAGTATGTCGATTTCGAAAACAACACTTCACCTCAATTAAACATCAATAGAGGAATATTTCAAGATTTTGTCTCGCTTTCTATAAGATTAACCAGCGAACTTAACACGATGAAAATACGGCTATAAGATATCTCAAAGAGAATAAGCCTTCTGCTTTACATGAATGACTTCAAGTTGTATGCTTGGAATGACATTAAGCTGGAAGGTCTCCTGAAAACAGTAAAATTTTTCAGCGATGACATTCGGTTTGGATAAATGTGCTAAAGCTACAGTTTTACGAGGATAACTACAACACACCTTCGCTATTAACTTAAACCCTTGGGTAACAATAAAACATTTAGAGCAAGAAGAAGCTTGTAAGTACCTCTTTGTAAATGAGAGTGAAGGAATTTACCATAAAAATGAAAGAAATAGTGCGAAATTAGTACTATAGAAAGTTGTGACTGATATTAAAAACTGATTTGAAATCTCAGAAGAGAATTATGGCCATTAATAGCCTTGCCATCGAGTGGTTCAATTTAGTTTCAATATCTTGGACTGGATTCTAAATGATATCAGTCAAATGGATTCTAAGACAAAAAAAGCTTCTTTCTAAGCATAACATGCGTCATCCAAAGGCTGATGCAGACCGTCTGTACATACGCCGTAAAGAAAGTGGAAGAGGTCTTATTCAGCTAGAATAGTCATACAAGACAACAACTATTGGCTTACTAACATACATGGAAACAACAAGGAACTGGATGATACAATTAATCAAACAACACGAAAACAGAAAGAAAAATATTCAATCACGAAAGAAGGTTGTAAATACAAACGTTATTTACATTTAGTAGATACTGTTGAAAACCAAAACAGAAAACAAGAAACAAATGTTGCAGCAAAAAATAAAGCTCATGAACAGATGAAACAAGGTTGGCAAGACAAACCTCTACATAACCAATATCAAGAACGTGCTAGTAAAGCCGATGTTGATAAAGTTAACATTCGTCGATGGTTACGAGCATCTGGATTAAAGGCTGAAACGGAAGGCTTTATTCTGCAGTGCAAGACAAGAATCTATTCAGTAGAAACTTTCAGGCAAATAACATACATAATAGTGTGGGTCCCAAATGCAGGTTATGTGATAAGTGTCAGGAAACCATATGCCATCTAATCTCAGGATGTTCTGTACTTGTGCCAAATGAATATAAAAATCATCACGATAGAGTGGGGCAGTATTTACACTGGACAATGTACAAATACCTTGGAAAAGATGTTAGTAAACACTGGTATGAACATCACCTTGCACCGGTTACAGAAATAGAAGATGTCACGATTCTATGGGATTACACTTTCTTTGACAGGAAGGGAGATTGAAGTAGATAAGCCGGAAATAAGTGTTCAAAACCGAAAAGAAAAATTTGCCTACTAATTGATATGGCTTGCCCAGCGGACTGTAACATTGCAACCAAGGAATTTGAAAAACTATCAAAGTATAAAGACCTGGAAATCGAAATAGAAAAAAATGTGGAAATTGAAAACAAAAATACTACTAGTCATAGTAGGTGCTCTTGGAATGATAAAAATGGAACAAAATAACACATTGAAAAAATCCCTGGAAATCCCAGCTTGAGAGAAATACAAAAACTTATCTTGATAAGTACAACCCACACACTAAGAAGAACTTTGTCTATGTAACGCTAGTAATGTTTTGGGTGTTAGAAAAACAAACCATGAAATGTAGCCATAGCAACACACCACTACTTGACTTTTTACTAATTTCCCGGGGAAATGAATAGAATGACAGGAGAGTTCCATAGGATTTTCCTCGGCTGTTTAATTAATTCGTATCTAACGGAAATTTCCAACATGAGCATATTCGCTATCATATTCCGCACTGTTAAGTTACATGCCATTCACGCTGGTAGTATTTCATTCGTTTCGACGCGTTGATTACCAGTACAGCCGTTTTCTCAAGATAAGCTATTTTTGAACAAAGATTTATACATTTTTGTGGATTTTTAAAATATTTTTTATACATGTATACAATTTTTAAACATACCTTGAAGACAGACATTCTGTCGAAATATTTTCAAACGCTGTGTATTTTCTTTTCTTTCTTTTTTTAAAATGGCGCACTTCTCTATGACTTAAAATATATTGGAAGAGTTACGTCAATAATTTTGTTTTTCAATAATAGTAACAACAATAATAATGTTTTTAATAATTTCACTTCAGACAAGGCACTAAAGCCACTAATATGCAAGCGGTTACTGAGTGTGAGAGAATATGAGAAAATATAAAGAATAATAGTCTAGTCTTTAAATATGTGTATGAAATAAGCTTTCCCGTCTTTTTTTTCTTATTGGTAACATGTGATTTCAGGATATAGGCGGTCATGGCTCTCCACAAATACCCTTTACTCTGTAACTTGCCATGCGGTTTGTTATTTAGAATTTTTCTATTTTAGAGTGGTTGCCACCCAAATGCAGAGAGACAAGTCTTCTTTCTTTTTTTTTATGTGCGGTGTCCCTTCGCAACGTAGTCAATCATGGCTCTCCACTTTCCCCATCCCTTGTAGCTCTCAATAAGTTTTGTCCCTTTTCTACTTCTCTCAGACACTAGCCCGCTAGGTATGTCACGCGTTGATTTCCCCTGTGTCGTTTGCCCTCTATTCGCCCTGCAAGTATCAGATTCTCCATGCTCTGCTTTCTCATTACCTGTTCCAGAAATTTCAGCTACCTCTTCCTGATGTTAAGTGTAAGCTTCCTCCTTGTTTGCATCCTCTTCAAACCCCCATCATTGCTCACACGCTCAGTCCATGATATCCTTAGCATCCTTCTGTAGAACCATACCTCCGTTGCCTCGAGTCTCTTTTTCATCTTTGAGGAGACCGCTGCTGTAAAGGAGGACAGATATCACGTAACAGTTCCGGACTCTTTTCTTTGTTACCAACGAAATCATCCTGTCTCGTAATACTCTGCCTAGCTTTTGGAATGCATCTTTGGATCTCATCGTCGCATTTACCATCCTATGTCAGAACACTTCCTAGATATTTAAATTCCCGCACCTGCATGATTTTAGCACCCCCGACATGTAAATCGCATTTCAGGCTCATCCTCTTACTGATGACCATCTTTGCTATATAACCGATAGCTGATAGGGGAAAATATGGATTCCTGAAAAAAAAAAAGTGCTAAACAGAATGCAACAGAATCTAAACTCGTTTCGCCCATCCCATGTTCTGATATCTTTTACACTAGCCACATATCATTTGGAGTAAAGGTCGGTAAAAGGGAATCTGCTTTTGATAGACTCTTGTATCTATGAAGTGGGTGTGTAAACTTGTGACTGAAAATTCAATTGTGTGTGTTAAACAGCGAATATGAGAAAACAAAAGACTGCGAAGCGGTAAAAGAGAACAGAAGAGAGCTTATATATAAGTATTTATGCACAAATGGCGAGAATTAATTACATTGTTTTCAATGTGTTCTTCTTTTGAGAGAATGCTTATAAGAAGTTCTGTGGGCGTGCGTGGGAGTGAGGAAGAATTAAAAGAGAACGTTGTATATTCTTATGTGAATATTTCTTTGCTGGCATCAAAGATGTTCTTCAATTAAACAGAACGCACTGCGTCCATTGCGTTTTATTGAAACTTTTATTCCGCTAAAAACTAACACTGTTTTATCCAAATAAAATTTCCGTCTTTTATCCGCGCAGATTTCATTTTGTTTATTCAACCGCATGATTGATTGATAGATTTTTTAAAAGTTTTTTACGTCTTACCATCCCTCCCAACGCGAAATATGTGCAGAGGTTCCTAGCGCAACGAATATCAATAACCTGACATCAGGGCTGTCTCAAGTGTCATAGATTTTGCTTGGGGTCCGAGAATTGGTTTTCTATGTTTCTTTAATGCTTTACGCTGTTCTGTTCCAACCAACATGTTAATGGTGAGAATAGCCGATTCCATTCAAGAAATATTCGACGCTCATTGACCGAACAGTTATTGTTACGGCAAGTTTTAATTTATAAAATGGAAATGGTCATCTCAAGTAAACTAAATGTTTTTGCTCTTTCTATTGATGGGTGTTACCTTCCTAACCTTTTGTTTAAGGTAGTGTGCAAAGTCAACATTTTGGTTATATCCTTAGCCCCACTTCTAGCTACATGTGCTATACATTTTAGTTACCACTGCTATTGGAAATCTTTTCGTTAAGCTCTTCGTTTGTGATTCTTTAACGCCATTCTGTAAGATCTGATGAATGTGGGTCTCCTTTTAAGATCTAGGGAAACCATTCGTTTGAAGCCATTTAGTAAATCCTTGAAAAAAAATGCGTCATGCATGCCATCACTATGAGGGACAAGACTTGACTGTCGAAGAATATGGCTAGATATTTTAGTTAATATTTACACTATTCACACGTTGTCCTCATCTCTGTTGCCATATTCACTAACCCTTTATTTCGTCCACCGAGGTAGATTGTTCTAGTTCCACGTGTCATACCACTTCCGGATATCTCAGTTTCAGTTATTTACCTTTTAGTAACTCAACGCTCCAAGTTTTTGTTTATCTCCGCCAGGTATTGAACTCACAACTCTTTGGATCAAGTCACGTGGGTCTCCTTTTAAGATCTAGGGAAACCATTCGTTTGAAGCCATTTAGAAAATCCTTGAAAAAAAATGCGTCATGCATGCCATCACTATGAGGGACAAGACTTGACTGTCGAAGAATATGGCTAGATATTTTAGTTAATATTTACACTATTCACACGTTGTCCTCATCTCTGTTGCCATATTCACTAACCCTTTATTTCGTCCACCGAGGTAGATTGTTCTAGTTCCACGTGTCATACCACTTCCGGATATCTCAGTTTCAGTTATTTACCTTTTAGTAACTCAACGCTCCAAGTTTTTGTTTATCTCCGCCAGGTATTGAACTCACAACTCTTTGGATCAAGTCACTGGATTACTTCAATCAACGCTTTTATCTACTGAGCCATGTGTCCTTGAGGACATCAGTGTATGGCTTTTTGGGACTTATAAACCTAATGTCTCAGTAACTATTTTCTTCACCAGAGCTTATATAATATAATTTGTTGTTATTGTTTTTCTCTATCATTCCGTATTAAAAGTTCTCATATTGTATTCATGTCTATGCTTGGCCAGTTTAGGATATTTTTGTGGCCGAGCATATGTGCTGATTCCTTAAGTTTTCGTATTTTCCAGTGATGTTCTCTGTTTATTATTTCAACCTCATCGTACAGGGGGCAGTGATCTCCATTTTCCCTACATACCTGTTGTGAGACCGATACTTCCCTACATCATGAACTCTCCCAGTACTATATTATTATGTGAATCATGGGAGTAGCACCAGTAATGTGCAGCCGCGTACGATACCAATATCGGACACCACTGTATAGTAAGCTCTGCTTACACTATTCTTTGTAACTTTTCTGTTTAATATATCTTTCTTACCTCTAACCCGTGTTCCGTGTTTTCCTTCCGTGGCCCCTACTTCGGGTCCACATCAGTGGCGAAAGAAGATTCGAGACACGCACCCACACCGAAACCCCAAAGCCCCAGTACCACATCAATGGGACAGAGAACTCGTTTAACCCCACTGGTTCCCACATCAGTGTTGAACTAGAATTTGAGCTGGCATTACTACATCAGCGAACAAAACGCAATAAACGAGCAACCAAGTATCGAGAACGACTGCTTACAAAAAAACAGCTTGTGCACAAAACAAACTGACAAACTCAAGAGCTCGAAGTTCTACGGTTGACTCAACTATTCACCAAGTCGCGCATTTAGCAAAGTGTTAAAAAATTTTATGAAATTGATTTGAATTCCTACAAATCTCGTGCATAAAATTACCCTCCCCTCAAATTGATTGAGGTGAGTTTTTTTTCCCTAAAATAAAAAGCAAAGCAAATTCTCCCAAAAGAAGGGAAAAAATCCAGTGTATTTATTTATTTTTTTGGGTCTGTCTAAGTGATATTTTCTCCCCACTCTTCTAAAAAAAATATAATAAGTGTGGAGAAAATTTAAATGGTCACATTGAAATTAACGGAACAACGGTATCTCGAAAGATCTAAACCAGTAAGTAGTTCTTATTAATTTTATTAATTGACTAGATTTGGTACACGGGTTTTCAACGCAACAGTAATTGCTGTTATTTATTAATTCATTCTATTTTGTGTGTTCTTTCATTACTTTTCTACATATTATTTAAATATGGAAGAATTCCAAAAAATAATTGTCCAAATGTTAAAGGTCCAGATGAACCACCAACAAAAATCAGTTGAAATACACCAGAAATTGGAAGAAAGATTCCTCAAATTACAGTCGGACCAACAAACAGAACAGACACTTCAACAACAAAAAAGCGAAGAAAGACAGAAACTCCACCAACAAACATCAGACGAAAGACAGCAACAATTGTTTATGGAGTTACATAAACAACAAATAGAATTTCAACAATTTACACTTCAGAAAACAGAACTACAGCAAAAACATCTTGAAGAATTACTTGTAAATTCATGTAACGGCTCTAAAAACTCTGAAAAAGATACGACATTTTCCCAGAGTACAATCTACAACTCGATTGAAACATTCGAATACGTACCAGAGGAGGACAAAGCATTCGAGGCATTTTACAGGCGCTATGAAGATATTTTCAATGTAGACTGTGAACAATGGCCTAGTGAAAAAAAGGTACGGCTGTTATTAAGGAAACTGGGAGCTATCGAACATGTTAGGTTCATAGACTATATATTACCCAAGAAAATTACGGACCTGAATTTCTCAGAGACTATTAAGCTCCTAACGGAACTATTCGGGCCTAACATAACCTTGTTCCACAAACGTTGGAAATGCCTGAACACAGTCAAGGACAACCAGCAAGATTTTTCTAACGTTTGCAGCGTCGGTAAACAAGCTCTGTAATGATTTCAAACTAGCCGAGCTGACGGCCAACGATTTTAAGTGCTTAATATTCGCACAAGGTCTAGTATCAGTAGAAGACGCCGAGGTCAGACGTCGGGTACTTACTAAACTCGAAAACGAACAGGAATTAACTCTCCAAAAATTAGCAGAGGATTGTCAAAGAGTAATTTTTGTCAAGTGTGACTCAAAAACGATCGAGGAATCAGGTGTGGCTCAGATTAGAAAAATCAGAAGCAACCCAACCTCTTATGCCCCGCAAAAAGACAAAAGGCAAATCTCATGTTCGCAATAAACAAAATACGAATAGGCTAAAGAAACCTCCCGGACCATGTTACCATTGTGGAAAATGGCATTGGATGAAATTCTGTCCATTCAAGAAGAAAACATATTGCAAAAATTGCAATAAAAATGGTCATAACGTAACTCAGTGCTGGTACGCCAACAAGACGAGGAAACACAAAAGTAAAATTAGGCAAGCCCAATCAGACAACATAGTCGATAGGAATTTAAGAAAATACGTGACTGTTGATATTTTCAATAACTCTATAAAATTCCAGCTTGATTCGGGTTCTGACCTCTCGATTATCAACTGGCGTACTTGGCGAAAGTTAAACAAGCCGACCCTATTAAAGACAGATAAAACAGCAAAATCCGTAACTGGCGAGAATATTAACATCTTAGGCCAGGTGATCTTTACAGTAACACTTAAATGGAGTTACCAAAAATCTGAAAGCCCTACGTACTAGAAAATTCAGATAACCTATTCGGAACAGATTGGATAGAAAAATTCAATCTATGGGATTGCCCAATGAGCACTTTTTGCCGAAAAATAAAAAGTACAACGTCCAATTCGGAAAATCTCAAAAAGGAACTCAAACAACAATTTCCCCAAGTTTTTTCTGGTGGCCTTGGGAAATGTTCTAAATTTAAAGCTAACTTCAGGGTGAAGCACGGTGCAAGACCAGTTTTCAAAAAGAAACGGAATGTCCCTTTCGCTGCTCTAGAGCAGATCAACAAAGAATTAGATAGACTCGAACAGGCGGGTATTCTATCAAAAACAGATTTTAGCGAATGGGCAGCACCTACGGTCTATGTAAAAAAAAAGTCCAACCAAATACGAGTATGCGCAGATTTTTCCACAGGGCTAAACAATGCTTTGCAGGATCATCATTATCCTCTCCCAAGACCCGAAGAAATCTTCAACAAATTGAATGGCGGAAAAATCTTTTCCAAAATAGACCTCTCACACGCATACCTTCAGATAGAGGTGGATGAAGAGAGTTCTAAATTTCTCTGCATAAACACCCATAAACGTCTGTACAAATGTAACAGACTGGCTTTTGGGGTCAAGGTTGCGCCTGTAATCTTTCAGCATGTCATGGACGCCATGCTGGGCGACCTTGACTACGCAACAGCCTATTTGGATGATATACTGGTGACCAGTAAAACGTCGACAGAGCACCGGAACCATATAATAAACGTATTCAAGAACTTACAAGAATACGGGCTTAAGGTTAAGGAAGCAAAATGTGATTTTTTCTTACCAGAGATCAAATACCTAGGCCACATTATAAATAGAGACGGTCATCGGCCGGATCCAGAAAGAGCCAATGCATTGAGAAACATGCCGGCCCCAGTTAACATTCAATCGTTACAAAGCTTCCTCGGCCTTGCTAATTTCTACCAAGGTTTCATTAAGAACATGCAGAATTTGAGAGGACCTTAAAAAAAGGATAAAGCATGGGTATGGACCCCTGAATGCCAAGACGCATTCGAGAAGATCAAGAAAACACTTACTTCGGATCTCTCTCTCACCCACTACGACCCTAATCTCGACATCATAGTCGCAAGTGATGCAAGCCCATACATCATCGGTGCTTGCATTCTCCACAAACTGCTAGATGGTTCGCGAAAAGCCGTGTTCCGTGTTTTTCTTCCGTGGCCCCTACTTCGGGTCCACATCAATACCTGAATATAATATGAGGACCAGTAATACCGACGGCACTGACTGTTTATTTGTTATGGAGAGGAATGGGGTCCCCCGCTAAGTGTAAGACATATTATAAATGATTACCTCTCTAGCTTCCGAGGGGGTCGTTATATGAAATCGACCACGAGAAGTTAGGATAGATTATATTATACGGGCTGAGAATGTCACAAATGCCTTTAAATGTCAGTGGTAATCCCTTTTAAAACATGGCTATTAGCAGCCCATCTGAAATAGCCACACCTGGCATCTCTAAGGCATTTGTGAAATTCTCAACCCTGTATAATATAATCTATTACGGATTCATTCTCTCGTCTCCTTAACGCGGTTAGTTCAGTATATAAAGCAATAGTTTTAGGCTTACTTTTTGGTAAGTAGTGTTCACGCAATATCTATAGCGCTCGGCGTCCATTGTCCTTGGCTTCTCGCATTATTAAAGACAAACTTCTGTCATCAAGGCATTGTATTAATTCAGCGAACACGGTCGCATTTCTTTCCATAAAATCATCGTCTTCCTTCTGGTCATTTTGGCAAAGGATGATGTCATGAAGTTTTCGTATTCTAAGGTAGCCTAAGAATTTCGTTTCTCACAATTCATATCTGGATTCATTTCCGTCAAAATACAGTCGTAATCTGGGCTGATAACCAATTTTATAAATGTTCACCGTAGTCTTAATGTAGAAATCCAAACGTAGTAAGTAATTTGTTCAATGAAACAACACCAATATCTAGTAACAGCTGTTCAGTAATTCTTAAGGCCTTCCATATCAGAGGTTTGCAGTGAATATTCGGAGAAAACAAAATGGCCGCCTTTATACACATCGGATTGAATATTTGAAGTCTTCTGATTGGTTAAACTTCTATTGGTAGACTATAAAATGAGTCAGCTCATTTTGGTTGGCTCGCTAGTATATAGAGATGTATCTAAAAATTGTAACAGTGCCAGTAATACGAAAGGGGTTACAGAGAGTGAAAGTAAGAGAAAAGACTGGGTATAGGGAGAAGTGACATAGAATAAGCTGTTGGAGTAGAAGAAACATGTTACTGTTAACTGTTTCGTCAGTGAAAGTGTGGGACCGAGATGCCAACCTAGTAGCACGCTTAAATTCATTCAGTCTTTATACCAGTGAAAATAGATCGTCAGAGCAGATACCATGAAAATATTTATAGAAAAGACAGAGGGAAGCCACATTACGTCGGTGAGAAAGTGACTGGAGTTGAGATGTCAATTCAGGACCAATCAGATTGCATATCCATCTTTGGATTTTGTTGAGAACCTCGAGAGGAACCGGACCATATATAGCAACAGTATTCAATGCAAGGACGAATGGTAGATTTGTAGATATGAAGGATGGACTCTACGTGGAAGAAATGCTGTGACGCAAGCACAATGGTGTATTTGTATCAGGATGAGACGACTAATCATCAGATTTAAGAAAAAAGAAGTTATTACTGTCAGCAAGAAAACAAAACAAAACGAAACTATGAAATGTAAAGGGCAAAATCAAGCAAGTAATAAAATTTAAATATTTGTGAAGTATTTTAGGAGATGACTGAAAATGTGACGCTGGAATCTCAAAGCGAATTGGAATAGCAAAAACAAATGACTTCCAAAAGCTATGCAAAATATTAAGAAACAGGTAATTTTCATTAGAAACAAAGAAGAGTGTTGAACTGTAGCTTAATATAAGTCTTCATATATTGCGCGGACTGGTCGATAATTCCCGTACAGATGAAGAGGAGACTTGAAGCATCTGAAACATAGCTCTAGAGAAGCTAAGGAAAATAGAAACAAAAAGAGGCTTATATTTCGAATTTGAAAATTATAGTAGAAATTTCTACGATGCATAAGGAAGAGTGGGCCACTCGCCGTGGTGTAATTGTTAGCAAGTTTGTCTCGGCTAGAGCAATTACGACTGAATATTGAGTTCGATTTCACACTTAGAAAACCACCATAAGGAGAGAGTGTTGGTAAAAATTGATACACACACATGACATATTGAAGGCATAAGAGAAATAACAAATAACCTACTTAATGACTTTGGTCGTGAAAGAATAGTAAAATGCAACGATCGCCCACGTCCTGAAGGGATACGGTACTTAAAATAATAACGGTATTTTTGGGTTAGTAAATCTGTTTTTCGGATATATTTTTATATAAAAAGTTTTATCTTCATTTTTGAACGATATAAAATTTATGATGTTACCAACGGTGGCAATTTCCAAGCTGCATTTTTTATCTGGTAATGTGTGGGTAGTATAATGGTTAGTGACTCGGAAATATAAATACTTGAGCCGAGTTCAAATTCCGGTCGAGTTCGTTATATTCACTTTTCGTACAAATACCCTTTCGTAAGTTATGAATCCATCTCTTCTCAGTCCCCCCATATATAGGTTAAGTAACAGAACAGAATGAGCCACCTAAAAATGGCTGGTAACCGTTCTAGTTGAAGGAAAAGATAGAATTCAAAACAATTTTCTGGTCCAAGGGAAGTGTATAGTATACAATAATTGAAAAGAGTATGAACTCCATGACCTTAACTGAGGTTGAATAGGAAAGTAAACCCTCACATTTGAACTGGGATACAGGGTGAAAAGACATGAAAGACTACTTACCCATAGACCAGTGGAGGGTGTGAATTTTTACTTTTAAGTTATTAGCGAAAATTGAACACCAACTGACTCAGCTGGAATTTGAACTCGATTCCATTACTCGGTAGCTTTAACCGTTAGGATACAGACAGCTACAAATAAAAACCTTAAAAGAACTAAGCACAACATTAAAATCCCTTAAGAATGGAAAGAATGATTAAGGGATTTCCTGATTTTCCTTGTTAAGCCAACATCACTGCTTCGTCTTCACTGTGTAATGGTAAAAAATAAATAAGTACATTAATAAATAAAGCATTTGACAATTCCATTAATGTCACTGAATGATATGTTGTTTAAGTAAACTGCTTTCATCTGTCAGAAAATGTCAGTAAAAACGTTTCTTCTAGTGTTCCTCGTTTCGTTTATTCGCTTAAGAATTTTATATATGTTTGGCTTTATAATGTATTAAATTCATTTTTGCGACGTCAAATCAATGCATTTAGCTTTTCGACGTTCAGACCAGATTTCAGCGCGCCAACCTAGTAGATACGAAACAGCGTAGTGGTTAAAATAAAAACCCAGAAAAGGACATGTCCATTTAGAACATAGGAAAATGAGTCTACACAATTTCTTTTCCTATATTTTAATTAAAAAAAAAAACCTGAAGCAAATCAATAACACCACTAAGGCGCCAAGGATTACTGAGAGTGGAAGAAAATGGAAAGTGAAAAGTCAATGATTATATGTGTGTGAATTGTAATGAGTTCTAACGAAATCTTTGTTTCTTTCTCTGCCGTTTTCAATTCAGCATAGTTCTCTACAATTTTTAATAGCTAGGCCCTTCGATGTAAGCGATCAGTGCTCTCCACTGATTCCTTTTTATTATTAGTGAATTGTCATAACTTTTTGGAAATAGAGTAATTTAAATACAAAGAAATCCGTCTTTGGAAGTCTGCAAACTCAGGCTTCCGCGATATTTAACCCATTGCTAGACGGATTTTTGACCTTGACAATACATTAACAAGATGAAAACATAAAAGTGTATGTAAAAAAGTTTAATTGGCCAAATACTTCTATAAGACTCCTCTGGTTCTAAAATAACCTTTAAACTCCATGTACCTTTAAGACGTAAGTAACAACAACTCTCTCCAGTTTCAGTTTCTTTATTAATTATAGTTTTTTGGCTATAGTTGCTTCTTAGTAGTTCCATCTCGACAGCTTTCTTTTTAGTAGTTTCTTCTTCGTAGTTTCTTTTTAGTAGTTTACTTTTTAGTAGTTTCTTCTTTCTAGTTCATTTTCAGTAGTTTTCTTCTTAGTAGTTTTCTTAGTAGATTCTTCTTAATAGTTCCATTTCAGTACTTTTCTTAATAATTTCTTCTTAGTAGTTGCTTCTTCGTAGTTTACTCCTTGGTAGTTACTTCTTAGTAGTGTTCTTTGTAGTTTCTTCTTAATAGTTTCTTCTTAGTAATTCCTTTTCAGTAGTTTTCGTGTTAGTAGTTTCTTCTTAATAGATCCTTTTTGAATAGTTTTCTTCTTCTAGTTTCTTCTTAGTAATGTTCTTAGAAGTTCCTTCTCAGTAGCTTCTTTTAGGAGTTTTCGTCTTTGTAGTTTCTTCTTAGTAGTTTTATACTTTGTAGTTTCTTTTCAGTAGTTTTCTTTTAGTCGTTTCCCATTGACATCTTCCATGGTTTTGGATTCAGGGTAGAAAGCCTTTTAGACTGGATGCTATGCAAATCTAGAGAGCCCAGTCTACCATGGTATTTAACCTATATCTGGGAGGAGAAGAGAAGAATTCATGCCTTTCCCAAGGGTATTTGTGCGAAAGTGAATGCAACAGACGAGGAGCAATTTGAAATCGGGTCGTTTATACCACTTTCACCGCCAATTACGCTACCTGCAAATCCCGGTGCAATACGGGAAAATGAGAAAAGAGATTGTATCGTTGATGTTGCTGTCTGCGTTAGGTTCACCAATTTTTCTTTTCTTTTTTTTTTAAAAATAAATACGGTGTTGTCAGATTTTTACTGATTTAGTTTCGACTTTTGGCTAATTGCCTCTGTCTACGATGTCGGAGATGGGTGTGCAAGTGAAGCAATGTATAGTGGCTCGGAACAAGGAAAAGGAGAGTCGAGTTCTAAGTCCATTTGTGTTTCGTACAATTCGTTTTTACGCAAATAACTTTGAGAAAGGCATGACTCCATTTCTTCTCTACCAGCTATGGGTTAAATAGTAGACTAGACTTGGTCATCAATCTAGGGCAGGTGACAACTTTGATTCAAAATTTTATGTAGCCGTGGTGGAGGGAGCCTATCCGATGCAGCTAACAGTAACCCCGTGGTCCCCAAATTCTTTCGTTTAATCAATCAGCCACCAGAATTACAAAGCTGTTGATGTCATCAGCCATGTTTCTCCATTTGTCTATACAAACAGTTCCCAACGTATAACTGTTTGCGAAAGATTAATTATTACAGAGAAAGTGAGTCTTGTGAACGCTAAAAACCTTGCCGAAACCTGAACGAACAGCAGTTAACAGATAAATACAGGGGTGGTAACTGTGTAAGTTTCGGTTTTTCTATATATTTTTGCACTATAAATTTTGTGTATGAAATATCTTTCAGTCGCGAGCGTAGTGGCTCAACTAACTTTGCAGATGAATATTTTGTGTGGTGAGAGTTTGATCATCATCGAGTACTCCAAGATTGTGGCCTTGAATCAAACAGGTGTAAGTTTAATAAACGCTTCAAGGGGTAATGCTTATCCAGCTGCTGTTGCCAATAATTAATAATGAGCAGTGAGTTCGCTCCGTAATACTTGCAGTTTTCATCCCAAGTAATGAAAGCGTTAGTCGGTTTGGCTCAAGTGCGTGTATTTCGCTACGCGATTCTTGAGAAAATCCGAAGAGTCTGTAGTGTAATCCATCCTGATCAGGCATTTCGATATCCGCCAATTTCTCACCGACGTGACGTGGCTTCATTCTGTCTTTTTAACAAATATTTTCATGGCAAATGTTCTGATGAGCTTTTTCCTCTGTTTCCTCGACTACAAACGACTACTACTAGATTGGCAGTTAGGTCTCAAAACTATGCTTACTAAACAAGACAGAATTTAAGCGTGCTACTAGATTGACAACTAGATTTCACCGTTTTACAGTTCAACTAGATCGATACAATCGTCACTTCTACTCCAACAGTTTCTTTTCTCGTACTTCCTACCTGTGGAGCACCCTTTCCGATTTCTTGCTTCCCTGATAACTATGATCTTCAAAATTTAAATACAACGTCAATCGTCATCTTGAACCCTGACTCTTTTTTCCCCTTTCCTCAATCATCCTCATTCTCAGTCTTCTCATTCTCTTTCACTCAATCATCCCCCACCCTGCATAATAGTGGCATTGTCACCTTGCTTGGGGGTGAAAAGATTGAAAAACATTAAATTAAATTGTTTAAATTTTGTTATATTAAGAATATATATTCATAACGACATATTAAAATTTAAATAATATATAATATATATTGTTTATAATGTGCTATATCTATTGAGCAAGAGGGTTTAGTATCGAAAAATAAATTATTTAGATATAGACAGTGTGGACATAGGAATCAACACCACATTGTGATTGGTCTGAAGATCGAAATGAGTCGTGAAACTGAAACTATACAAGGTATAAAACGACATATGCACAAACTTTTTAGACGTTATAGGTAAAGTGTTAACGATATATATGTCGTTATAATCTGTGTGTGTGCGCGCGCACACACACACACACACACACACACATATATATATATATTTATATTTACGAAAAACTAGGTAATCCGTATGGGTAGACCCAAGGAGGATAAAATCCAGAGAGCTCAATGTAAATCAGAGCTAATAATTTAAATAAAAACAGACCACTTTAAGGTTCCATATAATAAATTATTTCACCACAGCCCTTATAAAGGACAGCGGATCATCCGATTTTATTTCCAAAGGTTGAAACGAAAAATGAAAATAAATTTACACATTTATGACGGGCAGTAATAAGTAAATTAACGAAGTGAGGGAGTGAAGGGGGTAGAGAGACATGATTCTGTTAACGGAAGTTATATATTGATATGGGAGGGGGATAGGACAAAAAGGCATAAAGAGAAAGAGAGAGAAAGAAGTTATGATAAAGTGTCATTAACAGATTTAATGTGTCAATGTCTGGATTTCCTCTAAAAATTTAAATTTGAAAGAATAGAAATGTTACATCTAACTCAATCATTTGGTTGGTACGGTCAGGGTATTGGCCGTGGAGCGGTTTATCTTGTCATTGTTTCTGTATCTGGTCGGTCGCATTTGTCTTTGCAATCTTTTTAAAGTATTTTGCAGCTTCAGCTGGTGTACAGTGATGTATTTGCATTTCTGCGCCCATTTGAAACTCCATTTTGAATTTGTCGGTTTCCTTTACTACAGAGTAAAGACTACTTTCATGTTCCCTGACACATACCATCATCCAGTCTTCTGTATTTTCCAATTATCTTTGGAGGCCAATTGTTGTAGTTTTGTAGGATAGTTCTAGTTGAACTAGTCCTCTGCCTCTTTCGGATCTGGGCATATACAGGCGATCAATATCAGCTTTGGGATGATGCATGCGGTAGCAAGTGAGGAGCTTTCTCGTTTTGGCGTCCATTCGCTTAATTTCATCTATGGTCCAGTTAAGAACATTAAAGCTGTATTGCCCTACAGGAACAGCCAAGGTGTTTATGGCTGATATTCTGTTTCTTTGAGTTTATCTCGGTATTTAGTACCAGTAGTACTCCTTTCTTACCTTCTCCTTCATTTGGGGGTGTTGTATGTCATCTCCTCCACTAATCCCTAGGTACTTATAAGCTTCATCACGCTCCAATTACAATTATTATTATTATTATTATTATTATTATTATTATTATTATTATTATTTCCTTGGGTTTCTATTCTGTACACATTTCTTTCGGCATTGATTTTCTCAACTAGAGATCTAAGGTTAGAAATGGTTTCATTACATCTTCCACTGATCATTTAAGAAAAAAGTAAGTTCACACACATTTTCTAGAACATTTTATCATAGATAAATCTCTTCGTAATGTGAGAACTGTACTTGCGAGTACAATCTTTTGTATTTCTATAAGGGATGTGCTACCAGGAATTTCTTCAATGAGTCTATTGGAAACTTTTTCCAATCAATCCGAAGGCTCCAAATACAACTGGAATTATTGATGTCCTCATGGTCCACATTTTTGAAATTGCCACTCCAAGATCCTTGTACTTTGATAGTTTTTTGAAGATCTTCAAAGACCTGCGTCAATAAGTTTTGTTTTGCCTTTGCTTTTGTTTTCTTTTTTAGGTCATTTCTGCTGCATTAAGTGCATTATGGTTTATTTCCACTTCTTCAGCCACTTGAAATTCCCTTTTGTTGGCTTCTTTTATTACTGAATAAAGTTTCTTAATTTTTTCATGTTCTTTGGCACAAATCATCATCCGGTCTTCTTCGGATATGGTCACATACAGACGATCAATATCAGCCTTAGGATGATGCATGTGGGGTCAAGTGATAAGCTCTTTCCATTTTTGGCAGCCATTCGCTTAATGTCAGCTATGGTTCAATTAAGAAAGGTTGAAACTGTATTGCACCACAGGGACAGTGAAAGTGTTTATTCTATTGTTTGAATTCAGCTCGGTATTCAGTACCAGATGCACACGCCTGTAGTATTCTTTCCTTTCTGCTTCATTTGGGTATGCTGTACCCCATCTCCGCTAATTCTTAGGTACCTATAGGCTTTTTCTTGTTCCAGTTCCCTAATCTTTGTGACAAAATCTAGATCTATTGAGTGTGTTTCTGTAATTCTCTTTTTACTTGAATGTTACTTTTGCAAATTTAACTAAGCCGAAATCCATACCGATGTCATCGCTGAAACATTTTACAGTAATTAGTTTTTCAGTAGCTGCCAAAGCTGTTGCATAGATGACATTATTTACTTCTGTGATGTGTTCTAGTCATCTGTCCCTTAACAACGCTTGCAATGTAGCGTTATATGTTTAAACAATATGTTTACTGGACTTTGTCATATGAATTTTTGGAAGTCGGTCTCTCACATTTGTGTGCGAGTTACTTTGCTGATTGTTTGAATGATGTTTTTTTTCGCTTCAGTGATTTCAACTCCAGGAATTCTGCTCTAATGACATTTGAGTCACCTTCTTCAGTGACAAAATCTGAATCAGTGCAATTGTTTATGTCTCAACAAGATTCTTCCGTTTTATTTCATGAGAGATTATTATTTTGTATCTCATTTATTTTAGTTTGTATCCCATCCTCTGTCATGTTATCTATTTCCACATCTGCCTCATTTTTGTTTGGTTATTCCTGATTGTACTTTGTCTTTATTTAGTTTTATCTTGTCTATTTTTGTATTTGAGACTCTTTTATTTCGCATGATATTCCTGAGGATATTGGTAAGCATATTTGGATTGAGACAGAGTTTTATTTTAGTTCCTACCATATCTCTCCATATTTCGTATGTTTGAACCCTGATGTTCTTTTGTAGATTTTCGAGTGTAGTGAAAAAAGACTTGTTGTTCATACTCTTCACAATTCTATGTCTTTCGCTTACTTTTTGTTAATTGATTTGGCATTAAGTCACCAGGTCCAATGCTCCAATGATCAGGTGTCATATTGTTGGTAGAAGACTTTGTTCCTGTGACAGATTTTTCGACCCCAGACTGGTTCCTCTCTGAGTGACGCGGCGCTTATTTATCCGGGTGACGACCGAGTCTTTGCTTGTAAACATTGAGATTTGTATTTTTGGCTTTTATCCTTAAACAGCAGGATTAATTTTGTTCCAGTTGCCAAATCTAGGACAAATGTCAACCAAAGCTAAAGACCACGTCCTGCTCATGAGACACGGATATTCCCCGCTGAATATCACTCCGGTATTTCTAGGTCATGGGGAGTTTTATTTATGCATTAATTATTATTAATAATCTGGTGGTGGCGGCGGAGCATCTGTTATGTATGTACAGGCCCACATGTGAGGGACAGTTTCACAAGAGTTGCCAGGACGAAGGTGAACATGACATTGTTAAAGAATTCGACTCCAGATTTGACTCCCAAATCCTTACCCATGATTTGGTAGGGTCGTAAGGCAGCAGGGCTTTAAAATCAGAGGTTTTCTTCTCTTAGCTGAACTACCCTCCCGGGTTGATGAGTTACACCTACCCGAAATATATATATATATATATATATATATATATATATATATATATATATATATATATATATATATATATATATATGTATATATATATGTATATATATATATAAATATATATATATATATGTATATATATATATAAATATATATATATATATGTATATATATATATGTATATATATATATGTATATATATATATATATATATATATATATATATATATATATATATATATATATATATATATATATATATATATATATATATATATCTACACGCATAAACACGTATATATATTTTATACTGGATATCGGAGTAAACAGCTCGCTATCAAATATACCACTTCTTTAAGAATTATTATTATTATTATTATTATTATTAGTAGTATTATTATATTTTAAAATAAAAGAAATCATTAAATAAGAAAAGAATAAAAAGTATAAAATGATCATCAAATATATGAGAACATTTGTTTTGTTTAAAAATATTTGAAAGATAAACAATATAAGAAATTGACTATTACGAACCAGTACTAAAAATAGTAAACAAAAAAGAATATTATTATTATTATTATTATTATTATTATTATTATTATTATTATTATTATTATTATTATTATTATTATATAGTTAAGTGTCTGTAGAAGGAACGATGGATTTGTGTTATTATAAAGGTTAAGAAACGTGTACTGGATGTGCGTATTTATAGATTCACATCTGTGCATCCAGGCCTCTGTGTGTACGCGTGTTCATACTGCCAAGTGTGGAACTAATAATCGACACTCCTCACAGATCTCCTCATGCCACTTATTTTATAAAGTTCCATCCCTGTGCGTCTCCTTACTCTCCATTCTCAATGTATAATACCGCCTAATGTTGTATTTTTATTTTTAGCACGACAGCGCGGCATGGCAACCAGGAGAAGGCATGATGGGTGCTTCCCACTCTTCGTACTTTCACTTTCATATTCGCTTACACTTTCACTTTCACTATGTCCCCATAAATAACAGAACCGTTGCGATTACATCATGTCCTGTCGTGGATTGCATTGTAAGGATAAAATGTCGAGCTGGCTATTAGCATTTCTCCTGTTATTTTTTATTTGTATTAATGGTTGATTATACATGTACAAATACTGATTCAGCGTGGTGTTTTTTCTCCTTTGTCTAACTCAATGTCCAGTGAAGGCGCCATTGCTGTATGACGTCACTCCTGTTGCTTGATCCCAAGTGGCCTAACCTTAGAATGACTCACTCGACAGCGACTGACCATTGCTTCCTCAGCCTTTGCCACTTAGATCAGAATTCATATTGACCATTACTTAAAAAACAATTTCTTTCCTCTCTTTTACTATGTCACGTCAAGCTTAGTTTGAATACCGTGTCTCGCTGTGGAGTAATTTTAAGAATGTTTAATAACTGTAGTGGGTACAATTTGTATTAAACTTTACTTGTGTTCTTGTAGGAAATTCATTAAAATTATGAAATAACAACTAATTTCGCTTTTTCTATTAGTTATTGCTTTTTCTTTCATCTGCTGATTTACCTTTCATTTTTCCTTTTTTATTTTCATTCTTTACTTATTCATGTCTTTTCGCCCCTTTCTTTCCTTGATCTTTTACCACTCTCTTTTTTCGATAATTTGTTTGTTTGTTTGTTTCTTTCTTTTCATTGTTCCTTCTCTTTTATTCCTTAAGGACTGTTCATTTTCTTTTCTGCTTTCATTCTTTATTTCTCTCTCTCCCTTTCTTTCTTTCTTTCTTTCTTTCTTTCTTTCTTTCTTTCTTAAGAACTGTTCGTTTTGTTTTTCATTCTTTCTTTTTGTTGTTCTTTCTCTCCTTTCCCTCTTAGGAACTATTCGTTTTCTTTCTGTCTCTTTTTTGTTTGTTTGTTTGTTTGTTTCTTTCTTTCTTTGCCTTGTTCCTTCTCTTTTTCCCGTTAAGAACTGTTCGTTTCCATCTTTTCTTTCTTTCTTTCTGTCTTCATTCATTCATTCATTCCTCGTCCTTCTCTCTCTCCCTCGCTTCCACCTACTCATATAACTCCGGATGACTTTAATTTACTCATTTTCTCACTGCAACGTTGTCTATCACAGCCAGCCAATTTCCTGTTTTATGGAAAACAAACAAACAAACAAACAAACAAACAAACAAACAAGCAACACACATCGTTCTGATGTTTTTTCTTTGTCAGGCTCCACTTAACAATTACCATCTTCAATTCTGTTTACTAATGTTCTGTTTATAGCCAATTGACTTTTTAATGTAACTTGTAAATAGCACAGAAATATACGCTTGATTGTATTCGATAAAAAGTATTTATATGAACTGAAGGGATTCATACAGTGAAAAGGAGGGGGGACATGTGCAATTGTCGCCATTATACGTAATTTCGATTTTCGTGGTTTCAGTTACCCGCGGTCAAACCCGGAATATTTTATATGTTTTATATAAAAAGAGTTCCACAGTGCAAGGTTAGTAATATCGACAGACTGAATATGACAAATGAAAAATAAAGGATAAAATCGTACACTTAAAGCGCTAAGATTGACAATAAGATCGAATTAGCTATCTGTTGTGGATTAAGCTTTACACCTAGCGTGACTCTATGAACTCGTACATTACTATAAAGAGTTCCATGTCATGAGGTCGTCGATAGGCTTGTCGAACTCGCTGTCTTCGGGTAGAGAGGAACCCAGACAAGGCAATGCCTGCGAGTAGAGTCTCCTCTGGGGTGGTAGACAAACATGACCCCGTGTATGCGGCGTCTACTGGGAATTTTTGCATCAGGCAGTTCGCTGCCAGGTTTGTGACAAACAGTGACCAGACCTATATCTTCGGGCGGAGGGTGACTCAGTCTTCGGATAGAGACTCGGCTGAGAAAAACAGACAACTACTTCACCTGAGCCCGCTTTGGCGGAGGCTGGGTAAATTTTGATCAGTGGCCCGGTTGGAAACGCTCGAGTTCCCCAAATAAATCCGCAGTGGGGTGACCAGTAGTTGTATTGGAGTCAGTCTTCATACTGACTATACAGGCGTATTGCAATAGCCTAAGCATTACGTACAGAGAATACTTACACGAATTACGTTATACCAAATACGACTGTGTGTTATAACAGTAACCTTACAATATGAAATTATAATTCTATCAATAACTTTTATTACAGTTCTTGTTATAATTATTCTATTTTATTATTAATTATTGTTGTTAATCTCTTATTATGTACTTTTAGGTATGTGTATATAGAAAATTGTTTCATCTAGAGATATTGCAACATTTGGATATATTTCTAACATATGGGCTAAAATACCAGGTGGGAGATAGCTTCCTCAAATAAAGAGAACAATTGATGAAATTATTATAAACTGTCGCTACGGAATTACAAAGTTTACCAAGTAACAAAAGAACAACATCACCTGAAGAAATCCAACAGCAGTAACAGCTAAAATGGACAGCATAAGGGAAAATAACCAATATATCGACTGTCCACACGATCTTAGCCCTGCGTTAGATACATGGAGTGTTTTGATAACCCCAATTTTTTAAAAATTATTCGTAATTCCTAGTTGATGATTTGTTTGTTTTGCTCCCTCCCACTACTCTCCTGATTCAGTGAAGTTGTGTAGCATGTGGTGTGGCGCAGTTGTAGTTCAGTTTTCTTGGGAGGCACTTGTCGGAAATATGAAGAAGTACGAATTTGAGAATTTCATTTTCTTGAAAAAGTGTTTTAAGAAAAATATTTTATAAATTTCAACTGACTGTGACGCAAAATTAAACGAATTTCGAATGTTTCCTGTATGGAAACGGTCAATCTCACCCATATTGTTACTGAAATATTTTATTGAAACGTTATTAGTATCAGCTTAACAACGGAAATCCTTGTCCAGAATGGTCGATGATGATGTTTAACTCTAAATAAAACGTTTTGAGATCATTTCTATTCAAATAATAAACATAAGACGATTTATTTAATAATTTATTTGCATTTTTATCTTCATCCGATTATGAAAGGATTTCTATTCATTCATTTTCGAATTACGTCAAATATAATGAAAATAAAATTGTTTCCGCCATAGGTACAAGAACTTTATCACCTTCATAGCCGTTCAAAGTAATGAATCAGGAACTTTTAGAAAATTAGAAGTGCATATTAGTGCATAATCTTCATACCATTAATACGGCAGACTTTCCTAAAGTAATGCTTCCTATTTAATTCTGCGGAAATTAAAACATATACAGGAAGGACAATAACACCGTTGGATCACGCATCTATTCAGTTTTTATGTCAATAGGTTCAAATTCCTTCAGACTGGGTAAATTCAAAAACACTTTTATGTCAGATGCCTTTTGCTTGGCTGCTATCTGAAGAAATTTATTACAGAGTCACGCTAGGTGTAAAGTTGGACATTTCTGAAAAAAACCCAAAACAAAAACAAATGTTCTAACGAAAGGAAAAACCTGGAAAATGTAAGTCTGTAGACATACGATAAACACAAGTTGATATATCTTAATGCATGTACATTGAAGACAATAGAAAATGTAGTGCCGTTTAAGAAATGGAATAAAAGAAACCCTTTTAAAGAGAATATTTAGACAAGAAATGCTATTTTTCTCTCACCATCTAAAAAGTGAATCCATTTTAAAGAGTGTCTTTAGACAGCAAATCTCTACTTTTAGCAGCATCTAAGAAAGAAAACAAAGAATTCTTTTAAAGATAATCTCTATTTGGAGCACGGTTTAAGGAAGAGAAGAAAAATTCGTTTTAAAGGAAATTTCTATTTGTAGCATCGTCTAAGAAATGGCCCGAAAGAATCCATTTTCAAGAGATTCTTTAGACATCAAATCTCTATGTAATATCGTTGTAAAAAGGGAACATAACAATTTGTTTTAAAGGCAAGTTCTGTTTGTAGCAGCGCCCAAGAAAGGAAACAAAAAATTAATTGGAATCTCTATTTGAAGTTGAAGAAATGGAAAAGAAAAGTCGTTTTAAAGAAAATGATTATACAGTAAATCTCTATGTGTGTCACCTCCTAAGAAAAGGAACATAAAAATCTGTTTTAAAGAAAATCTTTAGACTGCAAATCTCTGTAACAGATGAAATGAAAATATCGTTTTAAAGCGAATCACGACTTTTGTCGCCGTCTAAAATGTAAACAAAAGAACCTGTTTTAAAGAGAATCTTCAGAGAGCAAATCTCTATTTGTTGTCTAAGAAATGGAAAAAAGAACTCCTTTTCGAGAGAATCTTTAAACATTCAGTCAGTCGGTTATGTGCCATGCATGACACGCGCTTAGGCGATCATGTATCTTTTGATACATGACTGCCGAGGCAGATTTTTTCGCGTAGTAGGTTGCAATCTCTTTCTGCAATAGACCAGTTACCAACCAGAGCTATAGAACCCGGTCTGTCCTGCTATTTACCCAGAGCTGGAGGGGAGAAGAAGAGGATTCATAACTTTCCCAAGGGTATTTAAACATTACTATACCTGTATTGTTTGTTTTTCTTTTTGAGAAGATTCTCAATTTAATTTTTTCGACTGATCTTTTGAAAACCATTTGACTATAGTGAAATTTCCAAGCGTAGATTAGATGTAGCACAAAGGCGAAAGTAGGGGACACCCAGTCGTAATTGTTCCAGCGAGAAAAGCTTGCTAACCCTTACACCACTTCGAGGTACCCTAACTCAGACTCAAATACAAGTATCCACTAAAAATAACGTTTAAGTAATAGAATCTCTAGGAAATAATAAATTTAAAAAATCAGTCTCCCGCTCTCTATATATAATTCGATTGAGCTCTCGGAGAAGAAGGGGTGATTTTATAAACAGTGGCTGCTGCTGTTGATGCAATGCTCTTCAACTAGAATCGAGCTCTCCTAGCCACTGACGTCTTTCGTATAGTAAAAACGTTAAAATTTACCTTACTCTCTGCCGTGCGACGATAGCTTGCGAGTAGAATCTCTGATACCAAATTGGTGGGTTTCGATCCCGGCTTGAAGCATTCGGATGTCTAGCCACACTGATGAGCTGCGAAACAGTCTGTCTGTAGATGACTATATATATATATATATATATATATATATATATATATATATATATGAATAAAGATATACATATAATCAAAGATATATATATATATATATATATATATATATATATATATATATATATATATATATATATATATATATATATATATATATACCCTTGAAGATATTATTACACAAAATATACATCTCACATTAAATATAATATCATTCACCAGGCGAGAATTGTGGAAGAGAGTGAAAGACGAATGGAAAAAATAATGTATTGTAATATTGTTTTTATAGTAAGTTTCACCCTGTACGCAGCCCGGGGGCCACTCAAGGTAGAGGCTTAGGTTAGGGAGAGTTTATATGAATAGAAGGAGAAGAGAATGGTTAACTATAGACTTGGTTAAGACTGTAGTGATCAGGGAAACATCCTCTTGGGAGTCTCTTCTACGGAGAAGTGGTTCGCGGGAAGAAGCAGTTCGAGTGGAACTTACTTCTCACCGATGGAATACGGAAGGAATGTGGGTGGTTTGCTAGTGTCCTGGAGCGTCTTATCCGTGAAGGTTAGGCCAGGCGGAACCAAGGAATGTAATTCTTCCAGGCGCTTTTTATAGAAATAGAGATAGAGCAGCGAGAGTCCCGTCATATCCCGCCTGCAAGAGAAGAGTGGGAGGGTGGAAAATAATTCCTCTCTAACAAGGACTCGGTGACGCTTTTGAACTCCATCAAAATCTATTTGACATATTGGGAACATCAATCAGGCAACGTGTACAAACGACTCAGTTCTCAGGAGAAAAACAATGGAAAATTAATCTTATATCAAGACATAATCCATCGCAAAGAAAGTTGGCTCCCTGTGCCGGGCCAGGAAATTCTTCTCCCCGGAATCGATCCTCCAAATTTACAAATCAACCATCCGCCCTTGCATGGAGTATTGCTGCCATATATGGTCTGGAGTCCCTTCTGTTTACCTCGGGGTTCTTGATAAGATCCAGAGACGGGTATGCAATGTAATTGGTCCTGGTCTGGCTTCTCGTCTGCAGTCTCTCTCTCACAGACGCGCCGTCGCCTCTCTGTGTCTCTTTTATAAATACTTCCATGGTAATTTCTCCGGTGAGCTGCTATCGCTGGTTCCCAGGCTCTATGAATTCAAGCGTCGTACGAGGCTGGCATCCCGTTCCCACCCTTTCACTGTTGAAACTGTTAAATAGACGTCTCTTCTACTCTAATAGCTTCATATATCGCACCTCACGCCTGTGGAACTCCCTTCCTTATTCCTGTTTCCCTGACAACTATAATCTCCAACTATTCAAATGTAACGTCAATCGACATCTCCAGTTGCCTTGATTCTATCCACTATCCTTCTCCACATCCTTTCCTCTATCACTCCTATCTGCTCTCGCTCCAAATCCTCTGTAACCCCTTGCGTGCTAGTGGCTTCCAGCCTTGCCTGGGGTGAAAAGCTTAAAAAAAAAAATCCGTACTGTAAGAAAAATTGGAAAAGTGTATCAAAGTCATGAAACTTTAAACTTTTTTAAAAACAAAGGTGGTGTCCTAGATTAGAGGCCATTTCGTTTTTCTATTTCTATGAAAACGAAACGGAATAGATTCAGGTAACCATCGAAGTGTTTCAAGAAGTAAAAACCTTTCCAAAAACAGAAACCATGATCTGCAACTAAAGAATAAAACCACTGATGGTACATACCCTGAATCCGTTATAAAAATTCAAAATGTGGAATTAATACATTGTGACCATATAAGTACCTTTTTGTACGGATCACTTGTAAAAGATTTAGTATAAGAAATATGGAAATGGAAGACAGATGAGGCTGTGATAGGTTGTGTTTTGTCCAACACAGCAAGATGTTACAAAACAAATTATTAACATGAAAATTCGAATCATGTTCGTAAACCGTCTCGTTCAGATCTAAAATCTCATATGAATGTCATAAATGTCATCCAACTTGCTCAGAAATGTCTAAACTATCATCCATCGACCACCTTTGTTCCGAAATCAACGTTTAAAAATTACTTTAAGCGAATGAATCCTCTAGGTCTTAAAGAAGACAATCTTTCGTGAAATCTTATAGATTGGCTCTACAAAGTCAAAAAGAACTTTACCAAATAAGCGGCACCAGCTGAAACGAATAGCTGGAGAATGAAAATAATGATATCATCAAGATGTTGCTCTTCCACACTACTTCAAACAAAAGGCTTGGAAGCAAACTCCCATCAATGCTAGAAAGAACTATAACATTGGTCTTGAGAATAAAGATCAAAAGATTAAATTTCAAGCGACAGTTACTCAAACTGTTCAGTCAATGAATGCTGAATCTTTCTTGATTCGAAACAGTAAATTCCACTATTATCAGTACCATTTTATAGCTAGAGAGTTCCTTTTTCCAACATGAATGCTCGAAAAAAATGGAATAACACTAGTTGATTATCACAACATGTACTAAATTTGTGAACGCATTATTCTGTTACATTATCGCATATTTAACCTATATTTTTAGAATAAAAGAGTAATTACAAAAGAAACAAATATAGTGTGTTTTGTTTTCTTTTGTTTCCAGACGGTTAAATTTGGCACAACGCGTATTTTTATGCCCATTATTATTAAGTCTGACCTCATGGCTAGGGTAGGGTAAACTGCCTTAATGTTAATTTTCTAAAGTACTTAGATTTTCTTATTGTCTAGTATAATTTCGCGTTTGTTATTAAATGTGTGAGCTACTTGTCACATCACGTCATGAGATTCGTAACCTATTAGGGTCATGGGACATCAGAGTACTGCAGTGGTGTGCCTAGGTCAAGATATTCATCTCTAGAATACTTCTGAATTCAGAGTTTTCCTTCTCCGAGACAGTTGGCCGCATCAAGGCAAGGGAAGATTGAGATAGTGAACATACCGAACTCGGTTGGAATTCGAACTCGACTCACCGATTTCTCTTTTTGAGCTGCTACCTGTTACACTACCCGTTTCCTTGTGCATAATCCTTCAGCCGCGGCATGTCTAGCTTTGTATTCCTAGTATTTAACCTTTGATATAGATGTTTACTCTCTTCTCACAGACACTTTTTTGTACTTTCACCTACACATAATTGTTTTTGTTCTGAAACTAACGATAGTTTTCTCTTTTCATATGTCCTCTGCGCAGCAATATCCAGACAGTCTCTCACTTTTATGTGGTGATTTCTTTTCTTACCATCACAAGGACATTTTCGAGAAGAGGGACGTCAATTTTCTTTTCTACGCCGATAATCTATACGCTACTCGCAATCAAAATTAGCTTGTTATAAAATCTACATGCAGGGATGTCAGCGACCATGGCTTGTTAAATATTCCTTTACAGTTATGTCAAAATCGTGTTTTGATTTTTGTCTCCGACAGATATATTTGGATTTTGATCCTGTTTTACACTAACACCTCAAAGTAGACGCTTATGAAGCTTTATTTATCTCATTCGGCTTTAATGATGAAAAACGTTTATTCTGTTGTTATGATTTCCTTTTGTTTGTTTTGTTTCGTTTTACGGCATATCAACCTCAATGGGTTACTTAATGCCGACAAAATCTTTGTTGCTGATAATAATTTTTTCCTTCATAAATCTATTTTTGGTAATATTTTTTCTTCAAAAATGTATTGCTGGCAATAATTTTTTTTACAAAAATTATTTCTGGTATTAAAACCAATTTTTACACTTTCATAGTGTTTTGACCCCAGTTTGGGGGTTAACTATTTGCCCATAGCTGGGACCCCAACAGGTGCTACCACCCCAGGTCAGGTGTACCTGTGAACACCAAGAGGCGGTTCCACACCCCTCAAAACCTCCTGATCAGAGGCCTTGCTGTTGGACGTAATTTATCGTCTTACCTAGTACGTGGATGTAGTTTATCGTCATACCTAGGACGGTCTGTTGCGATGGATTGTTACAAGGGAGATGGCAGATAGGGTGTCCTTATTTCATTACCACAAACACATTAGTTGCAACAAAAATTCACGTCAACCACAGAAATTTCCGTTATTCGCATTTAATATGCTAGTCGAAACCTCAACTTTGGTGTTTAATTTCCCTGTTAGTAAATGCAACATATAGATGCTAGTGATGTTCTCTATGCTTAGTTGAATAAGGCAAAAGATGTTATATTTTATTAGTCATTGTTATCTTTTTACTTTTTAGTATTATTTCTTTCATCGTATATATGTGTTCTTATCACGACGCTGACGTTGTCATAATACGACGATTCCGTAATCTATATGGGTCATGGAGATGAAGAAGAAAAGAGAAAAAAGGAAAACACAAACATAGAAGAACTCTGAGCTTCCGGCTAGATTTGAACTATCGTAGATTATCTTTACGAAAGGTTATTGCGCCTCAACAATCAGGTCAAGACCGCATTTCCAGAAGAGTTCCTTTAATAAAGAACGTCCCTTCATTCTTTTTTTCCTCTGATCGCCATGACAATGCTATGACGTTATTGCTTATTTATTTCGAACTTCAGTCTAACGTGCATAGTAAAAAGCAATACAAATAAAATAAATAAAATACTATTAAAAACAATGAAAATTAACAATGTTTTCTCTACAAAATCCATTCAACGTAAGGCAATTATTACCAGGGGCAAAAAAAAGCAATCAACAAACAAAAAAACAAAAAACAAAAACAAAACAAAAAAACAGAAATAAATGGAAGAAAGTTTTGTCATAATTGCTAATGATTAACAATGATTCATATAAGAAATTTTAGTTATTTTAAAAAGATTTTCAGGTGAAAGAAAAACTACGCGAAAAATTATAATTAGCAAGCTTCCGTCTAAAAAAATTCGAAGAATATAAAGGTTCTACTATTATATAAATCATTCAGGTTGCATGTTTTATACATAACTAATTAAAGGTAGCTTTTTGAAATACGAGACAAACTCTTCTATAAAAACTAATCAATTGACCAAGCCTTGGAGCAAATGAATTATTACAAATTATTTTATACCGACAACAGTAGTAACATTAAAGCAAAAATAGGAGACAGAAATATAAAATAGAGAGAGACGGAAAGAAAGATAAAAATAAGAGTCGGAAAGAAAGAAAGAAAGAAAGGAAGAAAGAAAGAAAGAAAGATAAAAATAGATGGAGTCGAAAAGAAAGAAAGATAACAATAGAGGGAGACGGAAAGAAAGAAAGAAAGAAAGATAAAAATAGATGGAGTCGAAAAGAAAGAAAGATAACAATAGAGGGAGACGGAAAGAAAGAAAGAAAGAAAGAAATAGAGCGTCAGAATAATTATATAAAAATAGAAACTTTGACATAAAACAATTTTTACAACTACATCTCTAAAATTCGCAGTTTGGATAATCTTTTGAAGAGCCAGATGCCTTCAAGCGGTGATAAAAAATGTGTGATTTTTAAATGAAGATTTGTTAGTTAAAGAAAAATAACGCTACGATATGAGCCATGTCTTTAACCCTATCCATTTATAGAGTCATACAGACGCACTCATATATATATATATATATATATATATATATATATATATATATATATATATATATATATATATATATATATGATGGACGATATAGAAATGACGGCATATTTAGGAAGGACAGTTTAAACGTATCTAAGGAAATAGAAAATTTAAAAGAAACATCTTTTTCGTTAGAAATCAGTCATACTAAAAATATGAAATATAAATTATTTTTCATTGTACTCCATTTTAAAAGCCTGAATAGCTATATAAATTTATTTATAAACCTCAATAACTATGGCTTTATTCATAGTGTGTAGAGCCAACATTTATTTTATAGGAATGCAGTAAATTTAGTAAATGATCAATCTGTGAATGACAGAAACCTTAATCTATGATTCTATGAATAAGAATATTTATTCGCTCTTTTTTTATACTAATTTATGGATTTCTGAATGACAGAATACATAAATCTATGATTTTGTGAATAAGAATAACTATCCGTGTTTTTTTATAATAATTTATGAATTTCTGAATAACAGAATATACTAATCTATGATTCTGTGAATAAGAATAGTTATTCACTTTTTTATTATTATTTTCTTATATTAATTTCTGAATGACAGAATACTCTGGTCTAAAGTTTAGTAAATAGGAATCATTATTCGTTTTTTTCTTATACTAATTTATGTACTTATGAATGATAGAATAGACTAATCTATGATTCTGTGAATAGGAATAGTTATTCGTTTTCTTTCTTATATTAATTTATAAATTTTTGAATGACAGAATACCAAATCTATGATTCTGAGAATATGAGTAGCTATTCGCTGCCTTAATTTTCTTATAATAATTTATGAATCTATCAATTACCATACACGACAATCCTCACTATGCAAATTTCAGTCAATGAATCGGTGAATGGTAAGATACGCTAATGGACGCTTCTGTGAATGACGGCACGTAGTGATCGAAGAGACAGTAGTAGGGTCTACATAGTAAAAAGGACTGCCTGAATGACCGATGATAAACTGTTGCAGAAGGATGTAGTAATGAATGAAGTCAGCCGTCGTATATAGAAGTTGTAGTAGTGGACCTCGGTGGACAACCGAATTACTTACCCACATGGGTGTAGTCCGGACCAGTGACACCATTATTCCTTAATATTAGAGAATTTAGAAACTGTAGTAGCAAACGTAAACCTAATAGCAAGCTCTCTCTCTCTCTCTCCCTGTATATATATATATATATATATATATATATATATATATATATATATATATATATATATATATATATATATAGGGAGAGAGATAAGCAGATGATAAAAAAACTGGGATAGAGGCGTGTGAACAAATAGATATATAGATTATCTATCTGAACATATGAACAGACTGGCAGATAGATAGGCCCCAAGAGACGGAAATAAAGATATATATATATATATATATATATATATATATATATATATATATATATATATATATATATATATATATATATGTAGAGAGATAGATAGATAGATAGATAAATAGATAGATAGGTATGAACATACCGAAATAGATAGATAGATAGATAGATAGATATGAAGAGACAGACCGATAGGAATGAAGAGTCAGACAGACAGATCGACAAAATATGAAAACACAGACAGAAAGGAAGAAAGACAGAGAGATAGACACATATAAAAACATAAGCAGATAGATATGAAGAGACAGCCCGATATATATATATATATATATATATATATATATATATATATATATATATATATATATATATATATATATATATATATATATATATATATATATCAGACTGCCTGTTCATGTCTGTCTCTATATTTTTATCGGTCTGTCTCTTCATATATATATATATTTTTTCCAAGCGTAGCTTAGATGTGGAACAAGGCCGAAAGTATGGGGCAGCCAGTGAGGATCGAACTCAATACTCAGTGTTAATTGTGCTAAACATTACACCGCCTCGAGGTTCTCATATATATATATATATATATATATATATATATATATATATATATATATATATATATATATATATATATATATATATATATATATATATATATATATATATATATATATATATATATATATATATATATATATAGAGAGAGAGAGAGAGAGAGAGAGAGAGAGAGAAACAGAATAGACATATGAACGAACAGACCGGGAGAGATATGAACAGGCATATAGAAATATGGATATTTGTGCGACAAAGGGAGACATAGAGAAAGAGAGAGAATGCTTTGATTTTCAATGTGTCACTAAGCTGAAAATATGGGGCACCCAGTGAGAATCGAACTTACTATTCAAGCTTGCCAACCGTTACACCACGCCGTTTGCTGAAAATATCAAGAAAGAAAATTTCAAATAATCTAATTCTGTCTTACCTATGTTTAATTTATCATTCAATGAAGGCTCAATTAGTAAATTTAAACACTTATTGTGGAATATATATATATATATATATATATATATATATATATATATATATATATATATATATATATATATATATATATCATACTTGCTCCGCCGAGTTTACTTGGCCACAAGGCTAAATAAAGGATGAATTAAAGATATTATTTTGTGTTAATATCTCATGTTTTACAAATTGACCGATTGTTTTAATCATTTCATCCCAAGCAAGGTGAGAATGCCACTAAGATGCAAGGGGTTGTTTAAGAAAATGACTATACATTGACGAGGAGAAAGGACATTTTAAAGAGTAAGAATCCGGAAGACAGAAAACCGGAAGAGAGTTCAACAGGTGAAAAGTTCACAGGTTTCATCTAGCTATTTCAACAGTAAAATGATGAGACCTAATTGCCAATCTAGTACTATGCTTAAATTCATGCGGCCGTGGTACCAAGGAGTAAAGCCCATTAGAACAATTGCCATGAAAACATTTGTAGAAAAGATAGGAAGAAGCCATGTCACGTCGGTGAGAAAGTGACAGAAGTTAAGATGCCAGGTTAGGATCAATAACATCACAGGCCCTTTTTATTTTATCAAGAATCTCGAGATATATAGTATTAGAACACAACACAGTGAACCAACTTTCCTAGCAGTTGACGCAGCAATTTATTTCAATATAATCACTCCATATCATGTTACTGGAAAACGTGAGCCAAAATAGGCGCAAAGAGTTGCTCACGATGGTGGGCAGAAAAGGTCCCTATGGTGATTAAATGAAATCAATTTTGTTTTGGAAGCGTTATAATTTACAAGCCCATTGGTAGGTAATTAGGGCTATTTTCTCTTCTAGACTGAGATTACAGTTTTTGGATATACTGTTGCAGTCTAATACTCTTTTCCTTATTTTCCATGATATTTTGCAGTGTTTTTTTAATTCCCTATATATGTTTAGAAAGCATTGGGCTATTCGTGCATTTACTATTTGTAATGGATCTGTTGCGTGTATAGGTCCTTTGTTTGCAGAGTCCTTCATTTACTCCTATGTATATTTTTCTTTCTTTTCTGCTGAACTTACAGTGGTTTGGTATATTACATTGCTTTGTAAGCAATTGCCGTTTAAGGGACATTCGTTCATTGTTCTGCATAGTATACCTTAAACTATATTTTGTCATATATATATATATATATATATATATATATATGATAAAATATAATATATATATAATATAAAAATAAGTATAATATATAATATATATATGCATGTTTGTGTGTATGCGTATAAAATACGATACAGAATGAAACAACATTTGAAAAATATAACAATAGGAAAACCGTTTCATTAAAACTAGATAACTTCATCACATTGAAAGCTAAAGAAATATGTGTGTATATTTGTGTGTTTGCTTAAATAATAAATCGTTGGTACTTTTTCTGCTAACCTGGCGTTTCTCGCGATGTAAGAAAAGAATAAAAATGTGCGACTTTTGTAAAAGTTCGTTGATATTTATTCTGTATCTTTTCTTTACAACTCTCTTGTTTTTGTTGAAATTTATTTATAGTTTCTCTAAGCTTTTCAGCATCAAAATTACGGTAAATCTTCATCCTGTTTTCAGAATGGCTTGAAAGCAAAACATTCATAAAGCCTTCTCTGAAATTAAGTTAAGATAAATTCTTATCCAATTTTCCAGAATGAATTGAAAGTAAAAGATGTATATCTTTTAGGTCTGGCCTTGTATATTCCGTGTCGAGAATATGTAACTAAAATAGGATACAGATTCATCTAGAAACGATTATATATTTAACCGACATCCCTACTAAGGCAAGATGTGTCACAAGCTCGATTTTTTAACGTGGGGAGTGCCATACACATATGGATCAAGGATAAAAATAGCCGAGTCCCCGTAACCACTGTCACGCCGCCGTCGATATTACACCGATCCCCAGCTTAGTGCAGTAGGGAAGATGCTGCCGCCCGGTTGGTATTCTCGAGGCCTGGCGCTTTCTGCAATGTGAAATGTGCAGAATTGTTTACTCCTCTACAGACCAAAAGAAATAAGTAACGAGACCTCACATCACTACCGAATGTAACAAAAGGTCGAGATTTAAAGTGGGTTTAACGACGCCAAGTAATGTCCCCCACTCATCCCGAAGGATTTCTGTATGGGGTAGGGGAGCATGAGCTATTATTTTGAAATTTTTCCGACCGAAGCCAGGGAAGGGGATTTTTCAGTGCGCTCACGTCACAACCGAAGGTGACACAGAGTCAGTTTGAAGTGGGTTTAAAGACAATATCGAGGAAAATTTGCTTTAGTCTCCAATGTGAAACAGCAACAGCAATGCCTGTTATTACGACAAATTAACTGTACGGAACAATAAAAATGAAATTAACTTATCTTTTTTTTTTTTTTTTAAAAAGCTTATCACCCCAAGCAAGGCTGGAAGCCACTAGCACGCAAGGGGTTACAGAAGGTTTGGAGGAAGAGCAGATAGGTGTGGCAAAGGAGAGGATGTGGAGAAAGATAGTGGATCGATCAAGGCAAGGGGGTTACAGAAGATTTGGAGCGAGAGCAGATAGGAATGAAAGGGGAAAGGATGTGGAGAAGGGAAGTGGATAGATCAAGGCAACTGGAGATGTCGATTGACGTTACACTTAAATAGTTGGAGATTATATTTGTCAGGGAAACAGGAATAAGGAAGGGAGTTCCACAGGCGAGATGTGCGAGACATGAAGCTATTGGAGTAGAAGAGACGTCTACATCTAACAGTTTCAACGGTGAAGGGGTGGGAACGGGATGCCAGCCTCGTAGGACGTTTAAATTCACAAGGCCTAGGAACCAGCGAAAGCAGCTCATCGGAGCAGTTACCGTGAAATTATTTGTAAAAAAGACAGAGCGAGGCAACGTCGCGTCTGTGACAGAGCAACTGCAGACGAGATGACAGATCAGGGCCTAATTACATTACATAACCGTCTCTGGATCTTATCAAGAACCCTTAGGCAGACAGCAGGGGCTCCAGACCATATATGGCAGCAATACTCCATGCAAAGGCGAATGGTTGATTTATAGATTTGGAGGATCGATTCCGGGGAGAAAAATTTCCTGGCTCGGTACAGGGAGCCAACATTCCTTGCGGTGGATGATGCAATTGACTCGATGGAATTTCTGAGATGAGTTATTATGTACACTATTTACATTATTCAGACTATTGTCCTCATCTTTGTCGCCATATTTATTACAACGTTTCGGCCTTGAGGACACATGGCACAGTGGATAAAGGCGTCAGTTAGATCCAGTGACAGGACCCAAAGAGTGTGAGTTCAATACCCGGTTAAGGCAGTGGAGAATTTGGCGAGGGGAATTAACAGGAGATAACTGAAAACTGGCATTCATTAAACATGGCACATGGAACTAGATGTCTACCCCAGTGAGCGAAATAAAGGGTTCAGTTTAACATTCCAAGAAGGCCGGAGCGTACAACAGCCGAACCGTTGTAAAAAATATGGCGACAAAGATGAGGACAATAGTCCGAATAATGTAAATAGTGAAATTAAATTAATAAGTTGACATAATCCCTTTAATTAGATTTTCTTGAATCTGTACCGAATTATTATAAAAGTAAAAATAGGAAGTTTAGTGAATAAATAAATTAATTAATTAATAATAATAATGATAATAATATTAATAAAAGTTATTATTATTATAGATGTTTTGCTTTATACAGAAATGTTAGAGGGGGGAACAAAACTTCTATGACAACTTTTCTCTGTTCGTAGAACGGGTATTTGGTGAGTAAAGGAAAAGAGAACAACGTGTTTAGTGGTGTACGGTTTTAGCCGGTAGTGACATTGATTGTGGACAAAGAAGAAAGTTTCAACCATTTGTCAGAGTAGATTGGATAATAACCAGATTATTCAAAAGACAAATTCTAAATGAAAACAGAGAAATTAACGAAAGTGGCTGAATAGAAAGAAACGCTCAAAAATCAATGGAAAGAGCAATGTCAAAGATAATCCAAGAGAAAAAAACATGGATCCAAAAAGAGACCCAGATAACGGATATCGTAAAAGTAACTAAAAATAGAAATGAAAGAGATAAATATCAAGAACATAGCAGATGACATAGACGGTTGCTTGAATGGTGGCTAAAGGGGCAACAAATATCAGAGGAAAAGACCATATGTAAGAGGAAATAGAAGGTTTTCACGGTTACAAATGGCTGAGTATAACATAGACAAGGTCTTTCTGTAAACATATTCATTATCTATTTTGAAAAATAGTATGACAAATTGGAAAAAAGTTTTTGTGACGCGTTTCATCCGTTAGGATTTCATCGGACTGGGCTTTTTTGACGTTGCTAAGTCTACACATGCGCACGAAACGAGAGACACTGGCAGTTTCAAAATTATTGAAAGAATATTTTTGAAAGAATATTTTTGAAATTATATTTTTTCAATCTAGATAAATTAATCTGTATTCTTTTTCTTTTTCTCCCCATCGCCTTTGTCTCTGACTATTCCACATTGTGACAACAGAAAATCTACCAAGAATGGTTATATAATATAAAATCCTTGACTCAAATTTACCGTGGCTATTTCTCTATCTATCTATCTATCTATCTATCTATCTATCTATCTATCTATCTATCTGGTTCGCATTTCAGTATCTATCTGTCTGTCTGTCTGTCTGTCTATCTATCTATCTATCTATCTATCTATCTATCTATCTATCTGGTTCGCATTTCAGTATCTATTTATCTATCTATCTGGTTCGCATTTCAGTATCTATCTATCTATCTATCTATCTATCTATCTATCTATCTATTCTAATTTCACATCATAGTTTCTGTTTTGGAAAAGTTTATCTTCTTTCCTACTTATTGAAATATTGATGTTCCTTTTTGGTTCACTATCTTTCTCATCCGATCTGTAAATATCTATGTTAACATAGCTCCCCTCATTATCAATACATTGGACTCGAGAGGGAAAGCAGGAATGTTTTTTTCTCTTGAATTGGGATGTGATATGAATTGTCTAAATAATCAGTGCCAATTTCTTAACATCGGTTCTTGTACATGCGCAGAGCATAGTCCAGAAAAAAGATTAAATAGATAGGAGCTCTCATTTTCTTCTTGCACCTCTGATGAGGTTTGAACAATTTTAGAATTAGGGTCTCCTGGCATGTACGACTTTGATATGTTTCCTTTATCACATGGAGACATTCGGTGGAGTCAGGTCTTCGAAAATAGATTCTAATGGATGAGAAGGGGAAATCTTTATTGATCTGGTCATGGGCTGCTTTGAGGACAACATAGCAGATATACATTTTTTTTTATTGGAGATATGTGTAGTTATCTGGAGTTGTTGGATGGTATATATACCGACGTTACACACCATACTAGATTACTAAGTAATTACCAGATTGGGTTGTAAAGAGGTACCTTTTATTGAACGGCGAGGGCTTAGTTTAAATACAATGTTCAATAGTACTTTCATTATAATGGATCCATTTGAGATACCTCTGTACGCGAGTTTGTTTTATTTAATCGGTCAGATGATTTACTGTTTGTAGATGGCGTATTCTTGAGTAACTACTCCTAAAACCTTGATAGTGTGTAAGCTCCTTTCCTGAGGGATTTGTAACACATCTATTTATCATCTCTCAGGCGCGTCTCTGGCTTTAGGCAGAGTGAACTCAGGGGCGACTCCGTCAAAGCTCTGAATCGCGATTGAGAAAAATTATACTGCGAGCTGCCCAGCCCCGGGGAACAACTGTCTGAGGCCGCGCCCTCTCATTACACCAGAGAGAGGGAGCGGTGCTCGCACCGAGGCCAGCGTAACCGACGGTTGCGGGCAATTTTTGTTCCTTGCCCGGGTGTACGCGTTCGGGTGCCCACTTTGAAAAATACCTTGTGTCACAACTCGTCTTAGTGGGGAGACAGAGTAAATACCTAGTGTGGTTGATTTTCTTCTATCGTGTTTTTAGTCTTTTTATGAGCATTATATTGAGTGAGTCATAATTAATTTCCGTTTTTGGGAATCAATTGTAACAAAGAATGTATCATCCCAACTATCCGTTTCTTAAATATATCTTAACCGTTGATGGAGAATGGCTTACATCCAATAACGTTCATCGTCCTGGGCATGATGATAAACTGCATCCGCGTCCTGGGTATGACGATAAACTAAGTCCAACGGCAAAGCCTCTGATCAGGAGGTTTTCAGGAGTGTGTAACCACCTCTTAATTGCTGCTGTTCCTAGTTCCACCTTGACCCGCGGTGGTAGCGCATGTTAGGGTCCTAGCTATGGGCAAATAGTTAACACCCAGACTACATCCGCGTCCTGGGTATGAAGATAAACTACATCCGCGTCCTGGGTATGACGATAAACTACATCCGCGTCTTGGGTAAGATGATAAACTACGTCCAACAGCAAAGCCTCTGATAATACGTTTTTGAAAAAATAATGTTGCCAGCTGTACGTTTTTGAAAAAAATAATATTACTAGCTATACGTTTCTCCAGCAATACGTTTTTGGAAAAAGAATATTACCAGCTATACGTTTTTGAAAAAAAATAATATTATCAGCTATACGTTTTTGAAAAAAATAATATTACCAGCTATACGTTTTTGAAAATAATAATATTACCAGCTATACGTTTTTGTAAAAAAAATATTACCAGCTATACGTTTTTGAAAAAAATAATATTACCAGCTATACGTTTTTGTAAAAATAATATTACCAGCTATATATTTTTGAGGAAAAAATATTAACAGAATAGATTTTTGACAAAACAAAAATATTACCAGTAAAAAAAAGTTGTCCTCATTAAATGACCCATTGATGTCGATATGCCGTAAAGCAAACCAAACCAAACAAACCAAACCAATAACGTTCAACGCAAAAGGCAGTGGACTGATAAAGATATATTTCCACAACTGACCCCAATCTGAGCCCAGTGAAAGTAACGTAAAGGTATCCATGTGGATGAATCGTGAGGGTAATTTTCTTTAGAGTTCTTAAAACGCAACTAAACACTAATAGCGTATTTATACATCCAGCAGCTACAACATGTCCTTAAAGGTAAAATGTAATTGTACTTGTGAAGAATAAAATTTATAAACAAAACGGAAATTATTTATGACTCAAGTTATTACTTTTGAGAATAATTTATGTGTTCGGCAGTAATGTTAGAAAGCCATAGTTGTCAAAGTCATTTATTTTTAGAATCACTCTTCCTAAACAGACTTTGAGACACATTTCTTTTTGATATATCCGGAGTAAATAGATGCGCAGTTCGTGCATCTTTCAAAAGGTCTGTTACTATGCCATTTTCGACTATTGTTTTCAGTGTTTCACATTCTGAAGCGTAAACATTATTTCATCTGTTGGTACCTCATGGCGGAGTGACTTTTGGCGATATTATTATTTTCAAAACATATCAGTTTGCAGTGTATTCGTTGGTTATACTTGTTCCTACATTTGGTAACTTTTTCGTTTCTGCTTTCAATGCAAACAATAGTTGTTTATTTATGCGGGTTGCGAAACGGGTTGCGAAAATAGGTTGAGAAACGCGCATGCTTCCTCATCTTCCGCTTTCTGATAGTTACGTCTATTCTTTCCAGGTTCAGCTTTTCTTTTTCTCGTTCTTTTTTTAGCTTGTTTAGTTTTATATTTATATTTCTTGTGTTTTTCATCAGTTTTAGTATTGACTTTAACTATTTCTATTTGTCTCGTTGCTTTGCATTTGCTTTGCTTACCGTCTCGCCTATTCTTTCAGTCATAGTTATCAATCTTCTGTCGATATTTTTTCTTTATTCTCGCTATTCCATCAAACCAAGAACCCCTTGTTGAATTATTAACAATTTCTTTGTCAGATGTACAACATTTAAGTAACACAATAAGAACAGCCATAATAAACCGGGACAAGAAGAAATCTTCAACGACAGTAGTTGGCAATACGAAAAAAAATCCTTTCTTCTGTATCTCTTTGTTGTGTGCAATATTTTAGTTTACTCGATCGAGTTCTGACGAGTGAAGAACGATAAACGTTGATCAAATGGAAACTTTTTTCATTTTTTCTTTTTGTATTGCCAGCACCTGTAGTTGAATGCGCACGTGGCCAAGTCGTTAGAACGTTCGCTTTTTGACCATGAGACACGGATTCGAATCTCATCATTGTCAGTTAATCAGGAAGGTGATTCGCGATGTTACCGGCCTGTAGAACCTTCCAAACGTACGTTGATAGTTGTGTTAGTACGAAGTCACAAGTCATCGTGACCGAGTTTTGAGTGTACTGGCCTTTTCAGACTGTTGATCACACCAGAAAATGCACCCTCTACAAGAAACTATAACTAAAGTCAGTTCAGCATTGGTGCTGTGTAAACTACAAGTGGGTTCTGTGGATTGTGAAAAAATGTGTCTGAGCAGGCATCTTCAACAGGGATTTGGCTTGCCACTCTAATAGACAGGCATACTCGAATATTAGCAGCCAGCCACCATCGTAGTTGAAGTTTCCGTGTAATCTCTTTGAATTATATTCCTTTTGCTTGAATTATTCTCAGATTTTGTTGATACTTCCTTTGATCTTTTAAGAGCATGTTTTCTTTTTGAGAATTGTTTTTCCTCTCTAAAGTTAAATTTGAACCTGGAAACTTTCATATTCTGATCATATAATATGTTAAACTTCGTTTATTCTTTTCTTTTTTTTAATAATTTCACCTCGAGCAAGGCAATAAAGCCACTAGGATGCAACAGTTTACCGAGTGTTAAAGAATATAAAAAAGCTACTATTAATGAGAGGACAGTAAAAGAATATGAATTAAAAAGAAAGATAACGATTGACATTGCATTTAAATTTTTGAAGATCAAATTTTTACTGGGAAACAAGAAATCGGAAGAGAGTTCCACAAACGAGAAGTGCGATAGAAGAAACTCTTACCACAGAACTTATGGTTGCATCTAACTATTTCAACTGTAAAATGATGTTATCTTGCCACCAATATTGTACCGCGCTTAAATTCATAAAGTTTAGGTACCATAGAGCAGAGTTCATCAGAACAATTAGCATGAAAGACGCAGGAAAGCCACGTGACGGGGGTGGGAAAGGAACTGAAGTCATGATGCCAGGTCAGGACCAATAACATTTCAGATTTTTCTTTGTATTTTATAAAAAAATTCTAAATATATAGGATGGGGAACCTGACTACATATGCCAACAATATTCAAAGCAAGGACGAATGGAAGACTTATAAATATGTAAGATACATTTTGGCGAGAAAAAAAAATGTCTAGTAACAGCACTGTCTTTTTTCAGCAATCATGAAATAATTTTATTTTGTTGTCCGTATATTCTTGCCGAAGAAACACCACTTCTACGGCAGTTGCAGTGCATGTGGTGCCCCTACGAACCTGATGGGTCACGGGATTAGCGATCGCGATCGACCTATATTTCAGCTGCTCGAAATTGAACGAGTGAGTGCTGAAAAGTTATTTACTCGACACATGACTTAAAATTAGTCTTAGGATGCTTGATCAATAACTTATTTATTTTGGAAAGCGGGTGGACCATGTACGTATGCATAATTCTCCACCGGCCTTTCTCAAATGTATATCGACCCTTGTAATCAACAGGGAATTCTGAACTGAATCCTTTATTTAATCTATAAATGGTATACTTTTCTAATTCCAGTGCCCATGTCTTTAGATTAAACATAAATGAGGGGAGACTCCAATAATACGGTTGGATGTCAGTTTTGTTTACCATCCCACAGTTCTAGAAGCGAAGTTGATGCCAAACATAATGCTTTGCTTATTTAGGACTACACTAGTTCGAGAGAAGGATTCTGTTGACTGGGTGAGGCTTATGGAGATTCTGAGATGCTCACAAGAATTCCGTATGCCTAACACAGGCTTGTAACCGCGAGTAATCATTTAAGTCAAGTATCTTACCGGATTTATTCAAACTTTACAGCGAAGCGAAACTAAGAGATGCAAAAGTTTTACGAAGAATTATTATAGGCAAAAAATGTTAACAGAATAAAATATGCAAATGACATTGTGTTGATGGCGGAGAGAAAGAAAACTGCAGGAACTCCCACACAAAGTATTAAAGGAAAGCGAGAAGAAAGGACTAACCATTAATTGTAAGGAGGCAGAATGTATGGCCATTAGCAAGAGGAAAACTTTGAAGAAGACAAATTGCATAAATTTATATGGAAAGTATTAGAGTAGATAGAAAATTTGATACAGAAATCTGAAGGCACAGTGGAATAGCAAAAGATGTCTTTTAAAAGCTAAACAAAGAAACAGTAAAATTTCGTTATAAACAAAGATAAAAGTGCTGAGCTATTAAGTAATATCAATCCTCGTATGTGATTGTGAATTCTGGAAAATTACCTCACATTTGAAGAAGCGACTTGGTTCAACAGAAGGAAGCTGAGAATACCATTGACGGAACATGTGAGTTTTAAGGAAAATGGGAACACAAAGGACACTTTTACTTGGAATCAGAAAGAGATAGCTTGAATTTCTTGAAAACATAATGATCAAAGATGGCTTGGAGAATTTGACACTCACAAGATATAATGGAGGCAAGCAAAGCAGAAAGAAATATCAAATAATCTAACTGATGAGTGTTTGCAGATAGATTGTAGATTAGGGACTGGATGGGATAGTATAGAGAAAAAACATTACGTAGAGCTACAAAGGATAGGAATTCGTGGAGATCCATTATCCCATATGTCTCTTCAGGACATTTGGCATAATGGATCTCGAAAAAAGAATTCTTGAGAGAAGGATTCTATCAAGTGGGTATTCCAGGATCATTATACGCTTCATCAAGACTTGCTAACTGGAGGCATCACTTCCGTTTCTTTACATCATCTACAAAGACAGAATCTACAAAAACGCAAGATGGCTATTTTTTTTATAGTAGTATTCTCCCTGTACAAGTTCACGGGGTCACTCGAGGTAGAGGTTTAGAGAGTAAGAGGCACGGATTATGAAGATATATGTGGAGATATAACGGTTAAGCCTAGACTTGAACAGCTTCTGGTTGCAGCGATCGGGGCAGCAACGTATTGGGAATCGGACCCACAAGGCTGTGGTTCTTGAGAAGAAGCTCACCTGGTGAAAATGAAGGTAATGAGAGTGGTTCGCTACAATGTACGTTGCACGGCGCTTCTTAGCCGCGTAGGTTAGAACTAGTGCTATTAAGGAGTGTAGTTCGCCTGATCACTTTCCACGGAAATAGATAAGCGAGAGGTTTCCAACGGCTCGTTTGCGACAAAGAGGTTGCTAAGTAATATATTGATTACTGATGGAACGCCACTAATCAATATATAATCGATAGTCAAATGTGTAATTCTTCAATGGAAATTCGTACTGTTTCTTACCTATCGCCAGTATTGAAAATAGATGTAATAGCCTCTCAACTCTTGAGCTGGCAAGAAAATGTCGTTTTCCGGAGAGTTTACACACCCACTCATTTCTTTGTTTGTCATAGTCAAATGCAGTCGACGAGATATCTTATTAAGCCAGTGACGATGAGACGGAAAGTAGAAAGTGTATTTCTTGTATGTGCGTGTCCCTTCAGGACATGGGTGATTGTGGATCTGCAAAACTTCCTATTCCTAGTAGTTCTTAGCATTTTTCTCCCTTTGCTCAGGTCCTCGCTCCCGTACTGCCATCTATTCACACAATCTCGTCAGATAGGTGGATCACTGCCTTCCCCTATCTCTTTTGCCCTCAATACGCCCTGTAAAGTTTTCCAAGCCTAACATTTTTCATTGTGTTTCCAAAGAATTTCGGCTGTCTACATCCGAAAGCAAGGCCCCTACTGAGAGATTGGAGGTTTTGAGGAGCGCGGAACCGCCTCTTAATTACTGTTGTTCCCAGGTTTACCCAGGCCCGGGGTGTTAGCACCTGTTAGGGCCCAGCTATGGGCAAATAGTGGACCTCCAAACAAAACAATATGAAAGTATAAAAATACATGTTTATCGTAAAAATACCAGCAATACATTTTTATATAAAAATTTAACAACAATACCTATTTATAATAAAATTACCAAAAATGCAATTTATAGCGAAAGTAGCAACAATACATTTTATCTAGAATTGAAAGCATACATTTGCGCTCAAAATACATTTAGTTGAAGCCATAAAATTGTATTCAAAATATTTAGATTTCGGCAGCAAATAACTCATTGAAGTTAATATGCCGATAAACGAAATCAACCAACAAACCTGATTCTGAGTATAACGGTTCCTTTTGTTGCAATTTTCTTTAAGATTTCCTCATTCTTTATTGATTCCACCAAAGGAATTCTCAGTAGCCTTCTGTAAAGCCACATTTCTTTTGCCTACAGTTTTCTCTTCATCTATGAGGAGATTGTCCAGCATTCACTAGCATATGAGAGGATGGATATCAGATAGCAATTCAGCATTCTTTTCTTTGCTTATAACGAAATCTTTCATTTTCTCAGTCCTTTGCCTAACTTTTGGAAGGAATCTTTCGCTAGTCCAATGCGTGTTCGGATCTCACGTGTCTATTTAGAGGTTCAAATCAAAAACAAAGAATATTAACTGAGGATTGAAATCGGATTGTAGATTCCGATTTATGCATTGGCGAACGTCACACCACTCAGCAGCTTCGGGAGATAAAAATGATTTCTAAAATAAAAATGCCGGCAAATGATTCACTTAAGTAAGCATAGATATAAATTCACTTTAGCCTTTAGTGTTGCAGTGAGAACTGAATCCTTACACCAGTGATTTTTTAATGAGACATTAATGATAGCCTTTGTGTGGAGCCACGAAAATACAGTAATTCTATAGTGACCTGAAGAGACATAGCTGCTGCCAGGTTTACTTTACCCCAAACATATTACGCATGAATTAATACCTATCGGGAGATGTTTGTCAGGTGCACAGCTTCGAAGTGGCACTACAAAAACACTCCCTTATGTGACAGATGATGGTGATGGTGATGATAATGACATTCTCAATTCTCAGTGCGGACTTTTAAGCTCGCTCTTGCTTAGGGCTAATTAATCCTCGGGCCCAAAACTAAAGGGACATCTGGCTCATCTTAGAAAACAGCAATGGTAATTTTGAAGAAATTAGCTTGAATTTCTGAATTCACTTCATGGAACTTCAGACGCTCTCTTTCTCTGATTCTGGCTATGAGTTCAATTCTGGTCCAAAGACCAGTTTAGTCTGAAAGTCAAATTTGTGCCAAAATTCAAATTCAGGCCGAAAATTGAGTTCTTCAAATCAAAAACTTCGTGAAAATTCAAAACGTCACGTCACGAAGCCTCTCACTTTAATTCTGATTCCTTGCTATTTTGAAGAAATATACAGTGTAACCCGGATATAAGAGAGTTGTCGGGACCGGAGAAGAAGTCTCTTATATCCGGGTGTCTCTTATATCTGGGTCTCTTATATCCGGGTTACACTGTAATGGTACAAAGTTTTGTACATATTTTAAATAATATTTATGAAGGTCAGATTTTCAATCCCGGCATCATCCCCATTCCATAAAGATATAATAAGTCTATGAAGAGCAAGTGTGGTCCGGGTTAGAGGGGTTTCAGACACACGGACAGACTGACAGAATTTGCCGTTTATTTATATATAATATAGATTTAAAAAAGACAGAAATCATTGTTGGGCATATTTTTCAAATCCTATGATGTAACTGTTTCAATATCCCGCTGATTGCAAAGGATTTAACTCTCGCTAAAACATCTTACCGGCCGCACGATTTTATATTCCCCTGATAAAATCCCAAAATTTTTATTAGGGATTTCGTTTAGATTTAAAAAAAAAAAAGGGAAAAAAAGCAGACACACAATTTTCCATCTTTCTGTCCCTTACTATTTCATTGAACAATTTAAAAGAGCCGTTAGAAGAAAGAATGATTTCTTGGGGTATAATTGCTGAGATAAACAATTATGATATTCATAAAGTCAGATCTCAAAGGTCAATGCAGTGCGTCTGAATTACGACACTGGTTGAATCATACTGAGCAAGAAAAAAAGATGCGTGTCTGTGGGAAAATGAATTTTAACAACAAAAAAGAGTCACTGGTCATAAACTGCTGTCAAACATGATATTAATTGTCAGAAAGAAAGAAAGCAAAAGTAATTGCACTTTATGCATGATCACAAGTTATAAGTTTAAATTCTCCGACATTTATTTCATTTCCAAAGCATTAGCTAGAATTCAGATTATTTGAGCCGAGTGGCATTTTATCTACTCTACGGCTACGTGAAACAAATTTTGATATTCTGTCTAACAATAGAGTGTATGGAATCCGAGAACTTGTTGTTCAAAAGTTTGCGCATTTTCATATCTACTTTATATAATTATATCTATATTCTTTCCTACCATATGAGGGGGTGATGAAAAGTACTCAGAGCGCTCCATTTCTAAATTACTGACATCAACAAATATCAAAATTTATTTTGGAATCATATATATATATATATATATATATATATATGTATATATATATATATATATATATATATATATATAAAGAAATGTAGTTTTAAAGTGTGCTATATTTATGGGATAAAGTGCTCAATATCAGAGATAGAGCGTGTGTAAATATAAAAGTGAACATAGAAGTCAACACTTAGAGGCGACAGTCTGTTTCATGCTAGTGCAATCGTCAGGCAGCTAGTGCTGTTATTTTTCTCGGCTATTTATATATAAGGGTCAGTGGTGCATTGTGGGTAATCTATTTTGGCGGCTACTTTTACCGGAAGTCGCTTATTTGTTTATTTATTTATGTCAAATTATTTTGCTTGTTTTTTTATTTTTTTTTATTTTTATTTTTTTCATTTATTTTTTTTATCTTATATATTTATTTATTTATTTTTTGTTTTGATCGGTGTTTTTTATTAACGTAGTAAAAATTTGTTTATATAGCTTATTTTGGGCAGTCTATTATGGCGGTCATTTACCGGAAGTCGTTTATTTGCTTATTTATTTGGGTCAAATTGTTTTGCTTGTTTTAAAATATATATATATATATATATATATATATATATATATATAATATAAAAAAAAAATATTTGTCGAAGCGTGAGGGGTAGACTTAAATGATATGTAAATTTTGATGGACAGCCGCTTGAGCGCCTGCGTTGATAAAATTTTCAGTACTTTTGTATTGTATTATTGCATATAATAAAATTTAATTGTATATGTAATAATTGTTTATCAAGATTTAATTGTATTTATGCAATCTCAAAATAAACGTTATTATTTACTGCCCACCTACTTCTGGTTCACCATATATATATATATATATATAAATATATATATATATATATATATATATATATATATATATATATATAGTCGGGAAAACAAAATATACGTACAATGAAAATTTCGGATTTTAAAACTTTTAAATTGCTTTAATACTCTAGGTTATTCAAGTCGAATATTCTAGAATGTTTCAGTACTGTTATCAATAGTTATTTTTAGCCTAAAAATATAAACAGAACAATCTGTAATTGATATTCGTGCAAGAAGATTTTCATCATGGTAAGAGGTAAATAAATGATAAATTCGCAAAAATAACTGATTGTTAAGCTCTGGAAAGAAGGCAAAAATTACAGGAAAATCTCAGAGAACCTGAATATTCCATTTACTGCCATTAGTTGATTCATTGTAAAGTATAAAATTTCAAAACTGTTGAAAACCAAAGAAGAACCGGTGCTCCACGGAAGATTTCTGCAAGATCTTCGAGGAAATTAATGCGTCAAATTAAACAAAATCCAATGGTTACTCGTCAGGAGTTGCAGGATGATTTACTTTCATCAGAAATCTGTGTCACTAAATGAATAATAAGCAATGAAATTCATAGGAACAATGTAAAATCACGCTCGCCTCGGAAAACTCCATTGCTATCGAAAAGACACAGAGATGCCATGTTGAAATTGGTTCGTAAAGATAGAGATAAGGAAAAATCGTATTGGGAAAGAGTATTATGGACAGACGAAACCAAAATTGAGTTGTTTGGACGTAATTCTAGTAAACGTGTATCGGGAAAATGTGTTGATACCTTCAAACAAAAGAACACATTTCCAACAGTGGTGGCTGCATCATGGTTTGGGGACATTTTTCGACAAAAGGTACTGGCAACATATCATTAATAGACGGTAGAATGAATGCCGGAGTATATCAAAGTCATTTGAAAGCAAATTTAATGATTTCAGATGATACATATCGGCACAATATTAAAGAAATTAAAGCAAAATCCTTTAATATGTCACGTAGGAGCGATACTTAGAAGGCCAATGCACCCTCCTACCTGTTTTGGTAAACAGTGGTTCTGATTGTGAAGTGGACTGCTGACTTTGGTTTGACGATGATGATGCTGGTTGCGGCGGAATGCCGGATTGCTGTCGATACGGATGGAGTTGTTTGGCGGCTTGCTCAAGATATGCCGGCTTCAAACGGTCGATAGAAATGGTCGATTGGCCGTTGTATATCTGATTGGTAAAATACTTTGGTTGTCGTGAAAGTACTTTAAAAGGTACTGAGTAATTAGGCGGTTAGCGTTTTTTGTTTTTTTACTGTGTCTTGTCTAATGAAGACGTAGTCGCAGTCTTGTAAAGATTTGGGAAAATAAATCTCCTTAGGGTGTACTCGTGTAGGAGTGAATGAAGGTACTGTATAAAAAAAGGAAAGGTTGGTTCTATAGAAGTGTTTCTGTCTAGAAATTGACCTGGTAACGTAAGCGATGTACCAAAGACAAGATCTGCAGGAGTGCACTGAAGATCTTCCTTCATCAGGGTTCGTAATGAAAGCATAACTAATGGTAATTTCTCCAACCAAGTTTGAGTAGTGTCGGAACTTGTTAATGCAGCTTTAAGTTGATGAACCTTTCAACAAGGCCATTTGCACAAGGGTGATATGCAGTTGTCGAGATATGAGTAGCTCCAAGCAAGTTCATGAATTCCTTGACTAAAATTGACTGTAACTGTGGACCACGGTTTGTCGTTATAACCGAGGGGCAGCCGAAAATGAAAATCCATTCCCGCAATATCGCATTAGCAACAGATTCTGCCGCGGTGGACTGAAGAGGTATAGCTACTGGCCAACAAGTGAATCTGTCAATTATCGTTAAGATGTATTGATAGCCGTGAATTTCGGATAATGGACCCACCAAATCCGCATGAAGATGCTGAAAGCGGCCATCAGGTTCTGCGAAGCGTCCCGGAGGTGATTTAACGTGTCGATGTACCTTAGTTCGATGGCATCTGACACAAGTATGAGTACAGCCTTTAATGTCAGAACTCATTCTAGGCCATATGAAACGTTTACCGATTAACTTCGTTGTAATCCGCCGTCCAGGATGCGATAATGAATGGAAGTGGTCGAATGTCTGTCTTCCCATGGAAGAAGGAACCAGGGGTCGGAGGTGACCTGTACTGGTCTATTAGGGTATGGTTAGACATGTCCACGGCGAGCTTTTAGTGGGCTAAGAAGTCGACTCCGAGGATAGGAAATTTCACCTGCGCGACGGGGAACATCCACGGAAATGATCGTCTTAAACCGATGTTGAGTGTGAGAGAGATTTGGCCATATGTCTCAATCTTGGTACGCAGGGTATATGCTGATTCGCCTGTTGTGGTGTTAGCTCTGGGTGGGACTACGCTAACCTGGGCTGCAGTGACCACCAAAAATAACTCGCCTTAGTTAGTATCCTTAACGTAAAAGAGACGGTTAACTCGATTTCCCCCAACAGAAGATGTCGTATTTATGCGCTGTTGGGGTCTCCTTTACACACTTGTTTTTAGGTATTAGATGTTGATTGACCTTTGAAATGTCAAGGCTTTGCACAATGTCTCGCTGCTTGTCCAAACTTTTGGTGGTACCTGCAAATACCAGTGTTTGGTTTACTCCTATATATATATATATATATATATATATATATATATATATATATATATATATATATATATATATATATATATATCATAATAATTCATTGAGTCAAGAACAAGAATCTTCAACAGAATGCAGAACCGTCTTGAGTAAGACGATAGACTACACCCAACAGCAAGGCCTCTGAACAGGAGGTTTTGAGGAGCATGGAACCACCTCTTAATTGCTGGTGTTCCCAGGTCCACCCTGAACCTGGGTGGTAGCAACTGTTAGGGTTCCAGTTATGGGCAAATAGTTAAACCCCCCCAAACTAGGGTCAAAACACTATGAAAGTGTAAAAATAAGTTTTAATACCAGAAATACTTTGTGTAAAATTTTTACCAACAATTTTTTTTTTTGAAAAAAATTCCAGCTATGCATTTTTGGAGAAAAAGTGTTACCAGAATTACATTTTTTGAAAATAATTTTTTACCAGCAATAAAAAAAAATGTAGGCATTAAATGACCCATTGAGGTTGATGTGCCGTAAAACAAACCAAACCAAACAGAATGCAGAAAGCATCATACCACTGATGATGAAGAAACTAATTAGACCCAATATGACGCAGCTACTCCTAATTCTTCCCTTCATATATTGAGTTTCCTCTTCGCTACCAAGGCTCGCTGGCCCAGTTGTATGACACTTGCGTTGTATCGTAAAGGTCCGGGTTCAATTCTCGGTAGTGGATGCGCACTGCTGATGAGTCCCAAAAAGGACGAAATATCCACTACCGAGAATCGAACCCGGACCGTTACGATACAACGTAAGCGTCACACCACTTGGCCACTGGGCCTCGGTGACAAAGAAGAAACAAATTCGGTGGTGATACTCATCCAAGAGTTCAAACGCAACGCGTTGTGCCCCAAGAGCAACGTCTTCCTGCTCCTTAGTCGCTCCATCGCAGAGCATTAGCTGGGTCAAGCAAGGATATACAAGTGATAGAATTTTTTATTTATATATACGTGTGTGGATGTAGATAGATAGATACGGGCGAATGGAAATAGATATAAACACATAGAGACATGTAAACATAGAGAAATATATATATATATATATATATATATATATATATATATATATATATATATATATATATATATATATATATATAGATGAGGACAGAAATAGATAGATTGAAATATATAGATCGATATATATAAACATTTGTAAAATATATATTTGCGGATAGATAGATATGAAGAGATGCAAATTGATAGATATGGGCACACAGACACACACACATATATATATGTATATATATATATATAAAGAGACGGATAAATAGATAGATACATATGAACTTAGAGGGATAAAAAGATAGATAGATATGAACAGAGAAAGATTTGAACAGAGACAGACATATAGATAGATAGATATGAATAAAGAGAAATAGACAGATAGATAGATAAACAGATGTGAGCGAAGATTGATAGGAAAATGTTACTAAAGATCGCTAGATAGATGTGAACAGAGAAACATAGGTAGAAAAAAGCAGTTAGCTGTGAACATAGACAGAAACGACAGGCATATAGATGTGAACAGGGATATATATATATATATATATATATATATATATATATATATATATATATATAGAGAGAGAGAGAGAGAGAGAGAGAGAGAGATAATTGGTGATAAAATTCATGAAAGATTCAGAAAAAAAGAAAAAACTTGATAGCACTGAAAGAATGAAAGCTTTGCAGTTTTGCCGAAGAGAAATCAAGGATATTTCTATTGTAGAAAAAGCAGCAAGAGAGGCGCCAGTTGTGACAGGTGTGGGGAGGCAGTGTGCGGCAGAGTGAGAGCGCGGGTACCGTTTACGTCGATAGAAGAACTTGCTGGAAGTAGATATTCTGCTCTCAGACACGGTGTCAGATTACAAGACTGAATCACCACATGACGTCATTACCGGGACGAACCAAAACAGAACTGAAATTTAGTAATAGTTTCTTCCAATACAGTCGCACTAAATATGTTCGTTTGAATGGTTCGCTAAGACCTGTTCGTTTTCACATATTGTAGTTGTATAGCGTTGCAGACGTAGCGCTGATAGTATTTATCACACACGCGCGCACACACATGCACACACATGCAACCCCCCACTATATACAGAATGATAGATTGAAATTTAACTCTCTGTTTTATGTATGAGTCGCCAGCCAGGAGTCCAGACTTAACACCCTCTGACTTTTTCTTTAGGGTTGGTTAAAGAAGCAAATCTACGATACCAAAACAATATATATATATATATATATATATATATATATATATCGGGCTGTCTCTTCATATCTATCTGCTTATGTTTTTATATGTGTCTGATTAATATGTCTGATTATATGTGTCTGATTTTATATGTGTCTGATTAAAGGGTTCAGTTCGACATTCCAACCACCGGAAGAAGGCCGGGGCGTACAACGGCCGAAACGTTGTAATAAATATGACGACAAAGATGAGGACAATAGTCCGAATAATGTAAATTATGTATATATATATATATATATATATATATATATATATATATATATAGATATGTGTGGATAAAAACTAAATAACTACATATAACTGAGTTGCACGATGAGCGTAAGTATATGTGTATTTATGAATATATATATATATATATATATATATACAAATGACAACACAAATATAATAGCATCATTTACATGCAAAACAGGCTGAAAATAATGGAAGCTTTATTATTAAAAACAAAAAGCAACACTTAATAATATCAGCTATGAACATGGGCACAATATCTTGACCGTGTTTTGAAAAATGAAAACATTATATAAATCCATACATGCAACAAACTATTTCTTATTTAACAGTTAAAATATTTTATCCTTGAAAATGGGTGAAAAGGCTCGGGAAAAAAGAACATTCGGACAGTTTTTATATAATTTATCACCTGAAAAGAAAAAAAAATTAGATCCCATGAGAAAAACTAAATCAAAGCACTTTGTCTGTCTTATTCAATGAAATGTGCATGATAGAAGGATTGCTGCCTAAATACACAAATTATATATATATATATATATATATATATATATATATATATATATATATATATTGCATTAAAGTTCACCCTTTACAAGTTAATATTGTAGTGATCGGGGAAACCTCCTCTTGGGAGTCAGTCCCACATTGCAGTGGTTTGCGGGAAGTAGTTCTTCCAGTGAGACTGACTTCTCACCGATGAAATATGAAGGGAGTGAGGGTTGTTTGCTATAATATAAGTGGCATGGCGCGTCACAGCCGGGAAGTGTAGACCTGACCGGACCAATTTTTGGCGATAGATCGTATGTAAGAGTTCCATTTGAGGCCAGGGTTGAGACCAATATATATATACATGAAAGATAGAACATCAGTTCCGGTTAGTTGTGGCTGATCTAAACTTGTGCTCCACTTCATTTTAAAGCAACGTTCCCTGAAGTGGTAGCTATCGAAATTCGTGGTTATTTTGGACTAGCCATGTACTCGATAAATCCTTGGAATCAAAAGTGGGTGGATAAATACCTGGCGGCTCAAAGGTGTCTGGTAAATATATCGTGATCCCTTACAACTATAATTCAACAATTTCTAATCAATATATCATTATTTTCACCGCTACTGATTAAACACATCCTTCCTACTTAATGAGTGTACTTCTAAATCACGCTGAAAACACCAGTTCTCGTTCGATCACCGAAGTCAAGCATAGTCGAACAAGATCTGTACTTAGATGGGGACCTCTTGGGATACCGGGTACTGGTAGGATCCTACTACCATCTGAAATATGTTTCGGCTTTAAATAACTCACAAAAGGTTGATAAAATGTAAAAGAACGAATTAATTAATTTCATTAATGATGTCATTCAATAAAAAGTTAAATTATTTGATTTATTATTACATATATTATTAAGTTTTTTTTCTTCTTCTGATTGTTATGATTTTAATAAACCAATCTCGTATAGGAAGAGAAATAAAATTGAAAAAGGAATAACAAAGTGTAACGCTAAAATGAATCTTATCGAGAAACAATAGCGAATGTCAAAAGGAAATTCTGCTCTTAAATAAAAAATAATTATTATTACTATTTTGTACAGGCCTGGGTTCAAGGATTCCATCAAAGTGTCGTTTGTATAAAAAGTTTGGAGACAGCTTGTGTAATCTTTATAATACTTCCTCTCAAATAAAGACAACATAATCGAAGAAAAATGTTTGAAGCTATTATTCTACCATAGTAAAAGCACTTCCTTCCTCAGATTCAAATATAGACAGTGCCAGGAAATACAACGACCAAAATATTGGAATAAAGACAACAAGTTCGCAAAAGAAGTAGTTCGAGAGAATATTGGTTCAGGAATTTCATCGAATGAATATGAACGGAATCTTGGTTGTTGAAATCACGCAAGATCTTGATTTGCTTGTTTTAGATCACAATCTCTGTCTTCTGATGGCACGAATTCTCGTCGACTTCAAGTTCATACGTCATACATAGGCACCGATGCAGATTATTATTATTAGCATCATCATCACCCTCATTATTATTATTATTATTATTATTATTATTATTATTATTATTATTATTATTATTTCCTTTGATTTCTGGTGTATTTTCAATTCTTTCCGGGTGCTAACCAGAGACCTAAGTTCAGAAATGGCTTCATGACATTTTCCACTAAGCAGTTTTTGAGGACCCCCCCCCAAAAAAACTTCCAAGATCACACATATTTTACATAGATAAAGCCTTCGTAAGGTGTGGGCTGTATTTGTATTTCTTTATGGCATGGGCTACCAGGAACCCCTTCAATGAGTCTATTGGAATCTTTTCCAGTCAATCCGAGGGCTCCAACTACGACTGAAGTTGTTGTTGTCCTCCTGTGCCACATTTTTGAGATTTCGATTTAATGGTCTTTGTATTTTGATAGTTTTTTGAAGGTTTACAGAGATACATTGCAGTCTTCAGGGACTACCATGTCAATAAGGAGGCACATTTTGTCTTTGCGATCTGACCATGATGTGAAGGCGATTAGTTTTGATTCTTCTCTGTGTATTGTGAAGTCCTATAAAATTGATACAGGTTATTATTATTATTATTATTACTATTATTATTATTATTATTATTATTATTATTATTATTATTGTTGTTGTTGTTGTTATTCGAATACGCACGTCTTATATAGGATGAGAAATAGAGATTGAAAAAGGAATAATTAAACCTAAAGTTAAAATGGGTTTTATCGAGAAACAATAACGAAGAAAGAGGGAAACGATTTTTTTGCTCTTAAATAAAGAATATTATAATATTTAGGAAACTTTTCTCATTATTATTTCAATGAGCACATCTCGTATAGGAAGAGAAATGGAGATTAAAAAATTAATAGCAAAGCGTAAAGCTGAAATTAATTTTATCGAGAAATGAAGGTAAAAGGCAAAGGAATATCTATCCTTAAGTCACAAATAATTATCATTCATATTTTTTTGTGTATGTCTGAGGTTCGATCAGCGATCAACGTTTCCATGAAGGGATCGGAAGATTAAAACTTTCGGTAACCCCTATTGAATAAACTATGAATTTTTATATCGCCCGTCACGGTTTGCTTTAAAAGCGGAACATTTTGATAGAGGCCAATTGATTTTTTTCACTTAAATTACGTGATAAGCTGGACATAAAAGAAAATAATATAAAAACGAGAGTGAAAAAATATTCAACGGTTAATTTGTACATTTTGAGTTTGTTATTTCTACATGAATTTCTAGACAAGACAGTAAAAAAAGCGGGAGAAAAAACTAATCATCAATTGCAAGAAGATAGGATGTATATAGATTTGAGTAACCTATTGTGAATTCCGAACTGAACCCTTTATTTAATCTGCTGTGGTAGACTGTTCTCGTTCCACTGCCCGTGTCTAGGGGTATCTCGTCTAGGTCTTATTTTTCGTACTGTTTAATTTTTACTCTTTCCGTTTTCCACTGAGACCAAGCGCACACAGCCCTATCCAGGGATTGAACTGAACCCTTTATTTTCTCTACGGTGGTAGACTGTTCTTGTTGCACTAGTGATATCAAGTTCCTATTTTTTTGTACTTCTCAATCATTACTCTCCCCGTTTTCCTCTGAGTTTAAGTATACACTATCTGTCCCAGGGATTGAACTCACAATTACTATGTTGCCAAATTCTCGAAACAACGCTTTAGTTCAATCCGACGATATAAATAATAATAAGTGATACCAGAAATTCAGATGGTTGTTATTTGATGAGTTGTTTTTTTACGGTTTATCCACCCCTCGGGTGTTATTTAAAGTCGAAATATATTTGGGATTTTAAGAATGAATGTTGAATATGATAATAACAATTGCTTTTGGACATAATGATTTTTAGATACAAGCCCTACTATTTAACTCATATCTTGGGGGAGAAGAGATGGATTCATACATTTCCCAACGATAGTGAATATAAAGAACCCATTGAATAACGAAAGATACATTCCAAAAGATTAGGAAAGTACTAGAAACAGGAAAAAATGCCTTTAGGATTAAAGAAAACGGTTGCCGAAAAGCTAGGTAATATCAATCTCTCTCTATGTCAGTGAATGTTGGTCAATCTCCTCACAAATGAAGAGAAGACTTGAAACAACAAAGATGTGACTCTGAAGAAGCATTCTGAGAATAACATGGATGGAACATGTAAGAAACGAGGAAGAGTTAAGGAAAATGGAACCAAAACGAACAGATACTTAAAATCAGATGGGGAGAGTTGAACTTTTTAGGACACAATGAATTAAGTGGGTTTGGAGAATTTGATCCTCAGAGGTGATTTTGAAGCGAAGAGAGACAAAGGGAAACAGCAACTAAGCTTCTTAAAGGTCTTGTATAAATAGATTGCATAACAGGCTGTACTAAGGATACTCAAAAGACATATTGCTAAGAGCTACAAGAGTGGGGAAGTTGTGGAGAGCTAAGGCATTCCATATTTAATATTAGTGCATATAATTCCAGACACAGGATAATTTGTTTTTGCTCAAAACAATATATTTTTCTTTACTTTATCGTCTCTACAATTTCAACACCACGGTCTTAAAGGGTTAAATCTCGAGTTAGTTCACGCGTGAACAAGCGAGATTGAAATCTACTGACCGCTGTTTTTCAGGTTAATATAATTATCGAGAATTGCTTAATATGAGACTTAAATTCTCTGTATTGTGATTTTCAATGGGTGTGGTCTTTTGTTGAAACAGGAGGAGGGAAAGAAACAAAAAAGATGTAAGCGAATTTTAAATGAAGGAATACGACGTAGACTGAAATAAGGTCGAAGGAAATATATTTAGAAACGTTGTATTAAGAAGAAGAAGAAAAAAAAACCTAGAAACTACATAATAGAATTAAAAAACAAAAACTAAAACAAAAATACAGAAAATAAAACGAACAAATAGAACCGTAGATGTTAGTGGTAGCAAGGAAGAACAAGGTCGTTTGAAAAACAATACACCGATAACAAATGTGTCAAACAATACGCCAAACATTTTTTCACAGTGAAGTTCACCCTGTGCAAGGCCCGGGGGTCACTCAAGGTAGAGGGTTACAGAGTAAGAGACATAGGATAGGTCTAGTTAACCCAAAGCTTAAATAATTTGAAACTAGTGGGAATCGATTGCACAGAGCATTGATTCGTGGGAAGAAGCTTCTCGAGTGGGTTTACTTCTCACTATTTGAATACGGAGGTAATGAGGGTGATTTGATACAATGTAAGTGGCATGGCGGGTCTTAGCCTTAAACGTTAGACCTGGCGGAGCCAAGGAATGCAGTTCCATGGAAGTAGCGATAGAACAGTGAGAGGCTTGCCACATCCCGAAACAATGAAAACGATTTATCTAAAACTTTCTTTTACTAATGTTGACCAAATACAAGGCCCAAGTGCCACAAATTTGACTGAATAATATTGTATGAATGTAAGAAGAGAAGTACAGTTTATGAGGTTATCTAGGAAAGATAAAGGTTAACTGTTATGGGAACTTACCCATAATAGTAATGGACTATCCCGTACCTCATAAATACTGCGCCTCAAGAGGAAGCAGCTGTGAGACACAGAGTCACACAGTGAGTCAGTCAGAGACAGAGTCGCGTCAGACGATTACTTTAAGACATTGGACTAGTGATACTTCGAGACAACATCGTTCTCTCTAACCTAACCTTATTGTTATTACTAACACTTCTACTTCTTTTGTACATATTCTGTTTGTAATATATCTGTGTTATTCCATACCTGTGTTCGAGTTATTCTTCATTGGTACAAGGAACCTGGACCATAACATCAACCCTAGACTTGAAGAGGTTAAGATTGTAGTGATCGAAAAAAAAACATCGTTTTGGGAATCTGTCGCACAAGATAACTGTTACTGGGAAGAAGCTATTTGAGGAGAACTTCATTCTTTTTTTTTCTTTTTTAAAGCATTTCACCCTAAGTAAGACAGGAGTGTCACTAGCATACAGGGGGTTACAGAGGACTGAGAACAAAAGTAAAGAGGCGTGTTTGAGGAAAGGATACATAGAAGGTCGGGGAACAAGATCAAGGTATCAGAAAATGTCGATTGACATTAAACCTGAATATTTGAAGATTATAATTACCCGGGAAGCAAGCAATAGGAAGGGAGTTCCACAGACGGGAAGAAGCTGTTTGAGTAGAAGAGACGGTTACATTTAACAGTTTCGACAGTGAAAGGGCGGGATTGAGATGCCAGCCTCTTAGCTCGCTTAAATTCATGCAGTTTGGGAACCAGCGAAAGTAGCTCTTCGGAACAGATGCCGTGGAAATACTTGTAGAAGAGACAGGGGGAAGCCACGGCACGTCTGTGAGAAAGCGACTGTAGATGAGATGCCAGACCTGGACCTATCGCATTGCATATTCATCCCTGGATTTTGTTGAGGGCTTGAGACGTACAGCAGGAGCACTAGAACATATATGACAGCAATATTCCATGCAAGGACGGATGGTTGATTTATAGATTTGAAAGATGGACTAAAAAACGAGAAAAACTTTCTGGCACGACACAGAGAACCAATTTTTCCTTGCGGAAGATGAAGCTATTGATTCATTGTATTTGTTTCACCTCATGTCAGCGGACTGCTTGAGACCAAGCAGGCGTAAGGAGGCGCTGTTGATGATTTGGGAATCAGCCATTCTGATGGGAGGCAGGAAGATGTCTCTGTGGAGGGTAAAGGAGAGGAGTTTTGTTTTGGAGGCATTAAAGTTTACAAGCCATTTCCTGCCCCAGTAAACCACAGATTGATGGTCCTTTTCGAAAGCAGCGGCCAGGTTAGTTTTGTCAACGATACCAGATTTACTATTGAGGCAGCAGTAAATAGTGTCGTTTGTGTAGATGCCTACTTGGGAATTGATGACATAGGGAAGGTTATTAATGAAGATCAGGAACAGTGTAGGGCCTAAGATAGAGCTTTGGGGAACACCAGCGTTCGTGATATGGATGATGTGGATGCTGCTCGTCAAAACATTTTCCATGGAAATAGCGAGAGAGTAGAGAAAGTTTTGCGACATTTCGTCTGTGGAAAAGGGATTTTAGGGTAGAAAATAACTCATCACCCACAAAGCCCCGTAGTCTTTTGAAAAGAGAGGACAATAGATGAATATAACAGCTACAATAATAATAATAATAATAGCTGCTCGTTTTTGAGTATTCCCGTTTGCTAGGGTGTTTATTTTAGCAATGATATTTCTTTCTTCAACACCAACGGAGCTAATCTATGGTTTATACTGCAACTATGGTGAGCGGACGTTAGTTACAGTTTCAAGGAGAGAACGCCTAATAAGGCAAGATTAGTAGTTGAACAAGGTCAGTACGCTGACTTGTATTTTTGTGCCAATCCAACTGCAGGCGAACAGTTTTCTTTTGGCCTGGTAGGGCTTTCACTCACTTCTCAACGTTACGGCCCGCTTGAATCGTCTCCCCAAACAATTATTATGTAGAAGTCTCCTTCTTGAATAAATCGACCTTGGTGAAATTCGAACCTGTGTATTATAATCAAAATGCTAACTTTCTTATCTCTCGGCCATTTAGCTATAACATTGTATTAACAACAATATGTGACAAATAATTGAAATAATAAAATAATCTTAGAATAAAAAACAATAACATATTGAAAGTAGTTAAAGTAATTACAAGTATTCATGATACGTTCATGATACGTAAACTAAAATTTTATTTGTTACCTTTTGGAAAACTTCTTTAATTTATAAATCTATATGATATTTTTGGATAGCTAACATATAATATTGCAATGGATACGTTGAAAATAGCCGTTTCCATACAGGAAACCATAGATATTCATTTAGCATTAATCGAAATATATAAAAAAATATTTTTCTTAAAATAGTTTTTCTGGGAAAATAGACTTATTAAGTCCACTAACTTTTATGAATCTTTCTAGTACTGATGAGAGTTTCCTTCCTAACCTTTTGTTTAAGGTAGTGTGATAAGTCAACATCGTGATTATATACTTATTTTATCCTTTAGTTCTATCCTCTTTAGTTGTTGTTGCTGTTATGAGTCGTCAATTTTTTTAATTTTTAACATTTTTTTAATCAATTCACCCCAAGCAAGGTCATAGTGCCACTAAGACGCAAAGGGCAACTGGAAGTGAAAGAGAATGAAAAGACTTTAAAAGGAACCGGGAACCCAATCCTAAACACGTAGCAAGGAATAAAGCTCTACTCCTGTTCAAAAGATTGGGAAAAACACTTCGTAAAACTCTTTGATTTTGGTTTCTGGCAGCAGTCAATAGGAGCTGATAAAGAGTTGTCATCTTTGAAACCGAAAGAATTCATTTGACCCAATAAAGGCGATAGTGTCACATAGATGCAAGGGGCAACTGTAAGTGAAAAAGAATGAAAAGATTTTTAAAAAGAACCGGAAACCCAATCCTAAACAGGTAGCAAGGGATAAACCTGTTCAAAAGATTGGGAAAAAAACCTTGGTAAATCTCTTTGATTATGGTTTCTGCCACCAGTCTGTAGGAACTGCTGAAGGGTTGTGGTCTTGAAGACCGAAAGTATTCATTCGCCTGAAAGTCATTTTTAATCATTGATCTGAGAAAACGGTCGCATACAGCGGACTGTTCAGACATTTCTGAGTAGTTTGGCGCCATGGATATTATCCACATAAAAGTCTCGATTTTGACGAGGCTATTTTAAGAACATGACTGGAGTTTTAATATTAATACTTGGGTTTCGCGGCATCTTACGGTGTTGGACACAGGAACCCCCCCCCGCAACCTCTCCCAATTGCGTAACTTCAATACAATTTCTGTTCCATACATTAAGGTATTTGATATGTTTAGAATTTATTAATTTCCCATCCTAAATTTCTAGGATGGATGTGCCATCACAACACTCGTTTCTTTTCCAATTCGGTTTCTGTTTGGAAAGGTTTATCTAATCATACTTTTTTTGAGCGCTTAGCAAAGAGCAAACCTGACAGTTTCGATTATATTTCGTTTTAATTCTCGTCTTCAGTAGCAAAATGTCTTCTTGACATTGCTCCTGGTTTTCGGAATTACGCTACTCGATAGAAAGTTTATTGCTATCATTAATAATACTGTTATATAATGACATAGTCGTTAAATATATATACGAGATCTGCCTGAAAAGTAACGGGACTGGGTGGGCTGTGTGAGCGCTGGGCGAAAGATGGATAAGCGGATTGTATTATCATTTAAAATGATATCGTGGGGGTGTATAACTGTAATATTATGTTTTTGTAATCACTCCATTTTTTCTTTCACATGTTTTTGTGGCAGAATCGTGGCTTTTGTGGCATAAATCGTGCTTGTTTCACCACGACAATATGAGCTATTCACAACTCCCTGAGCATCCGGCAGTTCCTAGTCAAGAAGAATATCGCCGTACTAGAACAAACTCCCTATTCGCCTGATCTTGCTCTGTGTGACTTTTTTTCTTATACCCATGTTCAAAGGGAACACCAAGGGGACTCGTTTTGAAGGCGTGGAGGCCATTAAGATGGCCGTAACGACGGAGCTGAGGAGCATCCAAGAATAATCCTTTCAGCGGATGGAAAAGAGGGGGATTACTTTGAAATCGGAAAGTAGTTTATTGTTTGGAATTGAAATAAATTATGGATGAGTCCAGTCCCGTTACTTTTCAGTCAGACCTCGTAGATATCCAACGACGTTTCGTTCTCTTTGACTCTCGATTGTTCCACTACAGGACAACGGAATTATGACAATTACGCTAACTGAATAAATACTTCGTTTACTTATACGGTCTCGTCAATATTCTATAATCGTCCACAGCGCATTCTTGCCACAGGACCAGACGATTAATCAGCAAGTCTACAAAGAGATCACACGGCGTTTGCTTCGCTCAGTGGCTACTTCACCATGACAGTGCACCTGTTTCACAACGCCCTGAGCATCCGGCAAATTCTGGCCGAAAAGAACGTTGCCGTACTAAAACAACAAACCTATTCACCTGATCTTCTTACGTGTGGCTTTTTTCTTATCCCAAAGCTCAAGGGGATCATCAACGGGACTCATTTTGAAGGCTTGGACGTCGTAACGACGGAGCTTAGGGACATCCAAGAATAATCCTTTTAGCGTTGCAGAGAAAGATGAAAAAGTTCATTAGACTCGAGTGGGGATTACTTTGAAGGTTAAAATATGTACTTTATTTTTTGGAATTAAAATAAATAGTTTGCGAAACCAGTATCTTCACCTTTCAGACAGAATCGTATATTCTTCTTTCTCACTCTTTGTCTCTCTCTCTACATTTTATTAACGACCGTCAATATGTGAAATATCTTTTCTCCTTTAGTGACATGTTCATAAAATAATGACACACTATCTTTCTTTCTCTTTAAGTGCCATATTCCTTCAAAACATAGGCGATAATGGTCCGCTACAGATTTCTTTTATAAACCCCATATTTGGTATCTGTCTATATTTCTGAGATGAGGTATTATGTACACTATTTACATTATTCGGACTATTGTCCTCATCTTTGTCGCCATACTTATTACAACGTTTCGGCCGTTGTACTCTCCGGCCTTCTTCAGGTGGTTGGAATGTCAAACTGAACCCTTTATTTCGTTCACTGGGGTAGACTGTTCTAGTTCCACGAGCCATGTTTAATGGATGTCAGTTATCAGTTATCTCCTGTTAATTCGCCTCTGCAAGTTCTCCACTGCCTTAACCAGGTATTGAACTCACACTCTTTGGGTCCTGTCACTGGATCTAACCAACACCTTTATCCACTGTGCCATGTGTCCTTGAAGAAGACCGGAGCGTACAACGGCCGAAACTTTGTAATAATTATGGCGACAAAGAGGACAATAGTCCGAAAAATAAATAGTGCAAACCCCAAATCTGTTCTTGATAAAGAGAGTGAGCTGGTTTTCTGATACTATCTCCACGGTTTTAAATTCAGAGTTATTGGTTAGTTTCCAACCAAGACTGAATATTTAAGTTTGTCCTGCTATTTAGGCTATAGCTTTGGAACGCATGCGGCGAGACGACTGATGAATGCCTTTAATTATGGCATTATTGCAAAATGAAGACAACATATCTCACTTGGAATTTCAACTCGGTTCATCGATTCCATTTACACATTTTTCACTTTTACTCAAACATATATATATGAATTTTCAAGAGGATAAAATCCAGGTAGAGCTCAATGTCCAGAATAGAGTAAAAATATAATATAAAAGGCTCAAACACTAATGTTCTATGATTATAATTTATTACATTGGAATCATAAATTTGTAGGTTTGATGAATTGGATCGTGATTATGATTTCAATGTAATAAATTATAACCATAGAATATTTGTGTTTGAGCCTTTATATATATATATATATATATATATATATATATATATATATATATATATATATATATATATATATATTTAAAAATACATATTTTAAGGTATGCTATATTTATAGGTACCAATACTCAATATTGGCGATGGACACTGAGGTCAGAGGCAACACCGAGTGATGACGGTCTGTTTCACGCTTAACCGCATCTTCAGGACTGCTGAATAAGTTTAAGCCTGAAAATGAACAGTTTTTGCATACTCTATATTCAGAAGACAAATCAGATATACAATCGCAAATAAAATTTAATAAAAAGCTCAATAACAGTGAGTTGTCACTCGTCTTCAATGAAACACACACACACACAAACACACACACACACACACATATATATATATATATATATATATATATATATATATATATATATATATATATATATATACATATATGCATATATAAACACAACCTAACGAAACGCTTATCTATCAGTTTTTATGCATCAAACCCAGAAATAGTAACTTTGCACCCACGATATCAGGAAGGCTTTTAGAAAGGCTATATATTTCTAAATTTAAAAACTGCTTGAGAAAAAGAAAATCAACGAAAAATAAACTAAGAAATAAACTATGATCGCGTCTCTAAATTTAAAATTATGAATGTTAGAAGAAATTTGAGACATCGATTGACGTCATTCTGGCTTTTGCAAAATACTGCCAAGTTGTAAGAATGGATTGGGTAATTTGAGATATCAGATATCCATTCACAGCCTTAATGAAAACGTTTCATCCAATCACTTTAACAGGCGTCTCGTTGTGGGCTAGTGTTTAAGCATGCTCATCACGTAGAGCATTTGTGCTGAAGAGAGTTTAATCCCAACTGAGTAGACTCGTGATTCGTCTTGTAGACCACTAGAGCTGTTGAAGGTTCAATTCTCAATAAGTACCGGGAATTTTTAACCTCGTGCTAGACTAAGCTAATTGAAACGAGCAAAACGTTGCTTTAGCCAAGAAATAAACATTTTTTCGTAGTCACCAAAGAAATATAGTCACCAAGAAATATGATAGCTACATAGAATATAGACTCCATTTTATTAAGGATTTTTTTTTATTGGTTGCTGTATTCATGTTATACAGTTGGGAGCAGTAATTAATCCAATTTATCGTTTAGCTTTCCAGAAGGTGCTTAAATTAGCATAACCTTGAAAATTATTGATAAATTAGCCGAAAAGGTCCGGAGTAAAGAATCCTTTGCGCAAGTTCGACACACGGTATGTCCCCAAAAGAAATATCACGTTCCCACATAAGAAAGACAATAAATTCCTAAGCAGAAGTACGGTGCTGTCAGTCATTTTAAAGAAACACACACACACACACATATATATATATATATATATATATATATATTTAAAGACATTTATATATATTATGTTTAACGTTCTTTTTATAGATACAAGTATTTAAGCAAATGCTCTGTTTTATAATAAACAGTATTAAATAACATTTACCGGCCTGAATGTCCGAGAAATTTTCATAGAAAATTTTCGCTCTCCGAAATATATATATATATATATGTATAGTATATACATATATATATGTATATATGTATATATATATATGTATAGTGCAAATGTTATGTTTGTGGGATCTTATTAAAAACGTTACAATCCTTTTTATATAATGATGCTCATTCTGTACAAGACCCAAGTGCCACTCTAGGTAGAGGGGTACAGAGTAAGAGGCACGATACCATAAAAAAAGTGACAATGCCATCAAGACGCAAGGGTCCACTGGAAGTGAACAAATAGGAAAAGATTTTAGAAAGAATCGGAAATACAATCCTAAAAAGGAATAAACGTCTATTCGTGTTCAAAAGACTGGGGAGGAGTGGGAACAGGGCGATAGGTGAAAGTATCTAGTGAGGAAAAGATAAAGTGAATAAGCAGTAAACAATAAGTTCAGTGTTTGACAAAAAATAAAGAATTGAAGTAGACATTAAAGGGAACCGGATACACAACCCAAAACAAGAAACAAGGGATGAATATCTACTCCTGCTCAAAAGACCGGGGAGGAGTGGAAACAGGGCGATAGGTGAGCGTATCTATTCGTATTGGGGGAAAAAGTAAATATCTCCTGAATAAAAATTTAAACAGAGATGTTAGAAGTATAGAGTTGAATCATACGCATAACTAAAAGTTACAAGAGTTGAAAGATGCTTAAAATTAAGTCTGTTCCATTTTCGCCTTTGTATAGATATCTTACCACCCACTACTTAACGAGTTTCATATTTCGGGGTTTAAGTGCAAGAGTATTATGGCTAGGAATTCGGATATCCCAAAACCGAGGCCGTAAAATGTTTCTTTAAGTGGAAACGTGACAGTTGTAGATATAATAAATAAAAAACAAATCATATGCTGAGGTTGGTAGGATCTACGGTAGGAAAAATATTGTACACTTCTTTATAGTTATTGTTATATATTTATAATAGTTCTATTTTATTATTAGTTATTTTTGTTAATCATCTTTGCCGCTAAATTATGAATTAAACCTTATCATAGTCATATATATATATATATATATATATATATATATATATATATATATATATATATATATATATATATATATGTAAGCAAATGTGTGGATGTAGATCCGACGGTATGATGAAAATGTGGAAAAGACAAAGCAAAATCTGAATATGTGAGTTTACTGTTTTTATTTTGTTTTTGTTATTCTGTCGACGTCAGACGTTTTGGTCAAATAGACCTTCTTCAGGACATGGTTAATGGAGACATATTTATATTAGATTTAAGTTAGATGAAGAGACGATATATACAGGACTGGTCAGAAACAGAAAAACTGAAATTCTAAAGTCAGAGTATTCTTTCTTGGAGTCGGATCATATATATATATATATATATATATATATATATATATATATATATATATATATATATATATATATATATATATAGGAAAACATAGTATATACGATTCAGTACCATCTTCAGTTTCGGGAATCTGCTAGGGGTCTTGGAAGATATCCCTTGCGGACAAGGAAAAGCGACTGCATCTATGTATGCGTATATAAATGAAGAGTCACGCAAAAGTTGTAGGAATTTGACTATGAATTATTATATGACTGGGCGTCTAGTTTCCACCAGCTTCGTTTTGGCAGGGTTACAACGGTTTCACGAAGGCTAAGGGCCACTAACAGTAGGAAGTTGAAGAGAGCCATGACCGTTCACGCCCTGAAGGGACATGGAACAAATGTGAGGACTGTTCACAAAGAACAAAGTTCGCATTATATTCAGATTAAAAAAGGTAATAAAATAAAATAAGTAATTAAATAATCTAAAATAAATATAAATCAATGAATTAACAGATCGGGACACTAAATAAACTAAAGTAACTCTTAAAAAGGGACCTGGAATTTTCCGTTTCATTCTTCTAATTCTCTCACTTACCCAGAAGTCTATACATAGAGCTTGCTTCTATAGCCATACCGAAGAGAAAAATGGCAATCTACTGCGGGAAAAAATCTACCTCGTGTATCACGCACGGCACATAACCGTTTATCCTAACAGGCAGAAAACGATAGAAATAAGAAAGTCATGCTGAAATTGTATTTATATAATATCGAAATCATTATGGTTCACTGTTTAGACACAATACTTTTTAAACAAATGACATTCTCTTCTCCAAGTTTCCATACGTCGTATATAAAAATCCCGCGCAGACTAATGGTCTAATAAAGACTAATGGTCTTAAAATCAATTGACGTGAAATTATTCAACATAAAGCGTTTGAGATAAGCAATGTTAACCTAAGAAATATCACTGTATAGTAACTGGCAGTTTAACGCTATCTTCAGATTATGTGTTACTCCTCTTTATGTAGGCTCTATATATAGGCTTATGGTAATAGGGGAAAAGGAATTTCGAATTTAATAATCACATTGGGTGGGAAAAAACAGAAAGAATATTATGTTTTTCTATCGAGAAAAAGGTTTCGCGAATTTCGAATCATAAAAAATTGTGAAGTGCCGTGAGTGTTAAAAATTTGATCATGTACCTCTTAAATTTCTTTCGTGTACTTCCAATTGTACGCGTACCACCGGGTACATATTCACCGGTTCGGAAAATCATAATCAGAAGAAATCTGTTATTTTATTTTCCTTTTTAAATTTTTTTTTTTGTGGATTACACGAATATTCAAATTTTGGTAACGCCCTTAGTTTAATAAAAACGAATTGAACTTAATTTCCTATTTTTATTGTAACCCCCACCATTTATTTCAATCCTGCTTAATATATTTGTAATGCACTTTTTAAGTAAAACTTTGTTGTTTGCTCTAATATTATCAAAGAAAGACAGAAATACATTAAGAAAGAAACAGAGAAATAATGATAGTGAGAAAAAAAGAAAAAAATAGAAAGAAAGAAAAACGGCATCGTCCAATCAGAAACGTTTGTTGATGTTGTCAGCTCTGGTAACCATTAGCAACGAAAGCGTCAAAGGTCGATGACTAAACAGCAGGGGAGTAGTCCCAAATTTTCAAGTAACCGTCTCCATGGTAACCGAAATAACAAACCTGAAATAAACAGAAAGTTTGTGAGACACTCATCGACGGTGCCACTCTCTAAGACCAAACACCTACGCATATCCCACCAACTTATCTCCACAGGGGCGTGCTTGTGGGTACAGCTTTTAATATATGCATCTTATGATGCAGATGCTCTGATATACGCAACACACACACACATACACACGCACACACACACACACGCATACAGAAACATGCACACACATACACGCATATACACAAACACGCACATACATATATACACACACATATACACAGAAATAGAATGTCTCATAAAAAAAATAAGGGCGATTATCTTTGGGAAGACAAGCACGTGACATACACATGAAATTAAGGTTTGAAGAGTCTAAAATATACTCGCAGCACGTATCGTCAAGAGACTGAGTTGCAAACATCATCGCAGTTAATAAGACAATTCTGCTCGAGTTCAATCTCTACATTTGGAATAAGATTTTTCATTTAATAAAAAAGAAGGAATTATATCAAAATTACCAGAGATATTTTAGTTAAGTGTTTATTATAACGCTTCTTATTTATTAGGAAAATGGTTAATTAACATTCAGGGAGAAGTAGAGGAAAGTAAAGAGGGACAGAGAGATTCATATATATATATATATATATATATATATATATAGAGAGAGAGAGAGAGAGAGAGAGAGAGAAATAGAGAGGAATTGCGGGAGATAATGAGACTAATACTGTCATTTAACTCGATTGAATTTTTCACAGGGCTGCGTTTTTCCGAGAGAATCAGAAAGAGACAGTTGAGGTCTCTAGGACACATAACGAAGAAGGAGGGCTTGGAAAATCTGATACTCATGAGACAGACAGAGGGCAAGAGAGACAGAGGAAACAAAGTATAATATACTTAATGAGTTCGAGGAAATGGATGGCGGAACAGAGTTCAGGAGAAAAACGAGAAAGACAAAGTTTATTAAGAGCTAAGAAGGGACAGGATGTTGTGGGAAGCCACGATCGCCTACGTCCTGAGTGAACACGGCACACAAAGAAAGAAGAAAAGATAGAGAACCCACTCCTACAAAGAAAGTGAATATAGATTTTGGAAGATGATGTAGGGCAAAATTGCGAGAGATGTGTTAAATAATGTTTAGTAGAACGTATATTATTTATTAGGCAAATTAGCAATTTATTTGGGAAAAGTCATTATTTGTCTTGTAAATGTTAGTGGCCTGGTTTCCTGTTAGAAAAGATCATTGAACTGTTTTGTAATATCAGTGCTCCTAAATGACGTTGAATACTGAAGAATTTCCTCACAGAAAAAGACGAGAAGCAGATATGTGGTTCTATGGATAGATACGGAGAATAACATGGACAGAGCATGTGAATAATAGTTTTAAATGAAGTGGAAAGAAAAGGAACATTTATATTTTGAGTCAGAAAGTAACGGTTGAAATTTCTGGAATATAAAACGAGGAAAGAGGGCTTGGAGAATTTGGCACACACAGGGCATATTTAAGGCAATCGGGATTAAGGGAAATATCGAGTAACCAACCTAACGGTCTTGTATAAATGGATGAGTAAGTAAGAGGACAAACCTTGCCGAGAGCTGCGAAGTATAGTTATTCGTGGAGGGTCATAATTGCGCACGTCCTAAAACAGTGGTTCTCAAACATGTTGGATTACCGCCCCCTTGAGTACCAAAACACAACCCTACCGCCTCAATGTATAGTCAAACTTTGATTGGATTTTCTTGGTGTTAGTATTGCATATTCAAATCGATATCTTAGTATTTCACATAATAATTGGAAATAAATGAGATACACTGTTAACGGAAGGCAAGATACACTTCAGGGACAATGCGGGTGTGGTTTATATTATTGTTCAGATATACTACTACAATCCTCTAGCTGCCCACCGTTTTCTTACGGATCCCATGGCACTTTCCATAGCCCCAGGGAGCGGTACCGCCCACTTTGGCATGCAATTTTCACAGACGAATCTCAGGTCACATTCAATAAACCTGATGGATGGGCTAATGGATGAATAATATCTGAGCCAGATGTGCCTGTTGCTAGAAGAAGGCAACCTGATCAAAAATCTATAGTCAATTGTAAAGAGGAAATTATATCAAGGTAACAAACAATTTGACAGCAAAGCAGATCTATAAGAAGCTATATTCTTATAACGAACCCGACTGGAATTCGAACTCGGCTGTCTGATTTCCAATTCCGAACCATTATCCATTATATTACCCGGACATCACCTAACAGCACCTGGTATTACCAAGCGGTCACATTTTTCCTGAATCATTTCACCCCCAAACAAGGCGGCAATGCCACCAGCACACAGGCGGTTACAAGGAGCGAAAGTGAAAGTGAAAGTAAAATAGACTGAGAATAGAAAGTATTAAGGAAAGCACACCAGAAATTTGAACACGGTTCAAGAAGACAGAAGATGGCGATTGACGTTGCATTTATATTCCTATTTAAATACTGACTAGGTTCGAGGCTGCTTAACTTCGCTGATCATACGGCAACCGTTGTTTAAACGTGATAAATTGACGTAAGACACCCCGTTGTTTCCGTGTAAAAAAAACAAACAATACTTGCATAGATTTACAGATGATTTTCCGAGCTGAAACCATAACACTGTGTTAGACCCCGGATAATTAGCACAGGCAGCAGAAGGAAAAATGTGAATAGCTCAGCGATGATGGCCAAGCAAAGTGTTTTGTTCCAGATTTATACCATGGGTGGCAGAGAGAGATAAAAATCAAACTCTGTACTTGTTGTGGAGAGCCGTGCTCATTCACTTAAATAGATATGTTAATTCATTCTCACACACACAACTATATACAGGGTGCGATGGATGAATTGTCGTTTAAATTACGCAAAAATTGACATATATTTACCAAAATTCCACCAAAATATCTTGAAATACTAAAGAGTAATTTTATTCAATAACATTGCTATTAGCTTCAACCATGGCCTCCAAACGACTTCCAAATCTCTTGCTTATCTTATGTACGGTCTAATATTTGCCTTCAGTTCATCTTTGGTGTTACAAGGAGTTTTGTGGGTCTGTCGCTCAACTGCGTCCCACAGATAATAATCAATGGGGTTGCAGTCTGGGGAGTTAGATGGCCAGATGTGATTGCAGAAATTGTCTGACAGCTATGACTGGGTTCTCCTGCTTGTCTGTCATGGTGCAGAGTCCTGTTGCCAGACATAGGGTCTTCCAGTACCCAACCTCTCCATCCAGAGCAGCACTACCTCCTCGACGCATTTGATGTAAGCCGCCGTGTTAAGTCTGATGCCCTGTGAGATGATGAATGGAAGCGTGACATCATCGCCATCGCTAGTGATCACTCAAAGAAGCATCATGTCTGGAGATATCATATAATTCTTTCCCGAATCCTCTGCATTGTCCTCAGATTGACATCTAAACACTCTGAAATAATCGTATTGGAGTTCCGGTGCGAATTCCAAGCAGTATATCATATCGTTTCCAAATTTCTGGTGGAGTAAATTGCATCACAGTGCTGTTTATCCCACAGACGGTGCCAAACTGTTTCCACTGGATCCAAGTACACACTTCCCAGGGACAGAACTGGCAGTTACTATGTCACCAAATTCCCTAGTTGACACTTAAATCACTTGTCTATTTCCCCGTGAGTCAATTCTGAGTAAAAAAACATAGAGCCTTAAACCTAACCTACCCGCTGTTAGTTGTACTACTGCTACTTGTCCCGCTTGACTTCAGTAATGGAGAATTCCGTTTCTTTTACTGCTGCTGTTGTTGAAATGTTTCTTTCTTTCTTTTTTTCTTTCTTTCGTTCTTTCTTTCTTTCTTTCCGGCTTATCGTATTTATTTCTATGTTAGGCATGCTAAGCATATCCTCATAGCCTAGCATATGCGATGATGCCTTCCGACGTTCATCTCTGTACATGACTACCATCCCCACCAATACATGATCAGTTATACATGATCTCATTGCCTCACTCTTAATTACAGCTTTTTGAAATTCCCCCAGCCGTACTGCGTCTTACTTCGAGATAAAACATTCATGAAGTCGGAAAACCGTTCAAACTTTCTCAATCGATTCCACATCTGTTTGCTCGTATATTTATTATTGTTAGCAACAGCTTTCAGCTTAAAAGTGATGAAAAGTGGGTTGTATAAAATCCTATCCAACGAAAACGACATTGGTTTTTGCCGACAGAAAAAGACGCATCGATGCCTAAACCAGGGCTACGCCCGAAAAAATCCACTGTGTTTGGTGGTAATATTATCGTCAGTTGGAAATGTTGAACAAGAATTTACAGAAAAATGCGGCCTTCAATGTTTAATCGTAAAGACGTGATGCTCTGACATGATAATGCAAGATCACATATTGCCTGCCACTTAGGTTATGGTATGAAATATCTTTTACCTCATCCTTCCTACTCAACTGATAGCTCCATCTGACTATCATTTCTTCAAATTATTGCGACATTTTTATAAAGAAAACAGTTCATTAAATGAGAAGAGGTTAAACCTGATATGTAGTGTTTAATTGCATCGAAAGATGAACAATTTTACTCCCGGCAAATCAACAAGTTTATGCGATTAGTGATGGATAACGAGGAAAATTATTATCTTTGTTAAAAATATCAGTTAAGACCAAAGAAACGTTTGTTTGTTTTGTCTTTCATCTTTGAATTTGTTTTAAGTATTTCACCGTAAACGAGACAATAATGCTACTAAGCCGCCAAAATTTATTAAAATTGAAAGAATCGAAGAAAAATCATTATGATGGAGGGATGACAGTAAAAGAAAACGATTCAAGGAGACATAAAATGAGGATTGACATTTCATTTCAATTTTTGAACATCAAAGTTGACTGGAAAGCAAGAAACCGGGAAATGTTCCACAAACAAGAAGTGCGGGAGGAAAAATATAGTTACATATATCTTGTGATGGAGAATATTTCCCTTTAAGTTTGAACTCGGCCTCAGACGAAAGATATAAAAATATTCCTACATCAAGAGGAGTAGCAAGAGGAGCAGTAGCAGCAGTAGTCTTTGCGGAAAACAGTTAGTCATTCACGGCTAAACATTCTCTTCCCTAGTTTCTATTCTACATTATGTTCCCCTGTACCAAAAGGTAATGAACTTGGTGTTAAATCAATTCTGGTTTTCTGCTGTTGTTTATGGTAACTCAGTTACAATAGTTTGGCGACGAGGATGAGATAAACTGTTGTAACTGAGTTGTCAAAAACAACAGTAGAAAACCGGATTCTCCCTCATAACAGTATAGTAGTGTCAACTGTTAGATGATGAGACCTAGCTGCCAATCTGGTACTGCGCTTAAATTCGTAAAATCGAGGTACGAAAGAATATACCTCATCAAAACAATTACCATAAAAAATAATTACAGAACAGGCACAAGGAAGCTACGTTACTGCGATGCCAAAGTTATCGAAGACGAGATGCCAGGTCAGGAACTATAACATTGCAGATTTTTTCAATGGATTTTGTCAAGAATCTCTAGATACATAGCAGAAGAACCAAACCAGATGTAGCAATGATATTCAATGTAAAAATGCGACAGGACTTACTTTCCAAACTAATATGTTAGTATTTACGCGTGATGTCAAGCATGAAAAAGTAATAATAATCATAATAATAATAATAATAATAATAAAATAAAAGTATTTTGCTTGAAGCACGGAGATATCTTGGGAAAATCATTGGTGCAGTCAAGGTCGTATCATATTTTTATAATATTTACATCACATAAAGTCATGTAGGCTTTGAAAAATATTCCAATTTTTGTTCAAACAATTAAATATCTTTGCGATGTTGAGGCTGCAGAACTCTCAAGAAAAAAAAAGAGAAAACATTTTTTTTTATCTTTTTATTTATCTTTTTAAAGTGATGTTCAACCGGTACAAAGCTCGGGAGCCACTCGAGGTAGATTGTTACAGAGTAAGAAACACATTTTATGCGGATATATGGGGATGATAACGGTTAACTCTAGACTTGAACAGGTTAAGATTGAAGTTATCGGGGAAGTATTATCTTGGGAGACGGTACGTTGGAAGAAGCTGCTCGAGCGGAACTTCACCAATGGAATACGAAGGGAATAAAGGTGGTTCGCTACAATGTGCGTAGAATGGCGAGATTTAGCTGTGAAGATTAGAACTGTTGGAATGTAGTTCGACTGAGCACTTTCAATAAAAAAAAGCAGTGAGAGGCTTGCGACGTTTCTTTTCGTACGTGAGAAAAGGGTTGTAGGATGGAAAATAATTTGTCGCCCGCAAGGACGCGGAGAAGCTTTTGGACTGTCCTTAGGGAAATAAGGCATGGTCTTTCTTTGCGAGTTGTTCATGTCAATGTTGAATGACGAGTTCTGAATGACAGATCTGGTTAAAACCAGGTGTTAGCAAGTTTAAGAAACGAAAAGGTGGGTTACAATATTCAGAACAATATGAGGAATGTTGATGACTTCTCGAAGTTATAGACACGAGTGAAATAACAGGATAATAGGAATTCTGGTTACTATTGGAATTTTTATGCGAGACATGCGATATTCCCGTAGAATGTGTTTAAAACCTATCTGAAATACTTCCGTGTTTTGTGAAAAACAAAGATTCTTCAAGTGAATACAAAAATACGTTATAGCTCTTAAAAAAAGAGGTCTGTAAAGTTAGATGATGAAGATGAGTACGAGCCACTGACAAAAATGGAGTGAACAATATTACGACTACTACTACAATATTAGTACTACTACTACTATTAGCAGCAGACTGTGTCTAAAATAGTTATTAACCGTCGACGAGAATAGACGATGTTTTTTTTCTATTAAAAGCATAACACAAACGAAGGCAAAGAAGAAAGAAAAAGAAAAAAAGGAAAGCCAAAGGAAGAAAGAAAAAAAAAGGAAAGCCAAAAGAAGAAAGAAAAAGAAAAAAAAGGAAAGCCAAAACAAGAAAGAAAAAGAAAAAAAGGAAAGCTAAAATAAGAAAGAAAAAGAAAAAAAGGGAAAGCCAAAAGAAGAAAGAAAAAGAAAAAAAAGGAAAGCCAAAAGAAGAAAGAAAAAGAAAAAAAATAAAAGCCAAAAGAAGAAAGAAAAAGAAAAAAAGAAAAGCCAAAAGAAGAAAGAAAAAGAAAAAAAAGGAAAGCCAAAAGAAGAAAGAAAAAGAAAAAAAGGAAAGCCAAAAGGCAAAGAAGAAAGAAAAAGAAAAAAAGGAAAGCTAAAGGAAGAAAAAAAAAAAGGAAAGCCAAAAGAAGAAAGAAAAAGAAAAAAAAGGAAAGCCAAAACAAGAAAGAAAAAGAAAAAAAGGAAAGCCAAAATAAGAAAGAAAAAGAAACAAAGGGAAAGCCAAAAGAAGAAAGAAAAAAAAAAAGGAAAGCCAAAAGAAGAAAAAGAAAAAAAGAAAAGCCAAAAGAAGAAAGAAAAAGAAAAAAGAAAAGCCAAAAGAAGAACAAAAAAGAAAAAAAAGGAAAGCCAAAAGAAGAAAGAAAAAGAAAAAAAGGAAAGCCAAAAGAAGAAAAAAAAAGAAAAGCCAAAAGAAGAAAGAAAAAGAAAAAAAAGGAAAGCCAAAAGAAGAAAGAAAAAGAAAAAAAGCAAAGCCAAAAGAAGAAAGAAAAGGAAAAAAAGATAAGCCAAAAGAAGAAAGAAAAAGAAAAAAAAGGAAGCCAAAAGTAGAAAGAAAAAGAAAAAAAAAGGAAAGCCAAAAGAAGAAAGAAAAAGAAAAAAAGGAAAGGCAAAAGAAGAAAGAAAAAGAAATAAAAGAAAAGCCAAAAGAAGAAAGAAAAAGAAATAAAGGAAAGCCAAAAGAAGAAAGAAAAAGAAAAAAAGGAAAGCCAAAAGAAGAAAGAAAAAGAAAAAAAAGGAAAGCCAAAAGAAGAAAGAAAAAGAAAAAAAGGAAAGCCAAAATAAGAAAGAAAAATAAAAAAAGGGAAAGCCAAAAGAAGAAAGAAAAAGAAAAAAAGGAAAGCCAAAAGAAGAAAGAAAAAGAAAAAAAGGAAAGCCAAAAGAAGAAAGAAAAAGAAAATAAAGGTAAGCCAAAAGAAGAAAGAAAAAGAAAAAAAAGGAAAGCCAAAAGAAGAAAGAAAAAGAAAAAAAAGGAAAGCCAAAAGAAGAAAGAAAAAGAAAAAAGGAAAGCCAAAAGAAGAAAGAAAAAGAAAAAAAAGGAAAGGCAAAAGAAGAAAGAAAAAGAAAAAAAGGAAAGCCAAAAGAAGAAAGAAAAAGAAAAAAAGGAAAGCCAAAAGAAGAAAGAAAAAGAAAAAAAGGAAAGCCAAAAGAAGAAAGAAAAAGAAAAAAAGAGGAAAGCCAAAAGAAGAAAGAAAAAGAAAAAAAAGGAAAGCCAAAAGAAGAAAGAAAAAGAAAAAAAGGAAAGCCAAAAGAAGAAAGAAAAAGAAAAAAAGGAAAGCCAAAAGAAGAAAGAAAAAGAAAAAAAGGAAAGCCAAAAGAAGAAACAAAAAGAAAAAAAAGGAAAGCCAAAACAAGAAAAAAAAGAAAAAAAAGGAAAGCCAAAAGAAGAAAGAAAAAGAAAAAAAGGAAAGCCAAAAGAAGAAATAAAAAGAAATAAAAGGAAAGCCAAAAGAAGAAAGAAAAAGAAAAAAAAGGAAAGCCAAAAGAAGAAAGAAAAAGAAAAAAGGGAAGCCAAAAGAAGAAAGAAAAAGAAAAAAAAGGAAAGCCAAAAGAAGAAAGAAAAAGAAAAAAAGGAAAGGCAAAAGAAGAAAGAAAAAGAAATAAAAGAAAAGCCAAAAGAAGAAAGAAAAAGAAATAACGGAAAGCCAAAAGAAGAAAGAAAAAGAAAAAAAGGAAAGCCAAAAGAAGAAAGAAAAAGAAAAAAAGGAAAGCCAAAAGAAGAAAGAAAAAGAAAAAAAGGAAAGCCAAAATAAGAAAGAAAAAGAAAAAAAGGGAAAGCCAAAAGAAGAAAGAAAAAGAAAAAAAAGGAAAGCCAAAAGAAGAAAGAAAAAGAAAAAAAGGAAAGCCAAAAGAAGAAAGAAAAAGAAAAAAAAGGTAAGCCAAAAGAAGAAAGAAAAAGAAAAAAAAGGAAAGCCAAAAGAAGAAAGAAAAAGAAAAAAAAGGAAAGCCAAAAGAAGAAAGAAAAAGAAAAAAGGAAAGCCAAAAGAAGAAAGAAAAAGAAAAAAAAGGAAAGGCAAAAGAAGAAAGAAAAAGAAAAAAAGGAAAGCCAAAAGAAGAAAGAAAAAGAAAAAAAGGAAAGCCAAAAGAAGAAAGAAAAAGAAAAAAAAGGAAAGCCAAAAGAAGAAAGAAAAAGAAAAAAAGGAAAGCCAAAAGAAGAAAGAAAAAGAAAAAAAAGGAAAGCCAAAAGAAGAAAGAAAAAGAAAAAAAGGAAAGCCAAAAGAAGAAACAAAAAGAAAAAAAGGAAAGCCAAAAGAAGAAAGAAAAAGAAAAAAAGGAAAGCCAAAAGAAGAAACAAAAAGAAAAAAAAGGAAAGCCAAAACAAGAAAGAAAAAGAAATAAAAGGAAAGCCAAAAGAAGAAAGAAAAAGAAAAAAAGGAAAGCCAAAAGAAGAAATAAAAAGAAATAAAAGGAAAGCCAAAAGAAGAAAGAAAAAGAAAAAAAAGGAAAGCCAAAAGAAGAAAGAAAAAGAAAAAAAAAGGAAAGCCAAAAGAAGAAAGAAAAAGAAAAAAAAGAAAGCCAAAAGAAGAAAGAAAAGGAAAAAAGGAAAGCCAAAAGAAGAAAGAAAAAGAAAAAAAAGGAAAGCCAAAAGAAGAAAGAAAAAGAAAAGAAGGAAAGCCAAAAGAAGAAAGAAAAAGAAAAAAAAAGAAAGCCAAAAGAAGAAAGAAAAAGAAAAAAAAAGAAAGCCAAAAGAAGAAAGAAAAAGAAAAAAAGGAAAGCCAAAAGAAGAAATAAAAAGAAATAAAAGGAAAGCCAAAAGAAGAAAGAAAAAGAAAAAAAAGGAAAGCCAAAAGAAGAAAGAAAAAGAAAAAAGGGAAGCCAAAAGAAGAAAGAAAAAGAAAAAAAAGGAAAGCCAAAAGAAGAAAGAAAAAGAAAAAAAGGAAAGGCAAAAGAAGAAAGAAAAAGAAATAAAAGAAAAGCCAAAAGAAGAAAGAAAAAGAAATAACGGAAAGCCAAAAGAAGAAAGAAAAAGAAAAAAAGGAAAGCCAAAAGAAGAAAGAAAAAGAAAAAAAAGGAAAGCCAAAAGAAGAAAGAAAAAGAAAAAAGGGAAGCCAAAAGAAGAAAGAAAAAGAAAAAAAAGGAAAGCCAAAAGAAGAAAGAAAAAGAAAAAAAGGAAAGGCAAAAGAAGAAAGAAAAAGAAATAAAAGAAAAGCCAAAAGAAGAAAGAAAAAGAAATAACGGAAAGCCAAAAGAAGAAAGAAAAAGAAAAAAAGGAAAGCCAAAAGAAGAAAGAAAAAGAAAAAAAGGAAAGCCAAAAGAAGAAAGAAAAAGAAAAAAAGGAAAGCCAAAATAAGAAAGAAAAAGAAAAAAAGGGAAAGCCAAAAGAAGAAAGAAAAAGAAAAAAAAGGAAAGCCAAAAGAAGAAAGAAAAAGAAAAAAAGGAAAGCCAAAAGAAGAAAGAAAAAGAAAAAAAAGGTAAGCCAAAAGAAGAAAGAAAAAGAAAAAAAAGGAAAGCCAAAAGAAGAAAGAAAAAGAAAAAAAAGGAAAGCCAAAAGAAGAAAGAAAAAGAAAAAAGGAAAGCCAAAAGAAGAAAGAAAAAGAAAAAAAAGGAAAGGCAAAAGAAGAAAGAAAAAGAAAAAAAGGAAAGCCAAAAGAAGAAAGAAAAAGAAAAAAAGGAAAGCCAAAAGAAGAAAGAAAAAGAAAAAAAAGGAAAGCCAAAAGAAGAAAGAAAAAGAAAAAAAGAAAAGCCAAAAGAAGAAAGAAAAAGAAAAAAAAGGAAAGCCAAAAGAAGAAAGAAAAAGAAAAAAAGGAAAGCCAAAAGAAGAAACAAAAAGAAAAAAAGGAAAGCCAAAAGAAGAAAGAAAAAGAAAAAAAGGAAAGCCAAAAGAAGAAACAAAAAGAAAAAAAAGGAAAGCCAAAACAAGAAAGAAAAAGAAATAAAAGGAAAGCCAAAAGAAGAAAGAAAAAGAAAAAAAGGAAAGCCAAAAGAAGAAATAAAAAGAAATAAAAGGAAAGCCAAAAGAAGAAAGAAAAAGAAAAAAAAGGAAAGCCAAAAGAAGAAAGAAAAAGAAAAAAAAAGGAAAGCCAAAAGAAGAAAGAAAAAGAAAAAAAAGAAAGCCAAAAGAAGAAAGAAAAGGAAAAAAGGAAAGCCAAAAGAAGAAAGAAAAAGAAAAAAAAGGAAAGCCAAAAGAAGAAAGAAAAAGAAAAGAAGGAAAGCCAAAAGAAGAAAGAAAAAGAAAAAAAAAGAAAGCCAAAAGAAGAAAGAAAAAGAAAAAAAAAGAAAGCCAAAAGAAGAAAGAAAAAGAAAAGAAGGAAAGCCAAAAGAAGAAAGAAAAAGAAAAAAAAGGAAAGCCAAAAGAAGAAAGAAAAAGGAAAGCCAAAAGAAGAAATAAAAAGAAAAAAAGGAAAGCCAAAAGAAGAAAGAAAAAGGAAAGCGAAAAGAAGAAAGAAAAAGAAAAAAAAGAAAGCCAAAAGAAGAAAGAAAAAGAAAAAAAGGAAAGTCAAAAGAAGAAATAAAAATAAAAAAAAGAAAGCCAAAAGAAGAAAGAAAAAGAAAAAAAGGAAAGCCAAAAGAAGAAAGAAAAAAAAGGAAAGCCAAAAGAAGAAAGAAAAAGAAAAAAAAGAAAGCCAAAAGAAGAAAGAAAAAGAAAAAAAAGGAAAGCCAAAAGAAGAACGAAAAAGAAAAAAAAGAAAGCCAAAAGAAGAAAGAAAAAGAAAAAAAAGGAAAGCCAAAAGAAGAAAGAAAAAGAAAAAAAAGAAAGCCAAAAGAAGAAAGAAAAAGAAAAAAAGGAAAGCCAAAAGAAGAAAGAAAAAGAAAAAAAAGGAAAGCCAAAAGAAGAAAGAAAAAGAAAAAAAAGGAAAGCCAAAAGAAGAAAGAATAAGAAAAAAAGGAAAGCCAAAAGAAGAAAGAAAAAGAAAAAAGGAAAGCCAAAAGAAGAAAGAAAAAGAAAAAAGGAAATCCAAAAGAAGAAAGAAAAAGAAAAAAAGGAAAGCCAAAAGAAGAAATAAAAAGAAAAAAAGGAAAGCCAAAAGAAGAAAGAAAAAGAAAAAAAAGGAAAGCCGAAAGAAGAATGAAACAGAAAAAAGGAAAGCCGAAAGAAGAAAGAAAAAGAAAAAAGGAAAGCCAAAAGAAAGAAAAAGAAAAAAAAGGAAAGCCAAAAGAAGAAAGAAAAAGAAAAAAAGGAAAGCCAAAAGAAGAAAGAAAAAGAAAAAAAGGAAAGCCAAAAGAAGAAATAAAAAGAAATAAAAGGAAAGCCAAAAGAAGAAAGAAAAAGAAAAAAAAGGAAAGCCAAAAGAAGAAAGAAAAAGAAAAAAAGGGAAGCCAAAAGAAGAAAGAAAAAGAAAAAAAAGGAAAGCCAAAAGAAGAAAGAAAAAGAAAAAAAGGAAAGGCAAAAGAAGAAAGAAAAAGAAATAAAAGAAAAGCCAAAAGAAGAAAGAAAAAGAAATAACGGAAAGCCAAAAGAAGAAAGAAAAAGAAAAAAAGGAAAGCCAAAAGAAGAAAGAAAAAGAAAAAAAGGAAAGCCAAAAGAAGAAAGAAAAAGAAAAAAAGGAAAGCCAAAATAAGAAAGAAAAAGAAAAAAAGGGAAAGCCAAAAGAAGAAAGAAAAAGAAAAAAAAGGAAAGCCAAAAGAAGAAAGAAAAAGAAAAAAAGGAAAGCCAAAAGAAGAAAGAAAAAGAAAAAAAAGGTAAGCCAAAAGAAGAAAGAAAAAGAAAAAAAAGGAAAGCCAAAAGAAGAAAGAAAAAGAAAAAAAAGGAAAGCCAAAAGAAGAAAGAAAAAGAAAAAAGGAAAGCCAAAAGAAGAAAGAAAAAGAAAAAAAAGGAAAGGCAAAAGAAGAAAGAAAAAGAAAAAAAGGAAAGCCAAAAGAAGAAAGAAAAAGAAAAAAAGGAAAGCCAAAAGAAGAAAGAAAAAGAAAAAAAAGGAAAGCCAAAAGAAGAAAGAAAAAGAAAAAAAGGAAAGCCAAAAGAAGAAAGAAAAAGAAAAAAAAGGAAAGCCAAAAGAAGAAAGAAAAAGAAAAAAAGGAAAGCCAAAAGAAGAAAGAAAAAGAAAAAAAGGAAAGCCAAAAGAAGAAAGAAAAAGAAAAAAAGGAAAGCCAAAAGAAGAAACAAAAAGAAAAAAAAGGAAAGCCAAAACAAGAAAGAAAAAGAAATAAAAGGAAAGCCAAAAGAAGAAAGAAAAAGAAAAAAAGGAAAGCCAAAAGAAGAAATAAAAAGAAATAAAAGGAAAGCCAAAAGAAGAAAGAAAAAGAAAAAAAAGAAAGCCAAAAGAAGAAAGAAAAAGAAAAAAAAAGGAAAGCCAAAAGAAGAAAGAAAAAGAAAAAAAAGAAAGCCAAAAGAAGAAAGAAAAGGAAAAAAGGAAAGCCAAAAGAAGAAAGAAAAAGAAAAAAAAGGAAAGCCAAAAGAAGAAAGAAAAAGAAAAGAAGGAAAGCCAAAAGAAGAAAGAAAAAGAAAAAAAAAGAAAGCCAAAAGAAGAAAGAAAAAGAAAAAAAAAGAAAGCCAAAAGAAGAAAGAAAAAGAAAAGAAGGAAAGCCAAAAGAAGAAAGAAAAAGAAAAAAAAGGAAAGCCAAAAGAAGAAAGAAAAAGGAAAGCCAAAAGAAGAAATAAAAAGAAAAAAAGGAAAGCAAAAGAAGAAAGAAAAAGGAAAGCGAAAAGAAGAAAGAAAAAGAAAAAAAAGAAAGCCAAAAGAAGAAAGAAAAAGAAAAAAAGGAAAGTCAAAAGAAGAAATAAAAATAAAAAAAAGAAAGCCAAAAGAAGAAAGAAAAAGAAAAAAAGGAAAGCCAAAAGAAGAAAGAAAAAAAAAGGAAAGCCAAAAGAAGAAAGAAAAAGAAAAAAAAGAAAGCCAAAAGAAGAAAGAAAAAGAAAAAAAAGGAAAGCCAAAAGAAGAACGAAAAAGAAAAAAAAGAAAGCCAAAAGAAGAAAGAAAAAGAAAAAAAAGGAAAGCCAAAAGAAGAAAGAAAAAGAAAAAAAAGAAAGCCAAAAGAAGAAAGAAAAAGAAAAAAAGGAAAGCCAAAAGAAGAAAGAAAAAGAAAAAAAAGGAAAGCCAAAAGAAGAAAGAAAAAGAAAAAAAAGGAAAGCCAAAAGAAGAAAGAAAAAGAAAAAAAAGGAAAGCCAAAAGAAGAAAGAATAAGAAAAAAAGGAAAGCCAAAAGAAGAAAGAAAAAGAAAAAAGGAAAGCCAAAAGAAGAAAGAAAAAGAAAAAAGGAAATCCAAAAGAAGAAAGAAAAAGAAAAAAAGGAAAGCCAAAAGAAGAAATAAAAAGAAAAAAGGAAAGCCAAAAGAAGAAAGAAAAAGAAAAAAAAGGAAAGCCGAAAGAAGAATGAAACAGAAAAAAGGAAAGCCGAAAGAAGAAAGAAAAAGAAAAAAGGAAAGCCAAAAGAAAGAAAAAGAAAAAAAAAGGAAAGCCAAAAGAAGAAAGAAAAAGAAAAAAAGGAAAGCCAAAAGAAGAAAGAAAAAGGAAAGCCAAAAGAAGAAAGAAAAAGAAAAAAAAGAAAGCCAAAAGAAGAAAGAAAAAGAAAAAAAAGGAAAGCCAAAAGAAGAAAGAAAAAGAAAAAAAGGAAAGCCAAAAGAAGAAAGAAAAAGAAAAAAAGGAAAGCCAAAAGAAGAAAGAAAAAGAAAAAAAAGGAAAGCCAAAAGAAGAAAGAAAAAGAAAAAAAGGAAAGCCAAAAGAAGAAAGAAAAAGAAAAAAAGGAAAGCCAAAAGAAGAAAGAAAAAGAAAAAAAGGAAAGCCAAAAGAAGAAAGAAAAAGAAAAAAAGGAAAGCCAAAAGAAGAAAGAAAAAGAAAAAAAGAAAAGCCAAAAGAAGAAAGAAAAAGAAAAAAAGGAAAGCCAAAAAAAGAAAGAAAAAGGAAAGCCAAAATAAGAAAGAAAAAGAAAAAAAGGAAAGCCAAAAGAAGAAAGAATAAGAAAAAAAGGAAAGCCAAAAGAAGAAAGAAAAAGAAAAAAAGGAAAGCCAAAAGAAGAAAGAAAAAGAAAAAAGGAAAGCCAAAAGAAGAAAGAAAAATAAAAAAAAGGAAAGCCAAAAGAAGAAAGAAAAAGAAAAAAAAGGAAAGCCAAAAGAAGAAAGAAAAAGAAAAAAGGAAAGCCAAAAGAAGAAAGAAAAATAAAAAAAAGAAAGCCAAAAGAAGAAAGAAAAAGAAAAAAAAGGAAAGCCAAAAGAAGAAAGAAAAAGAAAAAAAGGAAAGCCAAAAGAAGAAAGAAAAAAAAAAAAGGAAAGCCAAAAGAAGAAAGAAAAAGAAAAAAGGAAAGCCAAAAGAAGAAAGAAAAAAAAAAAAAGGAAAGCCAAAAGAAGAAAGAAAAAGAAAAAAAAGGAAAGCCAAAAGAAGAAAGAAAAAGAAAAAAAGGAAAGCCAAAAGAAGGAAGAAAAAGAAAAAAAGGAAAGCCGAAAGAAGAAAGAAAAAGAAAAAAAGGAAAGCCGAAAGAAGAAAGAAAAAGAAAAAACGAAAGCCAAAAGAAGAAAGAAAAAGAAAAAAAGGAAAGCCAAAAGAAGAAAGAAAAAGGAAAGCCAAAAGAAGAAAGAAAAAGAAAAAAAAGAAAGCCAAAAGAAGAAAGAAAAAGAAAAAAATGGAAAGCCAAAAGAAGAAAGAAAAAGAAAAAAAAGGAAAGCCAAAAGAAGAAAGAAAAATAAAAAAAGGAAAGCCAAAAGAAGAAAAAAAAATAAAAAAAGGAAAGCCAAAAGAAGAAAGAAAAATTAAAAATGGAAAGCCAAAAGAAGAATGAAAAAGAAAAAAAGGTAAGCCAAAAGAAGAAAGAAAAAGAAAAAAAGGAAAGCCAAAAGAAGAAAGAAAAAGAAAAAAAAAGGAAAGCCAAAAGAAGAAAGAAAAAGAAAAAAAGAAAGCCAAAAGAAGAAAGAAAAAGAAAAAAAAAGGGAAGCCAAAAGAAGAAAGAAAAAGAAAAAAAGGAAAGCCAAAAGAAGAAAGAAAAAGAAAAAAAAGGAAAGGCAAAAGGAGAAAGAAAAAGGAAAGCCAAAAGAAGAAAGAAAAAGAAAAAAAGGAAAGCCAAAAGAAGAAAGAAAAAGGAAAGCGAAAAGAAGAAAGAAAAAGAAAAAAAAGAAAGCGAAAAGAAGAAAGAAAAAGAAAAAAAAGGAAAGTCAAAAGAAGAAATAAAAATAAAAAAAAGAAAGCCAAAAGAAGAAAGAAAAAGAAAAAAAGGAAAGCCAAAAGAAGAAAGAAAAAAAAATGAAAGCCAAAAGAAGAAAGAAAAAGAAAAAAAAGAAAGCCAAAAGAAGAAAGAAAAAGAAAAAAAAGGAAAGCCAAAAGAAGAACGAAAAAGAAAAAAAAGAAAGCCAAAAGAAGAAAGAAAAAGAAAAAAAAGGAAAGCCAAAAGAAGAAAGAAAAAGAAAAAAAAGAAAGCCAAAAGAAGAAAGAAAAAGAAAAAAGGAAAGCCAAAAGAAGAAAGAAAAAGAAAAAAAAGGAAAGCCAAAAGAAGAAAGAAAAAGAAAAAAAGGAAAGCCAAAAGAAGAAAGAAAAAGAAAAAAAGGAAAGCCAAAAGAAGAAAGAATAAGAAAAAAAGGAAAGCCAAAAGAAGAAAGAAAAAGAAAAAAGGAAAGCCAAAAGAAGAAAGAAAAAGAAAAAAGGAAATCCAAAAGAAGAAAGAAAAAGAAAAAAAGGAAAGCCAAAAGAAGAAAGAAAAAGAAAAAAAAGGAAAGCCAAAAGAAGAAATAAAAAGAAAAAAAGGAAAGCCGAAAGAAGAATGAAACAGAAAAAAGGAAAGCCGAAAGAAGAAAGAAAAAGAAAAAAGGAAAGCCAAAAGAAAGAAAAAGAAAAAAAAGGAAAGCCAAAAGAAGAAAGAAGAAGAAAAAAAGGAAAGCCAAAAGAAGAAAGAAAAAGGAAAGCCAAAAGAAGAAAGAAAAAGAAAAAAAGAAAGCCAAAAGAAGAAAGAAAAAGAAAAAAAGGAAAGCCAAAAGAAGAAAGAAAAAGAAAAAAAAGGAAAGCCAAAAGAAGAAAGAAAAATAAAAAAAGGAAAGCCAAAAGAAGAAAAAAAAATAAAAAAAAGGAAAGCCAAAAGAAGAAAGAAAAAGAAAAAAGGAAAGCCAAAAGAAGAAAGAAAAAGAAAAAAAGGTAAGCCAAAAGAAGAAAGAAAAAGAAAAAAAGGAAAGCCAAAAGAAGAAAGAATAAGAAAAAAAGGAAAGCCAAAAGAAGAAAGAAAAAGAAAAAAGGAAAGCCAAAAGAAGAAAGAAAAAGAAAAAAGGAAATCCAAAAGAAGAAAGAAAAAGAAAAAAAGGAAAGCCAAAAGAAGAAAGAAAAAGAAAAAAAAGGAAAGCCAAAAGAAGAAATAAAAAGAAAAAAAGGAAAGCCGAAAGAAGAATGAAACAGAAAAAAGGAAAGCCGAAAAAGAAAGAAAAAGAAAAAAGGAAAGCCAAAAGAAAGAAAAAGAAAAAAAAGGAAAGCCAAAAGAAGAAAGAAGAAGAAAAAAAGGAAAGCCAAAAGAAGAAAGAAAAAGGAAAGCCAAAAGAAGAAAGAAAAAGAAAAAAAGAAAGCCAAAAGAAGAAAGAAAAAGAAAAAAAGGAAAGCCAAAAGAAGAAAGAAAAAGAAAAAAAAGGAAAGCCAAAAGAAGAAAGAAAAATAAAAAAAGGAAAGCCAAAAGAAGAAAAAAAAATAAAAAAAAGGAAAGCCAAAAGAAGAAAGAAAAAGAAAAAAGGAAAGCCAAAAGAAGAAAGAAAAAGAAAAAAAGGTAAGCCAAAAGAAGAAAGAAAAAGAAAAAAAGGAAAGCCAAAAGAAGAAAGAAAAAGAAAAAAAAGGAAAGCCAAAAGAAGAAAGAAAAATAAAAAAAAGGAAAGCCAAAAGAAGAAAGAAAAAGAAAAAAGGAAAGCCAAAAGAAGAAATAAAAATAAAAAAAGGAAAGCCAAAAGAAGAAAGAAAAAGAAAAAAAGGAAAGCCAAAAGAAGAAAGAAAAAGAAAAAAAGGAAAGCCAAAAGAAGAAAGAAAAAGAAAAAAAGGAAAGCCAAAAGAAGAAAGAAAAAGAAAAAAAGGAAAGCCAAAAGAAGAAAGAAAAAGAAAAAAAGGAAAGCCAAAAGAAGAAAGAAAATGAAAAAAAGGAAAGCCAAAAGAAGAAAGAAAAAGAAAAAAAGGAAAGCCAAAAGAAGAAAGAAAAAGAAAAAAAGGAAAGCCAAAAGAAGAAAGAAAAAGAAAAAAAGGAAAGCCAAAAGAAGAAAGAAAAAGAAAAAAAGGAAAGCCAAAAGAAGAAAGAAAAAGAAAAAAAGGAAAGCCAAAAGAAGAAAGAAAAAGAAAAAAAGGAAAGCCAAAAGAAGAAAGAAAAAGAAAAAAAGGAAAGCCAAAAGAAGAAAGAAAATGAAAAAAAGGAAAGCCAAAAGAAGAAAGAAAAAGAAAAAAAGGAAAGCCAAAAGAAGAAAGAAAAAAAAGAAGGAAAGCCAAAAGAAGAAAGAAAAAGAAAAAAAAGGAAAGCCAAAAGAAGAAAGAAAAAGAAAAAAAGGAAAGCCAAAAGAAGAAAGAAAAAGAAAAAAAGGAAAGCCAAAAGAAGAAAGAAAAAGAAAAAAAAGAAAGCCAAAAGAAGAAAGAAAAAGAAAAAAAGGAAAGCCAAAAGAAGAAAGAAAAAGAAAAAAAGAAAAGCCAAAAGAAGAAAGAAAAAGAAAAAAAGGAAAGCCAAAAAAAGAAAGAAAAAGGAAAGCCAAAATAAGAAAGAAAAAGAAAAAAAGGAAAGCCAAAAGAAGAAAGAATAAGAAAAAAAGGAAAGCCAAAAGAAGAAAGAAAAAGGAAAGCCAAAAGAAGAAAGAAAAAGAAAAAAAAGAAAGCCAAAAGAAGAAAGAAAAAGAAAAAAATGGAAAGCCAAAAGAAGAAAGAAAAAGAAAAAAAAGGAAAGCCAAAAGAAGAAATAAAAATAAAAAAAGGAAAGCCAAAAGAAGAAAAAAAAATAAAAAAAGGAAAGCCAAAAGAAGAAAGAAAAAGAAAAAAAGGAAAGCCAAAAGAAGAAAGAAAAAGAAAAAAAGGTAAGCCAAAAGAAGAAAGAAAAAGAAAAAAAGGAAAGCCAAAAGAAGAAAGAAAAAGAAAAAAAAAGGAAAGCCAAAAGAAGAAATAAAAAGAAAAAAAGGAAAGCCAAAAGAAGAAAGAAAAATAAAAAAAAGGAAAGCCAAAAGAAGAAAGAAAAAGAAAAAAAAGGAAAGCCAAAAGTAGAAAGAAAAAGAAAAAAAGGAAAGCCAAAAGGAGAAATAAAAATAAAAAAAGGAAAGCCAAAAGAAGAAAGAAAAAGAAAAAAAAAGGAAAGCCAAAAGAAGAAAGAAAAAGAAAAAAAAGGAAAGCCAAAAGTAGAAAGAAAAAGAAAAAAAGGAAAGCCAAAAGAAGAAAGAAAAATAATAAAAAGGAAAGCCAAAAGTAGAAAGAAAAAGAAAAAAAGGAAAGCCAAAAGAAGAAAGAAAAAGAAAAAAAGGAAAGCCAAAAGAAGAAAGAAAAAGAAAAAAAGGAAAGCCAAAAAAAGAAAGATAAAGAAAAAAAGGAAAGCCAAAAGAAGAAAGGTGTGTAAGAAGAGAAAGAAAAAAAGGGGATTCATAATAAAATAAGGGAAGAAAAGTGGGAGGTTGAATAGAAGAAAAGTGGCAAAGAAAAAGGAAGATGAATGAAAAAATGGGTTACAAACACAACAAAAATGATACAGAAAAAAGGAGCTGAATAAGAAGAAAAAAGGTGTAGATGAATTAAAATAGGAAAAAAAATCAATATGCCGCAGAATGGAAACGTGGAGAAGAAAAAAGCAAAGAGAGTTAAAGAAGGAAAAAATAGAGAGGCCAAGGAGAATGAAAAAGGGTAGTGTAATGAATAAGGTAGAGCTAGAAGAAGAAAAAAAGGGTGCTGCAGAAGAAGAAAGGGAGAAGAAAGAGAAAAGAAATTCAAGAAAAATGAAAGAAAAAAAAAGGTGAAAATGAATTAAAAAATTAAAAAAAGAAGAACGAGAGAAAAGTGATTCCAGGAGGAAGAAAATAGGGAACGATAACAAAAGAAGAAAAAGCAAAGAAAAAAGAGATAAGGTAGGTGTATAAAAAAGGGAGGAAGAATAAGAAATGTAGGGTACAAAAGAAGAAAAATAAAGGTGCGTTAATTAAAAAAGAAAAAGAAATTTGAAGAAGTAGAAAAAGGAGAAAGAGAAACAAGAAAAAATGGAAAAAAGAGAAAAGTTAGGTGCAGAAGAAAAAAAGTAAAAAAATAGAGAAAAAGATAAGGGAGGCACAGAAGAAAAATGGGAGATGTGAATGAAGAAAAAAGAAGAAAAGGTAGAAAAGGAGAAAAAATGAAATAGGTAAGAAGCAAGAGATAAGGGAACTACAGAAGAAAAAGAAAATGAAAAAGAATGAGCAAAGGGAGGTAGAGAAGAAAGAAAATGGAGGTAATGACGAAGAAGACGCAAGAGATGAGAAAACGTCGGTGTAGAAGAAGAAAAAAGGCAAAGAAGGAAAACATAATGGAAAATGTACGGAAAAAGAAACAAAAAGAAAATTTTAAAAATGGTGGTGTCGAAGAAAGACAATGATAAGTAGAAAGAGAAATGGGAGTGGGCGAAGAAAAAACAGGTAGGTACAGAAGTAAGAGTGGAAGAAGAAAGCGAACAGGGAGGTACAGAGAAGAAGGAGGAGGAGGAGGAGGAGAAGAAGAAGAAAAGGGAGGAGGAGGAGAAGAAGAAAAGGAGGAGAAGGAGGAGGAGAAGAAGAAGAAGAAGAAGAGGAGGAGGAGGAGGAGGAGGAGAAGAAGAAGAACGCAAGGAATACCTTTTTATTACCATTATTAACTAACCCTACAGAATGGTGGAAGTTTAAAATATGGCGATTTTAGAAGCGCAGATTAGATGTGGTACAAGGCCGAAAGTATGGGGCACCCAGTGAGAATCGAGGTCACTCTTCAGTCGTAATTGATCTAGCGAGACAAGCTTGCCGACCATTACATAACGTCGAAGTGGACCTTATTTTCTATGCGTAACCTTACATGTGGCACAAGGCCGAAAGTATGGGGCACCCAGTGAGAATCGAACTCAATATTAAGTCGTAATCAACCGAGAAAGAGAAGCTAGCTAATCATAACTCCAAGTCGCGCTGTTTTAAAATCATTCTCTAGGCCGATAATATGGAGCATTCGGTGAGGCATCGAACATACTATTCAGCCGTAATTGATCTACCGAGACAAGCTTGCTAACCATTACGCCACGTCGAGTTGCCCAAATGGAAGTTCAAAATATAAAACGACAACAGCAAAAACTAAAAAAATAAATAAAACTAAATATAAAAATAAAAAACTAAAACCTGAAAAGCACGTAGGGATCTGAAAAAGGCCTGCCAGACAGCAATATGGTCGACGTTGCATGACGCTTTTTTTTTTTTTGTTCAGTTTCCCTCGTCAATATTCATAAAAGCAACAGAATAAATAAACAAATCAACCCGGTTTCACTCGTAACACATCCGCCGCGTCTCCTGTTTATACACCTGACCTGGATAAGCGACTTCACATTACTTGACCGACTTTAGGTACAATTCTATTTTTTATCAGAAAAAAAAAATGCGTCAACAAAAAAATGTTTGTCTACTTTACACACACACATACACATGCAAATGCATACATATAAAGATACGATGCACATTCACACACGTACACATGTATATATAAATATAGATTTGCTTAATGTTATATACATACACGGTGCAATGGATAAATTGTCGTCTAAATTACGCAAAAATTAAAATAACACAGACATCTCATTTAAACAGATGTGTTTACCAAAATTACGCAAAAATATCTTGAAATACTAAAGAGTAAATTTATTCAATAAAATCGCCATTGGCTTCAATCATGGCCTCGAGACTGCTTCCGAATCTCCTGCATCTCTTCTGGACGGTCTCCTTGTTTAAGATGCTGAATGCTGCCATAATCCTTGCCTTCAGTTCATCTTTGGTGTTACAAGAAGTTTTGTGAGTCGCTCCCCCAACTGCGCCCCACACATAATAATCAACTGAGTTGCAAGTCTGGGGAGTTAGTTGACCAGATATTAGAGGTGATCTTGTCACAGAAATTATCTAACGTCCATGAGATGTTTGTCCTGGTTGTGTGGCATGTGCAGAGTACTGTTGGAAGACATATTGTCTTCAAAACAGCCAACCTCATGACAGATATAATGTGAAATTTTTACATACATACATACACACAGAGACACAAACACACACACACTCATATATATATATATATATATATATATATATATATATATATATATATATATATATATATATATATATATATATATATATATAGATTGATAGATAGATAGATACAGACAGACAGACAGATAGCTAGGTAGGTAGGTAGGTAGATGTATTACATTACCACTCAACCTATATCCGGGTTCTGAAATTATCTCAGTTAGACCAAGAAAGGATTCCCCCAACATTCTGATGTTTATTTTGTGAACCAAGACGCACTGAGACTTTTCCAATATTCTTTATATATATATATATATATATATATATTTTTTTTTTTTTTCAACATACAACGTGTATTAGCACATGCGATACCCTGTCTTCATCAGCCGCCGACCAGAGGTGATCTCACGGTTTCGGTGGCTATGGCGGGGCCGCCACCCTAGCCGCCACCATATATATATATATATATATATATATATATATACGGATAGATATGCACACAGAACTTATATATATACAGACTAACATTGAATATATTTTCTTTCATTAATTAAGGGAATAATAACAAATTAGCCTCGCGATGGGGAAACAGTTAACGCTTCCGCGGGAGTAGACATATTTATACGTCTTCAAGAAACTAATATTGCCTGCTGTAGACGTATATTTTCTTTTTTCCAGACACTGTATCATATCGCTCCTCATCGTTTGTGTTATAAACTACATTAGGCTTAGTGTTATTTAAATCCATCGTAGATATTGTTGCAGGCAAAAACCTGTTTTGGGACTTCTTTTTGTACCGTGTATTATAGCGTTGTTTAGCTTAGTCTGTACTCCTGAGTATCAAACTGAAACCAAAATAGAGGCGCCCATGCGAAATTGTCGTCAGGCGTAGATAGGTTCCCCCATCGCCCGGTTCACATCACCTCCCCATCTATTGAACAGGAGTAGTTGTTTCCTGTTTAGGATTGGATTTCCGGTACCGTCTAAAGTGTTCTCACTCTCCTTCGCTCACAGTAACTTCTTACGTTTTAGTTGGATTATCGGCATGCTTGGGGTGAAATAAAAATAAATTTCAATTTTTTTCTAAAATGGGCCAGCACAACCAGGCAACAATGCTATAATAATGCAGTTGGGAAAGTGTTAATGATGACAAATCATCTTAAAAGTACAGAAGTCACAATATGGAATAACATTGATTATGTATGTTTTTCTTAGTCAAGGATATAATAACAAAGAGGGCTTCATCATGGAAAAATAAGCAAAAAGCGATAGTTGCAGATCATTCACTTATGCGCGATATACGCTTAGGCGATCATGTATCTTTCGATTTTTTCCCCGCAGTAGGTTGACATTTCTTTCTGCGGTAGACCAGTTGGCATCCAATGCTATAGAACGCGGTCTGTCCTGCTATTTACCCATAGCTTGGGGAGGGAGAAGAGGATTCATACCTTTCCCAAGTGTATTAGTACGTAAGTGAATGTAATGGATTGGACTGGAATTCGAACTCGGCTCTCCGACTCCTCAATCCAAGCCGCTATCCATTACTCCACTGCTGAACATTACTCCTTCAATGACCTCGATCCTCACTAGGTGTCTCTCATCTCTGATCTTTTCTACTAACTAATGAACATTATTAAAAAATATTGAAAACCTTTTTTCATGTGAATATTACATTGCATTTTTAATGAGTACATCCGTGTGTGCAAAACTTTGCAATATTTTCTTTTTTATAAACTAAAACCCTGCATACACAATTGAAAATCGGTTGCATGTATTTTTAGTTCTGTGTTCATTTTATTCTGGGGTGGGACAAAAAAAATCGGCAGGCGAGATACACGACATGTAGTGCCTTATAAGTCGGTCAAGACAAAGGTAGACAAGAACGAATTGATTGATGAAACATACGGGGCTAGTTCAGCTGGAAACAGTGAATATCATGTACAGAATGCTACGATTCGGAAAGACGAATTTAACTTGAAGGACAAGCAAAACAACGGAAGGCCAACAGCATTTAAAAGCGATGGCGATTTTCAAAGCTGAAAGTATCGGGCACCCATTGAGGACCGAACTCAATATTCAGTCGAAACCTGATCCATTGAGAAAAGTCTGCTAACCATTGCATCACATTGTGGTGCCCAAAATGATGACGTAAACGTATCATAGATGCGTCACAAGGCCGAATATATGGAGCGCATAATCAGGATTCAATTCATTACTCAGCCGCAACCTGATCTAGCGAGACAAGTTTGCTAAATATTACACCACATCAAAGTGCCAAAAATGACGTCCTAAGCATATCTTAGATGCGTCACAAGGCCGAATGTATAGTGCGCTCAGTGAGGATTCGACTCATTACTCAGACGCAACCTGATCTAGGAAGCTTGCCAACCATGGTACCACATCGTAGTGCACACAATGACGTCATAAGCGTATCTTAGATGCGTCACAATGCAGAACGTATGGCGCGCACAGTGTGGATTCAACTCATTGCTCAGGCGCAACATGATCTTGCAAGCTTGTCAACCATTGTAACATATCGAAGTGCCCATAATGATGGACGAAGCGTATCTTAGATGCGTCACAAGGGCAAACTTATGGTGCGCACAGTGAGGATTCAACTCATTACTCATTTACAACCTGATCTAACGAGGCAAGCTTGCTAACTACATCGTAATCCATACGTTCGGCCTTGTGACGCATCTAAGATACGCTTTGGACATCATTTTGGGTACTTCGATGACTTCCCAAATGTCTTCCTAAGCATATCTTAGATGTGGCACAAAGCCGAAAGTATGTAGTACACAGTGAGGATTGAACTCACTACTCAGCCGTAACTAATCTACTCAGACAAGCTTGTTAACCATTACACCGCGTCCAAGTGCCCAAGAATTAAGAAGTGACGATTTGTAAACTCTTTTGTTTGATGAACTCAATCTAAGATTGGCTTGACGGAAAAACTTGGTGGCAACGGACATAATAATAATAATTTCAATCATTGTGCGTCTTTACGGTCTTTGTGTTAAATCTGACACAGGTGGCTTTGGCGACTGGGGGATGGTTGTTTTAGTAAGTTATCATTTCTAGACTGCGTACCAACCACAGTTAGAGAGCATAGTCTTCCTTGCTATTTAGAGATGGATTTTTTCTTTTTCCAAGGTCAATAGTGCGAAAGTGAACATAATGAACGCTGATTTCTCGTTCCAAGCCACAAATTCTTATAATTACCCGCACAAGTAGGGATACAAAGTCAAAAATCAATAATAATAAAAATGCTTCATCCAAGAAGGGCAGATAAATTAAGATTATCAATTCATTTCCCGTCAGATATTATATTTTTGTTTTCTAGCCCTATTTTGTGTGGAAATGCAGATAGACTAATGGTTATTGGTATGGAAAGGGAAGTTGGTATGTTGAGTTCAATTTCCAGTTGGTTCTACTTCATTCACTTCACACTAATACTCTTGGAAAAGGTATGAATCCATCTTTCTCCAGCTGTGGGTTAAATAGCAAGACATATTGATCTCTCTTGCCTTGAGGTTGTAACCAGTGTAGGAGAAAAAAAACTGTAAATTTAAAACCAGCCTCAAGAGGGATTTATTATGCTCCTGAACACCACAAAGACGCTATGGCTGTAGTACATCTGGTACCCTTACGACCAAAATTGTTTCTCTGTAGAATATAAAAATATTTAAAAAAGCAATTACAGTAACCTACCATCAGTTGTAAGAAAAGAGAATTTATCAGCAAGAGAACGAACTAAAAACTGTAAACCCTAAAATCAAACAAGTAAAATATTTGGGAAGTGTTTTAAGAGAAGACGGAAAGTGCAACACTAAAATCCGAAGACACATGGTGATAGCGAAAGTTGCCTTCAAAAAGCTAACAAAAGTATTAAGAAACAGGAAAATTTCATTAGAAAAGAAGAAAAAACTAGTAAAGTGTTACGCGATATCATACATATCGTAGTGAATGTTGGACAATCTTCTGAGACGTGAAGAAAGTTCTTGAGGCAATAGAGATGTGGTTCTACAGAAGGGTGCTGAGAATACCATGGACTGAGCACGTGAGCAATGAGGAAGTTTTAGAGAAAAATGAATAAAAACGGACACTTACACTTAACATTAGAATCAGACAGTTGTAATTTTCTAGAGCACCTGTGAGGAAAGAGGTCTTGAAGAATTTTACACTCACGAGGCATATTGAAGGCAAGTGCAAATCTGTACATAACCTACCTAAAGACCTTGGGAAATGGTTGGCAGAACAGGGATTAGGAGAAAGTGTGGAGAACCATGATCGCAAACGTCCTGAAGGGATAGGGCACATAGAAGAAGAAATGATAGATCTAACGCCGACAATCCTAATCATGACAGAAATATTTGAAAAATTAAACGAAAAAGTGCGATATATACAAAATAAAAGTACTACCTCATCGTTATGAATTAGAGTGACTTTATATTTAATCAATGGCACGCTGTCTGGCGAATTCAGTGATGATAACTCAACAACTGTTTCTCCTTTTGGAGTTATCAAAGCGTTTGCACAGTTCCCAGTAGACAACCTTTCATACCCAATCATATCTATTTCTATACTTAAATATTCTGATAATATATTAAATATATTTACCCATTGTAATTAATATCGAGTTATATTAAAAAGTTACTTGAAACTTTTGTATACATCTAATAAATATAAATAAGAATTTCTGGCAATGTTGAATCTACCATTAACACGATTATTCCGAAAGTTATCTGACGTATGATCTTTAAATTGCAATTTGTAGATGCTGTGCTAGTCGAATATCGGCCAAATATTTATCTAATATATATAAAGCTGCAGAAAATTTCAAATCTTGAAAAGGAGGCGATGAAAAGTTTTTAGCCCGACAAAGAAAATAAAATATGTTGTTTGGTTAGATTTTAGAAGTATGACAGACTAAAGATTTTTCAGCATCACTTCGAATTATGTCCAAATTGCTAAAAGATACTTCTTAATATCCGATATGGAAGAATATGTACCTATATGACTAAAAACTAATTTCGCCTGTTGACGGATTAGTCGGTAAGAAATTGTTTATGGAGTACAAATACGAGTTCAAATCTGATTTGTGGAAGTTTCTTCTTTATTCTGCATCTATGATTACGGTCAAAGAAAGTAAAATAAAAAAAGAAAAGAAAACAAAATGGGAGCATTGCGATAAAAAGCAACAGAAATAAGATAACGAATAGTTTCACTTGGTCTGCCTTTACAAATTGATCATTATTTTTTGCTTCCTTAACAGAAGAGGAAAAAGAGAGAAAAAAAGAAAGAGAAACACTATTAAGGAGCGAAAACAATAGAAGAGTAATCAAGGAGACAGTAGACATTGCATTTAAATTTTTGAAGATCAAAGCTGGCTGGAAAACATGCGGTCGAAAGAGAGTTCCACAAGCGAGAAATGCGTAACTGTTAGCATAGAACTTAAGTTTACATCTAGCAAATTTAACTGTGAATTGATGAGACCTTAACGCCAATACAGTACTGCGCTTAAATTCACAAAGTCTAGGCACCATAGCGAAGTGTTTATCTAAACAATTACCATGAAAGTATTTATAGAAAAGACATATGAAGGCAACATTACGGCGGTGGTTGGTTGGTTATGTTTAGCGTCATATTAACCTCTATGGGTTATTTAATGCCTAAATATAAATAATCTGAACACAATTTTATGGCTTCAACTAAATATATTTTTGAACGTAATTGTATGCCTTCAACTACAGATAAAATCTATTGATGGCTATTTTACTTTAATATGTATTGGCCATTTTATTCTGTGTATTTTCGGTCCTTTTTTAAAATCAAAATGTATTACTGGTATTTCTACTATAAGATGTATTTATATATTTTGAGAGTGTTTTGTTTGGAGGTTCACTATTTATCCACAGCTGGGACCCTAACAGGTGCTACCACTCCGGGTCAGGGTGGACCTGGGAACAACAACAATCAAGAGGTGGATTCCGTCCCTCAAAAACTCCAATCGCACGATCAGAAAACTTGATGTTGGATGTAGTTTATAACATTGCTGATTCTTCTTTGTATTTCAGCAGGAGCATCGTATAGAAATATTTAAAGAGAGGACGACTAAAGTTGGAAGTAGTATGAACTACTTTTCCGAACACACACTAACATTTGTTTTTTCGACACAAACAAAAACAAAAAAAAACCGACCCCCACCAAAAAAAAAAACAAAACAAAACAAAACATTAGTAATCGAGCAAAGCGCAAGTTGGCATCTATAAATTATATAAAACTTCTGATGAACCCATAAATGACTAATAAACTCAATGGAGTGCTACCCTATTGTAGCCGTATGTCAGACGAAATAAAACTTAATAAAAACCTACTCTCCTGGGTGTGTGGGTGAATGGTTAGCGTTCCGACCACGAGATACAGGTTCGAATCTGACTTTCTCAACTAGGTGACTAATAATGGTCCGGGGAGACAATCCAAGAATGCAGAAATACTTGAAAGCCACACCACAGATTGACCCAAACTTCTTGAGTGGAATTAGGTCGACGGAACTATTCGAAATTCTTCGACCGCTGTGCTAGCACGAATTCACAAATCGTCGTGGCAGAGACCATTGTGCATACTGGTCTTGTTCAGTTGTTGATCACGCCATATTATCCGTTCTGTCCAAGAAATTCCAAATAAGCTCCGCCCAGTATCGCTGCAGTATAAAGCAATGATTTGCTCTGTGGACTTTGAAAATGTGCCCGAACAGGCGTCTGCAATAGGGAATAGTTAGCATCTCCTAGCAGACGGAAATACTAGAAAACCAGCACCTATTATTATTATTTGCCTTTCCTTTGTTTAGTACGAATTGCTCACAAATCCTGACCACAGACTTCAAGAGACAATATATTTTTGCATCAGAAGATGCAAACAGATGAGGTCTCGTGCAATCAAAAACAATTACTGTATAATTGTGGTAACCGCACAGAGAAAGACGTGAGAAATACCAACGTTAATAATTTTTTTCTAATTCGCATATTTTAGGGCAATCAGTAATTTGGTGCACATATTGGTTTTCTCCTTTTCGTATTATTCCCAAAGCCTAATGAAAAGAGGCAATGTTGTTAATGTCTTCAAATGCCATTCTACCGATTTCTACCTTTGTATTTACTTAGTTTCTCAAACATTTTCAAAGATATGTTTTTGTCGTCTCGACCTGCAATTATCTATATACAACGCGTGAAAAACGTCCATTCCCTTTCTGCGTCATCCACCAACCAGTGGAGGTGATACAGTTTCGGTGGCTAAGGCGGTACTGGCACTCCTGACGCCATCAGCAGCTTTTAGCCACTGGGCATCTATCAGAAGACATGTCTTTTCAACATATTTTTATTTTATTTTATTTTATTGTTATATTAACGGTTAGTCTATTAGCTTGGATTTATCTATCAGTCTGAACGCTGAAATTCCAGAGGATGGTAACGTCTTTATTCCATAAAACTTGTGGCGGTTTATATTCTAACGATTGTCTTAGAAGGGGTGGGATAGGTTGAATGCACGGCATTTTAACTAATGTATGTATGCATGCATTATTGTCATGATAAAAGGTGTTTTTCAAAAGGATGGAAAATTTGAAAATGAAAAATATACTTACAATATTATCTATAAGCCAATGCCAATTCTAATTTAATTGTAAAAAAAAAATCATTTTTTCATTGTAAATCATAATCGGTCTATTAAAATAGAAAATATATGAGATTATCATCTTTATGCTAATCTTTATTTTGAGTTAAAATGCCTGTCCCTTTTCGACCAGATAAGAAAAAAGATCTTAAAATAGAATTTGTGTATTTGAAGGATAAGTTGCTGCAAGAATTCACAGGAAGTCAATGGATATAAGTAGAATAGTTAAATCGTTAGTGGAAATCGCTGAGTAAAAGAGACACCGACATTAGTGAGAGGCTCCGTTGTTGCAGGTGAAAGAGAATCACATACTTTAAATTAGCCTTTCAGTCTTTCGGCAACTCAAATCGCCTGTGCAAAGTGATTTACCAAAATGCTTACAGTAGTTCTCCAGTGACGATGAAGAGAAAGCAACAATTGGCATATAGTTCCAAGGCAGTCAAGAAGCCTCAACAAGGAAAGTGTATATGCAAAGAAGAAATCCGTTTTTGAAAAGTAACTAAACTATCTGAACACTATTTACATTATTCGGACTGTTGTTCTCATCTTGATTGCCATATTCATGACGTTTCGGTCGTTGTATTATCTGGCGTTCTTCAGGTAATATTTCTTGGAATTTCGACCGAACTCTTTAGTTAATTCCATGTGACATGCCTTTGGATATCTTCCCTTGAAAAGTCAACTCTCCAAGATTTTTTTCCCTCTACTGTGGCCAGGTATTGAACTCACAGCTCTGCTGTGGCCAGGTATTGAACACACAACCAGTGCTTTTATTCACTGACTCATATACCCTTGGGGCATTAGTGAGTGGATTTTTATGACTTATAAACATAATGTCTCAGTAAACATTTTTTAACTGAGCTCATGCTATAAATTTTGTTATTGTTGTTTGGGATATGATCCAAAAAGTTGTAAGTTCAATACCTGGCCACAGTAGGGGGGAATAGAAATTTAGAGGGTTGAGTTATAACATGGAATTAACTGAAACTGATATATCCAAGGCTTGTCACGTGGAATTAGAATAATCTAACCCCGTGGACTAAATAAAGGGTTCGGTTCGAATTTCCAAGAAATATCACCCGAAGAAGGCCGGAGCGTACAACGGCCGATATTTGAATGTTTTGAAAATAACAAATATTACAATGGTTGCTTAAAATGTCCCCCTAAAAAGGTTTAGCAGATAAAAAGAAAAGGCATCATATAAGTCTAATACGTAAAAACAAAAACAAAAAAACATCATATGAAAGACATTTATTGTGGTTTGTTTCTTGGTTGACATAGTTATCTATTCTCCCCAGAACCCAGTGAAAGAAATCAATTTTGAGCCTGGACACAGTTCTTCATAGTTGGGTCTGTTCAATCTATTCTGCCTATAAAACACTGTAGTATATTCTGTTCACACGTCGTTAGAATTTGCCGAAAATAACGCAAAATATAACAATGGTTATGTATAGATATAATATCCAAAATATTGCAGATAAAATAAAAGGAATCGTATCAAAGCTTACCAGAAAAAACAAAAACAACAAAGGCATCAAAGATAAAAATAAAAGGCGTATCAAAGGCAAGTAGATGAAAATAAAAGACATCACATCACCGACGCCATATAAAAACAAAAGCCAAAATACCGAAAACGTAGATCTTAGCTTAGTGTTTGAAGGCGTAGTCACGTATTCTGCCCAACCCCCTTATATTAGTTGTCAACGTTGGGTATGGGTACACAGGTTCACAGATGGTACTATTCATCAAGTATAGCCATAAAAGACCGTAGTATATTATGTTTATGCGTGGTTAGCATTTCGTGAAAATAACGTAAAAATGTGACAATAGTTGCGGAAAAAAGAAAAAGATGTAATATCAAAATCCAACAGGTATAAAGAAAACGTGTCCTGTCAATAGTCGAGCAGGGAAAAGAAAAAGACACTAAATTTTTTTGATACAAACGAAAGACATAACATAAAAGACTACAAAATAAAACGAAAGACATAATGTTAAAGTCTACAAAATAAAACGAAAGACATAATATCAAAGTGTACAAAATAAAACGAAAGACATAATATTACAGTCTAGTCGATAAAAAACGAAAGACACATTATTAAAGTCTGGTAGATAAAAACGAAAGACATAATATTAAAGTCTAATCGATAAAAAACGAAAGAAACATTATTAAAATCTAGTAGATAGAAACGAAAGACAAAATATTAAAGGCTGTGAGATGAAGACGAAAGACAATATTTGTCTGTTAGATAAAAACGAAAGACATAATATGAAAGTCTAGTTAATTTATTTTGTGTTCATGTTTATTTTATTTTGGGGTTCATTCCCTCCCCTCTCATTCTTCATCTTTAGATTTTTATATATAATAATTTATTATTAAATTTTTATGGCATGGGGCGCGGTTTTAGGTTCCCCTTGAGAGGATCTGGTATTATGGTGTATGGAGGATTGATTGGTGACGGGCGAATTTTTATGGTGAATGCGGAAATTGTAATGAGTGAATGGGTCGTGAATCGGATTAGGTAGGTATAAGATAGCTAGTGATGACCAGCCTCAACCCCTCCCCTTTTTCGGCCTCGTGCCATAATTGTGTTTTCACAATAAATAACAATATTAAAGTCTAGTCGATAAAAATATATAATATCTATGACATTTTTGGTTGTAGCCTGTTTCTTGACTGGCATAGTTATATATTTCTCCCACCCCGCCCCTAATGCTAAAAGTCAAATCTTCTACTCCATGATCTTATCAGCTCTATAAAATTGATCTGGATTTTTTTATTTTGTTCATTTCTCATCAGCTGAATTGGACAATGTTCAATTCCAAATATAGAACATGACCAGAGAATACTATCAAAGCAAACAGGTCGTTCACACTTGGAACCATTCCACCTCCATCTTCTTATCCAACATTTCGTTCATGAAGGCTTAGTGAATACTGAGCTAAGTTTAATAAATATCAATAAGGCTTTTGATTTCCGTTCTTGTTTCAATTTGATATCTAGAATTGAGTCGAAGCGATGTTTTTAACAACTTCATTAGCCAATTAATACCCAAGGCCTTCAGGATGTCAAACAGTAGATTCGAAAGCCATAGAGATTTGCGTTCTTAATTAGGCGTAAAGTCACTGTCCAAAAGGAAGAAAAAAAGGAATCAAAACAGAAAGTGCTCAAAGAGACTTTGAACGTAACTGAACGTGATATTCATCAAATGAAAACCAATGAGTAACATAATCATCAAACCATTTATTTAAAATCCAATACAGATCCAAGTTGGAAGAATTTCATCAAGTCGCTATGAGCCTTTAAGTATTGCTACATCAATCACGTAAAGATATAGAATTCTCTATCGTTGTGCCAACCCATTGAACCGTAGAACTAGCTAATCGGCCAAATTCGCCACCCCGTAGGTAATACCCCGACATTACCACCACTAACAAAAAATGTCCATTAATGTAAGTACTAGGCTAGAACAAAAGTTCTTAGCTTTTTCGAGTAAATGAAATTTGAATATGCGATTCAATTTTAAACGGGGTTGAAATATATGACCTGATTGGTGCTATTTCAACGTCTCTTCCTATTCGTGTTTTGCTTATCAAGTTTTAACGTTTGTATGTTAAAAATTAAAATGAAACAGAACAAAATATGGGCCAATCAACAGCCTCAATAGAATCAAAGGAAAGATTGCTGACAATAAACAAAAATTACCCCAAATTTGGATGTTTTTCACGATTCAAGAGACAAACTTAGAGCGCTGAAAAATATGGAAGAGCTAGAAATATTAAAGGCTGAAATCATATAAACACCGGAGTAGATGAATAAGATTAAAATCGCAAGGGTCAGATTCTCTTAGCTTTAGACAAATTCGGAATCAACATGACCACAGATGAAATAAATGAAATATAATGCAGTACCAACATACCTGGTGACCTCACTAAATACATCACTGTAATATTATCTAAGTAACTAGTTACAAATGAATGCGAGCTCCATAGGACAGCCAGTTTTTTGAACCACTCTACTAAAGTAATGATGCGAATCCTGATGAATAGAGCCCGAAGCAGAATTAGACCTGTATAAGGGAAATGACAGGGCGGCTTTGTCAAGAATACTGGAAGAGAAATGCAATATTGATGATTAAAATGTTATCAAAGAGAGAGAGAGAGAGAGAGAGAGAGAGAGAGAGAGAGAGAGAGAGAGAGAGATGGAGTGAGATATAGATATAGATAGATAGATAGATAGAGTGTGTGTGTGTGTGTGTGTGTGAGAGAGAGAGAGAGAGAGAGAGAGAGCAATACAAAAGCAGAATGATGAGTAATTGCCTTATATATTAAGCAAAAAGCATCTAATAAGATACGGCAAATGGATCTTTTTGAATGGCTAGGAAAAATAGACCTATTCAGAAAGGATGTTAGAAAAATCCAGAACTTATGCTGGGAACAAAATACCTACATACTCTTATAGCCTTGGTTGGCATCCAGTCTACCACAGAAAGAAACGGCAACCCACTGCGGGAAATTCTGCCCAATGAAACGAGACCTGATCGCCCAAGCGTGTATTACATATGGCACATAACTGACTGATTGAACGCTAACCAATATCCGCAAGCATGAGTAGAAAATTGGAGGCATCAGATATGTGATTCTGTGGAAGGAAACTGAGAATTCCATGGACGCTGCGAGTAAGCAACGGCGAAGCTTTTAAAATTGGTAACAAGGTGAACGCTTCTACTCAAAACCAGAAAGGGAATATTGGAATTGCTTACATAATGAAGAAGGGTGAACACCATTTACATTATTCGGACATCTTTGTTGCCATATTTATCACAACGTTTCGGCCCTTGTACTCTCCGGCCTTCTTCATTTGTTTGCAATGTTGAACTGAACCCATTATTTAGCTCACTGGGGTAGACTGTTCTAGTTCCACGTGCCATATCTAATGGGTGTCAGTTATCAGTTACCTCCTGTTAATTCACGTCTCCAAGTTCTCCACTGCCTTAACCAGGTATTGAACTCACACCTCTTTGGGTCCTGTCACTGGATCTTACCAACGCCTTTATGTGCTATGTGTCCTTAAGGAACAAGAACAGTCTACCCCAGCGAGCGAAATAAAAGGTTCAGTTCGACATTCCAACCGCCTCAAGAAGGCCGGAGCGTACAACAGCCGAAACGTTGTGATAAATATGGCAATAACGATGAAGACAATAGTCCAAATAATGCAAATAGTATACATAATACCTCATCTCAGAAATATAGACAGATGATAAAGGAGGGTGAGCTTGGAAAACTTAAATTCACAGGACATATTGAGGGTAAGAGAGATAGGGGAAGCCATCTATTTGACAAACTTGTGCAATGGATGACGGAATAGTGGTAAAGGGAGAAAAATTGCTAAGGTCCACAAAAGTGAGTGGAATTTGGAGAGCCATGATCGCCTATATCCTGAAGGACCGCGTCGCATAGAAGAAGACACTCTTTTGTTTCTGGAAAGGAAAAATAAAACGCTGTACAAACCTCAAAACGATATGTACCATTTATGGATATGGTGCAATAGCTAAGCGTGGTTTTCTAGGTTTAAACTTGGAAAGTTAGGTCTGGAAAATCGAGTAACCCCTAGCAGGCTTGTAGACATTGATGATGAACAAATCTAAATACCGATAAAAATAATGCACGTTGCACGACACGGGACATCGCAGAGATAATCTACATAACTAATATGAGTATTTTAAGTTTTTATTTTGAAAAGAAGCTGGATGAGTGAATTGATATGATGTCTATCCGTCTTAATTTAAAGGAAAGCAATTTAATAAACCGCATTTTGATCTGCGATTTTTTGTTCATCCGTAAAAATAAAAGAATAACCAATTTTTCAAATAAAAAAAATGCCAAGCGATGAAACCTTGATTGTTTATAACAATGTGGAGCAAAAGGATGTTGAACGAAAGGATTCCTTGTTAACCACTCCAAAAATAGGTCTACATCCGAAGAAAGTAATCCTATGCATCTGGCGGGATTAAAAGATCACTGCAAAATCACCTGCAAAATGAGAGGTTGAATTTAAGCATGAAATGTTCTGAAATGAACCGATTAACGGCAATAGTCGATCAAAATAATCCAAAATTGAATTCTGTTAAAAAGGCACTTCTGAAGTAATGATGTCAAGGTTGGTGTATCGGGAAGTGGTCATGTGTTCGAGGTTCAATGGGTTAAGCTCTGGCCGACAAGATAACGTTTTTATTTAGTGGTGTTCTTATCTTTCTACGTTAATTGCCACAGATTGTTTGTCTAGGTAACTGTGTCACATACTGCCGGCGATTAAATGCTTATTGCAAGATAAATAAGTACTCATCACGTGGGATCGGCACATTGGCAGGTCACGAAACAAGAGAATTAGATAGCTACATAGCTAGCAAGATAGTTACACGAACAAACTGATATATATATATATCTATATATATATATCTATATATATATATATATATATATATATATATATATGCAGAGAGAGAAAGAGAGATATCAAAAATCGAGGATCGAAAAAGAGTTATAAACGTGGATATGTAAATATAGAAGATTGAACTAGACACACTGGCATAGACAAACAGATATGCACAAACTGGCACACACACACACACATATATATATATATATATATATATATATATATATATATATATATATATATATATATATATATATATATATATATATATATATATATATATATATATATATATATATATATATATATATACAGACATGACAGAATTGAATAGACACCAAGATAAATTTTATTTCTGATTTTTTTAATAACCATTATTTGATTATTTGATTAAAATTGCAGATAACAATACTGGAACATGCCACGAACCAAAGGAGCATCAGACCTATCCGAATTTCATCGAGGACGTATCGTGGGCCAACACGAAGGTGGTCTTAGTCAAGGAAAAATATCTGAAAATCTTTCAATACCCCTTTCTACTGTTAATAGAGTGATCGTATAATTCACCAGAGAGGGCAAGAAGTACACAAAACCTCATCCAGGCCGCCTGTGCCTTCAGAAAGAATCATGCGTCTTGTCGAAAGAAATGTTGAACAGGATCCACGTTGCAAGGCCTCTGACATAGCAACACAAGTTGATGTCAGTCCCAGAACAGCTGTCAGGTTTCTTCACAAGCTGGGCTACTATAGCAGAGCTGCGAGAAGGACACCACTTCTCCGTCCAGCCAATATCAAACGCAGAAAAGATTGGGGTCATGAGATGGTGGAGAGACCTGTGACCTTTTGGACCACTGTCATTTTCTCTGATGAGTCAAGATTCGAATTAATTTCCGACAGTGGAAGAGCATAGGTATGGAGACTCTGTAGTCAAGAGTTTGATTTAAAAAGGCTGCAGCCAACGGTGAAACATGGGGGCCTTTCAGTAATGGTATTGGGTGCAATTTGGAGTGATGGTCGCTCAGAGTTTGTGGAGTGTGAAGGAAACATTAATTCAACCAAATATATTTTTATATTAAAGAAAGGGCTCCTTCCAATATTCTCAAGTAGTAGAATGTGCAAAGTTGACTCCCTATTTATGGAAAATGGAACTTCATGTCACACTGCTGAAGCAACGCAACATTGGTTGAGACAAAATGGGGTATATTAGATCGAAAACTCTGCAAAAAGAACAGGAAGCCATCTTCTAAGCCCGAACTTTTAGGATTATTGCATGAAACATGGCAAGAAATCCCTCAAGATGATATTCGTGAACTCATGGCTAGCATGCCTAGAAGGGTCCTTGCATTAAAAAAAAAACAAAAGGGATGTCAACCAAGTATTAATTATTAAATTTATGACCATTTATAATTACTTCATTTGTTTGAATTAATTGTTTAATAAAATAAACGGTTTATGTGAGCGTCTATTCAATTCTGTCATGTCTGTATATATATATATATATATATATATATATATATATATATATATATATATATATGACAAACTGTAAAAGTATTTTTGTAACGCCTTTCAATCGTTAGTATTTCAGCGGATTTTAATAAAGGTACCAAGAACATATATATATATATATATATATATATATATATATATATATATATATATATATATATATATTTTTAATAAGTATTCTAAGAAGCTCGTCCGTGAATATGAGAGGATTCTATTGGAAATAAGTAGACAAAACTTGTCTAAACTTTTCAATGAGACATTTCATAATATATATATATATATATATATATATATATATATATATATATATATATATATATATATATATATATATATATATATATATATATTTGAATGTGTGTGTGTGTGTGTATGGACATTAAAGTCAGCACTATATATATATATATATATATATATATATATATATATATATATATATATATATATATATATATATATCTTTACAAAAATATGTCAAATGTAAAAGTTCTTATGACGCGTTTCATCCGTTAGCATTTCATCGGATTGCGTTTAGTTGACGTAGCCACACCTACACATGCGTACGAAATGAGAGACGCAAGTAGTTTCAAAATTCTTGGAAGAATATTTTTGAAAGAATAATTTTCTTGTTTAAATCTAACCCAAATCATCTGTAGTCTTTTTCCTTTTCTCTCCATTACCTTTTTCCCTGACTATCCCACACTATGACAATATGAAATCTATCAAGTCAGTGCGCATGTGTAGCCGTAGCAACGTTAACAAAGCCCAGTCCGATGAAATCCTAACGGATAAAACGCGTCACAAGAAATTTTTTTGTTTGTCATATTTTTATAAATATTGTTTGTTGATATATAAAATTATAGATGGATAGATAAATAGTAATGAAGTTGGCTGACGGAAAACCCATTACACTCCGATAATGACCGAAATAGCGGCTAACTTCTCGTTTAGCGACCAACTCGTTTAGCTACCGGTTCGTTGAACCGTAAACCAATCGTTAAGTGAGAAGTGGATATATAGACAATCTTAAAAGTATTTATAAACGTTCGTATCGTCTGAATACATATATATATATAGTGATTTTCAGAATATATATATATATATATATATATATATAGAGAGAGAGAGAGATAGGGAGATAGAGAGAGAGATGGTGGGTGTGGAAAAAAGGGGCGATAAGAAGGCAATTATAAATAACAAGGTGAAACTTGGGTAGTAAGAGACCCAAATAGTCATTTTTGTTTACAAAATCTTGTTGATAAAATCTAAGTTGTTTTCCTTTAACGAAATTATATCCTTTACAAAGAATAAAATTAACAGAAGTTAAACACAACCACAGTGTTTTATTTTTATTTTGTTGTCCGAAGTTAAAATTCTTATTGACTTTATCTGGACAGGACGGACGAGATCAGCAAAGACTAAGGCTCTTGGATTGTAGGTGTATAGATAGAGCCACGGATGTACGTCCGGTGCCATCGTTGGTGTTGAAATTTGCAATATACCTGATATTAAGCCTCTTTATATAGGTTATTGTAGTTAGAACACAAGGGATTTGGTTTAGGCGCCAAGAGGTCGGCAGTTAGAAAAAACTGTACGAAGGGAATACTGGTTTAGGGCGACAGGTCGGATGCAAAACTACTGTGTCAGAAAAATAAACTGATGAAAAAGATGAAAAATATCAGGAAGAGAAAACCGACTGCCGAATAGAAACGCTGATACAAGATTTATTAACCAAGGCAATATGCTTAAAGCTCGATCGGGTGAAAGATCCGCTGCTAATCTCTGGCCATCAAGAGTTTTGGAGGCGAAAAATAATAAATGACAAAGATTAAAAAATATGTCAGCAAGAGAAAATCGACTGCCAAATAGAAACGCTCATAAAAATTTATTAACCAAGTCAATGTGCTTTTATAAAACTTATGTTGGTAAAGTTTTCAGTATTGACACATGAATATTTCTTTTGCAGTGAGTTTCTCTTTGTACAAGCCCCGAGAGTCACTCGAGGTGGAAGGTTACAGAATATTAGACACAATTTATGCGGATATGTTTGGAAAATAACAATTAACCCTAGATTTGAACTGACTAAGGTTGTAGTGGTCGGGAAAACATCATCTTGGGAATCGGTTTCCGCCGAGCATTGGTTTGCGGTAAGAAGCTGCTCGAGTGGGACTTACTTCTCATGAATGGAATACGGAGGGAATGACAATGGTTCACCACAACGCGAGTAGCACGGCGGGTCCTAGCCGGGAAGGCTAGAACTGGTAGAACTAAGGAATGTAGTTCGTCTGAGCGCTTTCAGTAGAAGTAGCGATAGAGCAGTGAGAGGCTTGTGATGTCTCGTCAATAAGAAAGTGGTTGCAGAGTGGAAAATAATTAGTCCCCACATGGACGTGGAGTCGCTTTTGGAGTCTATCGAGACTGGGCAGGTCCTGCTCAAATATGACAGAAGTACTGTATTTAACGGCATATAAGAACATTTTTTTTTCACTAAAAATATCTTTTAAAATTCCCCTGCGTCTTATATGCAATGTGTAGGTTTGAAATCCGCGATAGTCGGCCGAAATTAGCTACCAGGCAACTCCTATTAGCTTAGACTTTAAACTTTCATATACCTAATGTCATTATTTAAAAGGCTATTATGCAGATTAAAATGTTATCAATAATAATATTCATTATATTAATTTCATCTCGTTTAATATTAGTACTTTGTTTCACTAAAATTATATGCAATAAATTCAAATTATATATTTGTAAATTATATTTGTTTCATTAATATTTTTTGCGATAACTTCCAGTTGCATTGTATAAATACAATCAGACTTTTTATGTCCTTTTGCTCTGAAACACCTCTTACGGGCGTCGGATCGCCTCTCCAACGTCCAGGCGTTGTTTTCGTAGGGCATTATATCAAGTGTTAGTCAGGGGGTCCGTTCATGATGATCTGATTGACGAGCTCGGTCTTACGATGCAGGAGGCTTACTCAATCTGGCCTTGGGCGCTCGGGTTCAAATGTCTCAATAACGATGAGGCATCCCTCACCTGGCTGGTGATGCGTGGGGCCCTCTGGGTCGCCAAAAAGCTTTGCGCAGCGGGCTTGGAGAAATCTCCAAACTGTCGACGCTGTGATGGGGAAGTCGAGACCCTTGGTCACGTCTTCTTTCATTGCAAGTTGGTAGCACCGTTGTGTAAGTTTGTTGAAGGCCTCATGGTTCGCATGTTGCAGGGAAAGTTCTTTGTCCTTGAGGCCTCTTCTCTTTGTAGCAATGTGGCGCCGCCGTTAACGAAGGCTGAACTTTATGTGTTCCACTCCTTGCTAGGAGTTATGAGAGTCGTGATTTGGTCGACATGTCAGAAGGGTTTCTATGGAAGTGAGAAGTTCACCTCTTCCCAACTGATCTTGTACTTTAGGCATCAGCTTAAAGTCAAGATTAGGACGGAAAGGCGGCGGCTCTCTTCATCAGAATTCGGCAAAAGGTGTGTAAATCTTGCGCGACTGTGTAGAATGAAAGGGGGTGACCTGGAGTGGCACTTTGATGTCGGTTAGGTACAGGATTTTGTCCTTCCTGGGTTGAACAGAGGCAACCCGTCCCGATATCAGGCTAGTTTAGGTTTTTAGTTTAAATCTTTAGTTTCCCGTTTCTGGTTAACATAGCTAGGGTATGTATACTCATTGTCCCCCTTCATTTCTGTCCCAATTTTTCTTTAGTTTAATTCCCCATCCCCTCCCTCGTTAGGTGGTCAGTGATGTCAGTTCTCTGGTTGTTGCGGGATGACTTTCGTTTCGTGTGTGTGTTTTCGTAATTGTTATTGTGTCTAAATGAGTGCATGTTTGTGTGCGTGCTTGGTTTTTTATAATGTTATAACCCCGCAATTATTTTGTCCAGTTAACTGATGTTTCTGCCACATTTAGGGATTGTGGTGGTGGTGGTGGGGGTATTACTAACCTTATTTTGTTTTGTTTTCATGTAAATAGTATTTAATTCATATTGTAAATAATCATTGGGGTTTTTAAATTCTTATTTTTCCTCTCGCCTCACAGACTTTGAAATGTATATATGGGGACTAGTTATGATTTCATAGAGAATTTGAGGTATTATGGTGGATGTAGTAAGAAAGATAGGAGAGAATGTGTTGTTTTGGTGATAAGACTATTGTTGGTGTGTTTGGGTCAGTGTTTGTGACTAGCTAAGTTTAGAATTAAGACAGGAGACCGTCCTTCCCCAATCCCCTTTTTGGCCTTGTGCCACATTTTGTACATAAGTGCAAATAAATATTTATTCCACGAAGACATTTACAAGACGCAGGTTGTACAGATCATATAAAGTAAAATTTTTGACTGAATTTTAATGGTAACTGTATTGTTTGGCTCAATTGTAATAATATTTTAATTTCGTTTTCTGACCTTTGAATATAATAAAGTTTTTATGGGCTCGTTTTCTTTTTTTCGTAATATTTTTCGTTTAATTGTAATCATGGCTTGTTTAACCAAAATAAATATAGCCTAGGCTGTACCATTTACTAATAATTTTACTAATTACTAATTTTTTCTTGATTTGCCTTGCTGAAATTTGGGTGCGTCTTATACACTATACCGTAGTATCATCAACATAGATATTCACAAAAGATCGGAGTATACTATTAGGCAGATCATTTAAGTAAAGTAAAAAAAGAGTTGGTTCCACAAGCCACCATTGAGAGACGCCTACGTTGATTGCTAGGGCCCCGAAGGATTTGCCGTTAACTTCTACCTTCAGGGGCCTACCCGTCAGGAAGAACTTTCAGTGATTCCATAGCTAGACAGCTTGAGAAGCAATTCTTTGTATTACTTGTCAAAGGCCTTTGAAATATATAAAGCTATATAAAGCTATATAAAGCTTGAGAGGTATGCTACAATGTTATTGGTCCTACCCTGGCATCTCAGCTGTAATGTAGTTTCCTTGTGCCTTTTTCTATAAATACTTTCCCGGTAATTATTCTGATGAACTTTCTTCTATGATACCTAAGCATTTATGAACGGGAGAGCAATACTAGGTTGACAACAAGGTCACATCAATTTACAGTTGAATTGGCTAGATATAACTATGCTGATAGACTCCTCTCTCGCACTTATCGATTTTTCCTGTTCGATGAGTTCCAGCCAAAATTTGATCTTCAAAAATCTAAATACAATGTCAATTGTTATCTACTGTCTTCTTGATTAGTCTTCTTTTATTGTTCGCGATACTTAATAATGTTTTTTCTTTTATTCGTATTCTCAGTAACCTCTTGTCTTTTAGTAGATTTATTGCATTGATTGGTTTGAAATGATTGAAAAAATATGCTATGTAAACATTTGCTAATCATTTTTTTTTATTAAAACTATCTACAATAATTTATTTGGTAGTGTACGATTTAGGCGTCGTTCATTATATTCTAAATAAATGTATATAATTTTATACTTGAATATTGTATATTTGAATAGCAATCGTTCTTTTATGCACGTATCATTTGAGCGTAAGCCCGACAGAACAGAAGTCAGATTTATCATTGTGAAGACGAAGTTCAGCAGTAATTTAATTCTTAGTGAGGTTTTTGTTTATTTTCCAAATACCACCAGAACACTTTGGCTTCCTTCGAAAAAAAATATTACTATTTAATTTTAAATTTCAGATATAGCAAAATATTAAAGAGCACACACTGTTGAGAAATAGTCTAATTTTTCTTCAAGAAAATACAAGAAAGAAAAAAAAGGAGTTAAAAAAAAACTAGGAACCCCATTGTCTTATATCCTCTTGAGGCGCAATTATAAAGTGTGAAACTTTTTAATCGTTTAATAACAAAGAGCAAGAAATAAAAACTCCGTATAAAAAAAAAAAATATCAACATGAATTGAAATTAAATGTTTTGGACCCCAAGAGCGCGGTATTACGAGATAAATCGTTGAAAATATCTTTTCGTAAGTGTATGATTCGAATGTTTTTTGCGAATACTGAAAACCCTTTTCTTTTCTTACCATCTGACAAGTTTAAGTTTAATTAACAGTGACAGGGTAGAGGTAAGAGAACCCTCTTTATTTAGACCAGACTTGGCCAAACCGCAACATGCATGCCCTTTGACCTTTAATATGCAGCAAGTGGAAATATTTTGGCTGAGCTCCTTTTACGTCATAATTAATAGAAACGGTAAATAAGAAAAAAATGAATCTTTATAATAATTTACTGGGTATGAATTGAGACCCCATTGGATTAAAAGGTACGTTTAATGCTAATGTCTACGTAACAAAAACGTCTTGCGTCTCTCAAATTTATGATCTTTATCGTATGTGGCTCTTACATTAAGCAAGTTTTCCCACCCCTAATTTAGACAGCCCAGAGAGAGAGAGAGAGAGAGAGAGAGAGAGAGAGAGAGAGAGAGAGAGAGAGAGAGAGAGAGAGAGAGAGAGAGAGAGACAGACAGACAGACAGACAGACAGACAGACAGAGAGAGATATTTTCCACTGAGTGTGACAGAGAATACTCTCACCCAGGGATAAGCATGAAACTAACAAAGCGGGACAGATGCGTTGTAGTTGTAGTGTCGTTTCCCCTCGGGACGTAGGCGATCATGGCTCTCCACAACTTCCCCTCCCTTGTAGATCTTAATAAGTTTTGTCACCTACACCCTGTTTTGCCATCCATTTACTCAAGTCCATCGAGTATGTTATGCGCCGTTCTCCTCTTTCCCTCAATCTGTCATGTGAGTAGTGATTTTCTCAAGCGTAGCTCAGATGTGACACAAGGCCGAAAGTATGGGGCACCCAGTGAGGATCGAACTCACTACTCAGCCGTAATAGTTCTAGCGAGACAAGCATGCTAACCATTACACCACCTCGAGGGGCCCAATCTGTCATGTGAGCCCCACTTCCTCATTACACGCCCATTTCAATTATCCTTCCTCATTACGCGCCCATGTCAACCGTCTCTTCCTGATGTTAAGTATGTTTCCTTTTTGTTTCCATTTTCTCTAAAACCGCGTCGTTGCTCACACGTTCGGTCCTTGGCATCCCCTTTTATAGAAATTTATTTCTGTTGCTTAAAGTCTCTTCCTCATCTTTTAGGAGATTGTCCAGCATTCAATGACATATACGAAGAGAGATCTCACGTAACATTTCAGTATTCTCTTCTTTGTTTCTAACGAAGTTTTTCTGTCTCTTAATACTCTGCTTAGCTTTTGGAATGCATCTTTGGCTATTACAATGTCTCTTTGGTTTTCAGTGTCGCTCTTTCCGTCCTCTGTTAGAAGACGTCCAAGTTATTTAATTTTTTGTATTTGTTTGATTTTGGTATCCCCGATTTGTAGTTTGCATTTTGTGATCATCCTTTTTCTAATAACTAAGGAGTCTGTCTTCTGTAGTCTATGTTTTGTGATTTCTTCTCGTTTTCCTTCAAGTCAATTCCTCTTTTAGTTTTCTCTCTGCCTGCATATAATTCACGAGTGGCTGGAGACTTTTCAGCACCCCATCTCGTAATCCGTTCATTGTGAATAAATAAAGCTAGCGAAGTAACCATTGAGAATTTTAGTGGAATATTTTTGTTATTATTTTCTTACTTAGCATTTTATTAATGATTAAAGTATATATGACTTACTTTAATTCATCATATTATTGTTGCCTTTATTACACAAGTGAGCCGGTACATTTCTTCTTCTTATTATTTTACGTTTCTTCGCCCAATACAGAGGGTTACTGAATGGGAAAGTGTTGTGGATTCCGGGAATGGAATTCTGCACAAATAAATAAACAACGCTAGTAATTGAGATAGAAAAATAAGTGTATTAAACGTAAGAATACAGACTTGAAGTGAAGATTAGTAGTCCAGGAATGCGGGTTAGTAGAAAGTATATGTACAAGTCTCTATAAGTGAAGCCGCAATTATCTCTCTCGCTGGACTCTCGTATAACTCTCTGTGAACACCATGTGTACTGTCTCCGTATCTCTCGACCTGACTCAACGTATCTCACCCTGACTCACCGTATCTCAACCTTCAGTTATTCTCTGTGTCAGTATAAGTATACTTTGGACGAGTCCATCTTGTGTAAAAGGGGTCTGCCCCACAACAGAAAGTTGTATGGACGAAAGTGGAAGTGCATATTATGAAGAAAAATAGATTATATAACGGCTTATAGTATACATGAAGATAGGATACATCGAGGCGGTGTAATGGTTAGCAAGCTTGTCTCGCTAGAACAATTACAACTGAGTAGTGATTTCGATCCTCACTGGGTGCTCCATACTATCGGCCTTGTGCCACATCTAAGCTGCGCTTTGTAAATCACTATAGTAGACATGAAGAAGTTAAGATTGTAGCGGTTAGGGAATCATTCTCTCGGGCGTCTGTTCCACAAAGTAACAGTAATATTTTATTATTGTTGCTATCACAGCATGCTTCCTCAATACACTCTTTATTTTCATTATTATTATTATTTTTTTATAAAAGATATTCGTCGAATTTGCAGTCGTTCGTGGTAAATTGTTCTTCAGGTTCTATACATGTACCATTGATGCGTCGGACATCATACCTGTGGCATTGAATCTTTATTAAATTTTATGAAAGCATTAATGACAGGCGTTGTGTCCAACACAGCAATGCACATTTATAGAACTTGCGGAACATTTTGTCACGAAGTACTACGATTTCGACGATCACCTTATGGCACACATTCTGAAAAAATATCCAGGATCCACCGAGCTTTCAACTCTTAAAAAACATGAAAATATTTACATATGGATATTATTAATAATACTAATATTTTATTACGAGTTTTACTCCATTTTATTATTGTTGGTTTCTATTATAAAACTCTATGTCAATATCCTCTTCATTATAATTTTAATTGTTACTGTGTTATGTTTCCTGTTTGTATCCTGTACAGCCGGGTCCAAACTATGGTTCTTAGGCCCTATAGGAGAATTGTCATTTAATTTATAGCACTTTTCTTAATTCTAGTAGGGCGATTTTCTGGGCACTTGTATGTTGATGTTACCAGGGACACTGTTAATAAAATTGACCATTCCTTTTCTCACGAGGCCCAGAGCTCCGATTTCTATTGGTACAGTCTCAGTCTTCATTCCTTACATCCTGTTAATCTCGATCTCCAGGTCCATGTTTACTTTGATTTCTGTAGTCTACACCTTTCCTTCCAGGTCCCAACCAGAGACCAAAGGTCAGAAATGGCTTCGTGACATTTTCCACTAATTATTTTGTAAAAAAAAATAAGACTAAGATCACATACAAATAGATAAAGTTCTTCGCAATGTGCCAGCTGTACTTGTGAGTACAATCTTTTGTATCTCTTTAAGGAATGGTCGACTATGTATCCCTTATCGGAAATCTTTTCCAATCAATCCAAGGGATCCAACTACAACTGGAATTATTGATGTTCACATGTGCCACATTTTTGAGATTTTCACTTCAAGATCCTTGTAATTTGATAATTTTTGAAGATCTTCAAAGATACATTACAACTTATTATTATTAGTAGTATATTACTCGGTTTAGTAAATCTTAATATATCACACACACAAATGACCGAATTTAGAAGTTACAGATTGTGGACTTCATTTAAGGTTCCTTTGCAAAACTGTTTTTCACAATGCATTTATTCTTGTAAAACCTACTGAACATCAAAGTGTCAAGCATTTGGCCGTAGCCTAATATTTAACTTCTGTGCTTCTGTTTTTGCTGACTGCCCGTCTGTTTAAAGCAGATAGTTGAGAAAAATCGAAAGCAAGTACAATACGTCTTTTATTCATGTTGAGCACGTTTTCCTGAAAAGACAAATCTTATTTCCTGCCTCTCAAATTGAACGGTCAGCGAAATCTGGGTCAAGATCACATGGTCGTTGACGCAAGTCGTTTCATTTTCGCTTTGATGTTGGAACGGCATACTTGACACACATGTTTCTCACGAAATCTGCGAATCGAGTTCGAAATTCGTCTTTGGATGCTTGAATTCTCTTAGTAGTAAAACTCTTGGGAAAGGCCTGAAATCAAACATCTCTTTGCTGCCTTTCTCATCATTAGATAACTTAAACCATTAGATGCTCTCTATCATATCATTATGGCTAAACATGCTGAATAAGTGATCTGATAGGCACAACACTTTAGATTATTACCCAGCCAATAGTAACAGTAACATTCGTTATCAACCTTGTCTAAGTTCAGTCCTTCTATCATTAATATATATATATATATATATATATATATATATATATATATATATATATATATATATATATATATATATGTATGGATGAATGATAAAATATATAGATTTAACGTTAATATTAATGGGTAAAATTCTTACATATCAGAGATGTAAATATAAACGAGGATACTAAGGACAATACCAAATGGCGGCAGATTGTTACATGCTTAAATACATTCTTCAGACCATATATATATATACAGGGTGCGATGTTTAGATAGTTGCCATTTTATATTTTTAATTTCGCGCATGCGCGTTGTTTGTCTTTGATTTTGTCGACTGTACAGTATAGTAGGGACAGTTGGGGCATCATCTGTGGGAAAAAGAGCACTATGACGAATTCACTCTGCCAGAAATTTGGAAACGGCATGCTGTACTGCTTGGCATTCGCACCGGAAGCTGCGATACGAACAAAGTGTTTGGATGTAAATCTGTGGACAGAAGATTTGGAAAGAATTGGATGAGACTAATGGTGATGACGACGTTATGCCTCCATTCATCTTCCTCAGAAGCAACACAGAGACCTACATCAAGTTCCTTGAGGAGGTAGTGCTGCCTTGGGTCAAGAGTCTAGCTGCTGGAAGACCCTATGTCTGGCAACAGAAATCTGCACAGTGTCACACAAGCAGGAGAACCCAGTCATAGGTCTCGGATAATTTCAGCGACAATATCACCCTTACATCTGGCCACCTAACTCCCCAGACTGCAGCCCGTTTGATTATTATGCGTGGGGCGCAGTTGAGCTAGAGACCAACTAAACTCCTTCTAACACCAAGGATTAACTGAAGACAAAGAATATGGCAGCATTCACCAACTTAAATAAGAAGACCGCCCAGGAGAGTTGCTGGAGATTCGGAAGTCGTTTGGAGGCTGTGGTTGAAGCCAATGGCGATTATATTGAATAAATTTACTATTTAATAATTCAGGATATTTTTTGTGTTATTTTGCTAAATATATGTTAAAACGTGATGGCAGTGTTATTTTCCTTTTTGAGAAATTTAGGCGACATTTTATCCATCGCACCCTGTATGTCCTTCCAAATAATGTTACCATCATTTTTCCATTATAGTTCCTTAAATTCTCCTTGAGATAATATATTTCTTGTCGAAGTCAGCAGTTGAATCGGAATGAAATTTTGTTTGTTTGTTTGTTTTGTTTTACGGCATATCAACCTCAATGCCGACAAGTTTTTTATTGCTGGCAATGTTTCTCTTTTTTTTATCAAATGTAATACTGGTAAAATTTTTCCTTCAAAAATCTATCTCTGGTAATAACTTTTCTTCAAAATTGTATCGCTTGTAAATTTTTTTTTTTCAAAAAAGTATAGCTTTCAAAAAATGTATTGCTGGTAATAATCTTTTTCTTCAAAAACTTATTTCTGGTAATAAATTTTCACAAAGTAATTCTGGTATTAAAACGTATTTTTACACTTTCATAGTTTGGGGGTTAATTATTTGCCCATAGCTGGGACCCTGACAGGTACTACCACTCCGGGTCTGGGTCGACCTGGGAACACTAGCAATTAAAAGGTGGTTCCACACTCCTCAAAGCCTCCTGATCAGAGGCCTTGCTGCTTGACGTAGTTTATCGTCTTACCCAGGAAGCGGATGTAGTTTATCGTCTTAACCAGGACGCGGATGTAGTTTATCGTCTTACCCAGGACGCAGATGTAGTTTATCCTCATACCCAGGACGTGAAATGTTGATTAAAAAAATTCGTCGCATTGTTAGTCGATTAACTCCAACTGATATGTTTTGTGCCAATTGCTCCACTAATGAATTAGATAATTAGCATCCAAGTATTAAGTTGGCGGGCTGGCGAAAGAAAATTGTCTCCCGGGAGCCGGGGGGTTGCCGGCCCTTGTTTTAATGTATAATAAAGACAATATATGGTATGTTCGTTGCCATTTATTGCATAGAAACAAAAGAAAGCTACAATTCTCTTTATTGAATAACAACTTAGAATGTTTAGGATTTAGACTTTCTCTGATGCTTATTCTCAGATTCATCTCTGTATAACATTTACTATCTGCTGGACGTAATCGTCTGTGGTTCCGCCTTTTAAGAACTGTGGTGAACCGTCAGATCCATCTAACTGTCGGCGTATTAGCCTTCTGTCCCTTTTAGAGAAACTCCTAGACGCCCTAATCAATGCTGAATTACTGCTGATGGACTAACAATAATTGCGGAATTGAATCTATCGTGCTCTAGATAAAAACAGTGAAACACGGGCTGTAGCTTTGGACAACTCGAAAGCCTTTGACAGAATCTTGCTTTCAGGTTTTCTCCATAAACTGAAAAGTTAAGGTATCTCCGGGCATATTTTTGAGCTGATCCAATCCTTCCTATTTACATCCTTTCGTACTGACGCGGGTGTCCCTCAGGGTACCATCGTTGGTCCGACGCTGATTTTAATCTTCATTAGCGACCTTTCCGATGAAATCAGCTCTCAACATGGCATCTACACTGATGACACTACCATTTACTCTTGCCTCGATACCAAGGCTGATCAATCAAAATGGCAGCTGATGTACGAAACGACCTCAAGACCGTAGATAACTGGGGAAAAAATGGCTTGTCAATTGTAACGCTTGCAAAACTAAATTTCTCTCATTTCATCAGAGAAACTGTACCCAATGGAAGAAATGAAATTACATTTCTTGAATATTACATACACAAAGCACATAACTTTCCTGATGAAAATTAGCTGTTGACCAGTGTTATGGGATTTTAATAAAAACTTTGGCATTCATGTAAAAGAGAATATATTTTTAAATCATTCTGTTTTCAAAATATTAGTGAAAATCTCTGTTTTTTTTCGTGGTCTCACTCCGTTTTTGATTTGATGTTTTTCAATTGTTTATTGAGGCGGAATACATTGACTTTTACACTTTTCAAAGATATGTCCTTGAAAATATCATAGTGGAAAATCGAAAAATCTGAACCGAGAAGAAGAGTTGGTATAGTTTCCTCAATCTTAAATGTTTGAAAGATAAAATTAAAATAAAGATTGCTTTTTTAACATACTCTTTAGTTTTATTAATTTATATTCTGCGGCTGTAACAAAAAAATGAAAAATTTACTTTTAGAGATATTCTTGTCGTTTTCGATAATATCGATTTGATAATGCGATATATTTAAGAGTTTTTAGCAATTCTTTTAAAAATGTGTACCACTATAGGATTTTAGCTTTTAAAAACTTGATGACTTTTAAATAAATATACAAAGATATTGAGAAATATTCTCTGCAACTATTCTTAAAATATTTAAGAATATGAAATGGCCATTGAGGGGGATATTATCAATAACTACGAGTGTGCAGTCTCATAATAATTTCTGCTTGTCAGTTGAGATATTTTACACTGATATTACACGTAAAAACGTTTTCCTGATTGCACCAATACTCTCGTTATATTATAAGCTGTAAGATTGTTTTATTTTGAAAATATACTAGTTTACTTTCTATATTTTTCACATTGAAAATTGTATTTCTTTAAATATCATAATAATCATTTTCACTAAAAAGTTTTTTACTAACATTCTTTATAATGAACATTTCACGGGACAAAATGTTTTCCTAAATCAACTTATTAACGGCAATGATTGTTCTAGTTAAACTAATTAAAAATATTTAGAAGTAGAATTATTTTACAAAAAGAATAAAATATTATTGTTATTTCGGTCCACCATACTTAGAGAGGGAAGTCATACGGTCTGGTGCTGACAACAGGAATGTGTCTGATTGTCGGACAAACCTGACTGAGGCGAACCATCGATATTATAAAAATATATTTTTGATATTTTTCAATAAGATTTTGCATTTGTTTGGTGTATTTAAATCGAGTAACGATTACGGGAATTTTTTGCCAATTAAATTGATTTGATGTTACAATTATTTTATTTTTAAAAGATATCTATTTTTATTTTCTGACAATATCCAGTTTTCAGTGAATCGGTTATAGTGGCCATTTTAATTTTTGTAGATTCAAGGGAAAATTTTGATAATCGTAGCCGTTTAATTCATCCCTTATTAATTAACAATGTTGTTTTTTTCTATGCACGTCGCAAATTTGGCTTCTTATGTTTGTCTTGAAAGTAAGAATAATTGTAAGAACTCACTTTCAAAATTTTTAATTAAAACTTCTCAACAAGGTACAAGGTGTATATATATATATATATATATATATATATATATATATATATATATATATATATATATATATATATATATATATAGTATAGTATAATTACAAATGATATTTGTCATTTAGCTGATTGATGTTATATTTAGCATCTCGGAACTGGAGTTTCGAAGATGAAACGTTTTGTAAACGTTCTGTTTACGCGTCAGGAGGTATCAACAGTTGACTATATATATATATATATATATATAAATATAAAAGTTAACATAGAAGTCAACACTTAGAGGCGACTGTATGTTTCATGCCAGATGCAATCGTCAGGCAACTAGTTGTTCACTTTTATATTTACATACGCTCTATCTCTGATATTGAGCACTTTATCCCATAAATATAGCACACTTTAAGACTATATTTCTTCATACATATATATATATATATATATGTGTGTGTGTGTGTGTGTGTGTTAGCTATATATATATGTTAGGTATATATATATGTATATATATATATATATATATATATATATATATATATATATATATATATATATATATATATATATATATATGTATATGTGTGTGTGTGTGTGTGTGATATAACGATAAATAATTTTGTGGCATTTTTATATCAACAAATACGAGAAAAATATGAAAAATTGGAAAATTCCTTGTGACACATTTTTTCCGTTAAGATTACATCAGACTGAAATCCTAACGGATGAAACGCGTGACAAGGTATTTTCCAGTTTGTCGTATATATATATATATATATATATATATATATATATATATATATATATATATATATATATATATATATATATATATATATCCGATGCAATGAGACCGAAAGTAATATATAAATTATAATGTTCACAGCATTAATTCAAAAGAGGGCTCGATACTGATAGTAATAATTATTTATTATAATTTTTTCATATAGACAAAAACTGTTTTTGTCTATATGATAAAATTATAATATATATATATATATATATATATATATATATGTATATATAAACAAAAACTGTTTTTGTCTGTATGATAAAATTATAATATATATATATATATATATATATATATACATATATATATATATACATGAAACGTTTATAAATTTAACATCTCTATATTATTTAAGCTTCATCAGAAATGAAACGTGAAGGACAGAAATTTTCTAGTTTTTTTCTTTTTGTGTTGCTTGTTTTTCATTGGTTAAGTATATTTCATGAGTATTTATATTGTAAAGTAGCGTTCTTGTGTATAATTCTTGTGTGTTTCCGTGTTTTAATTCTAGTTGATCTATGCGGTATTTCCCTTTCCTCCACCTCCGTTAATCCTACGATGTATTTTTGTAATCTATGATGGAATTGTCCATCATTGACTGTCATACAGGAAGTTTGATCAGATAAAGCAGTTCATCAGCTTACTCGTTAAAAATCAACCAATACATCCGATGGCTAAAATTCTTTAAAATTTTATAATTATTTAAAAAAAATCAGTAAAGTGATTAAAAAGAGCGGGAAAAGTGATTAAGCAGAAATCTGAAGATGCATTGGAATAGCAAAATATGCCTTCCAAAAACTAAGAAAACTAATAAGAAATACGAAGATTTTGTTAGAAACAAAGAAAAGAGTGCCGAACTGCTATATAATATTGATCCTCTTGTACGACAGCGAATTTAAATTTTAAAATTGAGAGGAAACTGGAGGCAACATAAAAAATGTGGTTCTACAGAAGGATGGGCAGCGCGCGTAAGAAATTGTCTGAAGGAAACAAAAAGAACAATTATACTCCAAATAAGAAAGAGGCATCTTATACACCCGGGACATAATGAGGGTTCATGGTCCTGGTAGAATTTGACACTCATAGGATATATTGAAGACTCTTCCTGGGTATGACGATAAACTACAGCCGGCAGCAAGTGCTGTGATAGAGAGATTTTTAGATGCGTGCAACCACCTCTTAGTTGCCGTTATCCCCAGGCTCACTCTAACCTGGGATTGTAATAACTGTTAGAATCCAAGCTACGGGCAAAAAGGGAACCCCACAAACAAAAATCAACAGTACACTTTTATAATAAAATGACCAACAATACACTTTTATAGTAAAATTACCAACAATACACTTTTATAATAAAATGACCAACAATACACTTTTATAGTAAAATGACAATCAATGCAACATAAAAAAAATATAAAAATACATTATTATAGTAAACTTACCAATAATATATTTTAGGATTTACAAAATATATATATCTAAAATCATACCTTTACTCTGAAAGCATAAGATTAGGTATAAAATATTTACATTTCGGCATTAAATAACACATAGAGATTTTGATATGCCGGCAAACAAAACCAATTAAACCCGCAACATGAAAGACTTATTTCATAAGTCCATATAATATCCTATAATTAAAAAAAAAAGTATACTGTATTCCAAAATATAACTTCAACAAAACTATAACATAAAACACACACAACGCCTCTAGTAAACATATACACACAAACATGTATATTCACAAAAGCTGAGTATCATCTACCATGTACTCAATTGTGAAAGCAGAATAACGTATATAATATTTTTATTAGTTCGAAGCTCCTGAGAAAATTAAATTTAGCTATTAAATGACCCATAAGAAGTTGACATAACAAATCCGTCAATCTATTAAACGTATTGAAGGCAAGGAGAGTGGGGGGTAGAGAGCGGGCTAGCTAACGGACGGGATTGCGCGAATGGATGGCGAGATGGGGTTTAGGTGGGGAAGTAAAATAACAAAAGTTAGTAAGGGCCAAAAAGAGACACGGCACATAGAAGAAGAAGAACGGTACGTAGACGTCGATAATAACAGACATTGTGCGAATTACACAAGCAAGTTGGTTGGCAAGAAATGTTTTTGTGCAATATAAAATCTTTTTTTTTACCCATTTTCCGACTATGGATATCAGCTCGGAATGAGAACTCGGAGAGCCGAGTTCGAATTCCATTCGAGTTCGTTATATTCACTTACGCCCAAATACCATTGGGGAAGGTATAAATCCATCTCTTCTCCCCCAGCTATGGATTAAATATCAAGAAAGACTGGGTTCTTTAGAATTGGTTGGCAAACGGTCTACCGCAGAAAGAAATGGCAGCCTATTGCGGGAAAAATCTTCTGTCTCGTCAGTCATGTATGGAAAGATACATAATCGCCCAAGTGTGGCACTTAGTTGACTGACTGAGAATATAGGCTACAAAAATCTTCTAAGCCGTCCAAAAAAGAGATGAATACAATATGGAAACCAGTAATACAGAGAGCTGAAGAAAAACAACAATAATAAAAATTGTAATATGAGCTCTGGTAAAAAAAATTAAAAAATACTGATGCATTAGGTTATATAAGTCACATAAATTCACTCACTAATGTCCCCAGTTGATAAAAGTGTTGGTTGGGTGATGCAAAAGTGACTTGACACAAAGAGAGTTGTGTGTTCAATACCTGGCCACAGCAGATGGAATAAAAACTTGGAGAGTTGAGTTATCAAGGTGAATAAATAGGAACTGAGATATCTAAAGATATCGCATTTGGAACCTAACCCCGTGGACTAAATAAACGGTTCGGCTCGACATTCGAACAAATATCACCTGAAGAAGACCGGGGGGCACAACAGCCGAAACGTCGTGAATAGGGCAATTTAAAGATGAGCCCTAACAATGTATATAGTGTAAATGTTTTAAGAATTTTTTATACTAGAGTAGCATTAATTTTAATTCTTTTATTTTTATCGATAATATACAGGGAAAAGAAATACAATGCCCGCTTTCACATCGTGTTAAAATATAACTGATGAATTATCAGTATATTCTAAGTTTAGTAAAATTTTGCTACAATGTCTGCTTAATATAATCGTAATATTAGTTTTTCAAGTCCAGTAACTGTTATTGCTCTTTCCAATATTGATGGCGGTTTCCTTCTTAACCTTTTATTTGAAGTAGTACGGAAAGTCAACATTTTGATTATGTCAATGTCGTCTCTTGACCCAGTGGCTCTGAAATTTTCAACCCATGGCAATATTGATTGTCTATCCGGAGCAGCATCATTCCGACGTAACATGAAATAAGCTCGAAAAGTTCTCTTTGTTGCAATTACAGATCCACCAGTCTTAAAAAAACGTTTCAACAGCCATCACATATAGTGCATCTGTCTAAGCCATGATGGTAAATGATGATATCTGGAAAAACCCTAGCTCCACATGGACGGGAGGTATTTCGGCCGAACCATATATATCTATATCTATCTCTCTCTCTCTCTCTCTCTATCTCTCTCTCTCTCTATCTCTCTATCTCTCTCTCTCTCTATATATATATATATATATATATATATATATAAAAGGAACACTCAAGTCAACATTGACAGTTTAGACAGATAATAGCCGAAAATATATCAGTGCTCCATCAAGATTATAATAAACAAAAACTTAAAATTCTTGAAGCCCTTTGTATAAGAGAATTGCGACCAAAAATAAATAAAGTCAACTACGAGTATAGCAACAAAGTTCTTAAATATTTGTAACAGCGAAGTGTTTTATTTAAAAATACTAATTTAAAAAACTACAATTAAAAAATCTTTAAAAAATAAAAAAAAATAATTAAAATATCGCATAAGTTATGTCCCTTGCATAACGGCAAAAAAATATTTTGAAATTACGGTGTTAACCCATGACCCATCCATAGATATGCAACCCCTGAAGATGGTCTTAGATGAGATTTCAAGTACTTGGGAAAATAAAAATTATTTGAAAGAAAATTTTGCAATTTTTCTTAATCAATATTCTACAGCTATCAATAAATTAAGTCGTGGACTTGAAAGGTTTAAAACTAAAATAAATAGATATAAATTATTTAACCAAATACGCTTGAATGAAAATATGCTGCCTATATATATATATATATATATATATATATATATATATATATATATATATATGGGTTGGACAGCACTTCACATATATAATTTTATCATTTATATGTATCGCTGTCGCCTTTGTTCTCAAAGTAATGAAATCAGAATCCACACCCCAAATATTTCTTGTTTTGGACAGAGAGAGACATTAATAATAGTAGTAAGATTTTGGTTTATTAAACCTCTGTGCCCTCCTATCCTCTTTAATTTTGTGAAATCTGGGTAACATACGAAAAGCATATCAGGGCCCTGAAACATTTCATCAGTGTTACTTACTCCTCAAAATCTATTGAAAAAGAAATCTATAATCAAAAGCCATGTCGGACAGTTCATTTGATCAGAGTCAATAACAACTTTAAAATCATGATAATTGCGAGAAGGATGCTTCCTGACTAATTAAAATGCTGAAAAGCTATTTAGAAGGGAGCAAAGCCCTTTGAAGAAAGTTGGCGTAGTCAGGGGCAAAGGCAAAAAAGATACCAAAGAAAGAAAGAAATGCTGGATGATGACAATAGACCTTTTGTGTGTAATGACTGACCATCGATATGCATAACCGTACAATAAGAACTCCAACTAACAACTCGCTACTAATTTCAACTGATTTGACTTACCAAATTTGTAATAAAGTATGTAGAAAAAGGACCGCATTAACTAGGCCTGGAAAATTACACAATATCAATGTACAATCCAATAAGTAAAATTTGTGTCATCTTTATGGAAAATATATATATATCCCTTGCAGGTCCTAAGAGACATTGAGAATTACACAGTTTAAAGGACACTTGTACATATTTCATCAATTCCATTTATTGTATTCAATATTTCGCCCTGTAACGTTATCATTCATATTTATTTTGAATTTTGTCGCAAAACTTTTCAATTCGTTCATAGTTATTTAATCAATTAAACGTATTTTGCGAACTATATGTTTGATTTAGTCTAAAATTACATGTAGCGCACATGTAGGATTTAGTCTAAAATTACATGATACACGCACATGTAAGATTTGGTGTAAAATTACATGTAACGCAATATAGGAGTTAGTCTAAAATTACATGACACACGCACATTTAAGATTTAGTGTAAAATTACATGTAACGCAATATAGGATTTAGTCTAAAATTACATGATACACGCACATGTAAGATTTGGTGTAAAATTACATGTAACGCAATATAGGATTTAGTCTAAAATTACATGACACACGCACATTTAAGATTTAGTGTAAAATTACATGTAACGCAATATAGGATTTAGTCTAAAATTACATGACACACGCAAATTTAAGATTTAGTTTTAAATTACATGTAACGCAATATAGGATTTACTCTAAAAAAACACACTTGTATGATTTAGTGTAAAATTACATGAAACGCACATGTAGGGTTTAGTGTAAAATTACTTGAAAGACACATGTAGGGTTTAGTGTAAAATCCCATGTAACACATATGTAGGGTATGTGTAAAATTACTTGTAAAACACATGTAGGGTTTAGTGTAAAATTACGTGAAAAACATATGTAGGGTTTATTTCAAATTTACTTGAAACACACATGTAGGACTTAGTGTAAAATTAGTGTAACTGCAAATAATCAATGCAATAGTTGCCTCATATATGTTCATATGTTAGAAATAATCATACACAATGAGTCGACGGTCATCTCTCTCTCTTTCTCTCTCGCTATCTCTCTCTCTATTTTGTACTTGCAAAAAATTGCTTTAGACTAACTACGAAATCCAAAGAAAAGTGACGTCGAAAAAACTCTAGCTTATGTCTCAAGAAGAACACAATCCAGAAATATTCACAGAAATTACAAAAAACCTAGACCTACTTAGCAAGAGTGACAAACTGAAAAATATACTAAAAACAACCAAAATAATTAAAAGCAAACTCCAGCTTAAAAATCTGAAACAAAAATTATGGAAAATAAAGCATAATATATATATATATATTTTTAAAAAATCCACAAAAAGTCCACAAAAACGTTTGCGGTTTCTCTCTTCTTTTTAATATATATATATATATATATATATATATATATATATATATATATATATATATATATATAACAAAATAATAGTGTGCACATAGATTACAAAGTAGAAAACTCTGTAGTGAGGCCTTTCTTTCGTAGAAAGATCTTTTTCAGAAGAATAACAACCATTTTATTGATGGAATTAATCTTATATATAAAAATGTAAAAAACATGTCTGTGGTGTGGAAGATAAAACAAACGTTGCTTACAGTTTACATCAAAATGTCAAAGACACGGAGACGCTCAATATTCAAATTTTAATTTTGATGTTAAGCTTAGCCTATCAGATTCAGTGTTTCTTTTTCTTTTTATCGCCTTTATTATTGTTTGTAAATATCCCACATGGTCCTGGATGTAAATATACTGTAGCTGATTCGAAATCAGTTCACTTTCAACACATTTTCGCCATCATAAATTGCTAACTAATACACTAAGTGTGTTGTTTTGTAAAAGACATCTTTTATGTTCATGGAATCTTTTATTTAAATTTCTAAATGTCCCACCAATGTATTTCATGGGACATTTATTACAATCTATATTTTATGTTCCTGCTTCAGCTTTAATGTCATTGTTAGTTTTTAGGGTTGATTAAATCATATATATATATATATATATATATATATATATATATATATATATATATATATGTGTGTGTGTGTGTATGTGTGTGTGTGTGTGTGTGTGTGTCCAAAACAAGAACGATAAAGTGTGCACACATTCGTGTGTGTGTGTGTGTATATGTGTGTGTGTGTATGTGTGTGTGTGTGTAATAACCATAGGCTATTTGTTTTTCTGTTTTGATCTCTGATCAGAGTAAAGCGAGATCCCAACACTGTAGAGACGATAGAATAAATGGTGACTCATCAATGTCCCTTTCACGCACACTACTTGCAGGCCGTTCTCTGTACACTGACCCTTCCGCCCACACGAACTGAATCTATCGTTCGATTGCAGCATTTTCCCAGCGTTCAAACTGCACATAGCAACAAATCGCTTCTTGCAAAGAGAGCCGGCGCGGCATTTAGACCCCTGGGCACGTGATTACAGGCGAAGTCGGAGTTACCTCGAATTTGGGCCAAAAAGTTGAAGCGTCTGGCTTTGAACCAGGTCAAATGGTCACTTCTACGGGCTTTTAGTTGAGCATTTACTAAGTCTGACATGCACGACTGTATATACCCGAGAAGTATCAAACCTGTTTGAATATTACGACAACTGGTTGTGCGGCCTTGATATTACTTGTTCCCCAGTAAGAATAAACTTATTTTTATGCATATTAAATATTTCATGAACATTTCAAGACACATATTCCTGAGGAGAAATATATCTTATTGTGGATTATTTCATTTGTATAATAATGTCCTCTAGAATTTATTCCGGCTGCTTTGCTGAATACAATATTAATCTGTTCAAGTAAAGGATCAACCTTTGTCTATTACCCTTATCCTCATAACCTTCAATCGAAGAGAAGGCAACTGTTAATTTAAGATCTCGTAAATAATAGGCGGGAACGGACTGTTTAGCTGTGGTAGTGCAACCAATCGAAGAGAAGGAAAACTCCGAATTTGAAACCTCGTAAATAATAGGGAGGAACGGACTGTTTAGCTGTGGTAGGGAAAACCAATAAATGATTTTGGTAATTTGATCATGTCTCGACACATTCTGAACTAAACTTGGGCAATCATAATGTATGCTATAGTTTCGTCGAGTTTCCACTTATTCAACACACTGGTGGTAATTGTCTCTCGTGGACATTATTATTATTATTATTATTATTATTATTATTATTATTGTTGAAACTTGACTAATGCATGGAATAATAATGCAAACACAAAATGTAGTTAGAATAAAATGTATTGGAACAAGAAAGTGTATACAATATTTACATATAGTCTTTTGTATATTTCTGGGAAGACCGTTCCAGGAGAATGTGTTGACTAAGTCGCAGTCGGGCAGAGTCTCTAGTTGGATCTCTTGATTTCCCTCCATGTCTTCCGGTACCAACCATATTTATATCGTCGGTACTCCGCTATGCAAATTAGGTGGATCCTACCACAACAATTATACATGTTAGATTATTATTATGTTAGGACACAAAAATATTAATAATTAATGAAAAAAACAAGATATATTGAGGGTATTCATTTCTTTCGTATCATCTTACATGTTAAAGCGGATCAGAAATAAAGTATATGTCACCGTCGAAAGATGAGTAAATTGGCATGAGGCGTTGCTAAATTTTGAAATTCACTCGAAGTAAATTGCGTACCATTGCCAGACACTATAGCATCTGGTACTCCAATCTCGAAAACAGTTCATGAAGCAAATGTACAATTAATGTGGAAGTAGGTCTTCTATATTTAAATACACGAGTGTTTCAACGAATTGAAGCAGCTGTTACGAACAAATGCAGCTGTAATTTACAAAATTTATAAGAAGTGCACAAGAACAGATGTGGTTCAGTAAAACTTACTGCCATATAATGTTAACGAAAAAAAAAATTCTGTTTCGTCGCCATTACGATATTTGTTGTGACGAATTTAAAGAAAGTTTGGCTTATCCACTGCATCCATAGTCAGTATCCAGAGTTGAGCAAGCGCAGAACAGGTTGTTTAGCCGCGGTAGAGCAACCAATCGAAGAGAATGAAAACACCTAATTTAAAACCTCTTAAATAATAAGGGAGGACGGGCTGTTTAGCCGTAGTAGAGCAACCAATCTAAGAGAAGGAAAACTCTGAGTTTAAAACCTCTTAAATAATAAGGGAGTACGAGCTGTTTAGCCGCGGTAGGGCAACGAATCTAATAGAAGGAAAACACTGAATTTAAAACCTCTTAAAATAATAAGAGAGAACGAGCTGTTTAGCCGTGGTAGGGCAACCAATCGAAGAGAATGAAAACTCTGAATTTAAAATCCCCTAAGGAATAGTTCATAACTCACATTTTAGTCTTCGTAGGGCAACTAATCTAAAAAAAATGGACAACAAATTTAAAATCCCCTAAATAAGAAAGCAGAACAAGTGCTTACGCTTTGCTAGGCTAGTTCAGTACTCTTTTCTGCATTTCTATTTTTTTTGTATTTCTTTACTGTATCTCCTAGTAGCTTGCTTAATTTCTGGAAGGCATCTTTCGTTAATCACGTTCATCTTACGTAGAACGTAGTTCACGTCTTGGGTTGTCTTTTTGCGGACGATCAAGTGGATTTGTTTGAAAGTAGATATTTCAAGACAGTTCTGTTTGCCATTCGTCTTTGGAAAATGCACAGTACTGGTTGCTTGGTGCGTTTATTAAATGTACTTAGCAAAGGACAGTAAAAAACCAAATAGTTTTGGTTTGGTTTTGGTTTGGTTTTGGTTTGCTTTACGGCATATCAACCTCAATGGGTCATTTAATGCCGACTACTTTTTTTTTTCTTGGTAATATTTTTTTTCCTCAAAAATGTATAGCTGGTAAAATAATTAAAAAAAAAATGTATTGCTGGTAATATTTTTTTTTCAAAAACGTATTGCTGGTAATAGTTTTTCTTCAAAAATTTATTTCTGGTAATAATTTTTTTACAAATTATTTCTGGTATAAAAACCTAATTTTACACTTTCATAATTCTTTTTAACTCAGTTTCGAGGTTAACTATTTGCCATTATCTGGGACCCAAACAGGTGCTATCACCCCGAGTCAGGGTGGACCTGGGAACACCAGCAATTAAGAGGTGGTTCCACACTCCTCAAAGCCTCCTGATCAGAGACCTTGCTGTTGGACGTAGTTTATCGTCTTACCCTGGACGGAAAAAACCCAAATAGGTGACAATTACAATCATAAGAGCATGTTAAGTTTTTTCCTTTTTTTTTTCTTTTTTTTAACACAGGATTTTCGTCCCGTGAGTATATCTTTTCCTTCTGACTGAGAGTTGGATAAACCGAAAGAAAATGAAATTTACAAAAGCTATGTACAAAACAAATGCAGCTGTATTTTCTATATTCTCCAAGAGAATTATTACATACATCTATCTATCTATCTATCTATCTATCTATCTATCTATCTATCTATCTATCTATCTATCTATCTATCTATCTATCTATCTATGTCAGTCTGTTCATATCTATCTATCTATCTATCTATCTATCTATCTATCTATCTATCTATCTATCTATCTATGTCAGTCTGCTCATATCTATCTATCTATCTATCTATCTATCTATCTATCTATCTATCTATATATGTCAGTCAGTTCATATCTATCTATCTATCTATCTATCTATCTATCTATCTATCTATCTATCTATCTATGTCAGTCTGTTCATATCTATCTATCTATCTATCTATCTATCTATCTATCTATCTATCTATCTATCTATCTATCTATCTATGTATGTCAGTCTGTTCATATCTATCTATCTATCTATCTATCTATCTATCTATCTATCTATCTATCTATCTATCTATGTCAGTCTGCTCATATCTATCTATCTATCTATCTATCTATCTATCTATCTATGTTTTCTTTCTTTGACTTTTTTCAAATCCAGTGTTTCACATTTAGAGATAAACACACATGTACATGCATACCCAAACATATAAGGGGAAGCAATTGAAATATGCTCGTCTTTACCAAGAAACCCTTAAAATCGGATATGATCAGCTTTTGGAAGTTGGTCGGGCCTAGAATTTTTCATCTCCACCACTTACACATGACAAGCACATTGGATTGTTGCAAAATTTAACTTAATTTGCTCTACAAACATTAATAAAAAACACCCGAAGAGGAATTATTATAAAATGTTATATCATTCTGGCGAGTTAAAGTTTCTTATACTCCTTAAAAAATAATGACTCAAGTGGTCATTGCAAGAAAATAATAAAAGCAAATATGAATGTAATATTTAATAAAGCCAAAACATCTGGTGAGCTCTGTAGTGAACGAAAGACGGAAACATTTCAAGAAAGCAAAGAAAAATGTTAACCAACACAAAAAGGACAACAAAAGAGAAAGGGGACTCTTGAAAGATTAAACATTTTTTTTTGAACTTTTAGAAAAGCAAAAACATTTATCTTAATCAGTTAGTCATGGTATCTTGACATCGACAGAAAAGACCACTCAATAATTAGTGTCAGGGATATCCCGCTGCGAAGTCTAATAGAGTTAATAACACTACTAGTAAGATTACGAATAATAAAAACGTTCTTCTATCTGAAACTGTGAGAAAAAGAATTTTAAAAAAATTACATTTCGAGAGTGCGAACCTCTTTGAGATCTTCAAGGCTTAGCTGCCTCAAGGCCACAAATAACTGAACACTTTACAGAAATACTAGACGTCAAGACGAGGCTGGTCTCTAATATTCAATGGTAAGATGACTATTATACTTATGAAGTATTGCGTAGTCTTGCTCAAGTGCATGGTAAAGGATCAAGCAATAAGCGTTGGAATTTTTACAATATTAATGGTCAGTGAGATATTTTTGCGTACCGTTGTTTCATGGTGAAGCGTCCATTATATATTTAACTAGTCAATATATATATTTTGTTAGTATCCTTCTTGATACTTACAAATATATATATATATATATATATATATATATATATATATATATATATATATATGTATATGATAGAAATTATTAGGAGGATTTGATAATTATAATTAAGTAATTCATCGAATCTGAAACCTCAACAGAATACAGAAAGCACTGGACGGCCGTTTCGTCCTATATTTGGGACTCATCGGCAGTGCGCATCCACTACCGAGAATTGAAACCCTGACAGTCAGTTAGGTTGTTAAGCAAACATCATACCAACTGTTCCAACAGCGAGCGGCGCTATATTGAGTCTGATTTGCTATCTCTTCGGCTGATGAGTCCCAAATATAATAAACTTGTAAGTTATCATATGAAATCAAAGCAAATAGAAACTTTAAGCAATAACAGTCACGATATACGAAAAATAAGAAGTCGTCAGTTAAAATTGACACCAGGTGGAAACGGGTTAAATATAATTCGAACGTTTTGATAATTTTTTTCGCAGACAGGTGTTTACATTTGCTGACCAAAAACAAGATAAAACTGAAAAGTTACACATTATTTTTATGTGTTTTTCTAAAGTTGGTCAACATTCTATATTATTGATGCAAATGATAATAGTTATAATAGCTGTTTCCATGGAGGGGACATTAATCATTCATATATATATATATATATATATATATATATATATATATATATATATATATATATATGAAGAAATATAGTTTTAAGGTGTGCTATATTTATGGAATAAAGTGTTCAATATCAGAGATAGAGCGTATGTAAATATAATTATAAAAGTGAACATTGAAGCCAACATTCAGCGACGACGATTGCGTCCAGCATGAACAGCCTGTTCACTTTTATATATGGATTAAATTCGACAATTATTTTTATATATCTTCTGTCAATACGTTATTTTTATACATACAAATATTTATTTAAGCAAATGCTCTGTTTATAATAAACAGTAATAAAACTACATTTACCGGCCTGAATGTCCGAGAAATTTCATAGAAAAATATGTCCTCCGACAGCGATCGAAACTGTATCCCACACGGAAGCGTCGTATTGCTTGACGTGCTGTATCATTTAGCTACGTATGTAATATAGATGTATTTTTAACTAATATCTATGTGAGTGTGGGCATAAGTGTTCCTTTAAATGAGGTGAGATTGAACTATGCTCAACTAAATGAATGTAAGCCTTTTTGTTAGCATCGTCGTAGTAAAACCAGCATACATACTAACATTTTTATCAGATATACAATCTTCCCAAAGACATTTAAATATATATATATATATATATATATAATCACAAAGATACATGGCCACTATAATACAAAAATCAATCACAATCCAAAATAATTGAAATACTAATTTACATATATATACATACAAATACCGCCTTCATTTATAAGGCGTTGAACGTTCGTCCATGAACATGGCGCTAACATAATGATTATATATTCCCAGAATATTGAATAAAATAACAATAGTGTACAAAATAAAATCCTTACATTTACCTTGATAAAGTCCCCAGAGGACGAACGCGTCGGTTAACATAAATTTTCAATTTGTCTTTATTCATAGTGTCCTTTTAAAAATATACTCTATCTGACATTTTCATATTCATATATATATATATATATATATATATATATATATATATATATATATATATATATATATATATATATATATGTATTATAAATTAATTTATTTAAAATATGTTTTTTTCGTTACACAGTGATAACGATGTTTCAGAAATGGAAGCTAAAGCCCCTGAATTTAATTTTGTTATTAAACCAAATACATTAGTTCCATTTCCTCGTCAAGCGAATTTTGGAGTAACTTATTTTTAAAAATTTACGGTTGTTATATATATATATTCGACTCTCCCGTCGTATTCGACGTATGAGAGTCAGGCAAATCAGCTTCTAGGAACTAGCACATGTGATTTGATTATTTTGTGCAGAACCATCCACACTTTTTGAAGGGCCGAATGCCACTATGTCCCCAAACGACCCTCCGCAGGTTTTGAATTCAAGATCAGTTGCCATTCAAGGCTATAGAAACTATAGGTGCACCTCCCAAATGATCACTTCCTTGACCTAGCTCAAACATCCCAATGGTGGAAATTTGTTTTACAGCTTATCAGGTTATTTAAAGTTGAAACTTATTTTGGATTGTATGAATAATTCTCAGTTTTTTTTTAGAATGACACTGATTTTTCCAGATAATAACACCCACTACTTAAACCGTAACTAGAGGGAAACAATCCTTCAATCGGGTGAAAACTTGCTTGTATGCTTCAGTAACTCAAAACACAAGTTCGAAACTTTTCATCATCCTTGAGTTGACCATAAATCTCTATCAGTCACGATGAATGGTTACACTTTCAAATAAAGCTCTTTGTACTGAATGTAGTTAGTACTGAAATTCATTCCACACCTCAAGTGGAACTTATATATAATTCATCGCTAAAGATGCTGGGAAAATAATCGGCTCCTTATATTAGTCCAGGAAGTACCTGTCTTTATCTGCATTGATATATATTTACAAGAGTCAGATCAGACCAAAAAGTGGAGTATTTCTGCCATTTCCGGGTTAGAGCTAACCAATCTTCTTCTCAGTTACGACGGTGTTCAAAAGCGTTTACACCACTTTGTAAGCGACGAATTATTTTCCACCCGAAAATCGCATGGAAACAACATCGTAAACATCGTTACTCTGACGAGTTGCATGCTTGATTTGCAGCAGTCCAGCATACCACGTAAGATGGATTGATTCACCCCTAATTCCCTTCGTATTCGACAGGTAATAAGTATGTTCTATTGGAACAGCTCCTTAAGAGCCGCTGCTTTGTGGAACAGTCTCTCGAGAATTAATCTTAACCTCTTAAAATCTGGGGTCAATCGTTATCTATCCTATATATTCTCATAGTGTACAATTCATATGCCCATAAAACAACCCCTTTCAGTAACTCTCTACCTTGAGTTGCTCTTGCACTTTGTATTGAGGGAATAATAGCGTAAAAAAGAAATATCCTCGTAACATTTGTGTAAACTTACTAATATTTTGTTAGTACAACCCTTCGGATGGGCCATTCATTCTACAGCCCTCTTTATGTGTAATACACCAGGACAAGGAAACTTCTTCTCAAGGAGAGAGAGAGAGGGGGGGAGGAGAGGCACGAATGAGAGTGAGTGTTTGCGTGTATAACAGAGAAATATCAAACGTGGGAGACTGAAAATGAAGGAGAAATTGCAGGAGAGAAATAGAGAGTGAGAGAAACTATGAATGACAGAGTGTGTGTATATGAGAGATAGAGAGGGTGAAACTGAGAGATAGTAAGCGGGGGAGGAATAGAGAAACTGGGAGTGTGTTTTCAGCGCTGAACCTGTGGGGTCTTGAAATGTTCATCCTATAGCAATATCGATTTTCCACCCGGAACAGCAACACTACAACGTAACGTGAAATGAACACGAAAAGCTCTCTGTGTTGCAAATACAGATCAATCAGTGTTAAAAAAAAAGTTTCAACAGCAAAAGCACGGTGTACACCGGTTCAAGCCATGATGGTAACTGATACATCTAAAAAGTAAATGTGTTGCGAGGGAGAATATTTCCCTACAAGTTAGGATTCGGCCGTCGGATGAGAGACATAGAAATACTCCTACATCAAGAGGAGTAGCAGGAGGAGCAGTAGCTTCCGCCGAAAACAGTTCGTCACTCACATCTACCCATTCTCTTCCTTAGGCTATACCCATTCTACATTATGTTTCCCTGTACCAAAAAGTAATAAAATTGTTAAACAAGTTCCGGTTTTCTACTGTTGTTTTGATAACTAAGTTACAACAAAATGATAAAACGTTAGCTAGATGAAGACAGCATTGACACTTGCCTAAGTTTATTAGGCTTAGATATGTAATAGTTTAAAATGTGGGAGGTATTTCTGCCGCATCATATATATATATATATATATATATATATATATATATATATATATATGTGTGTGTGTGTGTGTGTGTGTGTGTGTGTAATCCTTCAGCACTATAATCAAATCTCATGTGTTGGTGTTGGGCTGTCGGTTCCGAGGAACTGATTTGCTTGACCCTCATACGTCGTATATATATATATATATATATATATATATATATATATATATATATATATATATATATATATTATATATATATATATATATATATGTATGTGTGTGTGTGTTTATGTATATATATATATATATATGTGTGTGTGTGTCTGTGTGTGTATGTATACAGTAGTTGCCTATGATCTCACATCCCTATCTGTTGTTAATATTTCAAAAAAGGTGATATAAACTGAACTTCACATAGCATATTCTGAATACATATAATTAGAAACATTTATTTTATTTACTTAAGATTTGTATACAACAAATTCTTTACTATGATGGTAAAATTCACCAATGCACACAATGTCACGTAATTTTAACATTTGATTTGGCTCCCTTTAACTTTTGATTTGGCTCCCCCTTAATTTTTGATTTGGCTCCCCTTAATATTTGATTTGACTCCTCTTAACTTTTCATTTGGCTCCCCTTAATATTTGATTTGACTCCCTTAATATTTGATTTGGCTCCCCTTAACTTTTGATTTATATCCACGTTAACATCTGATATAAAACCAACACAGCCTCCCAAATCCACACCTTTTTTTTCAATTAACCGTTCACCTAATATAAATAAGGCCCATACAGCGCCAGATCAAGGGTCTCGTCCCCTACAAATCTATGATATCCCCCACAATCTATGTAAAGAATATATGATATGGGTCCCCCTCAATTCTACTACATCTCAATTTTCATAACGTAGTATTCATATAAAATATAATTTTTTTTGCAACCTAATTATTTCGCGTAATAACCTCTTCCCGATAGAACAACTGAAAATAAAATAACTTTCCGGTTGCTTGTATATTTCCGACTAAGTCTCGTTCTTCCTTAGGCTATACCCATTCTACATTATGTTTCCCTGTACCAAAAAGTAATAAAATTGTTAAGCAAGTTCCGGTTTTCTACTGTTGTTTTGATAACTAAGTTACAACAAAATGATAAAACGTTAGCTAGATGAAGACACCATTGACACTTGCCTAAGTTTATTAGGCTTAGATATGTAATAGTTTAAAATGTGGGAGGTATTTCTGCCGCATCATATATATAGTGACTCTCTTTCCTTGTATCAGGTGAATATTTCGTAAAAAAAAAAATAGATATCGTTGTGATGTTTGTAGATATACAAGGTGAATTTATGCATACATTTTATATAATTAATAAATGAATCTCATTCATTTGTCGAAATTTAATTAAACGAAATAAAAAAAATCATCTCGAAAAGCAGCGTATACAATAAATGTAGATATTTTCGGTCGAGCTCTTTCGGTTATTTGCCGATCAACTTTCAAGATGCCAGGCTTTCATGGTTGGAAGCAGAAATCGTAATTATATATGCTTGTTGCTGGTTTGATATTTATTTCTGCATTACAGAATTTCAGTTTATAGCCGTGTATAACAAGTTCGACAAGTTAAAAAGACAGAACAGAGCACAACGATGTTTTCAGAGTTCAGTTTTTACTTCGGATGTCCTTGGTGTATTGAGACGCCACAGTTTTGTGTCTTTATTCATTGTTTCCTCGTTATATAGCACATGGTTATATTTATTGTGTTACTACAGTGAATATTGTTTTCAAGTTTTTTAAGCACATCTTCGTATGAAGCATGTTAAAACTGACAGCCAGACGCAAAAAAAAAATGGAAAGAAACAGAACGTTCATAGAATGTCGTCTAAATCTATCAAGACTAGGGGTTGGCAAAAGAATCTTCAGAATTCTCGCAAAGTTCAAATCCTGAATTAATGATAGCGCTACTTTCTTTTTTCTTTATGTGCAGTGTCCCTTTAAGGTGTAGGAGATCATGGTTTTCTCCAGAACTTTATATCCTTCGTAGCTTTAAATAATTGTTTGTCTTCTTGATCTTACCAAATTCTCCACTTCACTTTTCCTCATTACATATCCCAGAAATTAGAACCGTCTTTTTCTTCGAATTCCAGTCGAATCCATTATATTCACTTACGTGCAAATACCCTTGGGAAAGGTATGAATTCTCTTCTCCCTCCACCTATGGGTAAATAGCAGGACAGACAGAGTTCTATAGCCTTGGATGGCAACTGGCCTACCGCAGAAAGAAATGACAACCTACTGCAGGAAAAAAATCTGCCTCGTCAGTCACGTATCGAAAGATACGTAGTCACCTAAGCGTGTATCATGCATAGCACAAAACTGACTGATGTGCTAATATCCTTGGGAAAGGTATGAATCATCTCCTTCTCTCCACAGCAATGAGTAAATAGCAGGACAAACCGGCTTCTATATCCTTGGATGGCAACTGTTCAACCGAAGAAAGAAATGGCAACGTACTGCGGGAAAAAAATCTGCCTCGTCAGTCATGTATCGAAAGTTACATGATCGCCCAAGCGTGTTATTTTTATTTGTTCAATAGATTCTTAATACCCTTCTGTAGAACAACACCTTTGTTAACTTCTCTTTTTTCATCTGTGATGAAATTGTCCAGCATTCATTACCATATAGGAGGATTGTTATTACATTGCGTTCCAGCGCATTTTTCTTTCCTTCTTCCCATCTAAAACAGGTATTTTTTGCTATACCAATTCCCCTTCGGATGTCTGTGCCACATCGTCTATTATAACACTTGGACAGTTCATTTGACCACTTTTGGTAAAGCGAATCACCAATGGTTAATTTCTGAATGGGTTTAACAAATTCAAGATTTACGGGGTTTTATTTATTTGTCAAAGCTACATTGACAAGACCCATTTGTCTTGATATGTTGCAGTAATCCCTTGAAACCAAGTTGCCTGCAGAGGGAATAATTTGCTTTGTCAAAATGCGGTTGAACGATGACTAACGGTTAAATAATTTATAACTTCAATGTGTTGCATTAAAATAGACAGGGGCTTTGTGGACCCGTTATATTTGCATCTATCTGTGTCGATGTAATTGAATCTTCAACTGAGGACGTTAGCGAGAAGATGGTTACTGGAAAGGAAACGTTCTTTTTTTTTATTTGACAATTTTAGTGAAAACATTAAACATGTCACTTCATTTTATTTTACGACATTTGAAGAGATAAGAACCATGATAACATCTGTAACAGGGCTTCTGTTTTCATACATTATGCAAATGAAAAAAAAAAAACTATGAATGAACAGGAAGGAGAAAAAATGGGGTTGTTTAAAAATAACAAGATGAATATGATGGCGTAGCGAAAAAAAGAGGAAGAATTCAATGGAAACGAAAATAAATATGAAACGTTAAAGAAGAAGAAAATATAGATGAGAGAGGAGGAAGAAAAAGAAGGACAATTAGTAGCCAAGAAACGTGAATAAAACTGCCGAGGAAGAAAAACAAGAAAAAGATTTTGGGTCGATGCAAAAGTGAAGAAAACGAGAGATAAAATGAAAGTAGAGGAATAACTAAGAAAGTGAGGCAGAAGAAGTGAGAACGAGTATAAAAGAAAGAAAAAAGAGTAGAACAAGATGAGATAATAATAATAATGATAATAATAATAATAATAATAATAATAATAATAATAATAATAATAATAATAATGATAATAATAATAATAATAATAATAATAATAATGATAATAATAATAATAATAATAATAATAATAATAATAATAATAAGAGAGAAAAGAGGAAGAAGAGAAAAAGATGAAGTGACAACAAAACGAGAAAGTAAAGAAGGAGGAGAAGCAAAGGATAGACGGTTAAGAGAAGAAGAAGATGATGAGGAAAAAATTAGAATGTGTCATTCAACGAGCCAATTACTCACTGTAGCTTTGCTCAGTAACAGTTTCAGTCGTTCATAATCAACAGTCTCTTTTGAATCTCACTAAATATAGTTTTTTAGAGTATGTCCTGTTTAGATAGTGTCGTTAAAGGTCGCGTCTCTTGTTAGGAAATTTCATTGTTTTTTTTTTAGCGACACAGACAAAACTTTCCCCCAAATACTTCTTCTACGTCGGAAAAAAAAAGATAAGTTTACTTGACGACCGATATTCGTCTTCATAATTTCATGTGGAATTATTTTTCTGATTTTTGAATCTCTTTTCGCTAAGACTTCTAAACGACTTCCTAGAGTTGTCTGACTACACTAACAAAGAGCTGATTAACCTTTAAATACACTTCTAAAATTTCTCTAATATTATACAAATGTTGGTACGTCCTGGGTATGACAATAAAGTACATCCGCGTCCTGTATAAGACGATAAACTACGTCCAACAGCAAGGCCTCTGACAGGAGGTTTTGAGGAGCGTGGAACCACCTCTTAATTGCTGGTGTTTCCAGGAACACCCTTTCTCGTGGTGGTAGCACCTGTTAGGGTCCCAGCTATGGGTAAATAGTTAACACCCAAACTTGTGTAAAAATAGTTTTTAATACCAGACATTACTTTGTAATAAAAAAAATTATTATCAGCAATAATTTTCGAAGGAAAAATTATTATCAGTAATACTTAAAATAAAATACCAGCAATACAAACAGTTATACATTCTTTGCAAAAAATATGACCAGATATAGATTTTTTCAAGGAAAAATATTCCCAGAAAAAGATTTTTGAAGAAAAACATATTACCAGCAATAAAAATTTTGTCGGCATTAAATAATCCATTGAGGTTGATATGCCGTAAAACAAAATAAACCAAACCAAACCAAACAAATGTTGGCCCTTGGAATTTTTTATACGTTAAGCTAATATAATCAAGAAACCTGCTGGTAAAATAGAGAGAAAAATAATTAGAAAAAAAAAAAGAAAAATGAAATAGTAAAGACATTTGATAAGAGAGACGAAATGTGTTTGGATCAAATAAATCTTTAAAAAATCTAAAACAGCAAGTTGCTGTTTTGACATGAATAATGTTATACTGTTAACCTCCACTTACAGAGTTTTTCTGGTTCAAGCAATGGACCGTAGATTGTAAGTATTTACAACCATTACCATAAAGTTCTAATCAGGGCAATAAAATCCAGAAGAAGCAACAGTTGTTGATAGCGAATCTGTGACAGGCAAGAACAGTTGGATAGAAAACCAGAATTGTAACCCAGGGATCACCAACTGTAAGTATGACGCACTGGTCTCTGAGAACCCACCCCCAACACCAGAGACAAAATATTCGTAGGTACACCGATAAGTCCGTAACTTTTAATGAAATCCTCATTTATTGTACAAAACAAGTTTATTTTACAACATAATCTTCTTTCCATGTAATTCCAATGCACCTTAAAATTTCTGCGTAACATTTTCTACATTATATTTCCATACTTGCTTCATTTTGGCGTCACCAATCCATAGCTTGCATCTTAGGTTATCCCTAGCAAGTCCCGTTCATGGTATTCTCACCATCCTTCTGTAGAACAATATTTGCCAGTTTACAAAATTATTGATATTCTTGATATATATAGCGCTTTAACTATATATATATATATATATATATATATATATATATATATTAACTATATATATATTAACTATATATATATATTATATATATAATTTATTTATTCAAAAATTGTAACGAACACATTTTATAATTTTCGAGTAAATAATATTTGCTCTACTCTGTATTGAGCACACTTTTAAGAATAGTATTTGTGGTTATTGGAATTTATTACGCCTACACCAATCCTATACTTGTATATATATATATATATATATATATATATATATATATATATATATATATATATGTATGTATATATATATATATATATATATATATATATATATATATATATATATATATATATATATATATAAATATTTAAAGACATTTATAATATGTTTAACGTTCTTTTTATAGATACAAGTATTTAAGCAACTGCGCTGTTTTATAATAAACAGTATTAAATAACATTTACCGGCTTTAAATAAGTTGTCGGACTATGTTCAATTCAAAAATATATATATATATATATATATATATGTGTGTGTGTGTGTGTGATGTCAACGAATACCCGTTGCCACTTTTGTGATGTCAACAAATACTCGTAGACACTTCCGAAATGCTCGTTGTAGTAGAGACTTTGTAATCGCAGATACAATTATAGTAACCCCGTTGAACAATACTGGTGTCAGACACTTTCGAATAACACTCGCACTAATAGTACTTAGTACATAGTACATTAACCACCGAAGAGTGAAATATTATAGTGAATAGAGTATATATAAGTATAATAAGTATAGGGAATAGGGCTCCGCTTTGTAATAGGGGACAGAGTAGAAATGGTGATCCGAATAGTAAGAGAGGATAGAGTAGAAATGGATCATTTAGACTTCCTACTTATGGATTTATCTATGGTCACGTGTACAACTTAATTCAAAAATAGGATCGCCTGTGTTTGCTCACTGGCGATATATATTCAAACTCAAGTGTTGGCAACGGCACTTTATTCTATGTAACACACACACACACACACACACACACACACACACACACACACACACACACACATATATATATATATATATATATATATATATATATATATATATATATATATATAGGGTAATTCATCGAGTCTAGAAGAATCCCCAACAGAATGCAAAAAGCTTCGGACAGCTTGGGACTCTTCAGCAGTACGCAATTCATTCTCCACTCGATGAATTCCTATGAATGATTATTCAAATCCCCTACATACCTATCACATATATCCTTGGTTGATCCAGGTTCTAATGATCTGGAGGGAGCTGCTTCGTGAAAGAAGACGTTGCTCTTGGGGTTAGAGCCCCAAGAGCAACGTCTTGGTTATGTATTGGATGAGTATCACCACCGGAATCTAATGAATAGCTGCTCTATATTGAGTCTAGTTAGCTTCTTCTTCGTTACCGAGTCTCATTGGTCCAGTGATATGACACATGAGTTCTATCGTAACGGTCCGGGTTCGATTCTCGCTAGTAGATGCACACTGTTGAGGAGTCCCCAAAAGGACAAACAGCCGTCCAGTGGTTTTCTGAATTCTGTTAAGGATTCTTCTAGTCTTGATGAATTACTATGAATGATTATACAAATCCCCACAAAGTTCTTATATATATATATATATATATATATATATATATATATATATATATATATATATATATATATATATATATATATACACGAAGGTAAGTAAAAAATAATCTGCACTTTTGGCATAACGTATATTTAGACAGAGAGGGAGGTATCGGTGCTCGCACCGAGGCCAGCGCAACCAACGGTTGCGGGGGATATGGGCAATTTTTTATGTTGCTTACTACTTGCTTAGTTTCGGTAGGACATCTTTCGCTATTCCAATGTGCCTTCGGATTTCTGCGTCACATTTCCACTATTATAACACTTCGCAGGTAATTTTCCTGAACTGATTTTTTTTGTTGACATTTCCATTTTGTAGCTCGCATCTTGGACTGTCTTTGCCATACATTTTGTCTTACAATTGATCGTTAGTCCATTCTTGCTGCTTTCTTTTACTGGCTTGTCTAGAAGTTCCTGCAGTTTTCTTCTGTGTATGCCATTAGTATGGTGTCATCTACATGCCTTGTGTTGTCAAGATTGTGCCTAACAATAATAAATCCTTGTTCAACTTCTAATTCTCTTGAGATTGCGTCATTAAATAAACCCGGTGAGAATTCGCTTCCTTGTTTTCCACCCTTTTATATTTAATGTGGTTATTCAATTTATTTTCTGTCCGTATGCCGGCTGTTTATCTCCAGTATATATTTTGGATTAGTCTACTATTTTTCCCAAATAATGTTTCCTTAGCAGTTCAACTAGATCTTTGTGTAATACCTTATCAAATGCTTTTGTACAGTCTATCAAACATGGACATACGTTCTTCTGAATTTCTCTTGCTGTCTATAATATCATTCTGATCACAAATATTACATTTCTTGTTCCAGTGTCTAACAAAATCACATTGTTCTTGCTTTTTCCGTTCTAATTCTGATACATGCTATTTTCAACAGAATCCGGATGATAAGCTTAGTTATGTGGCTTATTAAACTGATTCTCTGATAGAGTTCGCATTCATTAGGTAACACTAGGAAGATGTAGGTACTAAGTTCTTCTGGTATTTCGCCACTTGCTTAAAGCCGTTAGGTATATCATGTGCTGTTTTCTCTTGTCTCTCTTTCCCTCTATTCGACCTGTGAGTGTCTAATTCTCCAGGCCCTCCTTCCTCGTTATGTGTCCCAGAAATTTCAGCTGACTCTTTCTGATGTTAAGTATAAGACTCTTCCTTGTTTGCAACCTCTCTAAGATCTCATCGTTGCTCATACGCTCAGTCCATGATATCCCTAGCAGCCTTCTGTAGAACCACATCTCTGTAGCTTCGAGTCTCTTCTTGATCATTTCTTCACATTTTCTTTTTTTTAGAAATAGCTCAATAATTAAAATTTGAGCTAATGGACTTTTAACAGCAATATTAGCACGCATTTCTAAAATTATAAAATAATTCCTTAAAAATTGATTGAGTGTTCTGAAAATTTTGGTAAATTCCGAAGTATAAATGTTATTAAAAAATAAAAAAAAATAAAAAATGTAATTTAAAAAAATAAAAAATAAAAATAAAAAGTAAAAAATAAAAGATAAATTTAATTTAAGAAAACAAATATAAAATAAAAATAAAATAAAATTAAATGTGATTTAAAAAATAAAACAAATAAAAAATAAATGTGATTTACAAAATAAAACATATAAAAAATAAGAAATAAATGTGATTTTAAAAATAAAACAAATAAAAATGAAAAATATATATGATTTAAAAAATAAATAAAAAATAAATATGATTTAAAAAATAAACAAAAAATAAAAAATAAATGTGATTTAAAAATAAAACAAATAATAATTAAAAAATTAATGTGATTAAAAAAATAAAAAATGTGATTTAAAAAATAAAGCAAATAAAAAATAAATGTGATTTAAAAAATAAAAAATAAAAATGAAATAAAAATAAAAATTAAATGTGATTTAAAAAATAAAACAAATAAAAAATAAATGTGATTTAAAAAATAAAACAAATAAAAAATAAATGTGATTTAAAAAATAAAAATAAAAATAAAATAAAAATAAATAAGAAATAACTGTGATTTAAAAAATAAAACCAATAAAATAAATTTGATTTACAAAATAAAACAAATAAAAAATAAAAAATAAATGTGATTTAAAAAAATAAATGTGATTTGAAAAATAAAAAAATAAAAATAATAAATAAATGTGATTAAAAAAAAAAAAAATTTGATTTAAAAAATAAAACAAACAAAAAATAAATGTGATTTAAAAAAAATAAAAAATTCGTACATCCATCCATTTGTCATTGTTCCGCTAATTCATTCTATTTTTCATTCTGTGTTTTATCATTCCATTTTTCTTTCTCTATAATGATTTTTTTTCATTATTTTCCTTTAACATTTCACTTATCAGTTTTTAGTATATCCTAATATTCTTTCTTTTTATTTCATGACGTTTTTTTTCTTTGTAAATAAATGCGTTCATAATTTTTTATTCCTTCTATTTTGATTTATTCGTTTATCCTTCTAATTTTCCTTCTTTCATTACCTTATTTATCTTTCCAGTTCTCATTCTTCCCTTTTTTCTTTATTTTATCTGATTTCATTCCTTTAATATGTTTTTTCTTCGTTACTTCTTTTCCTCATTAGTCCTGTATTTCTCGTTTTCCATTGATTTTTAATTCTTCTTTTTCTTCTTCTTTTTCTTTTTCTTCTTTTCTTCTTCTTTTTCTTCTTTTTTTCTTCTTCTTCTTCTTCTTCTTCTTCTTCTTTTCTTCTTCTTTTTCTTCTTCTTTTTCTTCTTCTTCTTTTCTTCTTCTTTTTCTGCTTCTTTTTCTTCTTCTTCTTTTCTTCTTCTTTTTCTTCTTCTTTTTTTCTTCTTCTTCTTCTTCTTTTTCTTCTTCTTTTTCTTCTTCTTCTTTTCTTCTTCTTCTTCTTCTTTTCTTCTTCTTTTTCTTCTTCTTCTTTTCTTCTTCTTCTTCTTCTTTTCTTCTTTTTCTTCTTCTTTTCTTTTTCTTCTTCTTTTTCTTTTTCTTCTTTTCTTCTTCTTTTTCTTCTTCTTTTTTTCTTCTTCTTCTTCTTCTTCTTTTCTTCTTCTTTTTCTTCTTCTTTTTCTTCTTCTTCTTTTCTTCTTCTTTTTCTTCTTTTTTTCTTCTTCTTCTTCTTTTCTTCTTTTTCTTCTTCTTCTTTTCTTCTTCTTCTTCTTCTTCTTTTCTTCTTCTTTTTCTTCTTCTTCTTTTCTTCTTCTTCTTCTTCTTCTTCTTCTTTTCTTCTTCTTTTTCTTCTTCTTTTCTTTTTCTTCTTCTTTTTCTTTTTCTTCTTTTCTTCTTCTTTTTCTTCTTCTTTTTTCTTCTTCTTCTTCTTCTTCTTCTTCTTCTTTTCTTCTTCTTTTTCTTCTTTTTCTTCTTCTTCTTTTCTTCTTCTTTTTCTTCTTCTTTTTTCTTCTTCTTCTTCTTCTTTTTCTTCTTTTTCTTCTTCTTCTTTTCTTCTTCTTCTTCTTCTTCTTTTTCTTCTTCTTTTCTTCTTCTTCTTCTTCTGTTCTTCTTCTTTTTCTTCTTATTCTTTTCTTTTTCTTCTCCTTTTTCTTTTTCTTCTTTTTTTCTTCTTTTTCTTCTTCTTTTCTTCTTCTTCTTCTTCTTCTTTTCTTCTTCTTTTTCTTCTTCTTTTTCTTCTTCTTCTTTTCTTCTTCTTTTTCTTCTTCTTTTTTCTTCTTCTTCTTCTTCTTCTTTTCTTCTTCTCTTTCTTCTTATTCTTTTCTTCTTCTTTTTCTTCTTCTTTTCTTCTTCTTTTCTTCTTCTTTTTCTTCTTCTTCTTTTCTTCTTCTTCTTCTTCTTCTTCTTCTTCTTCTTCTTCTTCTTCTTCTTCTTCTTCTTCTTCTTTCTTGGTTTTCTACCTTTCGTTGCTTTCAATACTTTTCCCTTTTCTTTCCATGACTTATTTTTTTACTAAAAACGCACACACGCAGTGTTATAACACCTAGCGGTTATAATATTATATCTTGCTTAGGCTTACTCGCCGACTGACTCCAACAAGCTGGTATTTACTCAGTCTGGCCACTAACTCGAGATGTGACACAAGGTCAAGTTTAGTGTGGGGAATAATGCACCTATTTTTTCAAGTTTCTCTAATTCTTCGTTGACTTGAACCAATGCTGCGAACAGTGCACTACGTTTCGGTTTAAACACCGGCGTCGGTCATTTTTTTCACTTCAAATTTCACTTTGACTTTGGAACACCGAACAACTCATCCAACAGAACATCCGGAAACATTTTTTCAGTTCTTCCTTTAGATTTTCATACTTTTGTTTTAAACTGGTCGCTTGTCCACTTACATTTTTTGCAATAAATATTTATAGGTAAATACAACAACTCAAATAATTCCATCCAGTGAGTACCGAATAAGTTTGTAGTGTTTTTAACATATTTTTTTTACACATTTGTTACTAGTCATTAAACTAATAAAACATAATTTCCTACCAAACACGCTACGTGCGATTTTTGAAGTTCTTTTTAATGTAGATTTTAATATAGGTTTTGTTTTGCTTTCCATGTGGCTTCATTAATTATTGTGATATCACTACCAGTGTCTAGCTGCAGTTTTGCATCCACATTTTCACATGCACAAATTTTCATTGGTTTTCTGTAATTATTTTTTCCGTCACAACGCTGTGTGCGAAATTTTTCTACGAGAACTTGATTTAGTTTTACAGTGTGACTTTTATGTCTTACTTTTCCACACTTGTAGCACTTTGAATTCTTAAATGCATAGTCATTTCCGAGATGTAACCTTCCACATCTGAAACAGAGATTAATTTTTCTCCTTCCATATTTTTATTAGCTTTTATTTATACACATTTTTATTCAATTTCTTCTGTACCACGTTTCAGATTTATGATTCTCTGACATTCGTCCGATATTTCTTGCCGTTTTAGTTTTGGATTCTGTTCAAGTTTCGTTAGAATTCTTATTTCTGCGTCTTTTTTTGCCGTTAGCACTTGAACGAATATTAACCCTTTAAACATATCCGGAATCAATTCATTTAATTTGAATCTTTCAGACCTCTTGTTAACGATTCCAGTATATGTGACAAAATGATCGTTATCTTTTTTGTCCGATACATACACTTCCAACAAGTATTGAATAACGAACTTTTCTCGCTATTTTACCGTTTCCTCAAAGAAAAAGTCTCCTGTTTTTCTTTCGGTAGTACAATATTATAGTATTTTGTATTTTTCATGTTCTGCTGGCGCTAACTTTCTCAACAAAAGTCTTGTTTATTTTGTTACTGGATAAGTGGAAATAGTTATATTTTAAATTCTTCTTAAATTTTCTACTCCATGGCCTTAAGAAGAATTTCAAATATAAACGTCCACACCTATCCAATAACAGTTAGTGTAACACAATAAACCGAAGATACGTTTTTAGCTATAAAGCTCTATTGATTAGCGCAGTAGCACTTAACACACATGGCCTTGAGGTTGCGTTCTAGCATGGGACAGACTGTCGCCTCCCGGTGTTGACTTCAGTTTCCACACTTATATTTACACACGCTCTATCCCTGATATTTAGCACTTTTACACATAAATATAGTATACCTTAAAACAATATATTTTTATTGCATATATATATATATATATATATAGTGTTCTGATTTGTAAAGCAGTTACCTCTTCAAGTCTCAATTCTTTTCAAATCTGTTATACTTTTTTAGGAAATAGCTGACTGAACTGAGTCGGAAATACGAAGCAAATATTCCGTTTGCGAAGATTCTTTAGACATTTTTACGAAAGAAGAAAAGAAGTGAAAAGAAATCAATGTTAGAAGTAAATGAATCGTTTCGTGTTTTATGTTTCCCACTCCTGGCATATTTTTTCTCAAATGGTGTAGAACTTTATCGTTCCTGAAATGCAGGCTCTTTCGAACCAAATAAGCGGGATTGAAAAGAAAAAGGAATTCAATTGTTTCGTGGACAGGGGTTCCTTTTGTTTCCTTTAGATGCAAAAATGTGAATATCTGCCAATGGGCTTCCGGATAGTCAATCAAAATTCTTAGTTAAGAAATATCTATGTATACTTTTATCCACTTCTGAGAAAACGAGCCAATAGCAACTGATTTGAAAACGGATATAAATTCGTTAGCGGCCTGTACATTCTCAGTCGCTCCTTTTTTATATTCGCAGAGTAATGGTTGAAGAATTGGATTTTATTTAATGATTCTGGCATAACAATTTATGTAATGAAGATTGCATTTTTGATTTGATTTCTACGTACTCTGCCATATCTAATTGTTTTTTTTTGTTAAATTTTCAGACGTAAGAGTAACTCAAGGTAGAGAGTTTCTGAATGACGCTGTTGTATGGACGTATGAAGGAAAAGTAAATGCAGATTATGTGAATATAATAAATAACGGTTAACCCTAAACTTGAAAAGGTTAAGATTCTAGTAATCTAGGAAGAATCCTCTCGGGAGTCTGATCCAGGAAGTACAGGCTTATGGGTTGGATCTATCTGAGTCGAATTTTCTCCTTACTAATAAAATACGAAGTAAATGAATGGTTCGATCCTGTGTATGTGGCATGGAAGGTCCTAGGTGTAAGGGTTTGAACTGGTGGAACTAAAGAAGGTATTCTGACTATTTGCCCTGTAAAAAGTTATAGAGTAGCGAGAGGCTTGTGAAGGGGAGGTAGGGATGAAAATAATTTAAGGCCGCGTACACGCTGGAAAGTTCAGATTGGGAAGCCCCAGCACCAAAATGACAGCAATATTCCATTTTGGCGCCAGATCTGATTGCTGTGATGATAGACAGTGGCAGGAGGATCCGGGTGCTTTCTATGGCGGTACAAGGAAACGTTTTTATAATTTATTGTTATGCTTTTTCTCCCAACTTTCTGATAGGCCAGATCAACCTGAATAAAATAATGAGATGCAGTGGCTTGTTTTGCTTTGTTAAGTGAAATGAAAGTTCAGAGTTGAAATTGGAATCCTCAGTTTCGAACTTATATGCTAGTATGTCATTTTACTTTCGATGATGCGAAGACTATGAATTTTGAACGTGTTTAGGGAGTACGAGGTCTTGTGAAGCGAGTGTTCATTATCATGTGCATTAAGAGAAAGCAAATTAAGCATAAATGAATATAGATTTATTGAACACCAAGTCACAGTAAAACGATAATAACCACTTATGGTTCGGGATAATTTTTAATTGGCGTTTATAGTGTAAACTGATTAATTGTCACTAGGTCTGAAGTAAATGTGAAATCAGTTGAAATAAATGGATTATGTATACTTCTATATTGATTTTTCTTGCCATTTTATGTTTGAAATCTTCATAATTGAATTGTACCGATATCCTACCTCCCCTGCTTATTATTAAACTGAATCACATATAATTAGCGTTTTTAATAATTAATTGATAATAATTAATTAATAATTATTTAATAATAGTTAATTAATAATTATTAATAATTACCGTTTTTCTTTATCAACCTCTTTGTTCAAATCATAAAGTACAATAACATTTTATTCTGTTATTTGCAACGACTTACCGCCATTTATCATTCCGTTGGTTTTGACGTGAAATAGTCTTTAATAGGGAAAACCATCTCTAATGAAAACCTTTAATAGGGAAAACCATCTCTAATGAAAACCTTTAATAGGGAAAACCATCTCTAATGAAAACCAACTTAAAGAGTTCTAACGAGATGGTTTTCCCTATTAAAGCGTTTTGCAGCGATCGAAAAACGAAATAATCGGTTGATGTAAGACCAGGCAAATATGGCGGATGGAGTAGAACAGACCAACAGAGTTGTAAACATTGCTTGTGTGCTATTCTTGCTGTATGTGACCTTGCGTTGATTTTGACCATAGAAATGGCTTTTTAGCAGATGTTTTGCTCCTCTGAACGACTTATTCGCAACAATTAAGTGTAAACACTCCACCAAATATGTTATCTTAGATGTGCTATTAGTAATCTGATTATAACGGATCGAGCTTTGTCAAAGTCACTTAAATCTTTTTAATTCCCATAACTGAAAAATTCAGCGCATTAAATTAAATTAGTCGCGGTTGAATTAAATGTTTTTATACTTCTGACTCTGATATGTGTAATTTTTACAAAACAATAACAGTCATTCTTGTCATATGCCGCTGGTTTCTTTTGGCTCATCAGTATACTGACTCAAATGTCTAATCTGATAATATTACTATCCGTTGACCCATGACTTTTCATATATATTAGGTCATCCCATAACTTCTGTCCGAATTTTAACTTTTTGGTAAAATGAACGAAATTTAAAGAGTATTTTATAATGTCTAATAAAGCTGAACATTATTTTTATGTTTAGATGCATTTAAATCGATCAAATTTTATTTCAGAGAACAATAAAATTAAATTTTGTTTGATTAAAACCCTGCTAACATGGAAGTACCCAAGAATCATTTGAGGCACATAATGCTTTATGAGTTCAAGAAAGGAAACTCAGCAGCCGAAGCGGCTAGAAACATTCACTCAGTTTATGGAGAGGAATGTGTGAATGAAAGAACTTGCAGAAGATGGTTTGCAAAATTCAGAGGTGGAGATTTCACCCTTGAAGATGAAGATCGAACCGGACATCCAGTTGAGTTTGATGAAAAGCTTCTTGAAGCAGCCCTTGAAGAAAATCTTGCTTTATCAGTTGAGGAAATGGCAGTGGTTCTCAGTTCAAACCATACAACTGTTCATCGTCATCTTCAACAACTTGGAAAAGTTCCTAAACTTGGAAAATGGGTGCCTCATGAATTGTCTGAAAACAACCTCAAATCCCGAGTTGACATCTGCTCTTCTCTCCATTCTCGCCAACTTGTTTCACCTTTTTTGGATAGACTTGTGACTGGCGACGAAAAATGGATCTTTTATCGAAATGTTAAGCGTCGTAGACAGTGGCCTTGTAAAGGGCAAGGACCCCAGCCACAGCCGAGAAGAGAACTTCATGGGCAAAAGGTTCTTCTTTCAATCTGGTGGGATTGCCAAGGAATAATCCACTTTGAATTCTTACCACCTAATGCAATAATTAATGCTCAAATATACTGTCAGCAATTAGAGCGTTTAAACTAAGCTTTGAGGAAAAAAAGACCTGCTCTAGTGAATCGAAACGGGTGATGTTTCATCAGGACAATACGCGACCACACACAGCAAGAATCACGTCACAAAAGATCGAAGAACTTGGTTGGGAGAAAATTCCTCATCCACCTTATTCTCCCGACCTTGCTCCTTCAGACTACCATTTGTTTCGTAGTTTACAGAATCATTTGGAAGAAACAGCTTTTGTAACACAGGAAGAGGTTAAAACTGATATTTGTGAGTTCTTCGAATCAAAGCCAAAAGAATATTACCGTAATGGAATTAGTAAGCTTGTTAATAGATGGATGGAAGTCATAGATAATCAGGGAAAATACATTGTTGATTGAATCTGTAATTAAATGTAACATTTGGTCACTTGTTTTCTTTATCCAAAATTCGGGCAGAACTTATGGGATGACCTGATATATATATATATATATATATATATATATATATATATATATATATATATATATATATATATATATATATATAATCGAATTCCGGTAGAATCCAGTACATTCACTTACGTGCTAATACACTTGGGAAAGGTATGAATCCTCTTCTCAGTCCAGATATGGGTAAATAGCAGGACAGACTGCTTTCCATAGCCTTGGATGACAACTGGTCTAGGAGAAGGACAACTCTGAATTCAAAACGTGCGGAGGGTCGTTTGGAGACATTGTGGCACGTAGTGCACCAGGTTTTCTGTATTCAGCCCTGGGCATAGATACACTTTTATTTTATGCAAAACAAATTAAACCTTCGAAAAATGTGATTGGTTCTGCACAAAACTTTCACCTCTATAATCAAATCATATGTGCTGGGCTGTCGGTTCCTAGGAACTGAGCTGCCTGATACCTCATACGTCGAATACAACGAGAGAGTCCACCATATATATATATATATATATATATATATATATATATATATATATACATATATATATGTGTGTATGTGTGTGTGTGTGCTTGTGCGTGTGTATATGTGTGTCTGTGTGTGTGATATTAAATCCGTAAGTGGTAAGTATAGTCCAAGTAGGTCTTCTTAATATGTAATATTAAGAAGATAGATCCGTGAAAAGAGCTCAATGTGGTCTGATTTCGTAGATATTAAAAACTTATCTGTCGAAATAAATGTATATTATTATAAAATTTTATTATATATATATATATATATATATATATATATATATACGTTTGTGTGTGTCTGTCTGTGTGTGTGTGCGTGTGTGTTTAAACAGTTTTTGTATACAACCCTATTTGATTATCTCACCTGTGGTTTAAATAGCAGATTAAGCTTGGCACTGAACCTTTTTTGACAACCAGTCTAGGAAAAGGAAAACGTTGATTTCCAAAACACGGGTGTTGAAACACCGGTTCTCATCCGATCACCGAAAATAAGCAATGTTGAACCTTGTCAGTACCTAGATGGGTGACCACTCAGGAATACCAATGGATCGAAGTTTAGGTGCGCGTTTTGTGTAATGGATAACAAGCCGAGTTCGAATTCCTATTCGAGTTCGTTACATCCATTTATGCACCTTGGGAAAGGTATGAATCCTCCTCTTCTACTCTCCGCCATGGGTTAAATAGTAACATTCGTAGCAGAAAATAATTTTTATCTCTCAAAAATTCTTCTAATCAAATAATATTTCTTCGGATTTAATAAGACGTATAAAACAATCACTGAATCAAATACCAGACAATTTGGAAAACTACGGAAAATCACTTCATAAGAATTTATCCTAATTCAGTGATAATAGAGAAGAGGAAGCTGTGAAGAGCCATGATCGACTGAGTTGTGAAAAGATCTGATATTAAAAATAGAATTTTCATAATTTTCTTTATTCCTTCTATATTTCAAAGAAGCGCTGAGCATATAAACACTTTTTTTATTTTATGCAAAACAAATTAAACGTTTAATATCTTTTTAACGTCATTTTCTTTGTTGAGAATTTTAAAAAAAATGGAGGCAGAAATATTATCGATCGTTTCTGGTTCAGGGTTTTTTTTTCCTGAACAGAGGCAAATATTTTGCGTGGACGGAAAAGAACGAAAAGATAGGATTTCTTTTTTTTTTTTTTCTTCGATCAATTTCCCAAGAAAACAACTTTTTGAAGTTAGGGTTAAATCTGTAACCATCAGATTAGAGCCACTAATCTGACGTTCATAATATCTTTGTGTTGATGCAAAAGTTTCCAGCATGTTTTTGACAAAATCTTTTATTCATAGAAGTTGATATTATTATTCAGATAGAATATTTTCAAGGTTTTCTGTGCCCTCGCACCACCTTTCATCTAAAATGCATATTTCGTATTAAGCTGATGCAAGCATTTCTCGCGGTTTTTGCCAACATGTTTTATTCATATAAATTCTTTAACATCATTATTCAGTCATCAAAGCGTTCTCTTTTACTTTTTGTACCCATTAAAAGAAATTGTTTATTCCATTAAATGCTACGTGTTTTAATTTGAAGAATCGATAAAGCAATATGAGCTGCCTGAAATCAAAACTATAAACAGGTCTGCAAAATACTCTACATGTATAAGAACATCTCAACCAAGCTTAATGAGCGCTTCCTGTATTACATTTCTAGTAATTCATTCGATAGATCTGTGTCTTATGTTTAGATTCTAGCAATTAGTAAAGAACAATTTTATTTAATCTAACCAGTCGTCCTGGGCATGACGATAAACTACATCCAGGCGTCTGATCGGGAGGTTTTGAGAGCGTTGAACCACTTCTTAATTGCTGTTACACCCAGGTGCTAGCTGACCTGGGGTGCTAAAATAGTTAACCTCCAAATAGGCAAATAGTAAAGCCCCAAACTGCGGTCAAAACATTATGAAAGTATAAAAAAATCTTTGTATATTAAAAACAACAGCAATATTATTTTGGAAAAAATATTACCAGCAATACATTTGACTCCACAAAACGCTTCTTTTTAAAAACACCTTAATGAAACCTACATACTGATTTCTTACAAAGAATGCATACTCTATTGATACGAACCTATCTTAAAAATTGTCCGCATTAAATAACCCATTGACGACGTTAAATGTCCCATAAGCAGGGACGGCGTCTTGGATTGAGGAATCGGAGAGCCGAGTTCGAATTCTAGTCGGATAACATTCGTGCTAATATCCTTATGAATTCTCTTCTACTCCTCACAGCTATGGGTAAATATTAGGACAGATTGGGGTTCTATAACCTTGGGAAACTCTGAATTCAAACCGACCTGGAGAAGTTTGGGCTCCGTCAGGCTATCTTGCCCAAGAAACATCACTTCTGCCGCGTCTACGGTGCATGTGGTTTCCCTACTGATGTGTCACGGGAGGATTCGTGATCGTGAGGATATGCCCGTAAAGCAACTTAATCTGACTAAATAAAGACTTTTTCTTTCAGTAAAATTTCGTTTCTAAGTTTACATATTAAATGTTCTCCTTCATCTCACGACAGGTTTCTTCGTTTTTGCCCCTCGCAATAAATTCATTAAAATCTCGCTTTCATTCACGACTCTATCTTTCCATTTTTCATTCTTCCGTTTAATTTTATATTTAAATTCGTTCAATTCTTTGTGTCTTTTATCTTCTCTCATTTTCTTCCTAACTTCTTTTCCCTGTTATTACTGTATTTCTGTTTTTCAATGACTTTTACTAGATTTCTTTGTAGTTTTCTTCCTCTATTTCTTTTTCATTTCAACCTTATTAAATACAGGATCCCCTATTTTTCAGTAGATTTCTCTTTTTAAATTTACGTACTAAAGGCTATCCCTCGTCCTCGAGTTTTTCCGTTTTAGCTTTTCGCGATAAATTCATTTTTTATGGACGAATGGATCTACATTTCATTCTGGAGGTTGTCTTTCCATTTTTATTCTTCCGTTTTTTTAAATATTTTATATTCATTCGTTTCTTTTGGTCTTTCCATTTCCTCATTTTCTTTCCCGTCCTGGGTATGACGATACACTACATCCGCGTCCTGGGTATGACGATACACTACGTCCGCGTCCTGGGTATGACGATACACTACATCCGTGTCCTTGGTAAGACGATAAACTACGTCTAACAGAAAGACATCTGATCAGGAGCTTTTGGGGAGCGTGGAACCACTTTTTAATTGATGGTAGCATTTGTAAGGGTCCCAGCTATGGGCAAATAGTTAACCCCCAAAATGGGGTCAAAACATTATGAAAGTGTAAAAATAGGATTTAATACTAGAAATACTTTGTAAAATATTACTGCCAGCAAGAAATTTTTGAGGAAAAAATTATTACCAGCAATACATTCTTGAAAAAAAAATATTACTAGCAATACATTTTTGGAGAAAAAAATATTATCAGCAATAAAAATTGTCGGCATAAAATAACCCATTGAGGTTGATAAACCGTAAAGCATAACAAACCAAACTTTTCTTTATGAGTATAGAATTTGTTGTTGTTGTTGTTGTTGTTTTTGTTGCTGTTGTTGTTGTTGTTGTTCTTCTTCTTCTTCTTCTTCTTCTTCTTCTTCTTCTTCTTCTTCTTCTTCTTCTTCTTCTTCTTCTTCTTTATAGTTTTTTCTTTTTTTCATTTCAACCTTACTAAATACAGGAAGAACTTGTTTTTTTCAGTAGATTCCCTTTTTAAGTTCTCATGACGTTTTTTCTTCATTTTACCACATTTTTTATTTCGTTTTCGCTTCTTGCAATAGATCCATTTTCTTTTATTGCCGACTGTAGAAGAAATAAATGGATGGCTAAGCACCAAGGACATTTTGAAGACTTCTCTGACATTTTACAAAATGATAATGCCGTTAAGTTTTGCATCAACTCAATCCGTTATGCCGAGAAACTTAGGATCATGATTACATGAAAGATTGGCGTTTTGGCCTCTGGCCATATTTTAGATTCATAAAATCGCACAGATACAAACTAATACGACAACAACAACACGCTCCCTAAAAATGGCCACAACTTCAACAGAACAAACATTCCTCTGCAATCATTGCAATATGGAATCAAATTTCATCCAGCCAATAGTTCTGGCAAATTCTAAACAAGAAGAATAATCGAGCGTGTAAGAGAAGTAAAATTAGATTGGGACGGCGAGAATGAAAATGTGAAAGCGTGAGAGAGAAAGATTGTGAGAGAGTAGAACTTGGAGTGTAAAAACAAGAGAGAGGGAGAGAGAGAAAGAGAGAGAGAAAGAAAGAGAAAGAGTGAGTGAGTGTGTGTGTGTGAGAGAGAGAAAGAGAGCGAGAGAGAGGGAGAGAGAGAGAGAGAGGTGTGGAGAGTATAATAATTATCTCTCATTCGGTTTTTGCGGGTAGCAAAAACCGAATAAGAGATAATTATTATACTAATGCAGCAAATGCTCATTTAACGACTTACCTGTTTAATGACCCCGGAATTACGACCATATATTAAATATCACAAAATACAAAAATCAAAAAAATCAAACAGTCGGTACTGTGCATCGTACGAAACCTTTTTTTACTGATTATTATCTGTTTATTCAAAATGGATCAAAATTTTAAAAAAATGCCCGAGTGTTTAGAATGTTTGCTTCCCAACCACATGATTCATGTTCGAATTACACAATGGCCGATTTGTCAGGATTGTGCCTCCTTATTATTATCAACTTTGGAAATCATAGTACGGGTTGACCCAAAACTTGTGAGTGAAATTGGGTAGACGGAACTATTTGGGATCTGTCGATGGTTGTGCTTTCACGGAGTCACAAGTCATCGTGAATGAAGGTTTGAGCGTACTAGCCTTATTCAGATTCTTGATCACGCCAGACAATGCACTCTCTCCCAGAAAGTGTAATCAATGGCCCGCCTGGCAGATTTGCAGTATAAACAATAGGTGGGCCCTGCGGGTGTTGAACGAAGACAAATATGCATGAGCACGTGTCTGCCACACCGATTGATGAGCCTCCACAACTTTATAAAAAAATACAGTATATAAACCAAAGCAATGTACAGTATATAAAGTTGATTTTCGAAATTGTTATATTTATTATTCAGTACAGTACTGTTCCGTACAAACATCTAGAAATAAATTAGATGTGATACAAATGGTGCTAAAGTAACATTAAAACAAACTGAAGTTGGTTGACGAAAACCCATTACACTCCGATAATGAAACGAAATAGCGGCTAACTTCTCGTTTAGCGACCAACTCGTTTAGCTACCAGTTCGTTGAACCGTAAACCAATCGTTAAGTGGATATATAGACAATCTTAAAAGTATTTACTAACGTTCGTATCGTCTGAATATATATATATATATATATAGTGATTTTCTGAATATATATATATATATATATATATATATATATATATATATATATATATATATAATATAAAAGTGAACATAGAAGTCAACACTTAGAGGCGACAGTCTGCTTCATGCTAGATGCAATCATCGGGCCATGATTGCATCTAGCATGAAACAGACTGTCGCCTCTAAGTGTTGACTTCTATGTTCACTTTTATATTTACACACGCTCTATCTCTAATATTGAGCACTTTATCCCATAAATATAGCACACTTTAAGACTATATTTCTTCATATATATATATATATATATATATATATATATATATATAATGTCCGACAGTGATGAGAACGAAAATAATATAAAAATTGTAGCGTTCATAGTATTAATTCAAAAGAGGGATCAATATCGATATTAGAGCAATAATTATTTATTATAATTTTCTCCACCCCTCACTCTTATAAGGCTTGGAAATGCTAATGCCTAAACCCTTGACCATTGTTGTCGTAAAGAAAATTTTCAGATCTAGCCATCACTTTAACACCTCAACCATATTTCACCAAACAGGCTCTATTGTTTCACTCTGTCACCCTTTTACCTTTATGTACTATTTTTTTTCAAACAAATCGAAAAAAGAAAGTGACGTTTCACATGCGGCTTGCTTTCAAACAGAATTGTTCATAACCATTTTTGTTCTCACCAGTCGAAGTGCAATTAAATGCACTGAAACGAAGTTGCACCTTTGTAGTGAGTAAATTGTTTTTGTCTATATGAAAAAAATATTATATATATATATATATATATATATATATATATATATATATATATATTTCTTACTTTCAACGTTATTTATAGCGGATATGCATATTTAAGTAGATGTTCTGTTTAACTAGTGTTGATTCGTGTACCGGACGACACACCCGAGAAGGTATATTTTGTTTATTAGTTTTTTTGGGTATACGAAATAAACATTGGTTAAATAAACTGAACGTCTATTCAAATACGGGTATCCACTAAAAATAACGTTTGAAGTAATAGAAATATGTCCAATTAAAATGTAAAATCCATTAATGCTTTCTATCTATCTATCTAGCTTTCATTTTATTCCTCCCTCTCTGTCGCAGCATCTATCTATCTATCTATCTATCTATCTATCTGTCGCAGTATCTATCTATCTATCTATCTATCTATCTATCTATCTATCTATCTATCTATCTGTCGCAGCATCTATCTATCTATCTATCTATCTATCTATCTATCTATCTATCTATCTATCTATCTAATGGTTTGCTAAACTGGTTCGCCAATCATTGCACTATCTCAATATTATATTTAGTAAAGTGATGCTGCAGACAAACTCTTGAATTTGCTTTGCTTCTGTTTGTTCATTCGTTTCTTCTATTTTCTCTAACTTCGTTTATTAACTTCCCCGCCGAGCCAGTCACCATGCATATTTAACAGTACCCGTGAAATCGTGGGTAAGCGATGGCCTTTTATTGCTTGTTCTTCCTTTCTTCTTTTCTTTTCTTTTTTTTCCTTTTTTTTAAGTAAGAGGGAAATTTTCGTTAGTACAGGTGTCCGCAAACAACGGTATATTTACTTTCTTTCAAACGCTGATATCTCAGAAAAGATTTCGTCAGAAACAAAGAAAAGAAATACTGAAGCTGTTATGCAACATCGGTCAGAGCCTCTATGGCAGTCAATACTAGTCGACAATTTTCTCACAGATGGAAACGAGACTTGAATAGAAATATATATAATTCTGTCGAATTATGTTGAGAATATCATGGACGGAATATATGACAAACGAGGAAGTTTTTTTCTAATCATTTCACCCCAACCAAAGCAATAAAGCCACTCGGACGCCAAGTGCTACTGAGTGTTAGAGAATATGAAAAAAAAATTACTACTATCAAAGGTAGGGGTCACTAAAAGAAGAAGAATTAATAAGATAAAAGATAACAATATTCCATTTAAATTTTTGAAGATCAAAGTTGATTGGGAAGCAAGAAACCAGAAGAGTCCCATAAGCAATAAGTTCAATAGAAGAATCCGTTAGCATAGAAGTTACAGTTATATGTAGCCATTTCAACTATAAAATGATGAAACCTAATTGCCAATCTAGTACTGCGATTAAATGCATAAAATCTAACCACTATAGCGGAAAGTGATATTTATTCTGTAAAAATACACAGAAATGTGGCACAAGGCCGAAGGGGTGGATTGGGGAAAGGGCGGTCTTCTTCTGTCTTAACTATAACTTAGCTAGCCGCAAACACTGACCCAATCGTACGAACAATATTCCTTACACCAAAACAACACATTCATACGTACCTTTCTTACTACAACCACCATAATACCTCACTGTCTCTATGAAAATACTAACTTGTCCGCATATTTACAATTCAGTGTCTGTGGGGGGGGGTAATAAAATAACAATTCTAAAAACTAACCCCAATGAGTATTTACAATATGAATACAAAATATTTACAAGAAACTAAAGAAAATAATATTAGCGGAAATTTCAGCAGAACAATTACCATGAAAGTGTTTATAGAAAAGGCACAGGGAAGCTACGTTAAGCTGGTAAGAAAGGGTCTGAAACTGAGATGCCGGGTTAGGACCAATAACATTGTAGATTCTTCTTCGGATTTTATCAAGAACCTCTAAATATATAGCAGGAGCACCGGACCAGATGCGGTAGCAATACTTTAAGGAATATAGGAACAAATGGACATTTGAATCAGAGTGAGATTTTCGAAACATAATGAGGAAAATAGGCTTGGGGAATTTGACACTCACAGGGCAGGTAAGAGGTTCAGAAGGAAACAGCGAATTACCTGCCAAACAAGCTTGTGTAAATGTTATACAGAACAGGGCATGATGAACTGACAAATCTTACTAAGAACTTCAAAGGATAGGAAACTGTGGAGAGCCATGATCCCCTACCTCTTGAAGGGAGACGCTACATAGAAGGATATCTTAGTGAAGTGGGAGCGGGCAGAGTAACTGTTATCAGCGCAGAGAATAATACCGACAAGTCAAATTTCAAATCGCAGCCTAATTTATTTGCTTCATTTTCGCACTATAACATTTGTAAAAGGCATGAACATATCTGTCCCCCCCCCCAGCTATAGGTCAAATAGAAGGATCGAATAAGCTTTCTAGCCTTGGGTGGCAGTCAGACTAGGAATAGGACTACGCTGAATTCAGAACTACGTAGAATTAAATGGGAAACTACTCCACTATTTTAACTAAGTGTAATAGTGATTCAATCTTAATTTTCTTAAAAATAAATTGTTTATTCAACTCCGGCTTCGTCAGTCACATTCAGGCAGAGGGGGCATGATTTTGTGGAATTTCTATGAACGTGGATACTAGGACCTGTGGTGTGTGTTTATATATCTGTCAGACATTTTTATTTCTCCATATGTGCACATTCTTAGAGCGGCTTGATCGACAGTAATAAGAAGAAATATAGAATTCTGAAAGCATTAATTGCTTAAAAAATTACGCTAAAGTTTCAGGTAGAAAAACAAGAGATATAAATATCTCAATGAGATATACATCTTTAAAATAGTGTAGTTGAATCAAGTTTTGCTGCAATAGCTTTTCGTAGCTAAGTAGTAAAGCACGGCTAGTGTGAAGATGATTTCCCAGGTTAAGGGACACAAAAGTTCGATTCCTGTCGAGAGCTACATATTCTTTAATATATCTTTCCACCCTGTCTATATTTTTGAGATGAGGTATTATGTACACTATTTACATTATTCGGACTATTGTCCTCATATTTATTACAACGTTTCGGCCGTTGTACGCTCTTCAGGTGGTTGGAATGTCGAACTGAACCGCTCACTGGGGTAGACTGTTCTAGTTCCACGTGCCATGTTTAATGGATGTCAGTTATCAGTTATCTCCTTTTAATTCTCCTCTCCAATTTCACCACTGCCTTAACCGGGTATTGAACTTACACTCTTTGGGTCCTGTCACTGGATGTAACCAACGTCTTTATCCACTATGCCACGTGTCCGGTTAAGGCTGTGGAGAACTTGGACAGGGGGATTAAAAGGAACAGGAGATAACTGATAACTGACATCCATTAAACATGGCACATAGAACTGGAACAATCTACCACAGTGAGCGAAATAAAGGGTTAGGTCGACATTCCAACCACCTGAAGAAGGCCGGAGCGTACAACGGCCGAAACATAATAAATATGGCGACAAAGATGAGGATAGTAGTCCGAATAATGTAAATATTGTCTTTCCAACCCTAAGGCAATAAATGTTAATTTCACTGTTTATAAATTCCAGGTAATCATATTCAATCATGTGATGCCTTATATCTTAGGATTTCTCGAATCCACTCCTTTCCAAAATATTTTACCCAAACAATCAACACACTTCCGTTATATTGATGATACTCTGCTTATGTATCCTCGTGATACTGATTTGCCTGACCTAGTAGATCAACGAAACAAAGTAGAACGCTCAATGGAATTTACATACGAAATGGAAGAACACAATTTCTTACCCTTCCTAGATATCAAGCCACATCACGTTAACAACAATTTAAAATTGTGTACAGCGGAAATCAACCAACAGAAGCCACCTAATAAATTTCTACTGCTACATAGAAAACAACAAAAGACTTAGGCAATATAAACAAAACAATAAGCTAAAAACATGGAGAAGAGTTCACTCATTCGCTTGTAATAATTGTCACAAAAAATACATAGGAGAAACGTCAAGGAATCAAAATAAAAGATTATATGAACACAAAAGAGAAATTTTACAATATAATATGTTAAATGCGTTGGTTGCCCACCGTAAAGAGACTAATCACAATTTTGAAATAAAAAAAATGCTACTGTGAGCAAAGGAGAAAAATAATTCACTACGACATAAATGTCTTAACCAAAATGTCATCTACAGTAAATTTCGCACACTGGGTCTTAGAAAATTTCACCATTCCAGGCAGACATTCTAAAATCATATTTAAAAAAGTGATGGAAAGAAAAAGAAAAAGATTATAAATGAATTCGGGTATACAAAAAAAAAAAATTCTAAAATTCCCAGCACACCTCTGTTTTGCGCAAGCGTAGTACTATTAACATAACAAATTTAGTCCTCTGATGATATATATATATATATATATATATATATATATATATATATATATGTGTGTGTGTGTGTGTGTGTGTGTGTGTGTGTGTGTGTGTGTGTAAGATAATTATATAAAAATAACGTTTAAAGTAATGAAAATATATTGGATTAAAATATTATATCCGTTAATTCATTATATATATATATATATATATATATATATATATATGATGAAATGGATTAAATCCGACAAATATTTTAATATGTTTTCTGTTTAAACGTTTTTTATGGATACAGCTTATTTGAGTAAATGCTGTTTTCCGAGAAAATATGCAACTTCTATCACTTAGGGTAAACGTCATGTGCCTGAGGGGCTGTTAATCATTCAGCAACAGACAACTTTCCGTTTAGCGAAGTTCAAATTACTGCTTATAAACACACATTTTCCATTTGTACTTTGAACTTTGCTAACAGCCCATCAGGCTATGTGAAGCTTTCCGTATGGGATACAGGTTCAATTCCTCTCGGAGAACGCATATTTTCTCGAACAATCATGTAATTAAGACTGTTTAATTAAAAAAAACAGAGCATTTACCCACATAAGTTGTATATATATATATATATATATATATATATATATATATATATATATATATATATATATATATGAGGGTCATTCAATAAATAAGGTGAATTTTTCGGTATAAGGACTTCTAATACAGATAGAAGCTTACTCTTTTTAATTTTTTTTTGTTTTACTTCTTTTTCACACGGATTTAATTTCTTTTGTAGATTAAAAAAAAACTTTGAGAGTTTTGCCGATTAACAAAGATGACCGACCAAGAAGCATGCTCCAGGATTGAACAGCGGTCAGTTATCAAGTTTTTGGTTCCTGAAGGGTGCAAACCAGTTGAAATTCATAGGAGAATGTCAACTGTGTATGGTGCCACATGTTTCAGCCAAAGAAATGTCTAAAAGTGGGCTAAATTGTTTAAAGAAAGACGGAGCAGTGTTGAGGATGAAGACAGGCCTGGGAGGCTTACAGAAGTGAGGTCTCCTGAGGTGATCGAATCAGTCAATGACGTCATTCAGTCTGACAGAAGGATGACAGAAAATGACATTGCAAGGACTTTCAGCTTATCTGTTGGGACAAACGCAGGGGTCATCAGTCAGAAGGAGTGATCTTGCATCATGACAACGCAAGGCCTCACACAGTAGCCCAAACGGTGCAGACCATCAACGAGCTGGGCTGGGAACTGCTCCCTCATCCCCCTTACAGCCCAGAGCTTGCCCCTTCAGACTTTCACCTGTTTGGTCCCTTGAAAGCGTTCACGAGAGGCACGAAGTTTAAAAGTGACGATGAGGTCAAAAGTGTTGTGAGCGACTGGCTGAGACATCAGTCCAAAGATTTTTACGCTGAAGGAATACGGAAGCGTGTACACAGATGGGAAAAGTGTGTGACAGTGCTGGGAGACGACGTTGAAAAATAAAAAAAAAGTAAGCTTCCATCTGTATTAGAAGTCCTTATACAGAAAATTTCACCTTATTTATTGAATGACCCTCGTATATATATATATATATATATATATATATATATATATATATATATATATATATATATATATACGAGGGTCATTCCTTGCATATATATATATATATATATATATATATATATATATATATATATATATATATATGCAAGGAAAACGATATGATGTGTTGTAGAAAGATTTTTATCCGATCAATAAGAGATATTAACTTTAATTTTGTTATTTGAACAAATATTTTTAAGTTGGCTGAGCCGAGAACTTTTCAGCTCCCCTTGTTACTTTTAATAACTCATTGTCCATGTTTTCTTGCAATAATTCATTCGTGAGAGGGAATTTAGCGGTGAAGGAAAAACATGTTTATGGCAACAGAAGAATTTCAGATATTTTAACAACAAATTTCAATTCAACTAACTTGCACAGGCATAAACACTGATATAATAAATACGATTGGGAGGAGTTTATTTTTTTGTCACAGACGGCAAAACTGTTTCCTATAGAACACTCATATTTTGAATGAATGCTTATTGGAGGCAAGGGAATTTTAACGTCAGAAAATATTTCTCTTAGCGTATGTATTTTTCTGTTATATTAAGAGTAATATTTGAGAGTAAGAATTACCCTTTGAAACTGTTAAGTGTAAGACTACAATTTTTCTTTTATTATTAATCTTTATCTCAAACATATTTGTGCACTTCGAAAATGCAATGTCACAGAAAAAGTAATTTCTACTTTTTATAGTATTTCTTTGTCGGAAATTATTAGAAATAAATCTATTTTGTTTGGCTTTCAGGATATTAGCTGATAGGTATATATATATATATATATATATATATATATATATATATATATATATATATATATATATATGTTACGATGAGAAAAATAGAGTTCGTAACATTTAATTTAAAAAAGGGCTCGATACATAGTAGAGCAATATTATTTATTTTAGGATATTACAACAAAAAATGTAAGAATCGCTACACAATGACAGTCGTGTTTCAACACGTAACAATGCGTCTCCTCAGGGGATTGTGAATTACACTACAATCGCCTGAGTAGACGCATTGTTATGCGTCGAAACACGATACAATTGTGTAATGATTCTTACATGTTTTTGTTGTAAAATATATATTTATATTAATTTAAAAATAGGATATGTATTCGCTACACGATAAACTGGTCGTGTATGAGGTTTTCTCCATATTTGATAGTTATTTATAGCTTGTACAAATCAGTGTTGTCTCTTAGCATCAGACAGCCTTGATACATTGAAAAGAATCAGTCAAGATAATTGGTGGCTGTATCGCATTCGAATCGCGTACTCTGACGATCAGAAGCTGCTGAGGTTGTTAATGTACAAATCATATCCGGATGATATGAACATTACCAGTTGTTAAGAACCCTTTGATGGCCGTTTTTACCCGATGCCACAAGTCACCATGATTGAGGGTTGAATGTACTGGCTGTTATATATGCCAGCCTGTGCGCTGCCAGAAACTGAAACTGACGTTTGCTAATCATGGGTGTAGCATAAATCACAGTTCGTCAATATAGGTTTTGGAGGAAGACAAAGGTACCCGAAAAGGTGTGTGACACGGATTAGCTAGTTACACTACCAGATGGGTGTACGCGGACGAAACTATCTATATTATAAATAATATTATCATTACTACTATATATATATATATATATATATATATATATATATATATATATATATATATATATATATTAATAAACAATAAAATCCCAAAATCGCATATGGGGAATAGCCTATATCGGCAGACGAAGACGCCGGTTATTTGTCTCATTAACGCCGGCGTGGACTGAGTGTCAGAAATAGAAATTTAACCGTGAAAGATAAAATAAATAAATAAATAAAATAAAAATAAATCGGTCGAAAAACTAATGTAGTATGTATCTATTTCAATGTTTCAGTCAGACGAAAGGTGCGAGGGGGTTCAGGGGAGGGTGGAAAGTATTTGCCTTAAAGGTAAGAAGTTTTATAAAATTAAACCCGAATATTAACCTTATGACAATAATTTGGAGTTATATAAAGAATTAAATATTACTTTAAAATTAAAGAGGAATAAAAAGGGGGCTAAAAATAACTTTAAAATATATAGATAAAAAGATGTAAGGGGTTAATGGAGAGAGTATTGATCTTTTATATGACTACTAATATAATAAAGAAATATCCAAATGTTGGACAGTTTTTGACTTTATTTTCTCTTGAAACTGAAGGCATTATACGACGCTTGTAACGGCTCATAATAAAACATAATATACATTCATTGTTTGTTATATTTAACAATATATGTTTGAACACTGATCTGATGCCCAAATACGCTATATATATATATATATATATATATATATATATATATATATATATATATAATTATATATATATATATATATATAAATAAATAGAACTCAGAGTTGTATTTATATATATAGTCATCCACTCAGAGTTGTATATATATCACAATTCCCAATATAGGTCTGACCGACAGTAAGTTTCTTGCTTGGTAGTCTGTCTGTCTTTTCAAGTGTGCTTCTTTTGAAGCCGCTTCGCTTTTCTTATGTGTTTTAATTATATATATATATATATATATATATATATATATATATATATATATATATATATATATATATATATAATATATATATATATATATATATATATAATATGTGTGTGTGTGTGTGTGTGTGTGTGTGTGTGTTTGTAGGATGTATAATATGAATAATATCCGACAAAAATGTGAAGGATAATGAGACAAAGTTGAAAATATTTAATCAACGACGCGTTTCACGGGAAAAAAGTTTAGCTTTTATTCTCTTTGCTTCCCCATTTCAACCAAAAGAAGAATGTGTTAGGAAAAAGGTTTTGGGATCTCTGAGGATAAGGTGGTTCTCGTAAATCACAGTAATTACTATGGCTTGTCATGTGCCTGTACAGGCTTGACATTTAAACAGAGTCTTTATGTCTCTGTGCTTATTTCTTTTTACTATATCTCTTCTATACCCACATACGCATAGAACCATACAGACACATATGTACATACCTACACACACAGTATGCACATACATATATACATTCTTAAATAGGGGTGTCTGCATATACATTCACCGAAGCATATATATGTGTTGGAGCCCATTTTTATTTTCCATATACATATATACATGTACATGTACATCGATATATAGTTGTGCATACAGAACACACATACATATACATACACATACATACATATACACATCTTAAATGCTTTAAAATTATAATATATATATGTGTGTGTGTGTGTATGCATAACTGCGTACATATACTCATAAATACCACTATTTATACATACCTGTATACACCCATATATGTATAAGTGCATCCGATTTGTACATTCTTGGACGCACACATACCCACACCGACATATAATATATATATATATATATATATATATATATATATATATATATATATATATATATATTATATGTGTGTGTGTGTGTGTGTGTGTTGTATTTCAGATATTGTGGGTTGCATTGGAATGCCTGGTTTATTTGCTTATGAGGAGGCACCGTGGAGTACTGGATAGAGGCTGGGATTTAGGAATTATTACAGCCGGGTTCGACTTGCAGTCGGATCCATATACATTTACATAAGTGCTAGTAACCCTGGGAAAGGTATGAATCCCTTTCACCCCTCAGCTATGTGTATATAGCAGGACTGATTGGTCTCTGTAGCCTTGGGTGGTAAACAGTCTGGGAGAAAGCAACTCTGAATTGACAACTATATGTAGCCTTGACGTAGCACATGCTATACATGTAAATATTCGGAGTTGGCACCCCTTAGGCAGATTTCAAGCTCGTTCTGGCAGCTTCTGTTACGGCCCTGCTGTTCCTTTGGATCTATCAGCAACCTGCAGAGGAGGTACATCCTGCATGGTCAACGTCTTGTCCTCCATACTATTCTGCCCGGGCTTGATCCTACCTTACATATGGGTGGGACCAAAACCATGGTCATTGATGACGGGTGGAAGCCTAATTGCATATATGCATAACATGCACACCGAGCACACACGCACATACTCACAATACATACGCACATGCGCACATACTCATATACATACATATTGAAGCCGTTGGGTGGGGGTCTGTGGATTTTAAATCAGCCAACTACAAGTAGATCCCTGTCCTTTTCCACCAATTTGTATTCCGTAATGTATTATTGTTTTGCGACTTTGGAGAAACAAGATATGACCCCATTCTTAGATTCATTGTTGCGAACGGCGGGATTAGCGCACTCTCAATACATTTTCTTCTCAGTAAATCTTTTCCTATCCTGATTAGACTGGCATTTTTTAAATGAAAACTGTAGAGAAAGAATATCGCTGCGGTCTTAATATAATCTTTTTTAGATGTTTAGATGTTTCGCCGATGTACATTAATGGGCATTTTGTACAGTCTTTATTTTATATTCTTGCCTCTGTTCTGTTGCTGTTATAATGTAGTTTGCTGTTCACTATATCTCTTGTTTTTAGAGGTGGTATTGATGAATTTTAGATCAAGGTTAGACAGTGTTTTTTTTCAATGGTGGTTGTTATGGAGGTGGTAGGTAGAATTTTGTGTTTAATTTTGTTATGGTTGTCGGCATTATTATTATTATTATTATTTTTGTATTTTACTTCTGTGGATTTTGTAGGTTTTGCGTTTGGTTTTGTGCAGGTAATAGAATAATGTAGACCCGATTGCTTCCCGAAAACACCTCAAGACTCATCCAATACCCAAATTAATATTTCCGCGCAAAAGGAATTCCTCTTACAATGCAATATATATGTTTCGGCTTCAAATAACCCAATAAGGGTTGATAAACCGTAAAAAGCAAATCGATTTTCCTAGCAAAAACAGGTTTTGATTTACAGCGAGTTCTTTTCAGCAACAGAATATCACGAACACTACAAGCGACATTTATTTTTAACACTTCTTTAGAGAACGGAAATAATAATTGTCTCCATTTTTGTGGTTCAGTGTCAAACACACATTAACTAGAGACATTGTTTAGCAATGAGAACCAGCACGGTCTTGTTTGTACGTAGACAACAAAGGTACAGTCAGATAAATATATACATAAACAGATATGTACTGACTGATATATATATATATATATATATATATATATATATATATACATATATATATATATATATATATGTATATATATATATATATATATATATATATATATATATAGCTGTGTGTGTGTGTTTGTGTACATAGATATAGCAAACTGATATTGACTATATATAAACAAAGTCAGATAGATAGATAGATAGATATGAACCTTTTGCAATACATAGATATGAACAAATAGTGATAGATATAGACAAACAGTCACGAATAAACAGATGTAGAGAATTATGAAGTGCGTGAACAATATTATAAACACATGAGTATAGATTGAATGCGACTGTTGATTACATATGCAAAGAAGACAGAACAAATAGATATTAAGGAACGGAGTGGGATAGATAGATATGAACAAACTGAGATATATAGGAATAAACTAAAATAGATGCATAGATAGATAGATAGATAGATAGATAGATAGATAGATAGATAGATATGAACAGACTGCGATATATCGATAGGAACAGACTGAGATAGATAAATAGGTATGAACAGAAAGAGATGAACAAACGGATAGATACATAGATCGACAGATAAATAGATAAATAGGAACAGACTGAGATAGCTAGATAGATAGATAGATAGATATGGGCAAAATGATAAGGATAGTTATGAACGGAATGAGATAGATACACACACATATGTATATATGTATATATATATATAGAGAGAGATATAGCTAGATAGGTATGAACAGACTGAAATGAATGAGATAGATAGATATCATCAGAATGAGATAAATATGAACAAATTGAGATAGAAAAATAGATAGATAGATATGAACAGCTTAAGATACATAAGCAGATAGATATGAACAAACTGAGATAGATAGATAGATAGATATGGACAAACTGATATAGATATATATGAACATATGAAGATAGATAGATAAATTGATAGATATGAACAGAATGAGATAGATACATAAACACGCCCACACCTACACCCCCCCACATATATATATATATATATATATATATATATATATATATATAGAGAGAGAGAGAGAGAGAGAGAGAAAGAGAGAGATAGGTAGATAGATATGAACAAACTGAAATAAATAGATAGCTAGATAGATATCGTCAGAATGGGATAGAAAAATAGATGGAGAGATATGAACTAAAATAATCAGATAAATATGAACAAACTGAGATAGATTGATAGATATGAAGAGAATGAGTGATAGATAGGAACAAACTGAGATATATACATAGATATGAACAGAATGAAATAGATAGATAGATAGATAGATAGATAGATAGATAGATAGATAGATAGATAGATAGATAGATAGAGTGAAGCCGACAGACAACTCTAACCGACATCACAAACAACAAAAAACTAAATCAGAAATAAGCAGATATCACTCCACATTGCAGAGCTGGAACATTTGTCAACCTGTTCGTCTTGAAGACCCTCATTTATGTAGTCTATTTGATCCTCAATCAGTACTCAATTTTCAACCTTGTGTCAGACTCAGATAAGATTAATAAATTGATAAGATCACAGAGCTAGATATCGTAGCGGATCGTTACTATTCAATCAAGTTCAATTTTCAAGGAGGGTGTCCGACACTGATCGTCCGAAGCTAAGCTTTGAAATACTCATATTATCAGATATTGGCAGATATGATCACTCCGATATAAGCGGATGTGATCACGCTGAGATGAATCTATAGACAGAGAGATTTAAACGCTGATGGCTAAACTAGAGACATTGTCAATATATTTATTTTCTTTTTCTCTCGGTGTTCCTAGCCATTTCAATTCTTTCCTGCTGCTGGCAGATTGCAGCATCGTAGCGTTCAGAGAGCAATCGATTACGTCTAGCATCCCATCATGAATACTCTATGAAGTTCAATAGCGACGAAATTATTTTTAGATCATGCTGAGCAAGCAGAGGGCATGTCAGGCTATCTGCTTGGGTGGGTCACGTTATTCTCTGATATTCCGACATTGTTTCGTCTCTTGGCCTTCGGTTTCCCCTCCCACTATTCCTAAACGATTGCAAAATACTCTCTATGTGTTAATCAATGTATATGGCCGTAAATGGATCGAACCCAGGTGGTTTTATTTTTGTATTAGGCTAATTCAAATGTTTCACGATATAATAGAGATTTTATTATGTATTTTTTGTAAAAAAGGTGAAAGATATTGTAAAAGCAATACTAAAGAGGTCTTCATAGACTATAGCATATACGCTGATTCTTTCAGACGTCTAACTCTCCAATTTTCTTCTTTCTCTACTATTTGCACTTCATTAAACAGTTTCTCCCCTCTATAAATGCGTGATTTCACTAACTCAATTCCCCGGCTTACTTTTAGAATGTAGTTTGTTTCAATTTAAAATTCATTACCGCAACTGCAAGGAATGGAGTCTTGGTCATGTTCACGCCCATGTAAGTCTTTACTCGGCAGAGATTTCCGCGTAGAGTGGAATCGCTTCTGAATACTGTCCTGAAGTAGTATAAACCCCGTATCTTCTAAATCTTTTTCTGATATGAACTTGAATAGAAACAGGCTGAACTACTCCAATAAAATATGGTTTAACAGCAAAGGTTCAACGTCCTCTTAAAGGATAGAAAAGTCAAAGCCTCAACCGAAAACTAAAATAACATGGAAAGTAAATTAAAATGCAACTGTTAAATAAAAATTTAGGAGACTATTATTTTTACGTGGCATTGTATCTCTGCTCTGACTTCCTAAGGTTAGCCTTAGGGATCAAATACAAGACAAAATAGCGGAAGTCGATTTTGATTGGCTGAACTAGCGTTGGAATGATAGATAGAAAAAGGTTTTTCAGTGAGTTGTTTCTTAACAGTCGAACAGTGTAGACGTGTTTCCTTTCGTATCTGGAACTGCCCCCCAGCGAGTTGTCAGAGAGCGACCCCACTGGATAGTTAGAAGTTGTATACGTTGACGTTAATAAAATAGTTGAGTAAAATTCCCTGTGTTGAAGTTCTTTTATCTCTGAATTCAAAACAACCTGCGATCATCTGCCGAGAGAGAAGAATGTAATTTTATTATCGAGCGATCAGTGTCGTCCAAGACCTCCCCAGAACGAGTGGGCTATACAACACAACAATAAACATCAACAAAATTAAGACTTGCATAGACAAAAAAATGTATATCGTCACCTTTCCAGAAAAAAAAAACTCTTAAAAAAAAAGTTCAAAGTTTATTTCCAAATCAAAACATAGAATAAATCTTCCTACGGGGCCGACAACCACATCACGAGCAAAAGTTACTAGGTTCTCTGGTTTTGGCAATGTTTGATCAAACACCCGCCTAAACAAAAAAAAACAACTTCGTAAGTTTGAAGATTTTCATTTGCCTATCAAATAATTGTAATTAACATCGCCTCACACTTTTAAATATTGGTTAATAGGAACTCTCTTAGTGTCTGATAAAATGGAAATTGTACTGTTAAAAAGTTTGAGTGATAAAGTGATTGTAGAATTTCTAATCTAATGATGTAATCGTCTTTTTAAGTTTATTTTACAGATTACGAAATTCATACTCATTTTGAAAGCATCATTTTTATTTTTAGTGAAATGAAAGGATTTTTACGCGAATCACTCGTTCTTAACAATAGAGATCTGCTGTGAGTGTTATGCCTTATTATGAGAGCACGTAAGTGAAAAATCTACTATACTGTACCGACTACACACCAAGATCCTACGCATTTGATGATTTTGGTTGAAATACAGATATTGATTTTTTTTAATCAATAATTCTATATTTTTGCAACAGATGACACAAACTTTGTTCCACAAAAGGATATTGGGAGTTCCGCTGGCTGAAGATGGGAGTAACGACGAAGTTTCAGAGTAAATGGAAGCAAAAATGACATATCTAGTATCAGAAAGAGGATATAGATAATAAAAATAGCCACTCCTATCCAAGGATGTCTGTCTGCTAGCCAATCTCTGTTGCAGACGCATGCTTCTATTTGTTCAACACACACACTGAGCGCACCTGCGTTATATACTGCAACTATTCTGAGCTGACCTTAGTTACAGTTTCTGGTAGCGAGCGCATTGTCTGGCGTGATCAAACAGTCTGAATAAGGCCAGCACGCTCAAACCCTCAGTCACGATGACTTGCGACTTCGTGCTAGAACAACCATTAACGGCTCTCAAATAGTTCCGTCTACCCAATTTCACTTACGAGGCAACCTGTGGTATGTTTTCAGGCACTTTCCAAAGGTGTCCCAGCCTGATAACGTGAAGAAGTAATCTTCTTGACAAATCGACCATTGTGAGATTTGGACCCGGGCCTTATGGTCAGGAAGCAAACATTCTTACGACTCAGACAACAATGATACATCAAGCAATCGGTAAAGATCCCCCCAGTATGGTTTATTGGAGGCAAGAGGGACAAAAGAAAAGCAGTGCATAACCTACCTGTGGAGCTTGTGTGTAAATGGTTAGCAGGGCAGGGATTAGAAGACATAGCAAAAAAGACAAAGTTTGCTAAGGGATACAAAGGTCAGGAAGTTGTGGAGAACCATATCACCGACGTCCTGAAGGATCACGGCATATAGAAGAATAATAATATAAAGAATTTGTTTCACAGTGGTCTTCTGTCATTGCCAAAATAAAGATTATGTTCCTAACAAGTTTAATACTTTTTTTTTTATTTGACGTGTTTTTTTCTTTCGTTTTGCTTTTCCGAACAACTTGAATAGAGTTGTCAACACTTTTCTTAGATTCAAAAAATGTTTCGTAACTTCTCAAAGAAGGCATTCATTCAGTTCCAAAACGAACTCAAGAAGTCCATGTAAGAACTCTTGAGAATGTCTAAACATAGAATTCTAGGAAATCACATCTGATGTTGAATGAAAATTTGGATTGGCACTAGAAAAATGTTCAGTGCTAAAGTTGAAATGTTTTTTTCCATTTCATTTTTTCATGGAAAGAGATCTTTATCACGACAAAAAAATGGCTATCTGGAACGAATATGTAAAAGCAATATTTTAAATTATTAAAATAGGTAGGTATTTCTGTTTGAATAATCGAGATAAAGAAGTATTATTATATACTGAAATACAGAACAATGTCGTTTATTTCTTCATATTTTATGTGCCATGCCTCTTTAGGACGCGATTAATCATGGTTCTCCAAATCTTCCTATTCATTGTAGCTCTTAATAAGGTTTTTGTTTTCGACATTTCTCTCGCCTCCTGTCCCCGTTATCCATCTATACAATCTTACTGATTACCTGTGTTCCACTCGCCTTCAATATACCCTATGAGTGTCAAATTCTCCAAGCCCTCTTTTTTCGTTATGTGTTCTAGAAATTTCAGTCGTCAAGTGTGTCTTTTCCTGATTCTGATTCGTCCTGTTTGTTTCTTTTTCCTCAAAACTCCCTCCTTCCTCACGTTTTCCGTTCATGTTTTTCTCAAGAACTTTCTGTAGATCCACATTCCTGTTGACCCAAGTCCCATTTAATCTGTGAGGAGATTGTTTAATATCCACTACCACAGCGGAAGACTGATATTTACATAACAGTTCAGTACTCCTTTCTTTGTTTCTAACGATGTTTTCCCCGTTTCTTAATGGCTTGCATTATTTTTAGAAGACAGCTTTTCCCATTCCAATACTCCTTCGGATTTCGGTATCACATTTTCTATCCATTGTTAAAACACTTCATATATTTAAATATTTTGATTTTTGGAATCTCCAATTCATATAGGTCTTCCTGGATGTGAATGTTGGTGAAATGCATTTATTAACCAAGTAATTTTCAATCCCAAGTTTATGCAAAAATAATAATTCTATTTCAGTTGGAACACTACAAGGCCTATCTTATGATACAATAGAGACATAAAGAAGAGTACATCGGCCGAATATTATATAAAAAATTAGTCTATATGATATATATGAAGTCTACAAAGGAAATTAAATACTCCTCTATGAGGACTAATGGTTATAAGCTATAGAATTTTGCAGTCCTGGATGTACAAATTAACACAAAAATGCGAAGGTTCATCGTAAGACGAAACAAAGCCAACGAAATTTAGAGATGTGAACATTTAATAAAAAACAAAGAAAATTGTGCTGAAAAGAAATATCGTATCAATGCTTTATTTTTGTACGGAAGTTAAGGACCTACGTACATCAAATTGTCTTTAAATTAAGTGATGGCAGAAGAATGATAGTTGAACTTTTAAAAGGTAAGCTTAAATATTAATGCAATACTTAAATGCGGCGATGAATTTTGAGTTCTTTTGTAGTTTCTTCTTACCTATCACATGTACTCCTACCTACATATTGTGAGGAAGGCCCAATCAAGAACCTTCCGCAGGAACTAGCTTACATGTCAACCTTAAATGTCGCTTGTTATTAATAATTTTTGACTAGTACTTCTTTCATCTTAATTCTTTTACTTTTAATTACGTTTATAGCATTACTTATAATCGTATTTGAATGCATTCCATGAAACTGTAGGGATCGATATAGTCACATGAATCACATGACAGCAGCGTAATGACGTCACTTCACACAGTGATGAATGCGACAGTGAATTTCAGTCAGTTTACTGTAGCCACATCTAGAGGTTGTTTTCTTTAGCCCGGGAGGAGGCCTAATCTGCCTCCCCAGCAGCTTTATCTTTGGGAATGTATCTAGATATAGAAAGAAACTCCAACTGGAAGTCCTCAATCTGGGAAAACGCAAGACTCCCTGTTTCCAGTTCGTGGAATATGTCGTCACCTGAGACATAGATGAATGCGTCCCATTTGTACCCGGAGTCCTAAACATGGCTCCTTCAGACACAGAAGTATATCTATATTATATGCAAAACACTCCCTTTTTGTTTCTACTTAGACTCTGCTTTGTCGTGAAATATTATTATATATTGGACACATGCATATATGTATATATAGTTTTGTGTATGTGTTAGTAGTATAAAAGTTTCCCTGTGAACAAAGCATGTGTGTCGCTCATTTTTCTTTCAAACAATCCGTTTCGTCCTTGAAATACGGTGTTATTATATCATGGAAATGATAATGCCCATAACAGGCGAAATGAAATGGGAAAATAAATCTTTCTATGAGAGCCACCTCTTGTTATAAAGCATTCTCTATTATTATCATTTTCAGTATTATTTTTCATCTTATTTTCTTGTATTTTTTTTTACATTAAATCGTATTAATTTTAGTAGTCTTTGAATGTTCCAGATGAATCATTGACGATTACAGGTTTTCACTACTATTTATTTCGTCTTATTTATCTTAATTTTCATTGCATTTATTGTATCACATTTAATATTATTTGAATGTTTTCGATGATGAATTGGTAAGCTTTATTAATTTTTTACTAGTATCTATTACCTTTTTAATACATTAGTAATTCTAAATGAAATAATCACTAAATGTTGTCCATGTGGCGTTGTAATCATCATTCATTTTTGTCTAGTACTTCTTTAATATTTCACTGACTTTTCATTATGTTAGTCGCATTAAATGTAATCGTCTTTGACTGTCTCAGAGGAAGCGCTGTCAATTATTCATCTATTAATTCTTTTGTCTTATTAAATATAATACTTTTTTGAATGTCTCATATGAATGATTGATATATTATTACAAGTTTTGAATAATATTTATATATCATCTGATTTCTCTTGCTTTTTCTTACATCAGCGGGATGTAAATGCAACGGTTATTGGCGTGGAAAGTGGAATCAGAGGCCCGAGTAAAAATTACAGGTTGGTCTGCTGTGATCATTTTCACACTAATACTCTTGCGAAAGGCTTACTGTGGAGAAAAGGATAATGTGGAGAGACATAATCGTCTATTTCTCGTAGTGATATCGCATTAAAATTAAATATTAAGTTTAATATTCTTTAAATATCGTGGTGGAAGTCATTTTGTTTTTACTCGTATGAAATTTTACTGTATCAATTCAAGCCTTCATTAATAAACAGAGCGGATTTAAATGAAAGATTAATCTCTGAGAGCCAGGATTTATTTTGCCTTTGAAAGCCTACTTTACAGCAATACTTGCCTTTACAGATCGAGCTACGATAATTTTACGGAAGATCAAATCTGGTCACATAAAATATTTCTTATTTTCTTTGCTCGCTCAGATGAAACTCTTACCATCATCATGAATATAAAATTATAAAGTCTTTCATCTGAATTTCTTTATCATCACTAATCATCGCATCGATCTGCGGCTAATAGTAAACAACGCTGATTGGAAATAAGGAATATCAGGCTATGAATAGTTTTTCTACTTGCATTTATATATATATATATATATATATATATATATATATATATATATATATATATATATATATATATATATATAAAGGCAAGAGGAAAAATTATTCATAGGCGACTCATTTCGTCCTCTGAGGGACTTTATATAGGGCAATGTAAGGATTTATTTTGTTGCACGTGTTTATATAGAAGAGCAGAGACATCATTGGTTTATCAAGGCTTTTAAATTTTAGAACGTTAATGAATATTCATTAGATGGTTGAAAGGTCAGTCAAAACATCTGGAGGACACAAAGTGCCATAAATCAAAGTATGGTAAGACAAAAGTGAGAGAGTAATATTCAATATATATATATATATATATATATATATATATATATATATATATATATATATATATGTGTGTGTATGTATGTATGTATGTATTAATAATTGAATATTGTTTAAATTGTGATCAGATTGTTATCGTTTGGAATGGACGGGCTTTGCTGTACATTTTCAAAAACATGATGTAATGGATATAACCGTTTTCTTTTGATTTTTAACATTTTTTGATCATGTTTAAAAATCAAATATATATATATATAGGGTGACCCAAAAAACGGAAACTTTTTAACAATCCAATAAAACCAAGAGTGATGGAAGAAAAATATTTAATTCATAGTAATTGAAACCTTAAAACATGCCATTTAAGAAACAATGATGGAATTTTCAATTTTTTAAAATTACGTCCTGTAGATGGCGTCCTCCTGTACGAATGCATTCTTGAAATCTGCTGTTGAGATTCCTCATTGACTGCTGCAACATCTCAGCTGGGATACTGCGAATTTCATTCTCGTTACTAAAATGGCGAAATGTTTACTTGCTCAAGGTCACTGTCTCGCAGTGTTGCCACTTGCTCATGTCTGGCAATACGCACTTCAAAAATTTCCGTTTTTTTTGGTCACCCGGTATATACAGTTTATAGTGTAAGAAAAAACAGTGCTCAATTTTAAATAACAGAGCTATTCAATACATTATAATATACATAATAACTTACATTAATTGGACAACTCTAAGTTTCATGCCAACGCAATTTTTAAGGACTGATATTTGGTGGGGGGTTATTTTGGATTTGAATTAAGGCCATTTGATTACATATATATATGTATATATATATATATATATATATATATATATATATGTGTGTGTGTGTGTGTGTGTGTGTGTGTGTGTGTGTGTGTGTGTGTCTGTGTGTTACTAAAAGATTTCCAGTACGTAACATTTGATCACACGATTAATATGATATTTAGTGAGGCCCTACTTAACGCCAATCTAAATCGAAATCTACATTGGCTCTTTACATCATCTAGACCAGAAATTCCCAAAATGGAAGGAGTGTCTGGTGTTCCGTGACAAAAGTTCTGAGTAATAAATGTTTAACATAACACATTATCAAGGTTGGTAAATAATTTCTAAAGAAATAGTTGGCAACAGATTTAGATTGTTCTATAATGCTGTGATGCATCGTGTAATACTTTCTATATCGTATATCAGTGAATGATAATTGTATCACGCTACTGCTGAATTGAAAAGTAGTTATTGATTGTGATATCATCTGTTTACTATGACAACACATAAATCTGAAAGTTATTTTTCTCGCCATATTGGAAAAAGCTCTGGCTGTTAATTGACTTTCGTTGGCGTAACTTTCGTGTGTATACATTCCGGTTAAAAACACAACAACAGCCTACTTATGTGAAAGTGGATTTTCCCATTACACTGCCATAAAATCTAAATACCGAAGTAGACTTAATCCTGCTGCTGACTTAAGAATCAAACACTCAAGTATAAAGCTAAACGTTAAAAACATTTAACACTATGAAACAGAAGCATTGTTCTCATTGAATGAGTCAAAAATTCTGATTACGTATTGATGTAATAGAGTAACCTGTCACCCCTATGAGTAATTACACTATAGGTAGTAACTGCCTATAAGTAGCGGTAAGTCAACAGACTACAGAGTCAAGCTGGAATCTTTTCCAGCTGTGCTTGTCGAACTCTCTGCCCGAAGGCAGAGAGGAAACCGGACGAGGCTATGCCGAAGGACAGAGTCTCGTCCGGGGAGGTAGACACACCCGATCCAGTTTATGAGGGGTCTACGGAATTTTTGGCCGAGCCTACGGGCTCGGGAACCCCACATTAAATTCGGCCTTGTTCTACATGTGACTGCGTGGGACAGTTGGTAGATACCGTCTAGCCGGAATCTTTTCCAGCTTTGCTGGTAGAACTCTCTGTCTCCGGACAGAGAGCATCCCCAGACGAGGCCATGAGGAAGGGCAGAGACTCCGTCTCGGGAAACAGCTACCCGACCCCGTTTTATACGGGGTCTACGGGGAAATTTTGGCTGGGCCTCCGGGCTCGGATTACCCCACATTAAATTCGGCTCTGATCGCGTGGGGCGGTTAGTAAATATACTAGCTGCCGTCTGAGTACAACTCAGATTTACGCGATAACTACCGATTGGTTACTGGTTATTACAATAAACCTTTATTTATTTATCCACCGTTTTTGTCAAGTATATATTTCTATTAGCATGGAATATTACACGTATGAAGTAAATTTCATGTTAACATTGTAATTCTGTTACTCGTGCTAATTGTCGGAATTAAGAAAATGAAAAAACAAACAAAACATTATTATTAAAAATATATCAATATGTATTATGTTTTAATTGATTTTTGGAACTACTTATTCTTTAGAAAAATATATGAAAATATTTATATTACGACAATATAAAAGTCCCCCCCCATTTTTTTTCTGAACCCAGAAGTGTTCCACGTCTAAAAAGTTTGATAAACTCTGATCTAGACAACTGATGTAATGGGATAACCTGTCACCTCCACGAGTAACTACAACATAGGTAGTAACTACCTGCATCGGTAAGTCAACAGACTACGGAGTCCAACTGCGATCTGTTTAGTACGACTCACGCGAGATCTACCCACCTTCCAATAGTTGCACTCACTACTGGATTGACTTGCGATGAACGTGTGCATAACTGCTACCTTATTTCTTATTGTACTGGTTTTTACAATAAACCTTTACTTATTTTATCCACCGTGTTTTTCGAGTATATATTCCTATTATCTCTGAAAAAATATACAAAAATCACTCATTTGCCAATTCAACGAAACGTATAATAAACCTCGATTCCACGTTTGTAAACATATCACCGATAGTATTTTTACGCCACCTGGCACGCACTCAGTAATCCGACATCCTCCTTTGACTTGCGACAATTCAAAGGTAATATATTTACTTTTTTGAAACATATACAAAAAAAGGAAATTATATCGGGGAAACACATATAAATTTCGTCTTCGGTTTAATAACCATAAGGAAACCAACCGGACGATAGTATCGATAATCTTAAATGTGTTTTAGAGTCTTCATTTAAAAGCCGACAAGACCTAGTTAAAATCAACTTTAAAATAAATTCACACATTCTCGGCTTAAATAGGAATTTAGGCATACTCGAGGAATACACTTTCAGCAAATGTCTTCTACAAACCCGCCACAACCCTAATTGAGGCAAACAGCTAGCCCCAAACGTACTAGATCTCACCAGTAATATAATACGTCCCAAATCATTATTTTTATTTCTGTTAGAGAAAGGAGACACAATTGTGTCCAAAAATTCCTAAAACTTTTAACATCTGCCTCATCATGCTTGCACTAGGACTTGAGGCTAGATCATCATGCTTCCACTAGATCTTGAGGCTAGATCATCATGCTTCCACTAGATCTTGAGGCTTACTAAAATTCAATAAATCTTCTGAGCAATATTACTATGATTTTAATTTCTCGAATTTCTTTCATCGCCCTACTGAATCTATACACGCAGGCATGCACACACACAAACAAACACACACTCACGCATATATATATATATATATATATATATATATATATATATATATATATATATATATAGAGAGAGAGAGAGAGAGAGAGAGAGAGAGAGAGAGAGAAAGGATGTTCCAATAACTTGGACTGACTTTAAATGGAATTAAGTTTAATGATTTATTTCTTTTTCTTTCAGATTTGTCGGAAAGTTTGGGCGATATTATTTTTCACACATAATTGCTATGACTTTAATAACATGATCCAATAGAGAAATAAATAAATTTTCACCAATAACACTGATTTATTTACTGCTGGCTTTGAACCGTTTTAATGAGACAACCTTATATATAATCTGTCTTAATGAAACACCTTTTATATATATATATATTGTCATCCACAGACAGACTGTTTCGCTGTATCACAGCTCATCAGTGTGGCTAGACGTCCGGTTGCCTCTGGCTAGGATCGAAAACCGGCTGAATTCGCGTCAGTCGGAAATTTTACACTGAAGACTTTGGCGCACGGCAGAGAAGAAGGTGAATTTAAGCGTATTTATTTTTAGATAAACACACAGTGACTGAGAGAACTCGATTCGATTTACCGAAGAGTCTTGCATTATTATACGTAATAGTCACTGTTTACAAACCCATACATCCTCTCCAGAGAGCTCAATCGAAATAAATTTATATATATATATATATATATATATATATATATATATATATATATATATATGCACCATGTTTTTCAAGTATATATTCCTATTAGCACGGAATATAACGCAACCTCTTTTTGGCAATGTGCTAGAGGCTTTAACTGATTCTGAATTGGTTAAGCTTTCAGATAATCAATATGGCGTTTGCTTCTCTAGGTCAACTGCTGATGTGTTAACACTTACTGCCGAAAGAGTATATCAAGCTTTAGATAAGAATGGTGAAGCATGGACTGTTGGTTTGGAGATATCGAAGACAATTGACAGTGATTGGTATTCTGGTCTTCTTCACAAGTTCAAAGGTTATGATATTTATGGACGAATTTTTGAACTGATTCAATATTTCCTGTCAAATATCAAACTGAAATTTGTCTTGAATTGCCTCTCTTCTAGATCATTTTGCACTTGTAGGTGTCCCCCATTACTCTATCAGACATACGTTGTCCTTAATTTTCATTAACAACCTTGCTGATGTCATCAATTCTACGTTCTGTATCAGAAGACCCAACTACTTGATCCTGTCTTAATAGTATGTCCGATCGGTTCGATAAGGTCAAATTGGTAGCCGATCTCAGAAACGACCTGGAGTCTGTTGTTAACTGAGGTAAAGAGTAGCTTGTTAATTCTAACTCTCCAAAACGAAACTACTTTTTTCTAATCGTCTGAGAGAACCCTTTTTATCTTCCACAACATGCTAACCTCCAGGAGAGTGAATTTTCCGACTAGCGTTTTCCGCAGCCATGAAGTGCAAAGTCTATATTGAATCAATTGTTAAGTCTGCAGTTGGGAAGGTTGATTCACTGTGTAGAGCTAGGCAATTTTTCTCTCCGGAATCTAACTTGCCATTTTCCTTGCTTTCAGTATTGCAAGTCGCATATGGTCTGGTGGTCCTGCTATAGATTTAGAGATTCTTGATAAAATCCAAAGAAGAATTTGCAATGCTATTGGTTCTGACCTGGCATCTCGATTTCAGTCACTTTCCTACTGGGACTTTTCTATAAATAATTTCATGGTAATTGTTCTGATGAACTTTCATCTATGGTACCTATACTTTGTTCATTTCAGTGCAGTACTAGATTGGCAGTACGGTCTCATCATTGTACAGTTGAAATGGCTAGATGTAAGCATAATTTTTATACTAACAATTTCTTCTATCGTCCTTCTCGTTTCTGGAACTCTCTTCCGGCTTCTTGCTTCCCAGTCGAAATTTATCTTCGAAGATTTAAATGGAATGCTAATCGTTATCTTCTGTCTTAATTCTTTTTCTTTTATTGTTCTCCCTAGTATTTTTCATATTCTTTAACACTCAGTAACCTCTAGCGTCTTAGCAACTTTATTGCCTTGCTTGGGCTGAAATAATATATATATATATATATATATATATATATATATATATATATATATATATATATATATATACTATATTTTTGTTTAAAAAAATTTCCATAATCCACTGTATAGATTGTATTGTTTTATGTTGCGTTTTGTTTTTCTACAAATGTAAAGTTCTTTGTTAAGTTCTATCATTTCAATTTTAGCTACATGCAATCAAATAGCTGTATTCTGAATCTTTTGACTGATGCAAAAACATTTTCAGCGAATATTAAACATGTATTTTTCTGTATGTCTTTTTGGTAGGGTCTTTTACGTGTAACCTGTGCGTGAAATCCTTTTCGGTTCAGTCACCTACAAATTAGTGAGCCGTATAAATTTGTTGCAGTCTTCTTCATATTTGTCTGGCTAACCTTATGTTCGATTGTAGGTTCACTAAAACGTTCCTTCTGATTTAGTCCCCATTCGCACTGAAACCTTTCTTGGTTGACTCGATCTTGAAAGTAGACGATATACCACCAGTTTCCTTCAGGATTCAATGTTCTCCGTGCGGTTAGTTATATGAAACAAATTCTGCTCTTTTAAAAAGATTTCTAATAATATTTTCATATCTCTTAACCGTTCGTTTAGCTTACTGAAGGCATTCCAATACGCCATCCACAGTCAATGTTATTTAACAATATTTCTAAATTATCAATCTCATATGCAATATCATCCCCTACAGTGTAGAGAGATTGATGGCCCCAAGCTTTGTAAATGAAGATGATAAGGATTAGATAACAACAACAGAAGAGGAATCAAGAACACAGTAGATGCAATAAAGTTTTTTGGAGATCAAAGTTGGCATGAAAGCGAAAAGCTGAAAGAGTGTTCCACAAGCGAGAAGTGCGAGAAAAGAAACTGCTCGCGAAGAACTTAACGTTTAAATCAAGCCAGTTCAACTGCAGCAATACCTTGTAGTCAAGGCCTTGTCGTTATTCTAGCACTGTTCTTAAATTCATAAAGTCTAGGTACCATAGAAGAAAGTAATATTTATTTTAATGATATAAAAATGTGGCATAAGGCCAAAGGGGTGATAGAGGAAAACTGGTCTTCAATCTGCCTTATCTTAAACTTAGCCGCAATTACTGACCTGAACATACGACAGTATGCCTAACGCCAAAACAGCACATTCTTACTTACCATTCTTACTACAGCCACCCTTATATCTCAGAATCTCTATGAAGTCTTAACTAGTTCCTATATGTAAAATTTGTCTATATGTGTGTGTGTGGGGGGGATAAAAATAACAACTTTTAAAAATGAAAACCCAATGAATATTTACAATGATTTCAATTATCATAGAAGAAAGTTCATCAGAAGAATTAGCATGAATGTATTTATAGAAAAGGCACAAAGAAGCTATAATATGGCGGTGGGAAAGTAACTGAACCGAGATGTCAGGTCAGGACCAACAACATTGCAGATTCTTTGGATTTTATGGAGAATCCCTAAATATATAGAAGGGGCATTAGACCAGATGTGGCAGCAATATTCGAAGCATAGACGAACAATGGACTTATAAATATGTACGATAGATACTGGGAGAGAAAAATTGTATAGATCGAAACAGTGAACCAAATTTCCTAATAGCAGATCTAGATCTTGATTCACTATAAACTTTACATTTCATATCAGCAGAGGACGTTAGCCCGAGAAGTGGCAACGAGTAACTCTCCTGGAGGTTAGCATCAGAATGGGGTCTCCCATGATTAATAGAAAGCAATTTTTCGAGTCCTTAAAATTAACAAGCCGTTTCTTTTTCTGGTTAACAGCAGATCACTTTTGAAATCAGCTACCAATTTGACCTTATCGAACCAATCAGACTTAATATTAAGACAGGGGTAAATGGTTGTGCGATCAGCATAGATGACGAGTTGTGAGCTGAAAACATCAGGAATGTCACTGATGAGAATTAGGAATAACATAATCCCATGGATAGAGGCGCAAGGAAAACCTGCATTAATAAAAAAGATCGAGAAGAGTGGCCGTTCAAGACAACTTTCATTTTGCAATTTGATAAGAAAGATTGAATTAATTCAAAAACTCGTCCAGAAAGATCTTAATCTTTCAATTTGCGAAGGAGACCGATATGCCATACCCTATCAAACGATTTAATAGCATGTATTGTTATAAATTTAAGCATTTTAGAATAGAGGAAATAATGTAATTATCCAACATGTATTGCATTATAGAAGAAATAATATATAACAGTTCAGCACTCTTTACTTTGTTTGTAATAAAATTTTCCTTATTTTCAATACTTTGCTTAGCTTTCGAAAGGCGTCGTTAGTTATCCAAACGTGCCTTCGGGTTTCGTTGTCACATTTTCTGTTCTCTGTTAAAAGACTTCCAAGATATTTAAATTTTCCTACTTGTTTCATTTTGGTTTTTCTCTTGCTTTGTCAGAGTTAAATTTTTCCAAATCTATTTCCTCATTATGGGTTCGAGAAATGTCAAAAACCGGTTTTCGTACGATTTTGCTTCTATCGACATGAATAGTTTAGCTTAAAACTGATTAACGGCAGATATGCAAATGGCAGAATTTGTAAATATTGAATAAACACGCTAACGTAGAGATAAAGAAAATAATCTGGGACAAGCTTTTTTTTGTTAATTATTTGATGAAAACAGGAATAAAATAACGGGGAGTGGGAAGCTTTTCAAACGTGCTGCAGAAGGAATATTTGGTCTGTTGAAAATAGAGAAGGAACATTCACTGTTATCGACAGGATGAAAGGTGAAAGGATGAACATTTGTCAGTAAAACTTTCATTACACCGAGAAATGAAGCTATCAAGAAAGTAAAGGAAGACATTTATTCTGCAAGAAATTAAAGAATAAATGAAAAAAAACAAAAAAACGAATGGCACATAAACTGTTATCGCATCAGGTATTTTCATTTTGAACTGTAATTCTCTGTAAGCACTGAATATGTATAACAATTTCTTTCTAAAAATAATGATATGATCAATATATATATATATATATATATATATATATATATATATATATATATATATATATATATATATTGAATATTACTCTCTCACTTTTGTCTTACCATACTTTGATTTATGGCACTTTGTGTCCTCCAGATGTTTTGACTGACCTTTCAACCATCTAATGAATATTCATTAACGTTCTAAAATTTAAAAGCCTTGATAAACCAATGATGTATCTTACAAAAAATGTCGTTTCGGGGTATGTAAATACCCTTGGGAAAGGTATGAATCCTCTTCTTCGCCCCTCAAAGTTATGGGTAAATAGCAGGACAGACTGGGTTCTATAGCCTTGGATGTCAACTGGTCTACCTCAGAAAGAAAGGACAACCTACTGCAGGGAAAAATAATCTGCCTCGTCAGTCATATATCGAACGATATATGATCGCCCAAGCGTGTATCACGCATGACACATAACTGACTGGTATGTATGGCTAAAAGTGCACAATATCAGGGACAAAGAGTATGTAAATAGTGATCTCAAAGCTGAGATCAGCACTGGGCGTTGACAGTTTTTTTCATGCATGAACACATTCTTCAGGCCTTGTGTGTTAGCTTGATACACTATATACGATGCAGATGATGTAACATACTTTAGTCAAAGCCACTACTTTAAACTAAACAAATAAGATAACCCACCTCTGAAAACAAAAACAAAATATTAAAATAAATAAACAATTTATGTAAATAATAAACAGATTAACAAACGACGAATGAACACATAAACACATAAACACAAGTAAATGTAATAATAATAATAATAAATAAATAAATAAGTAATCAATGATAAATAATGAGTAATAAATTAACAAACAACACTATACAAAAGCTACAAATAACCACAATCGGATCGACAATTATTTGCACTTGGTAGCGACTAGAATAGTTTGAAATATAACCAAAATCGCCTACATGAGGTAGGCGATTTTGGTTATATTTCAAACTATTAGGATATTAGGATATTACAGTAGACCTTAACGGCCATAATACAACATTGGCTAGCACACTGCACACATGGCCTGAAGGTTGCGTTCAAGCATGAAACAGTCGCCCGCGATGTTGACCCACACTGTAGACTATATATATATATATATATATATATATATATATATATATATATATAGATGTGTGTGCTTATGTATCTTGCTGGATGTACTAGTCATCTAAGATCACATGAAAACGGGTAATCCATATATGCATATCCTTTCTGACACACATATAGGTTACTTATGTCAGTTTTGTGATAAAAATTTAAAGTTTGACGTCGAGCTGAACCGTAACATAGGAGTGCATGAGGAGAGTATCTTAATTGCGTCATATGTAAAATTGTATGCAGGAGCGAGGAAGGTTAGAAAAGTCATCTACTGGTCCATGGCCGCTCAGAATTAGTAATTATATATATATATATATATATATATATATATATATATATATATATATATATATATATATATATATATATATATATATATATATATATGTATATATATATAACGATAGAGATATAGTTTTAAGGTATATTACATTTATGGGTTAAAATGCTCAATATCGGGGAAAGAGCGTATGAAAATATAAAAGTGGATATTGAGGTTAACACCAGCGGCGACATACTTAAATGCAATCGTCAACAAGACATCGTTATTATATATATATATATATATTATATATAAATATCTTATATGGATGCTCTTTATTTAATGGTTGCATATTAATTTATCAAAGTAATTCTGTATTTTTTATCTGTTTTTTTTTCAAATGTTAACTTATTTTCTTAAAAAGGCCTTTTATTTATCAACTATAAAATTTCATGTAAGAAGTAGAACAAGCATATAACTGCTTAGCATTGTGTTAAATTACCTCCCCACCACTTTTAGCTTTTACTTATTTGGTAGTTGAACGTCATCAAACAAAATAATTTAACAACTTGTATCTGTCCATAAGAAAATTGTCTAGGATTTATATGCAGTCAACTTCGTGTCATGACCTATATTAAAAAAATTCTGGTGGGTTTGAATTTAGCATTTGTCACATTCGATTGATTAATCACGGCATAGTCCACAAGCCTATTTAAAAAATATTCTGCTTTTGAAACCAAATTAATCTTTTGCCCGCCAGTCGTTTAACATCGCTCGAGGAACACACATTTGGGGTGTTGAAATATGATTGTAATCGTATAGAGATTTTTAGCATGTTTCCGTTTTAATATCCTAAAATAAATAATATTTAACTCTACTATTAGCAGTCTTTTAAATCAAATGTTACGTACAGCGGAATTATACGCCATTTGTTCCAATTTTACCTGTATATATATATATATATATATATATATATATATATATATATATATATATATATATATACACGCGCACACACACACACACACACACACACACACACACACACACACACACACACACACACACACACCTCGAACCCGTTGATGAATGTTATGATCCCCGTTTATAAATTCCAGTTGTATAAGTTCTTTTTTTTACTACAAGCTTTCGATTGTTCATACAATCATCCTCAGGTATAGAAATAGATATGTCTTTTCTACATCCAGCTAATAACAGAACAACGAAAGTTAAGATGTACTCCGAAATATGTTTTTTTGGAAATGTGTTATTGTTAACTGTGAAAATTTTATTTTTGGAGCGTGCGGTCGCACCGCTGAGGTTGAATTTTAAAAAAATTTTGAATTGTGCGTTTTTTGTACTAATATAGTAATATGAGAATTCTTTTGTAGAGGTAGTTTTTTTCCAGTCAATATGGCATGAACTAAATTGTTCAATAAATAGAGGAATGTCACCGTTATTATAAGGAATTTGCACATCGGATCAGTTATTTTAATATCAAATATATGGTCCAGTTCAATTTACATTACATGAATCATTCATACATAACATTCAACTTTCGTTGTCCTGTTATTACCTGGATGTAAAAAAGATATATCTATTTCTATACCTGAGGATGATTGTATGAAAAATCGAAAGCTTGTAGTAAAAATACTGGAATTTATAAACAGGGATCATAACATTCATCAACGAGTTCGAGGTTAATGTATTTTATTAAAAATTGTTTGCGAGAGTGATTCTTGCCATTTATATCATTAACTTCACTATCTGCTTTTTGTATGAATGATTCATGTAATATATATATATATATATATATATATATATATATATATATATATATATATATATATATATATATATATATATATAATAAATCCTAATGAGACAAGTACTACCTACCTAGTTTTGACAACATGATGATCCCATGTGGTAAAACCTAGGTAGGTAGTACCTGGCTTATTAGGGTTTATTTATTTTACCTTTGCTCTACTTAGCGTATTGAGGACTACACATTTTAACTTATTACTCGTTTTTTTTTATCTTTGAACCAGAAATTTAAGGTACTGGACGATTTTCTTTCGCCCTGTTCGGAGGTTTCTGGTTCTTTTTTTAACAAAATCTTTTCCTCGGATGTCAATTTGTTTGAAAATTGTACTATCCAGGTTTTTCCCGTGAGTTGCCAGGACCTCTTGAGGAAAAGAGTGGAGTGGTTTCCCATTGCCTTCCCCACGGTTTTATTTATTATTTCATTATTATTAGCTGTCATTAGGCCAAAATGAGCACAGAAGGCCAAAACTTTTACAAATTGATCTGGCAGCGCACAGAAAGCCGGAATAAGGGAAACGTTAAATTAGAAAGGCGTTTAAGAGCTGGAAGAGGTACATCGTAAAAAATGCACAGTTACCATCTGCAAAAATAATCAAAATGTATTTTGGTCTATTTTTGAAGACGTCTAAAATCTTGGCATTGATTGCCAAAAGCCGGAAAGTGTTTTACTCATTCTACTCGCTGTGAAAAAAATAATTTATTGTTTTGATTTCAGAGTTGTTATTTACCAAGAGTGACTCCCGTCCAAGGGTAAAGAGCGCTGCTTACCCTGCTATTTAATCCACGGCTGGAGAAAAATGAGCTGGATTCATACCTTTGTCAAAGGCGTTTATGCGAAAGTGACCTGAATTTGTCCAGTGTCTGAACTCGGCTCGCTAATTTCCCTTTCCGTTAATAATTATCTACTGACAGACATTACAGACAAAATATATCGAAAAAAAATGTTTGCTTAAATAATATGGGCAAGTTCTGTCCATCAATTTTTTTTTATTTAATTAGTTATCGATAAATTTGCCAAAATTCATATTTATTTTTATTCTATATAATTTTCTTCCCGAGTGTTTTCGAATGACTTTGGCAAATTTGCTAATCGCCCAAAACACCTCATTCTGAATCTTGAAAATTTAAATTAAATTATAAAAATTGATAGACAAAATTTGCTCATATTATTTAATCAAAAATGTTGGAGAGAATTATTACTGCCCCAAAACACTTTATTTCTTTTATGGTATGCTGTATTCATGAGCAAAAGTGCTCAATATCAGAGATAGCGCTTATGTAAGTATAAAAGTGGTTCCTGAAATCAACACCAAACGTCTACAGGCCTGGAGATAGCGTTCAAGCAAATCGCAATCTCTCGTAGCCTTGTGTTGACCTCATTGTCCATATATATATATATATATATATATATATATATATATATATATATATATATATATATATATATATATATATGGACAAATATGGGTAATTATCTTGCCTGTGTTGTCCCCAGGATGTCTGACCCAATTATTTGCTGTTTTTTTTTCTGTTTATTTTTTGGGGAAATATGAAGACCTTTCTAGGAGAAAACTTCAATCAGAAAGCCTCAGAGGAATCTAACTGTAACCTTTGATGATGATGGTGATAGTAGATGCAACGCCCCGGATGTTCGTAATGGACGTTCTGCATATCGCTTTGATTTGCACAAAATTACAGTGGCCACTTGTAAAAATTCGCAGTTGGGGAGGAGTCTGATGTGGAATACCAAGAATGTCATTGGCGTTCGGGGATTCTATCTCGTCTTTTATATTTGAATAACAATGTTAGTATATTTTAGGATTTTGGTCATGGCCTGATGGTTATTGCATTGGGCTGTGAGTGATAAGGCTTGTTACGATCTATTAATATTCAATGATGATGCTTATTACCATAGGGTCAGTGGAGAGATCAAACGAAGTATGTGCCGTACTCCGTTCATATATTTTCTTTATTCATATCTATGTTACTCCGTACATATCTATCTATCTATCTATCTATCTATCTTCAACTGGAAATTGGAATTCGGCTCTCTGATTAACAATTCCGAGACATTATCCATTACACCACCCGCACATCCAATCTTCCAGTACCTGGTATTCGTAAGTGGTCACTCATCTATGTACTGACCAGAATCGACGTTTCTTAACTTTGGTGATTGTACGGAAAAACGTTATTTCAAAGTGAAGTAACCGGAAGTCACTGATTTTAGAAGCTTAAAACAGGACATCTTAATCTCAGGCTTAAAATGGAGATCTGAAGCTAAAAAAAAAAGTGAAAATACGAAGATCAAGGGTCAAATGGTCATCTGAAATTCAAAGCTCAAATGATCATCTGAAATTTAAGGGTCAAGTTGTCATCTGAAACTCAAAAGTCATATCGGCATCTGAAACTCAAAGGCAAAAAAATCTACTTAAAAAATGATAAGATAAAACCGCAACACGCAACGTGTAATTTAACAGAATCAACTGTAGCAGGTCATTTACAAACCTTAGGAAAACATTAAAAACAAAGAAAATGGGTTCCACACATCGCTCCTCCTATAAACGTTTCTTTATTTTTTCCAGGAATAAATCCTTTCGAGATAATGTATTCAATGGCGATTAAAAATTAATTTATTGCGAAATTCCAAAAGGAAGAAAATTTTGTATAGACTCTGGATAGCCTTTAACATCTCAAAGTAATATTCTAAGGAAAAATACTTCCCTGCTGGGCACGATAAATATAATTGTTAATTACGAATTACTGGAACCTGTATAAACTCTTACTTTGCAACATTGTATTGAAGTATTTGAGTGATTATTGTCCACCTTCAAATACTTGGGCGAGACCCTATCAAAAGATGGTACTTGAAACGCAGAAATCCGCAAACGTATCGCCACAGCGAAAGCTACAACAGCGATGGCCAGACTAGAAAGGATATGGAAGAGCAACATCAGCTTCCAGATCAAGTTCATGCTCAACAAAATGCTGGTCGTATCCATTCTCATCTACATAGACGTTCTTGATTGAGTCAGGAAAAGGTCCAGGCGTTCGAGAACAAATGCTTCAGAAATCTCCTCTTGGGGCCGCCAAACTATTGATTATGTATTGAGAAAGGTCAAAAGTCTCTTGGGCCGACAGGAATTTCTCCTTGACACTATTAAGGGTCGTGGGATCGCATGTTTTTGCCACATCAGACAGCATAACAGCCTCTGCAAGACAAATTATGCAAGGCAACACAAGAGCTGGTCAGAAATTATCAGGGTGTAGTTGGGTATGACAATGCCGGAAATCATGAGAGCCAGCGTAAATAGATCATTGTGGAGGTGGTTGTTTGTTTCTTCTGCTCTTAGGTACTACACTATGATTGAATCAGCCATGATGATGATGATGATAGTTTGAGTGACTCTTAAGTAACGAAAATAAAGTAAGCATATTTTCATCACTTTGCAGATGCAATGTTGCAAGCTTTTATCGATATGAGGTAGGAAATTCATCCACGCTTTTTTCAATTATCCAACCTCCATAACCTATGTTACTCGATTTTGTTTGTTTTTAATGGTCTCCTCAGGTTTGTAAATGACCTGCTATAGTTGATTCTGTTAAATTTTACGTGGCGTGTTACGGTTTTATCTTATCAGTTACCAGTTTAAAACACTTTTTGTTGGCTAGTCGAATTGTTGTCCCCGAACACACTTATTCTGTAAACGGTTGGATTATCCAAGAAAAATCTGTATTTGGAACACATAGTCTGAGACAGTCTGCACTGATCAGTCTTCACTGAGCCATGTCGCTCACTTCCAAGAATTTAACAGGAGCTGACCATCGTTAACTGGAGACTTTCCAGTCACCGTTTTAATTCACTCCGGACTTTCACTCCTGGATCCGTCTGATGTATGAGACCCCAGTGATATGGCGGAACTGAACGGAGTAAAATTGAAATATTTTCTGTTTCCGCATCTATTTGATTCTTATTTTTCGTCCATGGTGCAGTTCCTCGCGCTGGAACTTTCCCTCTGCAACTTGCCAATGTACTCAATTCATCATGGAATTGCATGATCTGGTGCTAACATCGTTTATACAAACAACGTTTCAGAATTTTCAACGAGTAATGAGAAAGTTGGTAAAATTGAATTGCATTTGACAATCATAAAAACTCAAATTAATCACAATATATCTGGTGGCTTAGATCGCAGGGACGTTGTTCTCTCTTGGCTCCTTCAGTTCAGGATGGACGTGCAATATATTCAGCGTTCGAGTTTGGTACCAACATCCAGCTGGAGAGGAAATAGTCGGAGCTACTGGAGAATGTTGAGGATATAATTAATGTTTGGTCTATAGTTGAAGTATAGGGTCGTCTGCTCATACTTTTACAACTTTCAATATCTCCTCTTACGTGGAACACTCTTTAAAGGCCTTTGTGGTCACGGGGCTCTCATGCGATCTGTCGGTGAAAGTTAACGTTATATTACCTAGGACGGATGTGTGCGCAAGCAAATGATTCCAGAAAATTCCAGATAGAATTGACCCCGAAAGTATTTCTCTCTTTGAGGATAGCGCATTCAAATGAGGAGGTTGGCTGTTTGCTTTGAGTCAAGTCCAGCCCTCTATTTTTGATTGTCTTAATGTTCTGTGAGTTTTTTCTCTAGTGCTTGCTCATTTCTACTATTTATATTTTTACTTACATCTATTCCTATTTCTTATTTACACTTATATAACGAAAGATGTCTTCCAGAAGTTAAGCAAAGTATTAAGAAACAGGGTAATTTTGTTAGAAACAAAGAAAAAGAGTACTGGATTTTTATGTAGTATCGGTCCTTCTTAGCAGTGAATTCGGAACAATCTCCCCACAGACGAAGAAGAGTCTTGAGGCAACAGATATTTAGTTCTACATGGTGAGAATAGAAATGTGAGAATACCATGGACTTAACATGTGAGCAACGACGAAGATTTAGAGAAAATGGAAACAAAAAAACACATTTATCCTTAGAATTAGAAAGAGAAAATTGGAATTTCTAGGGCACATTATGAGGAAAGAAGTCTTGGGAAATTTGATACTTACATGACAGATTGTAAACAAGCCGGGTGGGGGAGAGAAAAAACAACGAAAACAACAAAAGCTGCAAATGTGGAGAGCCATGGTCACCAGTGTTCTGAAAGGGTACAACACATACAAGGTTTATGCTCATCCCATGTGGGAGCGAAGCCGAGTATAAGCAAATTACCTTTTTCTACCCGGTTTCGAATCACACTATGCTGACTTTGTCAGAGTTTTCTTTTAGTTCTGGACCTACCTGAATGTTGCCATTTTGGGTATGACCCATATTTTCGATCTGAATTCTATAAATCAAATTATTTCGTAGAAATGTTGAAAGCTGAATTTATTTTCGTATTATGCTACTTGTTTTAAAGCCCTAAGTATTTCGTTTGAGTAAAGCTAAAATAGAAAAAGCCTTTTTTCTATGGAAGCAAATCAATATGTAAAATTTCGGTATGGTTCTTCCTCAAGTGGTAAATGCTACGCAGTAAAGAGTTAGACTTGGTATGAGAAGTTCTTACAGAGGTAGGGCATTAATCAGGCCTGACACTTTCAGATTGTTACTTGTTTCATTCAATGTCAGATCAGAGGTTATAAAAATGTCATGGAATCAAAAAAATCCTGGACAAAATTATCGAATAAAAATTGAAATGGCTACTAAGTAGGAATTGTCTAATTTAACTGAAAGTCTCTTTCAATATTTCTGAGATGAGATCTTATATACAGTATTTACATTATTCAGACTATTGTCCTCATCTTTGTTGCCGTATTTCTGAGTTGAGGTATTATGTACACTATTTACATTATTCAGACTATTGTCCTCATCTTTGTTGCCATATTTATCACAACGTTTCGGCCGCTGTACGCTCCGGCCTTCTTCGGTTGGTGGGGATGTCGAACTTTATTTCGCTCGCTGGGGTAGACTGTTCTAGTTCCACGTGCCATGTCTAATGGATGTCAGTTATCAGTTATCTCCTGTTAATTCCCCTATCCAAGTTCTCCAATACCTTAACTAGGTACTGAACTCACAACTCTTTGGGTCCTGTCACTGGATCTAACCAACGCGTTTATCCACTGTGCCATGTGTCCTTAAGGAAACCCGAGCGAGCGAAATAAAGGGTACAGTTCGACATTCCAACCACCTGAAGAAAGCCGGAGCGTACAACGGCTGAAACGTTGTGATAAATATGGCAACAAAGATGATGTAAATAGTGTTAACTGAAAGTCGTTGAAAATTTTATTGACTGAGTAATAAATGACTTTGAATGTCAGTGTGATGCTGAATGTATAGGCAGAAGTAGTCAGAGCTTTGAAATGAGAATTGATCAGCACGTATCTGCTCAGATCAGTAGAAGACATGATGGCAATATGCATATGCTTGTCAATGTATCCGGGTCTGCAACTAGTAAGCAATCCGATTTGTGCCACGTCTTTTGTTTAAAACTGGTCTCAGTCGCCAGCAATATTTAGATTACTTTTTGAAATTGTTAGAGAAGCTATATATATATATATATATATATATATATATATATATATATATATTAAATATATACTTTTAAAAATGTTCTTTTTTAAAGGCATAATAACGTTTTCTACACATATATGGGCCTATATGAATAATATATTGGCAAAATGCAGGAAAGTTTTGCATCAAAATAATACGTACACACACATAATAGCCTGCTCCTCATTTTCTAAGCAGACCCATCTGTTAAGGCGACTAATCAATCCTTGTTGCAGACGGCTGCTCAGTAATATTTGAGTCTGTTTAACAGAGTCTACTTGCAACTATGCTGAGAGGGCCTGAATTAGGGTTTCTAGAAAGAGTGAGCACGTAATACGACAGCAGTTTGAATAAAGCCAGTGCGGTCAACCCTCGGTCACAATGACCTGTGATTTAGTGTTAGTACAACTATCGACAGCATTCAAATAATTCCGTGTCCACGGTTTTAGTCAACCTGTGGCATAGTTTTTCATGCACTTCACAAAAGTGACGCACGCTGGGATCGCCCTCCGAGGTGGGTAACATCAATAAATCACCTTTTTAGAGAATCAACCATGGTGAGATTCGAAACTGGGTTTCTTGATTGGAAACACACATGCAATCACATAAACATACATATCTATATTTCTGATTGAAACAGTTTTAGAGAAATTTTATAATCTATATTAAAAGTCTAACATTCATCGTGTCTTGAGTGCTTTGAAAATCTTAGTATATCTGTACTCGGAATCAATTTAATATCAGTTAACCTAGAGAATTGAACTTTCTTAACAAGTGACGATTGCTATTATTTGCAGTGAACTATAAACGGAATCAAAGCGCAAACTCGTTTTACAGTTTTCGCTGCCACGCACAACAAGATCCCAAAACGTCAACAAAAAGACTGTTGGCATATGCAACAGTTGTCATAAAATCATTCCTATACATAAAACGGTATTCAAAATAAGAATTAAACTGGCGCGTTTTCAAATAGAGGAAAAACTAAATATAAGTATTATAGTTTATTTTTTACTTAGGCGTTTCGGTATTTTGCTCTATTTGTACCAATGTAAGAAAACTTCGAAGAATTTAGGACAGTTTATAAACACGATGAACGTTGTTTCTCAAATTTAATGCAGTGAAATGAAAGAGTAAGATATCTTTGTTATTCAGTGGCATATACATTATTTTATTTCGGTCATATATAATGGGGTCTGGTCTGATATTGTGCCAAAGTAATCTCGATTTAGTAAATAACCCTTTCACCTTGTCTAAAATCGACCATTACTTTATACTCGTGTATAAGCCTATCCAAATCTAAACTGCCCCCTCCCACAACCAATTAATTTATGTCTGAAAAATGGGCAACAATTCAAACCCTCTGTATAAGCCGAGTTAGCTAATCAACAAAATATGCTCAGATGGCGCGAATTTGTAAATTCACTCGAGTGGAGAAAATTTTATGAAATTTGCATATTATATCTAAAGAATTAATGGATTTATTTTTAACCCGACATTTTAATTACTTCAAACGTTTTATGGTAGATACTTCGTATTTGAAATAGACGTTCGATTTCTATTTACTAAACAGTGTCTCTTACGTCTATCAGCCTGCGCATTTGAGAAATTTTAGCATTATTCTTATAATGTTATTAGTACTGACCTGGCATCTCGGCTCCGGTCACTTTCCCAGCGCCGTAATGTAGCTTCCCTTAGACCCTCACATATATACTTTCACAGTAATTGTTCTGATAAGATTTACTCAGTGATACCTAGAGGTTATGAATTTAAGCGCAGTACTAGATTAGCGGCAAGGTCTCATCATTTCATAGTTGAAATGTCTCGATATAACCATAAATGCCATGTTAAATGTCTCTTCTATCGCACCTCTCGCTTGTGGATTTCTCCTTCGGCTTCCTGCTCTCTCTCAACTTTAATCTTCAAAATTGTAAATGCAATATCATTGGTTATTTTCTGTTTTCTAATTCTTGTTCTTTTATGTTTCTCTCTCTTTAACAGCATTTTTCTTTTCATATTCACTAAAATTCAGTAACCCTGGTGTTTTGGTAGCTTTATTGCTTTACTTGTGGTGAAAGAGAAAATATTTCCCCCAAAATTCGAGAAATCGTATTAAAAAGAAATGTTCTTCCTACAGGAGAACATATTTTCTTTACTAAGTTTTCTCGAGTGCGCTGCCTGATAGGCGTAAAGAAGCACTATAAATAGAAATGGGACGTCTATTTCAGATAAGAACTCTCCACTATAATAAAGTTTTCAAGTAATATTTTGATATCTAAAATGTTTTAAGTGTCATTTAGCGTACGGTTTCACAATTCCATTAGACAATTTAAAAAAAAATCTTTTCTCCTATTTTATAATGTTTCAACGATTTTTGTTTACATCATTTCAGCGGACAAAATAACGCCATTTTCCTAATGTAGGAGCATTTTATTTAACATAAAAATCGGACAAAATCCATGCTTTTAAAAATTTGGAAACCACTTAAGCTGTTACAAAACGATTTTATCTTTGCCAAGCTTCTATATAAATACTAATTGATTGGAAGATTTAATAAGTGAAAATTAGTTAAACCACACACGCGGAGAGAAATGATCACGTAACTAAAGGTTCTGATGATTAAAATCTTCTTTATAATGCTTGTAAAATCCAAATAAAAAAGTGTTTCATTATATAGCAATCACTTTGTATTTTGGCTCTTTTTTACGTCGATATAGAATTTGCTGAAAACCAGCAAAATATTGACCTGAAATATATGCCAATTTTATCGGCATTTATTAAATATTATTTGATTTTATAATTACATTTTATTATTAAACGTTATTATAACAGACCCTTCTTATTTGAAATCAGTCAGTTATGTGCCATGCGTGATAAACGCTTAAATGATCATGTATCTTTCGATACATGACTGACAAGGCGGGTTTTTTTTCCCGCAGTAGGTTGCCATTTCTTTCTACGGTAGACCAGTTGCCATTCAAGACTATAGAATCCGGTCTGTCCTGCTATTTACCCATAGCTGGTGGGGGGAAGAAGAGGATTGATACTTTTCCAAGGGTATTAGCACGTAAGTGAATGTAATAGATTTGACTGGAATTCGAACTCGGCTCTCCGATTCCCCAATCCGAGCCGCTATCCATAGTGCCTATTAGACGTCCCATTTCTATTTACAGTGCGTATTACGCTTATCAGCCAGCGCATTCTAGAAAACTTAGTAATGAATATATATCATCCGGTAGGAAGGACATTTCTTTTAATACGGTTTCTCGAATGGCAAGGACATATTTTTCACTACATGTAAGGTAATAAAGCCACTAAGACTCAAGGGTTACTAAGTGTTAGAGAATATAAAAAATACTGTTCAGAAGAGATAACTATAAATGGATAAGAATTATGAAGACAGACGATAACGAATAACATTGCATTTACATTTTGAAGATTAAATGGGATGATCGAAACCAGAGGAGAGTTCCACAAGCGAGAAGTACGATAGAAGGAGCTGTTAGCATAGAACTTACGGTTACATCTAGTCATTTCAACTGTGAAATGATGACACCTTGCCGCCAATCTAGTACTGAGCTTAAATTCATAAAGCCGAGGTACTACTCTAGAAATTTCATCAGAACAGTTACAATGAAAGTATTTTTGTCATATATTTCTCAGCTTATACACAAGTATATATGCTACCATTGAAGTAGTTGGGGAAGTGATCTTGACTTCATTATGATGAAGTTCTCTATTTAGGAGTTCCCTTTTATTCATTCTTTTCTTTGTTACCTAAAACATCTTTAGAAATGGGCATTTGTCTCACAATTTGTTGTAGCCCAGAGGTGAGGGAGAAAATCTAAAACTTGTCATTTGCTGGCAGAGCATCTGTATAAATACAAATCGATCGAAACATTTAATAATCAAAAATTAATTAGAGAAATCCTGGCCATCCACATGCAGAGAGAAATGAATAAAAAAAATAAACAATATGTGTACGAAAAATATTCGGTAAAATGCTTCTAAAATATAAATAAAAAAAGTGTTTCCTCATTTAAGCAATCACTCCAGACATGTTGACGCTTTTCTTCTTACTTTGGTGAAAATCGGTAAAAAATTAACCATAAATATAATTCTACACCTTATTTTAACCGCGATTTTATTCTCAGCGATTTCTCGTTTTAAACATGAATATATACAATATGTCACGGATTAAGAGCTTGGGTTGCGACAAAATGTAGCAACCACTGCCACAGATATATCGTCACATAGTTTTATATTTTCTATTCTTCAAGGCATATTCTCTTTTCTGATCATGCCATGTGTGCATAGTTAAATCCCAATCATTTGCACAGTTACCTGTTCATACTCAAACATGTTGACTTTTTACTTTTTTGTTGTGTCTTTCTCAAACTGCACATCATGACACTATACAAAATCAGTTCTAGTCTACACAGATACTTCTACAAAGTTAAGCTTGCACACACACACAGACTGAAAGATGAAGAACTGCGAATACAACAGACCGTGCAGGTGTAACATAAAATAAGAGGGCAGAACAGACACCAACCCAGAAATTAAACGTGAGAAAAATAAAACTGCAATTTCTGGGGATATTTTGAAGATAGGTATCGCGAATCGTGTATACAAAGTAAAAATAGAAATATACATTGAAATGGGATATCGTTGATATAGAGGGTGTGATGGGTAAATTGTCGCCATTTTATATTTTTAATTTCGCGCAGGCGCGTTGGTTGTTTTTGATTTTGGTGACTGCAGAGTATGGCAGGGTGAGCTGGGCACCGTCTGTGTAAAAAGAACACCATGACACAATTCACTCCATCAGAAATTTGGAAACGGTATGCTCTACTTCTTGGCATTCGCACCGGAAGAGCCAATACGAACAGTTCAGTGTGGTTGGGTGTCAACTTGAGGACAGTGCAGAGTATTCAGAAAGAGTCGCATGAGTTTAATTCTGATTATGAAGGTACGGCAGTTCGGAAAACTCACTCTGACCGTTCTGATAAGAAAAGAACTCTCGAATTTGTTAGCAAGGTCCTCATATTTAACACGGAGACCTACATCAAGAGTCTTGAGGAGATAGGGCTGCTCAAGTCAAGAGATTGGCTGGTTGACGACCCTATAACTCTGCGCCATGATAACACAAGCAGGAGAACCGAGTCGTAGTTGTCAAGCAATTTCTGCGACCAAATCAACTATTACATCTAGCCACCTAACTCCCCAGACTGCAACCCTTTGGCAGTTGAGCGAGAGGCCAACAAAATTCCTTGTAACACCATAGATGAACTGAAGGCAAGGATTATACCAGCACTCATCAACTTAAACTAGGAGACTGTCCAGAAGAGTTGCAGGAGATTCCGAAGTTGTCGGGGACCGTGGTTGAAGCCAATGCCGATTTTATTGAATAAATTTACTCCATAGCATTTCAAGATATTTCTATGTAATTTTAGTAAATATATCTGTTAAAATGAAATGACAGTGTTATTTTCATTTTTTTCTTTTGCTTGCATAATTTAGACGACAATTTATCCATCGCACTATGTATATTTAAGTACAAGATGGCGTGTAGCAAAGCCTAAAGCTCGTAGTCGAAATAAATTACGAATACAACTATATATATGTATATATATATATATATATATATATATGTGTGTGTGTGTGTGTGTGTGTGCGTGTGTGTTTGTGTGTGTGAAGAAATATAGTTTTAAGGTATGCTATATTTACGGGATAAAGTGCTCATTATCAGAGATAGAGCGTATGTAAATATAAATATAAAAATGAACATTGAAGTCAGCATTCAGAGGCGACAGACTGTTTCATGCTAGACGCAATCATCAGGCCTGTAACCCCTGCGTGCTAGTGGCACTCCTGCCTTGCTTGGAGTGAAATGCTTAAAAAATCATATCATTGCTTGTGAGTTGTAACTTGATTGGGGGAGGGTTGGCTAATTCCTCTCTGTCTACAACTTAACCCTTCAGCGCAAAGACGTAGGGTAATTGTTGAGGGCATTTTTTAGGGATAAAATACGTCTTAGCATATGGGAAGTATGGTAAATTATTATGTTTCTCTGTAAAGACAGAACCAAAAGAAAATGTTCGTAGAGAGGACTTTTTCCACAGTTTATGTTCACATAGGTATTTTATGTGCAAACCAGTAATTGCTGACTTATCTCTGCGTTGACCAAGACACGGCATGCCGAGTTAGAAACATTCCATTTTTGATACGTCGTCTTCGCAATGTAATAAGCGCGATAAGCAGCCCGCTCAGCCGATAATTACACTGCCTTATCACTTGGCAGTGTGATGACGAAGAGCGTGATGTTTAATCGAATGCTTATCGCGCGTTAGTGTTTGAAGTTGCGCAAGCTCTCGGCCGACAAAAGCGACCAGTCGAAGCTGTGTACAAGATCTGAACACAGAGGCTGACAGACATGCATGCGCACTGGAGCGGGAAATGTTGCTTTTAGCATTGCTTATGAAAACTCGTGTGATGTTCTTAAATAGCCTCGTCAAATCGAGACTTTCCTATGGAGGTCATGCAAGGCGCCAAACCCGTTCAAAAATATCTATATTGTTAAGTCTATACAACCGCTTTCTAAGAGAAATGATTAAAATGGCTTTGAACGAGTGAAGGTCGATTCTACTTTGAATTTTTTGGACTAGTGCTACACAGTCACAAAGAACTGTACTAAATAACTGAAAGGATATCACTTGCAGACTATCAACATCAGTAACAACTAAAATAAAAAAAAAGCATGTAATAATAACATAATCAAGATGCTGTCACTCCACGCAAATTCAAATAAAAGATTAGGAAGGACCCCCCCCATCAATACTAGAAAGAGGTACTCGACTTGAGAAATCTATTTTAGGAGAAAGATTTTATATATTTCAAACAAAGTTAGTACTGGCTGCTCGGTCAATTAATGCCAAACGATTATTTATAAGGGAACGGCCGAATTAGCATTCAGTTATGTGCCAAACGTGATACACGCTTAGGCGATCATGTATCTTTCGATACATGACTGATGAGGCAGATTTTTTCCCGCAGTAGGTTGCCATTTCTTTTTGTGGTAGACTAGTTGCCATCCAAGAAGACGATTCATATCTTTCCCAAGGGTATTAGCATGTAAGTGAATGTAAAGCCGACTGGAATTCGAACTCGGCTCTCTGATTCCTCAATCCGAGCCACTATCCACTACTCCACTGTGCCTTAGCATTATCACACTCTCTACAAATAATGTCGGAAATCGAGGGGATTGATGATTAACGTCTTTTGAGAAATGTATGTTGCAGGAACAGAGGCTTGAGACATGCAAGCTGTAAAAAAATACAGAAATTGACAGAAATTTCGTCTATTTGAATGATACAACCTGGTAAATAAATTGCAAATAAATTGAAAAATGGTAATGAACGTATACTCTGTTATCATATCTTCTTTCATGCCTTTAATGCGTCTTTCTTCTTCTTCTTCTTCTTCTTCTTCTTCTTCTTCTTCTTCTTCTTCTTCTTCTTCTTCTTCTTCGCTCGTTCCTCCTCCTTCCTTTCATACCTTTAATGCGTATTTCTTCTTCTTCTTCTTCTTCTTCTTCTTCTTCTTCTTCTTCTTCTTCTTCTTCTTCTTGGCTCGTTCCTCCTCCTTCCTTTCATACCTTTAATGCGTCTTTCTTCTTCTTCTTCTTCTTCTTCTTCTTCTTCTTCTTCGCTCGTTCCTCCTCCTTCCTTTCATACCTTTAATGCGTCTTTCTTCTTCTTCTTCTTCTTCTTCTTCTTCTTCTTCTTCTTCTTCGCTCGTTCCTCCTCCTTCCTTTCATACCTTTAATGTGTATTTCTTCTTCTTCTTCTTCTTCTTCTTCTTCTTCTTCTTCTTCTTGGCTCGTTCCTCCTCCTTCCGTTCATACCTTTAATGCGTCTTTCTTCTTCTTCTTCTTCTTCTTCTTCTTCTTCTTCTTCTTCTTCTTCTTCTTCTTCTTCTTCGCTCGTTCCTCCTCCTTCCTTTCATACCTTTAATGCGTATTTCTTCTTCTTCTTCTTCTTCTTCTTCTTCTTCTTCTTCTTCTTCTTCTTCTTCTTCTTCTTCTTCGCTCGTTCCTCCTCCTTCCTTTCATACCTTTAATGCGTCTTTCTTCTTCTTCTTCTTCTTCTTCGCTCGTTCCTCCTCCTTCCTTTCATACCTTTAATGCGTCTTTCTTCTTCTTCTTCTTCTTCTTCTTCTTCTTCTTCTTCTTCTTCTTCTTCTTCTTCTTCTTCTTCTTCGCTCGTTCCTCCTCCTTCCTTTCATACCTTTAATGCGTCTTTCTTCTTCTTCTTCTTCTTCTTCTTCTTCTTCTTCTTCTTCTTCTTCTTCTTCTTCTTCTTCTTCGCTCGTTCCTCCTCCTTCCTTTCATACCTTTAATGCGTCTTTATTCTTCTTCTTCTTCTTCTTCTTCTTCTTCTTCTTCTTCTTCTTCTTCTTCGCTCGTTCCTCCTCCTTCCTTTCATACCTTTAATGCGTCTTTCTTCTTCTTCTTCTTCTTCTTCTTCTTCTTCTTCTTCGCTCGTTCCTCCTCCTTCCTTTCATACCTTTAATGCGTCTTTCTTCTTCTTCTTCTTCTTCTTCTTCTTCTTCTTCTTCTTCTTCTTCTTCGCTCGTTCCTCCTCCTTCCTTTCATACCTTTAATGCGTATTTCTTTACCCATCATTTCCTACCTTTCTTCTTATTACTTCTGTATTTCTCGTATTTCGTCGATTTTAATAATAATAATAATAATAATAATAATAATAATAATAATAATAATAATAATAATAACAACAACAATAATAATAATTCTCCCATCTGCCGTATCCCTTCAAGACGTGCGCTCTCTACAATTTCCTGTTCTTTGCAGCTATTAGTAACGTTCATCTTTTTACTATCCTTTACACTCTCTGTTCTGCTTTCCATTTACACAAACTCGTCACATAGGTGACTCGTTGTTTCCACTTGTTTTTCTCGCCTGTGGATGTTTCATCATCGAAACCCGTTTTCCTCGTTAAGTATTCCAGAAATTTAAACCATCTTTTACCTGATTCTAAGCACAAGTGTCGTCTTCTTTCCATTTTTCTTAAGACTTCCTCGTTGCTCACATGACCCGCAAATGGTATTCCTAGTTTCCTTCTGTAGACAGAAATTGTGTTAGCTCAAGTCTTCTTCATTTGTGAGGAAATTACTCAGCATTCGAATCCACATACGAAGATTGATATTAGATAGAAGTTCAGCAGGATATGCTATCAAAAATGTATTTAAATTATCAGAATCGAAGCGAGGTCATCATCACACATGTTCGTAAAGTAGGAAAAAATACATCAGGCTCACGTGTCAGAACAAACACCCCAAATTATTCAAAAGATGCAAATAGTTATCAAACGGGCTCTGAATTTTTGTCATTTTTTCTCTGTCTTCATAAAAACTGAATATAGGTGAAAGAGCGGAAATTTAACAAGAACTATGACCAACTCAAAACATTTGGACATTTGATTTTTTTTTCGTAACCCATCCTTATTTATTTTTGTCGTTTCATCAATTAAATGATGTGCCTTAACATTTTACAAGCATAAAAAAACATTACTTCCAATTCATTAATTTTTCTTTCTATTAGACCGGTTGTCACCCAAGGCTAGATATCCTAGTCTACCCTACTATTTCACCTACCGATGATAACAACAATAATAGCAGAAGAAATAAATACGACTTAATACGAATGAGAAAAATCTCTTCAGGTTTTAAAAAAGATCAGGACATTTTAAATATTATATACACAATTTATATTCGAACTGTTGTCAGCATCTTTGTCGCTGTTGCGTCTCTCGGCTTCTATCAAGTGTATATCAATCTGCATAATCTACAGGATATACAGAACTAATCGCTTTATTTCATCTACGAGAGCAGACTGTTCTAGTTTCATATCTAGGGATATCGCCTAGTTCTTATTTTTATTTAATACTAAATGTCTCTAGACATGAACAGTGGAACGAGAACAGTCTTCCCCCGTAGATTAAATGAAGCGTTCAGTTCAGAATACACCTGAGGAAGGCCGGAAGGCACAATGGCCGAAACGTTGTGATTAAACCAATAAAGATGAGGACGATAGTTCGAATGAAAATAGTGTAAATAATGATAATTCCTCATATCAGAAATTCAGATAAAAAGCATTTAAATAAATTTAATTTTTGTTTTTTCCTAATTTTTACCTAAACAAGACTCAAAAGCTACTCAAGGTAGAAGATTACTGAATGTGGTGTGTGATATGAATGCAAGAGCAGGAAGTACAAAATGAAGATTATGGAGAATAGGAAAGATTGATGCTTGACTTGGAGATATTATTATTGAAGTGTTCGGGGAAGTATCCACGTGGGAGTCTGTTCCACAAAATTGCGGTTATTGGGTAAAAACTGTATCATAATTGGAATACGAAGGGTGGTTTCAGTTCGTGGACGTAGATTGGCGGGTTCTAACCGTAAACTTCTGAGTGATGGCCCTAAAGAATGAAGCTCGTCTGAACATTTGACATGGAAATAGCGATAGGCTTGCAACATCGCATTTGCGAAAAAGTCTGTGCATAGTGAAAACTTTTTCACCCCCACAAGTCTGCGTAAACTCTATCAAGGCTGTAAAGTGAGGATTGGGTATCTCCAGGCTAGATATAGATATAGTGCCAATACTTCATTTTTAGTGCAACGTATCTCTTTTTTTTCGACAATGATGTTCGTCCTGGACAAGGCCCAAGAATTATCCGAGGCAGATATTAGAGAGTAAAAAGCAGAGTTTATGGGGATAAGGGGGCGAGAAATAACTGTAGACTTGAATAGGCCAAGATTGTAGTGGAGCAACCTCTTGGGAGTCGGTTCTACAAAGCAGCTGTTCGTTAGAAGAAGAAAGAGAATGAAGGTGGTTTGCTAAAGATAATGATAGATGTTTACTAATAATATGACAATGTTCCTAGGCAGGCCATTAATAGCAAGCAGAAGCAGGGTAGGGCCTAGGAAAGAACCTTGGAGACGTCGACCTTGATCTCATGCCTTCATAGACCTACCGAAGAGAAAATACTTGATAATTTTGTAGATGCTTCCAGATATGCCACAGCTGGAGTATTTAGGTAGCAACCCATAGCCACACCTTATCGAAAGCCTTTGAGATATCTAAGGCAATTGTTCACTAATGAAGCTACCATCGTGCGTTTCTGTGCCTAATGACAGTTGAAACACCAGCAGGAGGTTGTTTCTGGTCAGGTGATCAACAGACGTCTTGTTGATAACAGACTCAGAGAGTTTGCTGATGACAACAAGGAGGCTGGTAGTGCGATATTGCGACAGGGATGAACGCATAATCCGCATTCTTGAAAACAGGGCAAAAAGCTGACATTTTTAGTAGACTTGGGGAAACGTTTCTTCTTTTCAGGCAGCATTTAAGAAACTTTGCCAAGTCTGAAGATAGCTTAGAGTTAACAGCTGGGATTTTATCCGGAACAGTACCTCCGTTTAGTCAAGAACTTGATGAGATTGGAAACTTTCCGAGTCGAGATTGTGAGATCACAAAGATTGTGCTCCGTGAGGCGTCGAGTGGGAAAGTAAGTTATGGGATGACTGTTGTCGGCTAGCGTGGAGTTTGAGGCAAATTTCATTGTAAAAAGCTTAACCTTGTCCGATGAAAATGAAAATGAAATGAGGTTATTATTAACAGTAGGTTTAGACGATTGGTGCCTATTAAGAAGCGTGTCAGGGATTTTCCAGAATTCACGGGAAACAAGACACGGAGACAATCTTCGCTAGATTTTCTGTTCCGACTGTAGAAGGCCCAAGAACCACTAGAGCTAGAGGGCTACAGAGTAATAAGCATAGTTTATGGGGTTATGTAGGGAATATAACGGCTAACCCTAGACTTAAAGAGGTTAAGGTTGTAGTTATCGGGAAAGCATCCTTTCGGGAGTCGGTCCGACAAAGCCGCCTTTTCACGATGAGTTGCTGGAGTGGAACATACCGATGGTCTACAAGGGGAATAAGGGAGGGGTTATCTGCAATGTGCGTAGCATGGCGGGCCTTAACCATGCAGATTAGAACTGGTGGAACTAAGGACTATATTTCGTCTGAATAATTTCCATGGAAATCCCTTTAGGGTAGCGAGAATCCTGCAACGTTTCATCTGTGGGATAGTGGGTGGTAGGATGGAAAATGATCCCTCACCCACAAGGACGCGTAAACTCAAACGATAAGGGTTAACCCTAGGTTGAATAGGTTAAGATTGCTCTGATTGAGGAAGCATGTAATTGGGAATCGGTTCCATAAAGCAGCGGTTGAATATCAGGAAGGTAAAATATGACAGGGAGAAATGGGTTTAGGTCTTTCTACTGGTGTAAATTGGATTTATGTTTATGAAACAGTTAGTAGAACGAAGCAAATATCACCAGCCTCAAATATCAATATTCTAAAATGATTGGCTGTCAATCAGAATGTAACGCTTTGAGAATGACCCGTATAAAATTTGCTTAACAAAATCTATGGAAAGCACTTGTGACAACCAATAAGCTTAAAGTAATCAGACTAGTGTTAATAGTGTCAGTCAAGTTTTTAGATGGCTTATAAAGGAACTGCAGACAAATTTCACTAACATTGCTGCACTGAAAGCGTTCGTGTAACAGAGAAGGCACAGGTCTAACAGAGTGGGTTTTAGTCTAGACAAAATGGACAATTAGCACAATGTCGTCATCAGGGTCTTGTTTTTCCTAAGACAAAAATTGTTGTGTTCACCATGTTTCTAAGACAAAATTGTTTTGTTCATCTGAAATTTTTTTTTTACACGTGAAGTGAAAAAACGCTAAGGTTATATACTGGAAAAATTGAAATTTTATCATGTAGGCTCACGTGGAAAATCTCAAGGGAGGTAACTAAGTTATTGTAATATGTTCTTTCCTCCTTCAATAAAGATATTTAAAAAACTTGTCCGTAATTACGAGAGGATTCTATTAAAAATAAGTAGACAAAACTTGTCTAAATTATTTAATGCGATGCACACACACACACACACACACACACAAGCACACACACACTCGCGTGCGCATATATATGTATTAATATATATATATATATATATATATATATATATATATATATATATATATATATATAAATGAAATAGAGCAAATATTAATTACGAATTTAAATGTCTATTAAGGAATAGTATTCCTTATCGGGGAAGCATCGACTTGGGAATCGGTTCAATAAGGCAAATTTGACTACTATTTCTGCACGGAAGGCGTTCGTTTAACAGAGAAGGCACAGGTCTAACAGCGTGGGTTTTTGACCCATGTAAATGATTCAAATATGGACAATTGTCAAATTCGTTAACCGTTAAGTTTTGGCAAAC
>OZ038481.1:93490214-93780214 GCA_964036315.1 Acanthosepion esculentum
TGGAACTAGAACAGTCTACTCCAGCGAGCGAAATAAAGGGTTCAGTTTGTCATTCCAACCACCTGAAGAAGGCGGGAGCGTACAAAGGCCGAAACGTTCTGATATTATGGCAACAAAGATGAGGACAAGAGTCCGAATAATGTAAATAGTATATATATATATATATATATATATATATATATATATATATATATATATATAAATTTCTGTTCATCTCCCCTTTATTGAAACGTTTGTTTTTCAAAAAATTTCATAAATGCAACAGATAAATTCCAAATTTTCAAATAAATATAACAGAGAGACGTCGGGCTTGATTTTTAAAAATTACCATCAGTCCGGAATGCAGATTTTATTGCAGTTACCATAAGCTTGTCATTTACCCCTGATGATAATCTTAGAAAAGATCTAAAATACATGGGTTAAAAAAAAACTACGGCGCCCTTCTTGAGGAATTTCATCTTAACATCAATAAACGGATTACACAACTGGAAAGGATCAGTATAAATAAGTAGCCACCCTATTCCTATATTATTCAATGAAACATGCATGAATGAAGATATGCTGCATATATATATATATATATATATATATATATATATATATATATGTGTGTGTGTGTGTGTGTGTGTATTTAGGCAGCATTTCTTCATATATAAATATATATATATATATATGTTTAAAGACATTTATATTATGTTTAACGTTCTTTTTATAGATACAAGTATTTAAACATAAATAAAACTTAAAGAACGTTAAACATAATATAAATGTCTTTAAATAAATTGTCGGACAATGTCCAATTCTAAAATATATATATATGTGTGTGTGTGTAAAGAGGAGGGAGTGAGAGAAAATGTGTGTATGTGTGTGAGATGGAAACAGAGAGACAGTGAGAAATTATACACCTTGTGAGAAAATGAGAGAGATATTTGATAAAAATGAGAGATATTTGATCATAAAAATTCAGGATAGAGAGTTAATAATTGCCAAACACTTCAAATACTTCGGTGTATGGATAAATAATAACATATTTAGTATAGAAGATAGGGTACCTCGACGTGGTGTAATGGTTAGCAAGCTCGTCTCGCTAGAACAATTACGACTGAGTAGTGAGTTCTATCCTCACTGGGTACCCAATATTTCGGCCTTGTGCCACATCGGAGCTGCGCTTGGAAAATCACTATTTAGTATAGAAGATAATGAAATGGAACATAGAGTAGGCAACTTTAGAGGTTGTTTTGCACAACACCACAAGTTGCTGCATAACCAAAACATTAACCTAAACACTCGTATCATGTGTTCAAATAGCCTCGTCAGATCGAGATATCTGGATGCCATGCAGGGCGTCAAGCTCGTTCAGAAATATATAAACTTTCAGTTCTATACAACATTTTTCTGTGATCAATGGTTGAAAAGGCTTATAGGGAACGGTGACTCTAGGTCTTAGCGTGGACCATCCTTCTTTGAACCTTACGCGCTGGCGCTACAAAATAACAGAAACCACATCAGTTGAGGACTTTCAATAGCAGCAATAATTAAAATGAATAGCACTCTAACTCGGAGAGAAAATAATCAAGATGCTGACATTCTACACTAATTTAAAGAAAATGTTTATGAAGAAAACACCTATCAATATCGTAAAGAGTATTAACGACTTTCAAAGTTAATCGATGGTTAAAAAAGGGCTCTGAACAAGTGAAGCCTAAAGGAATTGCCGAAGTCCATACTGCTTTGAACATTATGAACTGGCGCTGCACAATCACAAAGAACTGTACCAAATAACTGAAACCGCATCACTGGAGGACTATCGACATCATCAACGAATAAAATGGGTAGCTCAATTAACTAGAAGATAAAATAATAATATAATCAAGATATTATCACTACATACAAATTCAAATAAAAAATTCGCAAAGAACCACCCGTCAATGCTGGAAAGAGATACAAGATTTGAAAAATTATTGTAATACTGGCTGCTCGGTCAATGAATCCTGAATGTTTCCTTATAAGAAAACGGCGAATACTACAATTATGGAAAGTTAAATCGGAAAGAAGGCAGGCCGAGCATGAGCTCATACCGGCTGGGGTGTTGCCCTGTGGTTGCCGAGTGATACCACATGTAAGCTTGATCGTACCTGGCGTTTATTTCTCAGGAAATACCCGAGGCTGCCAAGTCAAATTTTCCTATTACGTTTTGAGTGAGTTCACATCAAGAGGCTCGTGTTGAGAATGAAAGTGGCGGACGCGTCTTGACTGGATTCAATACTTGAATACTTTGATGCTTAAGCCTAACAACAAAAAGGCTTTTCGCTTTTGTTTTCTTTGATTTTTATCAAAGATCTGTTGTTTTTTTTCAGTCCGTGAATTAATTTTCTTTTCAACGAACAATAAATTCTCCACACCCGACCAGGATTCATAATATATACATACTCCTCCCTACATACGCATATAACATTAATATCTGTGTGTTAGGATTTCTTCATATGTGATCCTACAAACGGTACATAAATATTTCTGTGATTAACATTATCTACATTATTTACAGTCAAACTAATATCCTTATCTTTGCTTTGACTATATCAAAGATTCGACCGTTGATGCTCATTTAAGACCAATATCCTACTAATTGTTTCTTTTATGACAACCTTTGAGTCGTTGCTGAGTTGTTTCCCAACTATGGTTTCATGAAAGAAAGAAAAAACAACCTTAAACCTTATAACATCCAGACTTGCGAACTAGCCAATGAGCATTAATAAGTGCTTAGAGCTGAAGGGCAAATTCAGTTTTGTTCTAAATTTAGAAAGAACATTTCATCGGTTAATTAGCTTCCTTACAAACCTGTATATGATGCGGCATTTATCCGGTTGGTTGAGCCGACTCCGTCAAATGAACCCGCCAGCTGAAAAGCTGACCAAGCGTTGAAGAACCATTGTTACTCTCAGAAAATTGTTAATCCAATATTCATTTGTAAAAAAATAAAGAAATATTCTTAAAGTAAAAAAAAAAATGTTCCGCCTTTAAATAACCCACAAAGGGTTGATAAATTGTAAAAACAATTCAATTAATAATTCAAACCATCCTCTTTCTCACCTTTTGGGCGAAGGTATTGTCAACAAACAGGTAGCATAATCTCTGTATGCTTTTCTTGCAACGTTTCCTTTAATGTCTGTCCCTACTGATAATAGTCAAACTATATATTTTTCTTCCCACCAAATCCGTGGCCATAACCTTTACTGCTGACCTTTGAGAGTTTAATTTTTTCGCCCGTACTGGACCCGATTGCCGCCCTTGTATGGACTGTTGTTTAGTTTTTGCATCATATAGGTGTGAGCAGGCTTCATCAGCAGTGGCAAGGCTTTGTATAAATGATCACTAGATAGTTTCAAATACGGCAAAATCAATTTTGGAGATGTCCCCCTGATAACATTTCTGATCGCCATTCAAAGATTTCAGCGGCGCACATGACTTACTGGTTCTGTATACACAATTGCTGATGAATTAGAAACCTGAACTTGTTCTCTGGGCATCTCTAGTGTCACAACAGTTGTTTTGCCTGACATTCAGTATTGGGTCATGAACATGATTAACAATTTCAGCAGTTGACACTGTTGAATACTTGCCAGAATTTCTTGCTTTCTCGGTTTTACAATCTGCAGAACACTTCTTTTCGGTTGAATATGACAGGCACTTGTCACCCAATATTTGCATCACACACTAATGTATTTTCTTAGGAATTTTTACTGGGGTAACATGAAGTTCATTACGTCCCCAAGTTTAACACTTAAAAAATTTCAACATTTTCCATTGACATGATTCAGCCAGTAATCTGGAACAAATTTAAAAATAAGTGAAAACGTGCTGCAAATTGACATTTGACAATATAAAAGACACATTCTTTTCAGCTACTCGGGAAATTAGGCATGCCGTTGGCGAGCTTTTCTCGCTAGATTAGTTACGACTGATTAGTGAATACGATCCTCACTGTGTGTCCCATACTCGCAGCCTTATGCCACATCTATTCTACGCTTATATAATCACCATTTTTCGGGGGTCGAGCCACAGACATATTAACACACCCTCAAATTATATTAAGCCTGAGAGAGAGATAGAGAGAGAGAGAGAGAGAGAGAGAGGGAGAGAGGGGGAGAGAGAGAGAATGAGAAAGAGAAGGGAATGTGTGTGTGTGTGTGTGTGTGTGTGTGTGTGTGTCTGTTTTAGTATCCATTATAGTGGATAAAAATAGTGTTGTTCAAATTATATTTAACCGGAATACATGAGATTATCAAGAGTTTAGTCAACGCTCCTAATTATTCGATGGTAAATGTTGGAATTATTTTTTCAGGAAAATAAAGACAAATTCTTAATTTTCTCTACACTCTTCAGAATTAGTCTTTCGTTCCACCATTTGGGAGGTTTCCAACTAGAACACGCCATGACATAAATCCGGAGCCGAATCATTCTCATTCTCCCTGTATTTTAAATGTAAATAGAATGTTTCGTTCAACGTTTTCCCAAGTAGTACTACATTATTGACTAGATTCTGACGTGGATGCTTCTCTGAATAATACAATATTAACCTCTTCAAGTCAAAGATCAATCGTTATAAATCCTCCTTAAACTTTTTTTTTACTTCATATCAGCTCTTCTTTTATTCATATCACACTCCTCATTCAACATTACCAATTTAATACAAGCCCTCTTCTTTGAGTGGCTATCGAGCCTTGTATTGGGTGCTCATTCAGGTTAAAAGTATTGAAAATGTTCTTTATTACTTATTTTTTAAGTGCTAACACACCCAATACCGTGAGGTGAGCATCAAGTAATTGTTTTCATCCTCTTGGTCTAACGTTTTCCACTGGCGTGAATTAGAACGATTATATCGAATCAATTAATAAGTCTTGTCCTAGGAAAAATGGTTCATTGTGTCGTGTTAGAGAGTCTTTCTCACCATAATCTATCTTGCACATTTATATGTCTACGAAGGTGTTCTGAAAAGTTCAAGGCTTACTATGCAGAAGTGCTGCTTGCGATGTGAAATCTTGCGTGCATTAATTTCAACACTTCTTATTAATAACTGCATTGCTTCTTTTCTGGTAGATTCATTGTTCGAAGAAGACTGTTCATCATACTGGTCCAAAAAAAATAATCTACAGCAGATATGACGTCATTATCACGGCAATACTGGTTCCAAGCCAAATGTTTTGTTTTCATGTTGGGGAGTGTTGCGTGGTCTCATCTCGTCAATTCTCGGTTGGCGATCGCTAATTGTTTTGGTTCAGCAATGAAAGACTTCAAACACAGAGAATCTTGTATTACTGATATATAACTATCCAGTGGGGGTCACTTCCCCTTCACTGGGGAGCCGTTTAGGACACGAAAGAGAACACGTCTACATCGATTGAAGGATAAGAACTAACTCGATGAAACCTTTCTTTTATCTATGTTTCCCACTCTAGCTCAGCCAATCAACATCGACTTCCCTATTATGGCTCACATCTGACCCCGAATATCAACCTCCGGAAGTAAGAGCCGATATACACTTCCCCCAAAATTAATACCCTGCTAAACTATTATTTAACCGGAAACGGATGATAGAGAAATCAGGACACTAGGGAGAGTGATCATCCAGTGCAAAGCTACAGTCACACACAGTAGCCAAGGAATTGTATGTTGGAGCATCGTCCTAATGAAACGCTTCCATCGGTTTTCCTGGACGTTTGACCTTGATAGCCTTTCGTAACTGTCTCACTAACTTGACAAAGTATCTCTATTGATGATGTAGCCCTTTTGAAGAACGTCAATAAAAAAAAATGCCTTTTGCATCTCAAGAAACTGAAGTCATCAACTTCCCTGCAGATGATACGATCTTGACTTTATTTGTAGTAGGTGAGGAAAGGTGTTCCTACTGCATGAATTGTCTCTTTGTCTCTGGCTCAAAATGATGAACCCAACACTCATCATGGGTTAGGGAACGTTCAAGGAAACCAGCTGGATCTGCCTAAAACAATGACAGATTTTCCCGTGATTTGATCAGCCTGTTGCGCTTTTGATCAGGTGTCAGAGGACGGGGCATCCACCGAGCAGAAACCGTCGTCATACCAAATTCATTGTGTAGAATATTTCCAATTCTCTCACAGGATATAATATTGGCATTGACTGTTTGATTTATAGTCAAGCGCCTGTCATCCATCACCGTATGGTGAACACGAATATAATGTTTTCCTCGGTGGCGGCAGTTGCAGGACATCTGGACACTGCTCCTCCTAGATTCAACTGCCCAATTATGTTTATATGTTTAATAAGTGTTTATAAACATGGAGCATCATTTATATGTTTAAAACTATTTATAAAAATGGAGCTCGTTTATATGTTTAAAAACTGTTTATAAACATGGAGCATCATTTATATGTTTAAAACTATTTATAAAAATGGAGCTCGTTTATATGTTTAAAAACTGTTTATAAACATGGAGCATCATTTATATGTTTAAAACTATTTATAAAAATGGAGCTCGTTTATATGTTTAAAAACTGTTTATAAACATGGAGCATCATTTATATGTTTAAAACTATTTATAAAAATGGAGCTCGTTTATATGTTTAAAAACTGTTTATAAACATGGAGCATCATTTATATGTTTAAAACTATTTATAAAAATGGAGCTCGTTTATATGTTTAAAAACTGTTTATAAACATGGAGCATCATTTATATGTTTAAAACTATTTATAAAAATGGAGCACGTTTATATGTTTAAAAACTGTTTATAAACATGGAGCATCATTTATATGTTTAAAACTATTTATAAAAATGGAGCTCATTTATATGTTTAAAAACTGTTTATAAACATGGAGCATCATTTATATGTTTAAAACTATTTATAAAAATGGAGCTCGTTTATATGTTTAAAAACTGTTTATAAATATGGAGCATCATTTATATGTTTAAAACTATTTATAAAAATGGAGCTCGTTTATATGTTTAAAAACTGTTTATAAACATGGAGCATCATTTATATGTTTAAAACTATTTATAAAAATGGAGCTCGTTTATATGTTTAAAAACTGTTTATAAACATGGAGCATCATTTATATGTTTAAAACTATTTATAAAAATGGAGCTCGTTTATATGTTTAAAAACTGTTTATAAACATGGAGCATCATTTATATGTTTAAAACTATTTATAAAAATGGAGCTCGTTTATATGTTTAAAAACTGTTTATAAACATGGAGCATCATTTATATGTTTAAAACTATTTATAAAAATGGAGCTCGTTTATATGTTTAAAAACTGTTTATAAACATTGAGCATCATTTATATGTTTAAAACTATTTATAAAAATGGAGCTCGTTTATATGTTTAAAAACTGTTTATAAACATGGAGCATCATTTATATGTTTAAAACTATTTATAAAAATGGAGCTCGTTTATATGTTTAAAAACTGTTTATAAACATGGAGCATCATTTATATGTTTAAAACTATTTATAAAAATGGAGCTCGTTTATATGTTTAAAAACTGTTTATAAACATGGAGCGCCATCCCCTAATGTAGCAATCAACCATGTCAGCATGGATGTGCTTTGCGTTTAAACTCTTTTTCTGCGTGTACTTGATAAAATCCCGATGACAAATTTTATCCATTTTAAAGAGAAGTCGGAGTTAAATTTGTCGACTCCTTTGAACTGTCATTTGTCAGTTTATCTGGAAATAAAAAAAATGCAATTATTAATAATGCATGCAAGATTTCAAAGCTCTGGCATTACTCCTTCAAAGTCAGCCTATGAACTATTCAGCCCACCGTCGTATTATTCCTCCGCGCACGAGGAATTAGTCTAAATGACGTCATGATATATGGCTCGGCCAATCAAAGTTCATAACTAAGCACATCTTGCTGATAGGAATTTTTATTATTTCGCCCCAACCAAGGCAATAAAGCTACTAAGTCGCAAGAGGTTACTGACTGTTAGAGAATATGAGAAAAATATACTGTTAAGGAGAAATGACAATAAAAGAACAAGACAGAAGATAACGATTGACACTGTATTTAAATTTTTGTAGATCAAACTTGACTGGGAATCAATAAGCTGGAAGTGGGTTCCACAAGCGAGAAGTGCGAGAGATGAAACTATTATGATATAACGTACGGTTATATCTAGCCATTTTGACAGTAAAATGATGAGACCTTGTCGCCAATCTAGAATATTTTTGTCTCTCTCTATATTTTAATCTGGTCGATTCTTAGTGTGTGCTCGGATAATTTAAAATGTGTAACTATTGTGAATCAACTTGTGATAGTACCTGTAAAAATAGCCTATAACAATGGCGACAACGAAAAGGAAAACACGCTCAGAAAGTAATGGAAGGGGGTGTTTTTTTTGTATTTTTTTACTAATACTGGAGTGAAACATATGGTGTTATTGAAGAAAATAAAATGCTTTTTGCTGTACATGCACGCTCATATAACATTAAGCGCCATTTTGAAGGCTGTGATCAGAATTTATGCTCGATGGTAGTAGGATTTAAATTATTCGGAAATATGTTAAGCAACAGGAACAACAATGTAATCATTTCAAAGGGATGTTTAAACCAAAAACAAGAACAATATTTCTGTAGCAATCAGATATCCTCTACTCTCGCTAAAAATGTGAAGTCACTATTTGATGGTAGTTATTTAAACGAGGCCTTTTTGAAGAGCTCGGCTTTTTGTTTGAAGGCTTTCAGAATAAAGATGGGATCGCCAAAAGAATTAATCTCAGTCGCTAGAAATACGGTCGAAGAGAGATAAATGGCTATATATAAAAATGTAACTGATCAACTTGTCTTAGATTTGAAAAACGCAGTTATTTTATTTGGATGAAAGTACAGACATTACATCGTTTATCCGTTGTCGCAAGATTTCCTGCGGGAAATAAAATGGAGGAAGAACTGATCAAATTGATGACAGTCCCAGTGAAAACTGATGGATATTATGATGAAATGAAAGAGGAATTTATTAAACGTGGCATTAAGTTCGGAAATATTTTATCCGTGACAACAGATGGGCCCAGAAAATCAAAATTAAGTTGAATTTCATTGTATTTTGCATCAATAATCTCTGTTTGCAAAAAGTAGTTTGAAATTACAAGAAAATGTCATGCCCCTTGCAAGAAAAGTTTTGAATTTTATAGTTGATCATGCACTTAACAACGTCAATTCCCAAAGCCATCGAATAAAGTTAACAATCAATTTTCTGGGTCATTCGTGTACAACAATGAGGTCAAATGTTAAATCGATTTGTGGAGTTGCTAGAAGAAATAAGAATTTTCTTAAGTGAAAATGGAAATAACTGTTCAGAACTTCTGTTAGTAAATGGCTGAGTGACTTCAAATTTTTTTGCAGATTTCTTACTTCATTACAATCATTTGAATAAAAAATTGCACATTAATGGAAGTATTGGGTCTCGATGTTTGGGCATATTAAAGTTTTTGAAAGAAAACTAGAAATCTTTTCAAGAGATCTGGAAGAAAACAAGCTGAAATATTTGCCATTATTACAGAAGCACTTAACTTCAGGTTTTTCAACTGACAGTGCCGAGGATGGAAAACTATACTCAAAAAGTATTCGTCAATAGTAAGGAATGCCAAGCATTTACTTTCAGAGAGATTTTCTCAATTCCGAGAATTAGATACCACATTACAATTTATCCGATTTCACCTATACTATACAATTTCATGATCTTAAGCTATCTATATTTGATTAGCTTGAGCTAAATAACTTGGAAATGGAATTACTAGACTTTCAAGAAAGCGCATTGTGGAGGACAATATTTTTCGACCTTAACCTGAAGTTACAAGAAAATTAAGTAAAATCATTAGCCGATGCAATAAAAGAAAATGACCCCTTAGAAAGCAGAGGTGATAAACTCATTCTTGCAGAATGGTATTCCTTTTCTTAACATTTTTAAGATGCAGTTAACTAGAAATATTTTCAAGGGATCTGTAAGAAATTGAGTTGAAATAATTTCCATTATTAAAGAAACACTACCTAACTTCAAGTTTTTCAACCGGCATTGCAGAAGAGAGAGAAACTATACTTAAGAAGTATTCGTCTATAGTAAATAATGCCAAGCATTTACTTTCAGAAAGATTTTCTCAATTGCGAGAACGAGGTAAACGAGTCTGTTTTACAATGTATCGATTCTTCTTATCAATGGAATACAACGGGGGTGACGAGTATGGCTCAATCATGTGGGCGTTGTAAGGTGAGACTTACCTGTAAATGTTTGAACGCGTGCCATTGAAAAATAAGATCGTCTGAACGTTTGCCATGGAAATAGCGATGAGGTAGCGATAGATTTGAAACGTCGAATCTGGTGAAAAGGTGGTACAGAGTTGAAAAGAAGTCATCGACCACAAAACCTCGTAAATGTATCTGAATTCTGTCACGGCTTGTAAATGATGATTGGGCAGATGAGAGCAGCAATATTCCATTTTCGGTATGAACAAACTCTTGGAGAAAAAATCTCGTTGTTTACCAGCTGATTTATTGTTTTACCACTGTTTGATCTGGTGTTTCCATCAGGTTAACGACACACACATGCTATGATTTCGACTTTATTTTGACCAAAGCGAGACTCAACAGATCAAGTGAAATTCTTGCATTAATACAAAGTTCAGTTCGGATGATCGAGTTACCATGGAAAACGTTTTTAGAAATGGAAATTGAAACACACAAGGAATTCTCTTTTACTATGTGTTATAGCACATTACTTTCTTCAACTTCAATAAACGTGCTCTTTCGGAAATGGTGAGAACACGTTTTCTCGATATAAAAACTAACCTGTATGAAAAGTATCTACTTTATTAAACAATTCGGCTTTTTCCATGAAAAATCTACATTATTAAGCAATTTAGCCTCTATCAAAAATATCCATTACACCAAACAATTTGGCTTTTGTCAAAAAATATCTACTTTATTAAACAATCCGACCTTTACCAAGACAAATGAAAATTATTAAACAACTTGGCCGTTATAAAAATATCTAGTTTTATTAATCAAGGCGGGACGTACCGGTAAATGTTTGAACGGGGGGCATTGAAGAATGAATATCGTCTGGACATTTGACATGGAAATAACGATGGTGTGGCGATAGATTTGTAATGTCGAATCTGGCAGTGAAGAAAGATCAACATTAGAAAGCAGATGCTGACGAATTAAGACGAAATTGGGAGCCTAATTATAATAATCTTCTATAATTATAATAATAATAATAATAATAATAATAATAATAATAATAATAATAATAATAATAATAACGAATGGAACTGACCGAAATTTTCCTCACATTATTAGCGACACAAAATGCAGTAGGCTGAATATCTGTTTTTATTGGCAAAAAAGCAATCATTGTCTATTTCTGCAAATCCGTTCTGCTGATTGTAGAAATATCCAACAGCAGGTTTAGTAACATTTTATGAAACCAGAGTTTTATTTTCGTATATAAACACATAACCATGACACCATATGCTAAATTAATGAACTAATAGCCGCAAAATATTTATCGAATAGTACTGAAAATGGATGTTGCCGGAGATCTGCGCAATGTCTGGTGGCAGAGCAGAAGCGAAAACATCTGTCGAAACTGCATTATCTCTGTTCTAAGGTTGCGATGAGCGTTTTATTGGACAGAACAGGTTTGATTTATGAGGGAACACTTTCTAGTCACTGTAATAATGCAGATAAAGATATAAACTAGCCAGAAATGGCGTAGACAATATTTAGTGACCGGTTTGGTAAATAGAAACGGTGTCATCTTACTGGATAATAATAACGGAGAGATGATATTAATAACGTTGACTCAGTTCAAGATAAAGATTTAGTAAATCCTACCTATAGACCCGACTACTCACCGACAGTATTTTCTAGTATTTCGAATACTTTCACTACGAATTCTTTCAATGTATTTTTAAAAATAAAATAAGCGTAACTTCTTGGTAAACACATTAATTCATCTATTAATCTTTTTCTACACAGGCGCTCACAAACACAAGCGCATATATATATATATATATATATATATATATATATATATATATATATATATATATATATCGTGAGAGACAGATAACATAAGTATCAACACTAATGACCTGAAGATCGTTTCAGGCGTGAAATTGATAGTCAACATTGATATCTACGTACACACTATCTACAATTACAAACACTGTCATTGATATGTTAAACTATACATAAGACCAAGAATGGATAAAAAAAAGGAATTCTCCTCATTTAGTTAGATTTGAGGAAATGGGAATATATATATATATATATATATATATATATATTTATATATATATATATATATATATATATATATATATATATATATATATATATATATATGTATGTATACATATATATATATATATATATAACGTGTGTGTGTGCATGTGTGTGTATGTGTAAGTATGCGTGTGTGCCTATGTTCGTGTGTTTTGTAAGAAGCCTTTCAGGATATATGTCAATCTGAATGTTTTGTCCATCTATAATTATGCTTATTTCTTTACATGTGATCAATATAACCAGTAAGACATGTCGCCCTACCCCCAATGCCACTCATTCTTATCTCAATCCTCACCAACTAGTAGAGGTTTAGTAAATATCAATAATACACACACACACACACACATATATATATGTGTGTTTGTGTCTGTATACTCATGTCCGTTAATATATATATATATATATATATATATATATATATATATATATATATATATATATATACTCATGTCTGTTTCAAGGACCAGTCAGCAGCCAAAATCGTCAAGTCAGGCTTGAGAAAGTAATCCGAAAGTAGAAAACTTTCCACGAAATGTGGACAGACATTTATCCGTTGACGATTCATGCCTGAAATTTTAGCATCGAATGAGCTCTTTGTTAACTATAAGCAAACGACTACAAGTAAATACCACCAGAGCAGTATAGAAAAGAACACCTCGAAACAAAAAGGCACAGAAGAGCTTGTATGAATGTAATTTTTTAAATATGAATGCTTTCATTTCATTTTAACGATGATCGAAACAAATTGTTCAAATACTTGTATCTCATTGCATCTTGTCCAGCAGTCATGATTTTATACATACATATATATATATATATATATATATATATATATATATATATATATATGTGTGTGTGTGTGTGTGTGTGTGTGTGTGCATGTACGTGTGTGTGTATATGAATATTATCAAATAAAAATATATATAATCAAATAAATAACTATAAATAAATATATATATATATATATATAAATAATCAAATATATATATGTATAAATATTTATAGAGATAAAATCATATAAATGCAAATGTATATGTAAATAGGCAAATAAAAATATATATAATCAAAAGAATAAATATAGATAAATATATATAATCAAATATATATATATATAAATATACATATAATCAAATAAATGTAAATAAATATAAATATATATATGTATATAAACAAATAAATATATATATATTTAATCAAATAAATATACATATATATATAATCAAATAAATGTAAATATATGTAAATATATATAGAGAGAAATATAAATGTAATCAAATATATGTATATATACATATAATCAAATAAATAAATATAAATAAATATATATATTTAATCAAATAAATATAAATATATATATATAATCAAATAAATGTAAATATATGTAAATATATATATATATATAAGTATATATATAATCAAATAAATATATATGTATAATCAAATAAATAAATATAAATAAATATATATATATATAATCAAATATATATATATAAATATATATATAATCAAATAAATGTAAATTAATATAAATATATATATGTATATAATCAAATAAATATATATATTTAATAAAATAAATATACATATATATATAATCAAATAAATGTAAATATATATATATATATATAATCAAATAAATGTATATCTATATAATCAAATAAATAAATATAAATAAGTGTACATGCTAGTGTTCACACACACACACATACACACATACACACACATATATATATATATATATATATATATATATATATATATATATATATATGGCATAATGAGAAGTCACGCATACTTTCTTGATATGTATATAATATGTAGAAAACAACTGAAAAGTTGCAAATTTAAAAAAAATTACGTTATTTTTAAAAGTATTTATTTTTCTCCATATTATATATATACAGTGTAACCCGGATATAAGAGACCCGGATATAAGAGAAAGCCGGATATAAGAGCGATTTTCTCTGGTCCCAAATTAGAGCCTGTTAATAAATCAAAATAGACCAAACCCCGATATAAGAGAAACCCGGATATAAGAGAAACCCGGATATAAGATACTTCTTATCCTGTCCCGACAACTCTGTTATATCCGGGTTACACTGTATATATATATATATAGCAAAAATTGCTTTAATCTTATTGTAGAAATTAATGCCTGCAATAGGTTTCTTCTGTCTCTCGTCCGCAACACCGGCAGCCAATTCTCCACAACGGTCAACCGTCTTTTTCCTCACTAACTCGTCGTCCGTCCTTTCCGTCTTTATCTACGACTGACAGTGGGAATTTGCATATGCGCAAAGATAATCTCTCGACAGAACATCTTCCTCCGAGATTTAACTATTTTAAACTAACTATTATTTTAAATATAGTGACCCGCGAAGCCGCCATTTCTTTCTCCATTTGACAGTTTACACCGCGAGGCGCGTTCGAACTTTGCTTGCGCTGGAGGCAAGTTATTTTATTCTTGATTTTATTCTAGCGTTGCAAAAATACATGCAACTTCTTTGCCCGCTGGCTTTTTGCCCTCTGCAGTAGTTCACTACAATATATCCTTATGTGTTATGTATTTTTGTAATTACATGAATACCAGGTATTAACAGCATTCATAACATTGTATATATATATATATTATGACAGAAAACTTTTTCCAAATATTTTTATTGCGTTGAATCATGTATCAATGTAGATATTTTCAATATGGCAGCAGTCTTCCTCACCTCCAAGCTGAGTTTGATTTCGGCATGCTTTAGATGAGACCATGTCTCCTACCCCCAGTAACACAACTACTCTTTCCAATGTGTCGTGCAACACGTGGTAATAAGCCTCACCTCTTTAACCCAGTTAGGATTACTAGTTAACAGCAAGAAGTAGGGAATGGATAACAGACTTGACTGATTCATTTCTTTCCAAAGAAAGAAAGAAATCTGTGCAGGTCGTAATGAATGGTCAAATGCACAGCGGATTCCAACAAACAACTTAAAATTCAGTCAGTTTATCCACGATTTTATCCTATGTACCACATCTTCAATCTTCATCGAAAAATGGAAAAATACTATAAAAGTGTTTATTGTATTTATCAAAATTTGTTTAGAGATTATATACATATATAATGAAAGGCAGAGAGCGAAAAGTGATGGGAAGGAGAGAAGGATTGTATGCATATATAATGAGAGAAAGAGAGAGAAAAGGAGAGAGAGCGAAAAGTGATGGGAAGGAGAGAAGGATTGTATGCATATATAATGAGAGAAAGAGAGAGAAAGGGAAAGAGCGAAAAGTGATGGGAAGGAGAGAAGGATTGTATGCATATATAACGAGAGAAAGAGAGAGAGCGAAAAGTGATGGGAAGGAGAGAAGGATTGTATGCATATATAATGAGAGAAAGAGAGAGAAAGGTAGAGAGAGCGAAAAGTGACGGGAAGGAGAGAAGGATTGTATGCATATATAATGAGAGAAAGAGAGAGAAAGGGAGAGAGAGCGAAAAGTGATGGGAAGGAGAGAAGGATTGTATGCATATATAATGAGAGAAAGAGAGAGAAAGGGTGAGAGACCGAAAAGTGATGGGAAGGAGAGAAGGATTGTATGCATATATAATGAGAGAAAGAGAGAGAAAGGGAAAGAGCGAAAAGTGATGGGAAGGGGAGAAGGATTGTATGCATATATAACGAAAGAGAGAGAGCGAAAAGTGATGGGAAGGAGAGAAGGATTGTATGCATATATAATGAGAGAAAGAGAGAGAAAGAGAGAGAGCGAAAAGCGATGGGAAGGAGAGAAGGATTGTATGCATATATAACGAGAGAAAGAGAGAGAGCGAAAAGTGATGGGAATGAGAGAAGGATTGTATGCATATATAATGAGAGAAAGAGAGAGAAAGAGAGAGAGCGAAAAGTGATGGGAAGGAGAGAAGGATTGTATGCATATATAACGAGAGAAAGAGAGAGAAAGGGAAAGAGCGAAAAGTGATGGGAAGGAGAGAAGGATTGTATGCATATATAACGAGAGAAAGAGAGAGAGCGAAAAGTGATGGGAAGGAGAGAAGGATTGTATGCATATATAATGAGAGAAAGAGAGAGAAAGGGAGAGAGAGCGAAAAGTGATGGGAAGGAGAGAAGGATTGTATGCATATATAATGAGAGAAAGAGAGAGAAAGGGAGAGAGAGCGAAAAGTGATGGGAAGGAGAGAAGGATTGTATGCATATATAATGAGAGAAAGAGAGAGAAAGGGAGAGAGAGCGAAAAGTGATGGGAAGGAGAGAAGGATTGTATGCATATATAACGAGAGAAAGAGAGAGAAAGGGAGAGAGAGCGAAAAGTGATGGGAAGGAGAGAAGGATTGTATGCATATATAACGAGAGAAAGAGAGAGAGCGAAAAGTGATGGGAAGGAGAGAAGGATTGTATGCATATATAACGAGAGAAAGAGAGAGAGCGAAAAGTGATGGGAAGGAGAGAAGGATTGTATGCATATATAATGAGAGAAAGAGAGAGAAAGAGAGAGAGCGAAAAGTGATGGGAAGGAGAGAAGGATTGTATGCATATATAACGAGAGAAAGAGAGAGAAAGGGAGAGAGCGAAAAGTGATGGGAAGGAGAGAAGGATTGTATGCATATATAACGAGAGAAAGAGAGAGAGCGAAAAGTGATGGGAAGGAGAGAAGGATTGTATGCATATATAATGAGAGAAAGAGAGAGAAAGGGAGAGAGAGCGAAAAGTGATGGGAAGGAGAGAAGGATTGTATGCATATATAATGAGAGAAAGAGAGAGAAAGGGAGAGAGAGCGAAAAGTGATGGGAAGGAGAGAAGGATTGTATGCATATATAATGAGAGAAAGAGAGAGAAAGGGAGAGAGAGCGAAAAGTGATGGGAAGGAGAGAAGGATTGTATGCATATATAACGAGAGAAAGAGAGAGAAAGGGAGAGATCGAAAAGTGATGGGAAGGAGAGAAGGATTGTATGCATATATAACGAGAGAAAGAGAGAGAGCGAAAAGTGATGGGAAGGAGAGAAGGATTGTATGCATATATAACGAGAGAAAGAGAGAGAGCGAAAAGTGATGGGAAGGAGAGAAGGATTGTATGCATATATAATGAGAGAAAGAGAGAGAAAGAGAGAGAGCGAAAAGTGATGGGAAGGAGAGAAGGATTGTATGCATATATAACGAGAGAAAGAGAGAGAAAGGGAGAGAGCGAAAAGTGATGGGAAGGAGAGAAGGATTGTATGCATATATAACGAGAGAAAGAGAGAGAGCAAAAAGTGATGGGAAGGAGAGAAGGATTGTATGCATATATAATGAGAGAAAGAGAGAGAAAGGGAGAGAGAGCGAAAAGTGATGGGAAGGAGAGAAGGATTGTATGCATATATAATGAGAGAAAGAGAGAGAAAGGGAGAGAGAGCGAAAAGTGATGGGAAGGAGAGAAGGATTGTATGCATATATAATGAGAGAAAGAGAGAGAAAGGGAGAGAGAGCGAAAAGTGATGGGAAGGAGAGAAGGATTGTATGCATATATAACGAGAGAAAGAGAGAGAAAGGGAGAGAGAGCGAAAAGTGATGGGAAGGAGAGAAGGATTGTATGCATATATAACGAGAGAAAGAGAGAGAGCGAAAAGTGATGGGAAGGAGAGAAGGATTGTATGCATATATAACGAGAGAAAGAGAGAGAGCGAAAAGTGATGGGAAGGAGAGAAGGATTGTATGCATATATAATGAGAGAAAGAGAGAGAAAGAGAGAGAGCGAAAAGTGATGGGAAGGAGAGAAGGATTGTATGCATATATAACGAGAGAAAGAGAGAGAAAGGGAGAGAGCGAAAAGTGATGGGAAGGAGAGAAGGATTGTATGCATATATAACGAGAGAAAGAGAGAGAGCGAAAAGTGATGGGAAGGAGAGAAGGATTGTATGCATATATAATGAGAGAAAGAGAGAGAAAGGGAGAGAGAGCGAAAAGTGATGGGAAGGAGAGAAGGATTGTATGCATATATAATGAGAGAAAGAGAGAGAAAGGGAGAGAGAGCGAAAAGTGATGGGAAGGAGAGAAGGATTGTATGCATATATAATGAGAGAAAGAGAGAGAAAGGGAGAGAGAGCGAAAAGTGATGGGAAGGAGAGAAGGATTGTATGCATATATAATGAGAGAAAGAGAGAGAAAGGGAGAGATCGAAAAGTGATGGGAAGGAGAGAAGGATTGTATGCATATATAACGAGAGAAAGAGAGAGAGCGAAAAGTGATGGGAATGAGAGAAGGATTGTATGCATATATAATGAGAGAAAGAGAGAGAAAGGGAGAGAGAGCGAAAAGTGATGGAAGGAGAGAAGGATTATATACATATATAATCAGAAAAAGAGAGAGCGAAAGGGAGAAAGTGAAAAGTGATGGAAGCAGAGAAGGATTATATACATATATAAGGAGAGAGATGGGGGGACAGAACAAACAGGAAATTTGCATAGTTTGTCCAAAATGTTATCCTGATGTATAACATTTTGCTCGAAAATTGTGAAAGATACAATAAAATAATTAGACAGACAGGCATTATCAGTTGAGTATAGCAACACTTATTTGGACATAAATACGTGTGTGCATGTGTTCCGTGTACGGATATATTGCCGTCTGCGCGAATGAAAGCGCCAATGTGGCATATAGACTGACCGACATAATAAACTGTGTCAGTCATCTAAGCAAGATGTAAACCATGCTGGCTCATTATCATCACCGACCGGTCATCCCGCCACCACCACACGTTCGTGGTATCATTAAGGCTTAAAGTAATGATCATACGCCCGAAAAGGTTCGGCCCGGAAACAGTTGCGCAACTATGCGGGGAAAACTCCCCCAAAACATATAAACAAAATGAAGTGGACTCCATTACTAACAACCATTTTCATTTTTTTCTTTTCTTTTCTGTTTGTGTACACACCCTTCCTCTAATTTAGCCGCACCTTTCTTGGGAGATGCAATTTTAGCTCAGATGTTATAACTCAGAAGGTATTCTTGAGAGGTCGGTTGTTTAGCGGAATTATTTTGAACGTGAGATTTAAGTTCAAATTCACCTTTAACAGGCAAACAATTCATAACCACACGCGCGCGCACACACAAACACACGCGAAAACACACACACGCATATATCTATCTCTACGTATATATATATATGAAGAAATATAGTTTTAAGGTGTGCTATATTTATGGGATAAAGCGCTCAATGTCAGTGATAGAGCGTATGTAAATATAAAAGTGAACATTGAAGTAAACACTCAGATGCGACAGGTTGTTTCATGCTAGACGCAATCGTCAGGCCGCTATTGTCAGGAGGTCTGACGATTGTGTGTTGCAGGAAACAAGCTGTCGCCTTTGAATGTTTACTCTCCTTACACAAAACATCTTTCACAAACAGTAAATATGCGTACAGTACAATGGTTTCCAAGTATATCTGGGAAATTAAAAACAAAACACAAATCACAACAAAAATAGCATGGAAAATAAGGAAAAGATCATCAGCCTACAACAATCAGTCAAAAACCTGCAAATTTTGGTTGGAGGAAAAATAGCTATTATTTCCTTCCCAGACCACAATAAATTACTAAATAAACGGTTTGAGCTCATCTCAAAATGCAGACATGAAAACAAATTCTTACTACTTAAAAATCGAAAACTGAAATGAATAAATACAAATAAACACAATAATATAAAAAAACAAAATAAATTAACCCAAACAAATAATAAACAAATTAACAAACCATTCCCGTTAGAATAGACGAAATAGAAAAAAATAAATAAAATACATAAAAAACAAGTAAAAATAATCAACCCAAATAAATAAATAAAGTAAATAATAATAAACAAATTAACAAACCAATCCTGCTAAAATAACCGTTAGAATAGACTACATCAACCAATCCCAAAATTGGACGTAACATAGCTATAACTGCTATATAACGATAAAAAAAACAAACATTACTACGTTACTCAAAAATCGAAAACCAAATAGAGAAAAAATATGCAAAATAAATAAATAAAAAACAAATAAAAATTAATGCAAATAATTAAATAAATGAACAAATTAACAAATCGTCCTCGCTAAAATAACCGTTAGAACTAATAAAAATAAGCATAAATAAGCAAAAACAAGTAAAAATAATCAATCCAAATAAATAAATTAATTAATTAAAAACTGTCCCCAGCCAGAATAACAGAATAGACTACGCAAGCAATCCAAACATTGGACGAATAAATATCTTTAATTATCTTTCCAGACCAAAACAAACTATTAAATAAGTGACCTAAGCAAATATCCCCATCAATCTTTTTTTACTATGTTAATAAAACGTCAAAAACCGAAGAGAATAAATAATATAAAATGAAAATGAAAACCAAGTAAAATAATTGAACCCAAATAAATAAATAAATAAACAAACAAGCCACTCCCGCAAAAATAACCGCCAGAACAGATAACCCACAATGCAGCACTGACCCATATATATAAATAGTCGAGGAAAAATCTAAAATTCGCAGCCTGACGATTGCGTCTAGCATGAAACAGCCTGTCGCCTCTAAGTGTTGACTTCAATGTTCACTTTTATATTTATATTTACATACACTCTACCTCTGATATTGAGCACTTTATCCCATAATTATACCACACCTTAAAACTATATTTCTTCTCATATATATATATATATATATATATATATATATATATAGTTAGATAGATAGATAGATAGGCACACGGGACTATATTTATATTTGATCAAAAACCTTCCTGTTGTGTTAAGAAAAGGTTGATGCGCTCATTATCAGAAAATATTAGTAGCAGTTCCTTGGTTAGTTGTTAGTGCAACACTCTGTTGGATTAGTTAAGGCCAAACACTTGTTTTCTAATACTATAATCAGACGTTTATAGGGTTTATACTTGAGACTATGGGTGAACAATACACGAGTTTATACATGAGCATATATATAGACATAGATTCGGTTTTAAAGGTGAGTCTATAAAGATACATAGGACTGATTTATAATTTAAACTATAAGCAGATATAGGCAGATTTTATATTTTATATTAAACACAGATCCAGTCTATAGGCACACATTGATCAGGTCTATACTAGAGTCTATACGTAAAAATTAGTCTGTTTTATACTTGAACTTATAGAATGACATAGGGAAGATTTATACGTGAGTCTATAGAAAAACATAGGAAAGATTTATACTTTAGTCTACAGGTAGACGTAGGTCAGGATTATACTTTAGTCTCTAGGAACACATAGAATCTATAGGCAGGCATTGGTCGGGTTTATACTTGTGTTTATAAGTATACATTAGCAGGGGTTATATATAAATCTATAGGTAGACATAGGTCGAATTTGTACTTGTGTTGATACGTATAAAATAAAGCGGGTTTTGTAGTTGAGACTATGGGTAAATATTGAAAATGTTTTTAGTTGAGTTTATAGTCAAATATTGGTAGTTTTGTTTTTATATTTGAGGCTAAATGCAGAATTTTTTCGTTTTCTTATTTGAGACTATAGACAGACATAAGCTAGATTTATACTTAAATCTACAAGTAACCGCCTGAAAGGTGGCCTATTTTGGGAGGCTTTACCTGCCTGGTATGAGGGAACAAAAATTATAGTATATATGTATCACGCTATAAAATCAAAGTTAGTAGTCCTTTCTTTATTGGCTTTACAACATGCAAGGCAGTAAAGCCACTAAGACATAAGGGCTTATTGGGTGTGGAAGAATTGGGAGCAGAAACAGAAATAATGAACGGTAAGTTGACTGGAAAGGAGTTCCACAAGCGAGAAGTGCGAGAAAAGCAACTGTTAGCCTAGAACTTGCGTTTACATCTAGCCAGCTCAACTGTAAATTGATGAGATCTTGACGCCAGTCTTAGCGAAGACCTCATCCGAACAATTACCATGAAAATAATTATAGAATAGAGAGGCAACCTTATGGTGGTGGCAAAGTGACTGGAGCCGAGCCGCCAGATCCGGACCGATAATATTGCTGATTCATCTTTGGATTTTATCGAGGAGCTCAAGATAAATAGCAGGGATACCGGGCCATATGAGGCAGCAACATTCTAAGCATGGACGAATGATAGACTTATAGATATGTAACATGGATTCTAGAGTGTAAAATTGTCTCGGACGACAGTGAACCAACCTTCTTAGCAGCTGATCTAGCAATTGATTCAATTTGAACTTCATGTGAGCTGAGAACGTTAGACCGAGAAGACCTGTATTATTTATTAGATAGAGAATTAGATGATAGACTTCAAGAAAAGCAACTCTGTGGCTAGAGTAAGAATACTATATGTAAGACTTTCAGATAAACTTCTATTAAAACATTAGGAAGTTTTTCAATAGCACTGTCACCTTTCTTAGACTCTTTACAATAGTTCGCCTCTTCTTCAAGAGAATTAAATTCATTCCATCCCAGGTAAGCTTACAAAAGTCTTTAAGCTTAAAGTTAATTTTGAAGAATATAAGAGAGACATAAGAGAAATCGTGCATGGCATATCGTATATGGAAAGAGCGTACTCGAACATTTGGCCGAAGGACATTTGGCCGAAGGACATTTGACCAAAGGGCATTTAACCGAATGGATATTTAGCTGAAAATGTAGTGGAATACTTACATGTGTCTGTCACACTCTTTATCGTAATGTGCTACATATATTTATACTTATTTACTGTATTAATTTATAATTTTTCGTTTTTTTACAGGCTTTAAAAAAATCTATTCTATATATATATTATATTTTACTTCAAATATTACTGTAAGATGATAATATCTTTAGAAAAAGCACATTTTACTACAGCAAAAATCTTAAGCTTTTACGATATGAAAGCTCTTTCAATTTCGCTTTTAATGATCATTATCTTAAAGGGATGAATTAGCTTTTATTTTACTGTTAAATACGAATTTAAATAACTAGGTGCTACTTTTACCCAAATACACTCAAATATTTAAAAAAAATACTAATTTCAGTAAACAAATATTGAAATAAGAAAACCTTTGACCTTTTTATTTAGTAATTTAAAATACTTGAAATTCAGTGGTAATTATTAGTCTTATTCTACCTTATAATACTGCAAATTAAAACACTTAAAGTATTGTTTGTTACTATTTTTACTTGTACTTTTCAGTGAAATGTCCGTCGGTCAAATGTCCGTTCGACCAAATGTCTGTCGGCTAAATGTCCGGCCATGGAAAAGAGATAAAGTTCTGTTAATATGCAATTGGTTGATTAAAAAAAAAGGAAATAGGGGAAGTCGTATACACTAAGAAGGTGAAAAGATGTCAGGTCAATGTGGATAACAATGAAAAGGAGAGAAAGAATAATACTGTATCTACGTTTGTAAACACGGGTTGCTGTGAACGGTGTCGTTTGTATAATTTGTCGATAGGAATGAGATGAGTGTTGGCATATATGCAATTTCTATTCTATTCAACAACTTTTTCTGCCGAAGACAATTTAAAGTCATTTTTTCCATCAGCAAAACATAAGTCAACTCGGAGTTTCTTCAATTAGTTACTTAACAGAAAGTTGTTTGTAAAGTTGTTTGAATATTAAAATAGCATAAAATGGGTTTTACATGGCTTGTCAGAGCGAAGCGTTCCCTTGCATATCACTTGCCACATTTTGTCCCTGAAGATGAAAATTGAGATCAGTATGATAATCCTAGGCATTAGACATTATGAGGGGACCGAAAACATTCTGAAGCATCAGCAGTAAATCCTAACCTTTTGCGAATAATGTTTTTATTCTGTATTTAGATATAAAAGGCGTATTGTCTTTAGAAATACAATCGTCTTTTATGAACTTAGAACGTTGCATCTGAAAGAGAAAAATTATTATTTAACAGGACAGGGAAACCGGAAAGATACATCGCTGTAGGTCAACGCTTATTTGTCGAGCCTGAAATACCATACTGGAATTGGGACAGGGGAATTTTTTCCTTGCGGTTTATATTCACCAGACATTGCTCCATCGGTTTATCATTTCATTCAATTAATGCAGCGTTTATCTGTTAAAATATTTAATGTTGTCGTCCATGTTTAAAATTTCATTGATATCTTTATCGCATCAAATCCATAGACGTTTTATCAAGATGGAATGCGAAAACTTCCACAAATGTGGCGTATGGTAATAGAAAAACGAGGAATTTTGTTTGATGATTAATATATACTAGCAGTAGCCGTGGTTCGCAGTTCCCCGTCTGAATTTTCTCATGAACCGTAATTTTTAAGTTCATGATTGAATAAGCTCACTGCGAGTTTTTATGACTATAAGGCACGTGGATATTCATTAATTGTATTGTTAAATATTTGAGCTTAACAACTTTAACAAAATATTGCAATGACAAATATAAGTATGAATTCAGGTCATTATTTAAAGAAGGAAAAGGGTACAAAGAAAAAGATTCAAAAGTGGCAAAGTTTTCCATTTCACTGAAGCAAACTTTAAACGTTTTCTTCTTTCTTTCTTTCTTTCTTAATATGCATGTTTTTTTTCGTCAAAAAGTGTCTCTGATAAATATTTTTTCTTCCCTCTTTCGTCTCAATCAAAACTGAATGGTTTATTATTTAACTGATGAAATGGCAAGGCATAACGCACGTGTTAAGTAACTTATTAACTTTTGAACAAGCAGAATGATGTTATGCAGTGTTTATATTTAATTAACTATTTGGCTCTACCAGTGAATGCTAAGAATAACATGGACTGGACATGTGAGCAGTGAGGAAGTCTAAAAGAAAATAGGAACGATAAGTAAAGTTTTGCTCATATTCCGAAAGAGACAGTTGAAATTTCTCGGACACATAATGGAGATTCTATCATTTACAGGACATATTTATGGCAAGAGAAATCGGTGAGGATAAATCACAGAACAGGGATAAAAATGGATGCTAAATGTTCCAAAGTTAGTGAGAGAAACAAAAGACAGGAATTTGCAGGGAACCTTGATCACTTAAGTGACTTTGTACATAAAAGAAGAAGAATTTTCAGTTCACCCGAATATATTATTCGTTTTTTTGTATTCTTTGAAATAGATAATTTTCGGCAAGTTAGGCGCAGAAAGTGGAATCGGCGTTCCGAGTTCAAATTCTGTTCTAGTCTACTGCGTCAGATTTCGCACCAATACCTTTGGAAAAGGCATGAATACATTTTTCCTCGACCAGCTATGGGTAAAGTTTTAACGAGGACTAGGCTCTATAGTATTGGGTAGCAGTCAATCTAGTAGAAGGATTATTCTGAATTCAAAATCTTGGAAAAGGCAACGTAAATCTAGCCAAATATGCTTCTCAATGAATCACACCAATTCACAGATAATAAGGAGAAATAAACCTGCGGAGAGCCATAATCACCTACGTCCTGTAGGGAGATAGCACTTTAAGATAAATAAAAATAATATAGTAAGACTATTAGCAACTGTTCCCATTTAGGTAAGATATTTTACTCAAACATTTGGAATAAAAATAAAGCCAGTATCCATTAAAAGAAACTTGTATTTTTCTTCAGCCATCTTTGAATGCAGTTTGCGTAATGTCATAATATCAGTGCGTCAGGCATTATCATTACGCGGAGATTCTATTCATCTTACGAGTCTCTGAATTGCAAACGTTCTCAAAACACACTAACCCCGTTTAAGAGGTCATAATAATACAGAACGACATTACACGGTATTTTCTGCCAAGGTCGGAGGAGATTATGAGGCGATTCGGGGTTAGCCAATTTGTATGTTAACTTCACTAATACGTTGCGAGTTAAACACAAAAGATTCAAACAAATGTAGAAAAAAAAAACAAAAAAAAAAACGCAACAAAATTCTACAGACATCGCGTGTTTTTTTTTAATACCGAAACTCTATACCCGTCAAAAATGCACAATTACTTATAACTAATAAAAAATGGTCGTTGCATTTGTAATTTATGCATGCTTATTCAGTCGCTGCGCAAAACATTTCGGCTCATAAAGAAACACACAAAATATTTTTGGCATTCTACGTTACAAGCAGAGAGTTTCAGTTTGTTTTGTAACCTGCCATGTAAAGATACACACACACACACACACACACACACACACACATATATATATATATATATAGTTTTAAGGTATGCTATATTTATGGCTTAAAGTACTCAATATCAGGGTTAGGCTAGGCCAGAGCGTATGAAAATATAATAGAAGATATTGATGTCAACACATCGAGGAGACAGTCTGTTTCAAGCGAAAAAGTGATAGTCAGTGCCATGGTCGGGCGATTGTGTGTGTGTGTGTGTGTGTGTGTGTGCTATCAAACAAAATGTGAGCGTTTATTAAGAATCAGTGTTAAACACCGATCGGCCGAACGCGTCTCAGATAGCAAGTCAGTCTAGCCTACAACTGAGTTGGAATTTGAATAACTTAAATTCAAATGTTCAATCTTTTACCTTTATGCTTTGTGAGCAGCAGCCTTCATGTTAAGGGTAACAGTAGAAATGAAATATTAAATTGAGTTTTATGGTCGAATTCTCCAAAACGAATATTGTAATGTAATAATATCCATGCACATATAAAATTCACATAGTATAAAGAAAATCACTTACTTCCAGTCTAGTTGGGAATGACTGAAAAATACTTCCCCGTCCCCAATTTATAGACGAAACACAGAAATAGCCAATTAAACATGCCGCTACCCGGCCTCACCTGACTCAGTCCCGGTCTGTCTTGCCTTGTAGTCAGAACGTTCGTTTACCCGAATCTCTTATGTGTCAAAACCAATTCTTAGTTTGTGAACCTTTTGACCTATTGCTGTTGCTTTACTACCACTGACAACAAGTTGTTCTAAAGTGTGTGTGTGTGTGTGTGTGTGTGTGTGTGTGTGTGTGTGTGTGTGTGTGTGTGAAAAGTAGGGAGAAAGCAAATTATCGAAATTAATTTACTACATTTATTTAGTGAAATGGATAGTTTGGTTGTTTTTTATTCATTTCACGCCAAGCAAGCCAATAAAGCCACTAAGATACAAGGTGGAGGGGGTTACTGAGTGCGAGATAATATGAGAAAAATACTATTACGGAGAAAGAATAGTAAATGAATAGGAATTAAAAAGATAACATTGCATTTAAATTTAATTTTTTTGAAAATCAAAGTTGAAAGCAAAAAGCCAGAATAGAGTTCCACAAGCGAGAAAAACGAGAGAAGAATCTGCTAGAATATAACTGATAGTTACATTTAACCATTTCCACTGTAAAATGAGAAATTGCCACCATTCTAGAGCTGCACTTAAATTCTTGGTACCAATGAGGAAAACTCAGCAGACAAATAACATGAAAATATTTCTAGAAAAAGCTCAGGAAGTAATTTGGTTGTTTTAATCTGGTTCAATTACGCAGCTCTCATCCAATATCCTGGACATTCTTAAACCGTTAATGTTTTGTCTTGTCTAAATCAAAATAGATACGCCGCTTCTCCCCGCACGCACTAAACTCTTCTGAACACTTCTTTTTGTTTTAAGTGCTCAATATTATTTGCTTTTGAGCTGTTCTTTTCTTTTCTTGTTATTGCTTATTGCAAACCTTGTCAATTCTTTACATTTAACCATGGTCACTTACTCTACAAAGTCAATGAGAGTACAAAAGAAGAATTATTCCTCTTAGATCCGTAGTCAAATGATACATTACTCTGAAAGCTAATCCAGATTAAAAAACAAAAAACAAAACAAAAATAGAAAAATAACCTCTTTTCCATTTTGACTTTCCACGGTCAACAGAATATGATCGGCAAAAATGTAGAAAATTAATTTCGATAATTTGCTTTCTCCCTTCTTTTCACACACACACACACACACACACACACACACACACACACACACACACACACACACACACACACACACACACACACACACACACACACACACACACACACACACACACACACACACACACACACACACACACACACACACACACACACACACACACACACACACTTTAGAACAACTTGTTGTCAGTGGTAGTAAACATGGTCTATTTAATTTCTGTTTAAATTTCTTGGATGGGGAGTTACCATAATTTAAACTTGGACTATTGTCCGCATCTTTTTGTTGCTGTCACATATTTTGTTCACTTTCAAGCTTTGATATTCAAAATCGTCTACGCGGCCTTGCGGGTGGTGAGTAATTTGGAAACCTACATCCACTTTACCATAGACGAAACATAACAAGCCACTGTTTAAAGATCCACCGCTTCAATGATTAGGGACTAACTTTTGCCATGTTGATTGAGAAATAGTTAAAATCCTTGAGGCAGTTAATTAAAATAAAGAACAGGAAGCTGAATAAAATGATTAATCAAAATTCCGGGATGTTTATTGGATCGAAAAAGAATAGTGAAATGTTGAAATTTGTTTAAAAAAGCATCCATAATGACAGCTTTAAACAAATCAAACTACTATTAAGAGTACTTGAATTAGAATTTGAGAAGATAAAAAAGAAAAGAAATACTCAGTTTTAACTTTATTTGTTGACCTTTTTTGTATCTCCTTTCATATTGTCCTCTTCGTTTCGATTATAAGGCGGCAATCGTATTCTTCCACTGAATCCTTTCAGGTGGTTTAGTTTATGCTTCAGGACATGAAAGCTCCATTGATTTCAGTTCTCAGATTTCTCTTCCCAGATGTGATCTGCCTGGAGGTAAGCTCAAATTTTCATTAATTGAACAGTATCAGGATATGACGATTAGCCCACCACAACCAACGTGTCTTAAACTCGTATTCCTACTGTAGGTCCTCTTATATACATTCTCGTTAGGATCATATTAGGCCAGTAAACGTAACAAAGCTTTCGTAAGCAACTATTATGGAAAACTTTGACATTTTTGTCACCCTAAGCCAGACTGAATTTAATAGTACTTGATGTTTGACAAATGTCACAAATTATTCTAGAATGATTGTTTTAGAATTTTTATAGCTTAATAAGATATTTGAAGGCAAAAAGACACACAGCCTAATTAGACGCACCCCCATTTCGGTTTTAGTGTATCTCAGAGTGTAATGATTAAAGTAAACTTCACGGCATTTCTAAAGCAGACCAACAGCACATTTTGGAACCGCGATATTGCACTCATTTTGATTGTTGGGGGTTTGACATGGCAAATAAGTAAACAAAAATATTTTCACAAATCATTACCATTCTTTGTGGAAACGATTTTAAAATGTTCAGTGTCAAAATTGTAGCATTGGAATTTTATTCCGGTGATCTTATACCATGGCCTTATAAAATGCACAATTTACTGAATCTATACAAATTGTATATGGACAAGATGCATGACACAAACACATATTACCAATTCATTGTTGTGTCAAATAAGACCTTCATTTACTTCAAAGGGAATTAAACTGACGATTTAGTTATATTATGATGGAATATGTTATACAGTGCAATAGGTTTTGAGTGATTTTCAATAAACAACATTCAATTCTATCATTAACCAACTGAAAACTGAATGTTTTTTTACGGTTTATCAATCTTCAGGTTATTTAAAGCCGTAAATATTTTTTAAATTTTAAGAATACGTTGGAGAATATAATTATTTAGTGTTACAAGTGTTAAAAAATTAACCCTACCTGAGGTGGTGGGAAGAAGTGAATTCATAACTTGACAAAATGAATTTGTGCGTAAAACGTGAAACGAATTTGAACTCTGCTCTTCTATTTTTAACTCGGAGCTGTTGTCCATTGCACCATTCGCACATCCATGATTACTACACCTGGTATTCCTAAGCTGTCACCCATCTAAGTATAGACCGGAACCGACATTGCTTAAATTCGGTAGACGGACGAGAACCGTTATTTCAACATGATATTGTAGTAAGACATCCCACCTTTAAATATAACAAATTTTAAACAATATATATATATAGTAAGTGTAACGTCGTGATTCCCCACCTGATAAGACGTTTTAAAAAAGGTTTTCCCTTTTTTGACGTTGAAACAAAAATGTATAATTTTGCAGTGGATATGTGCATGTTCTAATGTAACACTGCATAAGAAATAAATAAATGCTTACGGCTCAACTTTTTGTATTGAGCACTGTTTTTAAATTAATGTTCTGAACGCTGTAATCTTACTGTTCGTTCTTCTATACTCTGATATATATATATATATATATATATATATATATATATATATATATATATATATATAGTGAAATCGCCTTTATTAGATTAAAATGATATATATCACAATTAAATTATTCATTACAGTTCCCTTGCACACACACACACACGCACACACGCACATACATACATATATATTATATATACACACAGAGTGAGATGGGTAAATTGTCGCCAATTTATATATTTTTAATTTTGCGCAAGTGCGTTATTTTTGATTTTGTCGACTGCGCAGTATGTCACAATTGACTCCTTCAGAAATTTGGAAATAGCATTCTATACTGCTTGGCATTAGTGCTGGAATCTCCAATACGAACATTTCAGTGAGTTTGGATGTCAATATGAGGACAGTGCAGAGGATTCGCAAAGAGAGAGCAGCATTCACCAACTTAAATAAGGAGACCGCCCAGAAGAGTTGCAGGAGATTCTGAAGTTTCTGGAGGACGTGGTTGAAGCCAATGGTGATTTTACTGAATAAATTTACTCTTTTGTATTTCCAGATATGTTTTGTGTAATTTTGGTAAATATGACTGTTAAAATGAGTTGTCAGTGTTATTTTCATTTTTGCGTAATTTAACAACAACGACAATTTATCCATCGCACTATCTCTCTCTCTCCCTCCCTCCCTCCCCCCCCTCTCTCTCTCTCTCTCTCTCTCTATATATATATATATATATATATATATATATGACGAAATATAGTTTTAAGGTGTGCTATATTTATAGGATAAAGTGCTCAGAGCGTATGTAAATATAAATGTCAACATTGAAGTCAACAGGCTGTTTCATGCTAGACGCAATCGCCAGGCCGCCTGGAGATTGCGTGTATATATATATATATATATATATATATATATATATATATATATATATATATATATATATATATATATTCCAAAAGCTTGCGGATATCTCGAAGAATTACATTGTCTGCTCTTTTCAAATCTAATTTCCTAGCTCACTTCGGGTCAGAGGGTCTTTCTCTTTGTGAAGTTTCTTATCATATATGCCCTAATAGTAATAATAACGACATTGTCCCATTACCGCATAGCTTCTTTCAAAATTTTAGGTCTTTTTACTTAATCTACATTGCTGACTAATGGTAATTTATGGGGTAGCGGATTTTAATTTTTAAGTGAACTCCTTTCGAAAAATGATTAAACCATAGAAGGTATGAAAAATAATTATTAAATCCAGAGGCTGGCCACGAACATTTTGCTTAATATTATATATATATAAGATTGCCCGCTGGATAATAAATGCCGCATAGAATCTGTTGTATACAAATGCACAATCTCATCCATTGAGAATCCAAACATTGAAAAGATATATATAGGATCTACGAAGAATGAATTTAAAATAAAGTGGAGACAACACAAAAGCTCCTTCAATAATATTAGAAATAAAAATCAGACATCTCTATCTAAATATTTTTGGCATCTAAAAGAAACGAAGAAAACACCAAAAGTAAAATGGAAAATAATAAATAGAACAAGAACTTGTAAAACCTGGGATGACCCGTGCCCTTTATGCCTACATGAAAAACTACACATTATTAATTTTCTAAAAAACAAAAATTTATTAAATCAAAGACATGAGATATAGGTTTTTTGCCGACACCAACAGACATTCGCCTTAAATAATTAGCTTAATTTAAAACAATAATTCAATGTCTATAAACAAGTTCAATTAAAGCAATAGGTTTAAAAACTTAACCCAATTATAAGTTAAAAACCCCTTGAAGTCGTCAACAAAAAACAAATTGTAGTTCAATACGTCGTATTCATGTACAAACAACCCTTTTAGAAAAAAATCTTTATGTATACAAATACACATTTAAAGGCGTGACAAAAGTGCCAAAAAAATTCTGTCGTTGAAATAGACCAGACGATATGCGTTGAACGGATGTCATCATTCGTTTGAAAAAAGGCACCCCGACCCTACTTTGACTTAACCTCTTTTCTAAAGTAACTAATATGTAGATACAATAGTTGTCATTGAAAATGAATACCCTACCGCCCCTTATTAAAATGATTAGTTTTCTCCATATCCATAGAAATTAATATTACGAATGTATATGCTTATAAAACTCCGTAAATTTCAAAATTATTTATTCCAAAATTCACTTGAGGATGAAACAGAACTAGCTGCTTTAATTTAATTTAATTTCTATAAATGAAATTGAAGTTTTTAGCTTCTGTTTTTGAAACATTAAAAATTCTTATGTAGCGATGGAATTATATTTGAAAAATAATTATAATATATATATATATGTATATATATCAGGTGTATATATATAAAGCGTATATATATATATATATATATATATATATATATATATATATATATATATATATATATATATATATATATGAGGTATAGATGCTTTCACCTATCAACAGGTTCACAAAGCCAAAGAATACATACATGTGCATTTTGTCAACTTTGTTAACTCTCTGTAGCAAAATTCAATATATATATATATATATATATATATATATATATATCGATTTTTGCTACAGAAAGTTAACAAGGTTGACATAATGCACATGTATGTAATCTTTGGTTTTTGTGTTCAGAAGCCAAAATATAAATTAAATCAAGGCACAGGGAATCTGTTCCCCATACAGCTCCCTCGCATTTCAGTAAGTGGGGTAGGAAACAATGGTATGGGCCGATGTATAAAACAATGATATAGAGAACCAAGTAGATTTTAATTAACATACCATAAAATACGATCTTGTGTCGTGTACGTAACCGGGTGGGTATAAGATTCCCTGCCAGTCAAAAAAAGAATTACCTCTTCTGGGTAAGTGATGGTGGAGGTGATAAGTTAATAAGGACGCGTGAGATACAAGCTCATTTTGGTGACACAAAGAGAGAAAAGGAGAAAGAAACCAAAAAAAAAAAAGCAGGAAGAAAAAATAAATGAGAGGGACGGCCAGAGAGACAAGTTTCGAAATGTTTTGCAAAGTTTCGCAAGTCACGTAAATGTCTACGAGGAAAAAGAAATACATAAACAGAAAGGGAGTTGGAATGGGGCTGTTGAATACAAGAAAAGACGAGAAAGAGTTGGGGTATTGAGAGTAAAAGGGGAAATAAGGATGAAGATAGAAAGAAAGATTTAGAGAGAGAAGGGTTAGGAGTGGATGAAGTTGAGGGGAAACAGAGGTGAGAGAGAAGAGAAAGCACTAGTGAGTTGAGAGTAAAGGCTTTATCGGGATGGAGAGAGAAATAAAAATTTAGAGAGAGAAAAGTTAACAGTGGATCTTGTTGAGGGGAAGGGTGATGAGAGAGAAGAGGAGAAAAAGCTGATGTCTTAAGAGAGAGGAAGAGAGAAATAATAGAAGCGTGAAGAGAGAGTAAATAGAACCTGACCTGAAAACTGTAATATGTTATGAAATTGATTCGTTTCATTTTTACGACTTGTCAACCTATTTGCAACTTATTTATAGCTAGGAAATAGCTATTTTTTTATTGTTAGAATTTTTGGACATAAAAAAGATACAATTCCTACTAATTAACCCATAGATGGGAGAAGAAGAGGTTCCCCAAAGTACAGAATTGAACACTGCTTTTCAATTTTCGATTTCGATTTCTGTGATATTATCCATTACACCACCCACACATCCGAATTTTGGCCGGGTCTTCAACTGGAGAAGAATTGGTCAGATGTACTGGTAAAAGTAGGAGCGTCGATACGGACTTGGATCCGAAGGCGGTTGTCCTTAAATGGTAGGGCTGGGGTGTGCTCCGTGTACATCTTTCCCCTCGTCTTTTACCGAATGTCGGTACTCCCAATCTGCAAGGACCGCCGGAATAGAGCGCTTTCTTTTCTTCCTTTTGTGGTGGTGGTTGGCAAGTCGTAGGTCTGCAGAAAAGTCTGTGTGTGGGAAAGTTATCGACACGTTTCGAGGCTGGTTTTCCTACGCCGCGCGTTGACAGAAGATTCGCTGTGGACGAGGAATGTTAAAGATCCTTAATCTTACCATCATTCCTCCCACTTCTGGAGTTGAGCACCGTCGTAGACATCAGAATCAGTCTTAATTCTTCACCGAGTGTTGAAAGGGCTTGCATGCTACTCCTCAGTCTAGTGATCTTTAACAGCCAAAAGAGAACATTGTATCGGGAACTCGAGGGTGTTACTGTGGGTGACTCGGCTTGTCGATGACCGAGTTGCGCTCTTTCTGGCCCTAAGTTTCAACTCATCCCTGAGTTTTCGCTTACCTGGCAATTGATTCGGGACGCGCTATCTCTTAATGATGTGGCTTTCGGAGTGTCTTGTCATCGGTGTGAACTTGGTTTAGAAGAAACGATTGTGCACGCCTTTTTTCACTGCATTCGTCCACAGGTGCAGCCTAGAACGGATCATGTCGGTGAGTTGACGGCTTGTATCGATCTCAGACATCTTGTGTCCATCAATCTCCCATACGTGCGCGATAATGTGTGGTCCCCGTGGTCTGGGGTAAAAGGAATGGTGTTTCTTGCACTGCTAGCCGTGTCAAGAATGTTTGTGTGGGTGACGCGGACGGAAGGAATATTACGGAACGAACACTATTCTTATCAGAATCTGAATGGATTCGTTGGGCATCAACTGAGGATAAAGTTCAGAACTGATAGAAAGCGTTTGCTCCGGCGGATTTCAACGAAAGGTGAGTAAAAGTTGCGAGCTTGGTTCGCGTGAATTGGGCCAGCTTTGATTTCATTTTTTAGTCCACTATAGACACAACGGGGCGGATTCCTGTTTAAGCCAAACTCTTATTTTCATCACCTAGTTAATATGAGTGACTGTCTGTCGCGGCCTGTTTCCGATGTTCTTTTTTATTATGGTCCTTGTCAAGATTTCCAATCTCCCCATTGTTTTAGTATCCCCTTTTTATCTTGATTGGATCAGACTTTGTTGTTTTCCAACTCTTTCATTATTTCATTCCTCCTTCGACTCTGGCGAGCTATCTCCTTGGTTCTAATGACCGAGGGAATAGAGACTTTTATTTTTGTGGCATGGACGGGTCTTACTAACATAATTGTATTTTAGTTTGAATCTTTTTATTATTTTTATTTCGTTTTTGGGTTTCATAATATACATATTTCCATACTTTTGTAAAATGGATTTATTGAAATTTTTATATCATGTTTTTTTAGTAGGTTCTACGCGAATATATGGTATTTTGGTAAATGATAGATTGGATGTAGAAGGATGGATTCTTGTGTTAAATGAGTCAGTTGTATGAATGAACGGGTCATGAATCAGATTAGCTAGGTTTAGTATAGATAGTGTTGACCAGTCTTTCTTTACTTGCCTTACGGCCTTGAGGCACAAACATGTCTTTTCATGTTAAATAAATCTGAATATTTCATTTTGTCTTGTTCGTTTGGAAACAGATTCTTTCATTAAATCTAAAATGAAAAAGGCTAAGTGGAACTAATGCAGTGATGCCGGAAGAATGTATGACGCCAATTTTCTAAGAAAGGCTCTCTTGTTTATAAGCTGTGTCTCTTCAGTGTCCAGAAATTCATGCCTTTTGTTACTGTAACTTTTGACATCCATCTTCGTCATTACTCTGCCATAATACGCACATACTCATTAAGTAGGTGATTACAACTCTCTCCATCTTCCCGCCTTTTGTTGCAGCAAATGTTGACTTTTTACCATCTCTCTTTATCATTATTCTGCCATTCATTCGCACAAATAATTAAATAGGTGATTATGGCTCTCCACATCTTTCTGTCTTTTGTCGCAGAAACTTTTATCGCTTCCCCATCTCTCTTTGTCTTTGTTCTGCCATTCATTCGCAGAAAATAATTAAATAGGTGATCATGGCTCTCTATATCTTCCTGACTTTTGTTGTAACTTTTGATGCTTTGCCATCTCTCTTTGTCTTTGTTCTGCCATTCATTGTAGAAAATAACTAAATAGGCGATCATGGTTCTCCACATCATCCTGGCGTTTGTTGCAGTAAATTTTGACTCTTTACCATTTCTCTTTGTCTTTGTTCTGCCATTCATTCACACAAAATAATTAAATAGGTAATCATGGCTCTCCACATCTTCCTGGATTTTTTTATAGTAACTTTAGATGTTTTACCATCTCCTTGTATTTGTTCTACCATTCATTCAGTGGTTCCCGACGGAATTTCTCGTGTTATTCTGATGTGCGGGTTTGTAATGGACAAATACTCGGAAGGAGAAATCGGACAATCGATTCAGAATTCGTGTCCCGTTCGTAACATTCACTTCAATATGTTCTGTGAGTGTTAAATTCTCCGAACCTTCTTTCATCCTTAATGTGTCCCAGAAATTTCAGCTGTCTCATTCTGATTACAAGTATTCATTCCTGTTTTCTTTCTTGTTGCTCACATGTTCAGTCCATGATATTCTCGGTATCCTTTTATAGAGTCACATTTCTGTTGACTCAAGTCTCCTCTTCATCTGGGAAGATAATGTGTAACATTTACATGGCATGATAACATAACATTTCAGCACTCGTTTCTTATTTACGTTTTGTTTGCAACTCCTTCGTTATTTGATATTGTGCTTACCCTTCTTTCTTTCACTTTTCGATTCTTTCCTTATTCTCTATGGGCAGGTCGTTTTTCTTTTTTTATTTTATTTCTGCTGATTCTTTCTTTTTTTTCTAATAAATTGTTCTTTCTTTCTTTCTTTCTTTCTTTCTTGTGTGCCTATTTTTCCCTCTTTCTTTCCGTTGTTACTTCTATATTTTTCCCCATAGATTGTTCATTTTGTTTTCATTCTTTGCTTATGGTAAGTTTGCTATTCTTTCTGTATTTCCGTCTTTCTTTCTTTCTTTTTTCTTTCTTTTAGACGGTTCTTTCTTTCTTTCTTTCCGTTGTTACTTCTCTTTTTTCCTTATCGTCTGTTTATTTTGCTTTCTTTCTTTGCTCATGGTGTGTTCCCTATTCTTTCTTTCTTTCTTTCTGTTGTTACTTCTCTTTTTTTCCTCGTAGGCAATTTTGCTTTCTTTCTTTGCTCATGGTGGGTTTGCTATTCTTTCTTCTCTCTTTTATCCTCATAGACTATTCATTTTTTTCATTGTTGTTCATCATGGATTCGTTATTCTTTCATTTTTCTTTCTTTCTTTTTTGTTTACATTCTGTTCGAATCTCTTTCGTTTCTGTTAATGTTTTGCATAGATTCTGCTTTCTTTTCTAACACTTCCCCGGTTCTTCTTCTATTTCAACTTTTCAACCAATCCAGACTCTCCTTTCCTCCTTACTCTCCTATCCTCAGTCTGCAGTATTTGCTTCCATTTTCTCTCATACAACATCGTCAGTTATTGTCGTCCCCTTCTTTATTTAATTCTATCTTTTCACTGTTACTGTTCATACCTCCTTCAAGTAATACAGCGGAATGGCACAGTTTTTTTTTTTGCATTCTTTCTCTCTCCCTGCAGACCCTCAACGCATCTAATTTTAACAAAAAACATTATTTGCATCTGTCGCTATCTAAAGCACCAGCTTCATCTCTTCTTTTTGCGTTCTAGTAACCCACAAAGTCATCATCCGCAGTTCCGTAAGGAAGACGTTCATATCACGTGTTTCCTTCTAGAGAAGCAGTTTTTTTTATTGTTTCTTAAGTAACAGACATGTTTCTTCTGTGTTATTCTTTTATCTGCCATGTCCCTTCAGGACGTGGACGATCATGGCTCTCCAAAAATGTCTATATTTTATATACGTAACGTAGCTTCCCTGTGTCTTTTTTAAAATTTATAAATACTTGGTGCTATTATAGTATGATATCTACCGGGGCATTTGCGACCTACTGTAAATGACGATGCACTAATTATTGCTGGAAAATGCTCAGGAAAACAAATGACCTGTTTACTGTTTGGTGCTACTATAGTATGATATCTACCGAGGCATTTGCGACCTACCGTAAATGACGATGCATTCATTATTGCTGGAAAATGCTAAGGAAAACAAATGACCTGTTTACTGTTTGGTGCTACTATAGTATGATATCTACCGAGGCATTTGCGACCTACCGTAAATGACGATGCATTCATTATTGCTGGAAAATGCTAAGGAAAACAAATGACCTGTTTACTGTTTGGTGCTACTATAGTATGATATCTACCGAGGCATTTGCGACCTACCGTAAATGACGATGCATTCATTATTGCTGGAAAATGCTAAGGAAAACAAATGACCTGTTTACTGTTTGGTGCTACTATAGTATGATATCTACCGAGGCATTTGCGACCTACCGTAAATGACGATGCATTCATTATTGCTGGAAAATGCTAAGGAAAACAAATGACCTGTTTACTGTTTGGTGCTACTATAGTATGATATCTACCGAGGCATTTGCGACCTACCGTAAATGACGATGCATTCATTATTGCTGGAAAATGCTAAGGAAAACAAATGACCTGTTTACTGTTTGGTGCTACTATAGTATGATATCTACCGAGGCATTTGCGACCTACCGTAAATGACGATGCATTCATTATTGCTGGAAAATGCTAAGGAAAACAAATGACCTGTTTACTGTTTGGTGCTACTATAGTATGATATCTACCGAGGCATTTGCGACCTACCGTAAATGACGATGCATTCATTATTGCTGGAAAATGCTAAGGAAAACAAATGACCTGTTTACTGTTTGGTGCTACTATAGTATGATATCTACCGAGGCATTTGCGACCTACCGTAAATGACGATGCATTCATTATTGCTGGAAAATGCTAAGGAAAACAAATGACCTGTATACTGTTTGGTGCTACTATAGTATGATATCTACCGAGGCATTTGCGACCTACCGTAAATGACGATGCATTCATTATTGCTGGAAAATGCTAAGGAAAACAAATGACCTGTTTACTGTTTGGTGCTACTATAGTATGATATCTACCGAGGCATTTGCGACCTACCGTAAATGACGATGCATTCATTATTGCTGGAAAATGCTAAGGAAAACAAATGACCTGTTTACTGTTTGGTGCTACTATAGTATGATATCTACCGAGGCATTTGCGACCTACCGTAAATGACGATGCATTCATTATTGCTGGAAAATGCTAAGGAAAACAAATGACCTGTTTACTGTTTGGTGCTACTATAGTATGATATCTACCGAGGCATTTGCGACCTACCGTAAATGACGATGCATTCATTATTGCTGGAAAATGCTAAGGAAAACAAATGACCTGTTTACTGTTTGGTGCTACTATAGTATGATATCTACCGAGGCATTTGCGACCTACCGTAAATGACGATGCATTCATTATTGCTGGAAAATGCTAAGGAAAACAAATGACCTGTTTACTGTTTGGTGCTACTATAGTATGATATCTACCGAGGCATTTGCGACCTACCGTAAATGACGATGCATTCATTATTGCTGGAAAATGCTAAGGAAAACAAATGACCTGTATACTGTTTGGTGCTACTATAGTATGATATCTACCGAGGCATTTGCGACCTACCGTAAATGACGATGCATTCATTATTGCTGGAAAATGCTAAGGAAACAAATGACCTGTTTACTGTTTGGTGCTACTATAGTATGATATCTACCGAGGCATTTGCGACCTACCGTAAATGACGATGCATTCATTATTGCTGGAAAATGCTAAGGAAAACAAATGACCTGTATACTGTTTGGTGCTACTATAGTATGATATCTACCGAGGCATTTGCGACCTACCGTAAATGACGATGCATTCATTATTGCTGGAAAATGCTAAGGAAAACAAATGACCTGTTTACTGTTTGGTGCTACTATAGTATGATATCTACCGAGGCATTTGCGACCTACCGTAAATGACGATGCATTCATTATTGCTGGAAAATGCTAAGGAAAACAAATGACCTGTATACTGTTTGGTGCTACTATAGTATGATATCTACCGAGGCATTTGCGACCTACCGTAAATGACGATGCATTCATTATTGCTGGAAAATGCTAAGGAAAACAAATGACCTGTTTACTGTTTGGTGCTACTATAGTATGATATCTACCGAGGCATTTGCGACCTACCGTAAATGACGATGCATTCATTATTGCTGGAAAATGCTAAGGAAAACAAATGACCTGTTTACTGTTTGGTGCTACTATAGTATGATATCTACCGAGGCATTTGCGACCTACCGTAAATGACGATGCATTCATTATTGCTGGAAAATGCTAAGGAAAACAAATGACCTGTATACTGTTTGGTGCTACTATAGTATGATATCTACCGAGGCATTTGCGACCTACCGTAAATGACGATGCATTCATTATTGCTGGAAAATGCTAAGGAAAACAAATGACCTGTTTACTGTTTGGTGCTACTATAGTATGATATCTACCGAGGCATTTGCGACCTACCGTAAATGACGATGCATTCATTATTGCTGGAAAATGCTAAGGAAAACAAATGACCTGTATACTGTTTGGTGCTACTATAGTATGATATCTACCGAGGCATTTGCGACCTACCGTAAATGACGATGCATTCATTATTGCTGGAAAATGCTAAGGAAAACAAATGACCTGTTTACTGTTTGGTGCTACTATAGTATGATATCTACCGAGGCATTTGCGACCTACCGTAAATGACGATGCATTCATTATTGCTGGAAAATGCTAAGGAAAACAAATGACCTGTTTACTGTTTGGTGCTACTATAGTATGATATCTACCGAGGCATTTGCGACCTACCGTAAATGACGATGCATTCATTATTGCTGGAAAATGCTAAGGAAAACAAATGACCTGTATACTGTTTGGTGCTACTATAGTATGATATCTACCGAGGCATTTGCGACCTACCGTAAATGACGATGCATTCATTATTGCTGGAAAATGCTAAGGAAAACAAATGACCTGTTTACTGTTTGGTGCTACTATAGTATGATATCTACCGAGGCATTTGCGTCCTACCGTAAATGACGATGCATTCATTATTGCTGGAAAATGCTAAGGAAAACAAATGACCTGTATACTGTTTGGTGCTACTATAGTATGATATCTACCGAGGCATTTGCGACCTACCGTAAATGACGATGCATTCATTATTGCTGGAAAATGCTAAGGAAAACAAATGACCTGTTTACTGTTTGGTGCTACTATAGTATGATATCTACCGAGGCATTTGCGACCTACCGTAAATGACGATGCATTCATTATTGCTGGAAAATGCTAAGGAAAACAAATGACCTGTTTACTGTTTGGTGCTACTATAGTATGATATCTACCGAGGCATTTGCGACCTACCGTAAATGACGATGCATTCATTATTGCTGGAAAATGCTAAGGAAAACAAATGACCTGTTTACTGTTTGGTGCTACTATAGTATGATATCTACCGAGGCATTTGCGACCTACCGTAAATGACGATGCATTCATTATTGCTGGAAAATGCTAAGGAAAACAAATGACCTGTTTACTGTTTGGTGCTACTATAGTATGATATCTACCGAGGCATTTGCGACCTACCGTAAATGACGATGCATTCATTATTGCTGGAAAATGCTAAGGAAAACAAATGACCTGTTTACTGTTTGGTGCTACTATAGTATGATATCTACCGAGGCATTTGCGACCTACCGTAAATGACGATGCATTCATTATTGCTGGAAAATGCTAAGGAAAACAAATGACCTGTTTACTGTTTGGTGCTACTATAGTATGATATCTACCGAGGCATTTGCGACCTACCGTAAATGACGATGCATTCATTATTGCTGGAAAATGCTAAGGAAAACAAATGACCTGTTTACTGTTTTTTTTTTTTAAATGGCATCAAATCAGTTTACGAACATTAAAATCACTCGGATGAATTTTTTATTTTTTTTATAAAAAATGTTTAATGATTTTTAATACATAACCAGTTCACTGTTCACTGCCTTTAACACTAACCCTAACCCTTAACCCTAACCCTAATCCCTAACCCTAACCTCTAACCCTAACCCTAACTTCTAAACCTAACCATAACCTCTAATCCTAATTCCTAACATATTTCATACTTCTAACAGTTGGTAAATATCATACCATTGGTGAAAATGAATAGTAGATATATTATAGCAGAAAATGGACGGCATATATAACATAGTAGAACCAAATATTTTCATGGTAATTGTTCTTACACGGTTTCCTCTTTATTACTTACATTTTATAAATCTCAGCGCAGTACTAGATTGGTGGCAATGTCTTGTCATTTTACAACTGGAATGTAGAGATGAGACCGTAGGTTCTATGCTAACAGTTCCTTCTCTCGCACTTATCGCTTGTGGAACCGTCTTGCTTTCCAGTCAACATTGATCTTCAAACATTTAAATGCAATGTTAATCGTTATCTTCTGTCTTCGTAATTCCGTTTAATGTTTTCTTTCCTTAATAATGTTTTATTTTGCTCATATTCCCTCGTACACAGTAACCTATTGTGGGGCTCTCCCCTTTTACACAAGATGGACTCGTCTAAAGTATACTTATACTGACAGAGTTGGAGACACGTGAAGATATGTTGAGACAAGGTTGAGATACGTAGAGTCCAGAGAGAGAGAGAGAGAGAGAGAGAGAGAGAGAGAGAGAGAGAGAGAGAGAGAGAGAGGGAGAGAGAGATAATTACGGCTTCACTTACAGAGACTTGTACATATACTTTCTACTAACCCGCATTCCTGGACTACTAATCTTCATTTTAAGTTTGTATTCTTACGTTCAATACACTTATTTTCCTATTTCAATTACTGGCGTTGTTTATTTATTTGTGCAGGATTCCATTCCCGGAATCCATAACATAACCCCTTGCATATTAGCGGCTTGATGGAGTGAAATGATAAAAAAACCATCTAAGAAATGTTTATTCCACTACAATCAACCCGAGCTCATGTTCTGCCATCCAATTACATAATCGCATTATATATGTTGCTCGCGATTTCCTTCTGTCTCTGTTGCCTTAATCTCTTCCAGCTTTCTATCGTCAGTATGGATCCCAGGAATTTTCACTTTCTGATCCTTAATGAATATATCCTTTCCGTTCTTATTTTCCTTAACACTTTCTCGTTGCTCACATGTTCCGACCATTTTATTCTCAGCTTTATTCTGAAGTATGGAATATTAAATGCCTTAAGATTACACTTCATTTTCGTGGAAATTGTCTAGAATTCACTGCCATATAAGAGAATCTATATCACATAATTTATCACACTTATCTTTGTTTGCAGTGTCATCTTCCCGTTTCTTAATATATTATTTACCTTTTGGAAATCATTTTTCACTATTCAAATGCACCTTCGGATTTCGGTGCCACATTATCTGTCATATGTTAAAACGCTTCCTGTTGAGTTTGTGTATAACTATCAGGCGTTTTTCTAGGTGAGTTATTTGTTAATAAAAATTGCTGTTTTGTTTATTTTTTTTATAAAAATTTTTTTTTCATTTTCAGGTTATAAAAATGCGTGTCGATATTTATACCCTGTTCATTTAAAAATGTTATTGTTGAATTGTTATGTTTCTTTTTGCATAATAAATATTGTTTAAAAACGCCTGATAATTATGTACCAACCTAATAGTTAAAATACTGTGGTTACTTGATTTTGCTCTCTCCAGTTTGTAGCTCGCATCTTGAGCTGTCCCTTTTGCTAAAGACCATACATTCTATTTTCTTAGAATTAATGGTCATTGTTTTCTTCTAGCTTTACTGCCTTGTCTAGAAGTACCTGCAGTTTTCTTTCTATCACCTGTCAATATTGTGCCCATCAATAAATTCTGGTAGACCTGAAAGTTCTCTAAGCTTTGCGTCGCTGTAAATATGAAATAAATCTGTCAAGAAGAGGTATTCTTGTCTTACGACCTTTTCTGTTTTTTTGTGTAATTCATCAGTTTATATTTGTATCTGCATGAAGGCAGTTTTGACTTTGCCTTTAGAGCTTGGTCTCATGAATTCGAATTATGATTTTTGACTGTCTATTTCACTCAATTCTCTCAACTTTATGAATATTCCTAGAATTCCGCCCATATTGTGCCACTAGAAACCAGAGATGGTGATCAAAAACGACAAAGTCAAGATCTTGTGGAATTTCAACAACCAAACAAACCGCATCTTTGAGGCCAGAAAGCTAGACATCGCCTATTATTTCATTCATATTCATTCGATGAAATTTCTGAAATAAAATTATTTCAGACTTTTCTTTTTCGATATTTGTTGTCTTTACCCCAATATTCCAGTCGTTGTATTTCCTGGCACTGTCATTATTTGAATCTGTGGAAAGAAGTGCTTTTACTATGGTAGAATAATAGCTTCAGACATCTTTTTCGATATATTTTGTCTTCTTCCCAATATTTCAGTCGTTATATTGTCTGGTGCTGTCCGAATTTGAATCTGTGGAAGGAAGTGCTTTTACTATGATAGAATAATAGCTTCAGACATCTTTTTAGATATATTTTGTCTTCTTCCCAATATTTCAGTCGTTTTATTGTCTGGTGCTGTCCGTATTTGAATCTGTGGAAGGAAGTGCTTTTACTATGATAGAATAATAGCTTCAGACATCTTTTTAGATATATTTTGTATTCATCCCAATATTTCAGTCGTTTTATTGTCTGGTGCTGTCCGAATTTGAATCTGTGGAAGGAAGTGCTTTTACTATGATAGAATAATAGCTTCAGACATCTTTTTAGATATATTTTGTCTTCTTCCCAATATTTCAGTCGTTTTATTGTCTGGTGCTGTCCGAATTTGAATCTGTGGAAGGAAGTGCTTTTACTATGATAGAATAATAGCTTCAGACATCTTTTTCGATATATTTTGTCTTCTTCCCAATATTTCAGTCGTTATATTGTCTGGTGCTGTCCGAATTTGAATCTGTGGAAGGAAGTGCTTTTACTATGATAGAATAATAGCTTCAGACATCTTTTTAGATATATTTTGTCTTCTTCCCAATATTTCAGTCGTTTTATTGTCTGGTGCAGTCCGTATTTGAATCTGTGGAAGGAAGTGCTTTTACTATGATAGAATAATAGCTTCAGACATCTTTTTAGATATATTTTGTATTCATCCCAATATTTCAGTCGTTTTATTGTCTGGTGCTGTCCGAATTTGAATCTGTGGAAGGAAGTGCTTTTACTATGATAGAATAATAGCTTCAGACATCTTTTTAGATATATTTTGTCTTCTTCCCAATATTTCAGTCGTTTTATTGTCTGGTGCTGTCCGAATTTGAATCTGTGGAAGGAAGTGCTTTTACTATGATAGAATAATAGCTTCAGACATCTTTTTCGATATATTTTGTCTTCTTCCCAATATTTCAGTCGTTTTATTGTCTGGTGCTGTCCGTATTTGAATCTGTGGAAGGAAGTGCTTTTACTATGATAGAATAATAGCTTCAGACATCTTTTTCGATATATTTTGTCTTCTTCCCAATATTTCAGTCGTTTTATTGTCTGGTGCTGTCCGAATTTGAATCTGTGGAAGGAAGTGCTTTTACTATGATAGAATAATAGCTTCAGACATCTTTTTAGATATATTTTGTCTTCTTCCCAATATTTCAGTCGTTTTATTGTCTGGTGCTGTCCGTATTTGAATCTGTGGAAGGAAGTGCTTTTACTATGATAGAATAATAGCTTCAGACATCTTTTTAGATATATTTTGTCTTCTTCCCAATATTTCAGTCGTTTTATTGTCTGGTGCTGTCCGAATTTGAATCTGTGGAAGGAAGTGCTTTTACTATGATAGAATAATAGCTTCAGACATCTTTTTAGATATATTTTGTCTTCTTCCCAATATTTCAGTCGTATTATTGTCTGGTGCTGTCCGAATTTGAATCTGTGGAAGGAAGTGCTTTTACTATGATAGAATAATAGCTTCAGACATCTTTTTAGATATATTTTGTCTTCTTCCCAATATTTCAGTCGTTTTATTGTCTGGTGCTGTCCGTATTTGAATCTGTGGAAGGAAGTGCTTTTACTATGATAGAATAATAGCTTCAGACATCTTTTTCGATATATTTTGTCTTCATCCCAATATTTCAGTCGTTTTATTGCCTGGTGCTGTTCGTATTTGAATCTGTGGAAGGAAGTGTTTTTACTATGGTAGAATAATAGCTTCAGACATCTTTTTCGATATATTTTGTCTTCTTCCCAATATTTCAGTCGTTTTATTGTCTGGTGCTGTCCGTATTTGAATCTGTGGAAGGAAGTGCTTTTACTATGATAGAATAATAGCTTCAGACATCTTTTTCGATATATTTTGTCTTCTTCCCAATATTTCAGTTGTTTTATTTCCTGGTGCTGTTCGTATTTGAATCTGTGGAAGGAAGTGCTTTTACTATGATAGAATAATAGCTTCAGACATCTTTTTCGATATATTTTGTCTTCTTCCCAATATTTCAGTCGTTTTATTTCCTGGTGCTGTTCGTATTTGAATCTGTGGAAGGAAGTGCTTTTACTATGATAGAATAATAGCTTCAGACATCTTTTTCGATATATTTTGTCTTCTTCCCAATATTTCAGTCGTTTTATTTCCTGGTGCTGTCCGTATTTGAATCTGTGGAAGGAAGTGCTTTTACTATGATAGAATAATAGCTTCAGACATCTTTTTCGATATATTTTGTCTTCTTCCCAATATTTCAGTCGTTTTATTTCCTGGTGCTGTTCGTATTTGAATCTGTGGAAGGAAGTGCTTTTACTATGATAGAATAATAGCTTCAGACATCTTTTTCGATATATTTTGTCTTCTTCCCAATATTTCAGTCGTTTTATTTCCTGGTGCTGTTCGTATTTGAATCTGTGGAAGGAAGTGCTTTTACTATGATAGAATAATAGCTTCAGACATCTTTTTCGATATATTTTGTCTTCTTCCCAATATTTCAGTCGTCTTATTTCCTGGTGCTGTTCGTATTTGAATCTGTGGAAGGAAGTGCTTTTACTATGATAGAATAATAGCTTCAGACATCTTTTTCGATATATTTTGTCTTCTTCCCAATATTTCAGTCGTTTTATTGTCTGGTCCTGTCCGTATTTGAATCTGTGGAAGGAAGTGCTTTTACTATGATAGAATAATAGCTTCAGACATCTTTTTCGATATATTTTGTCTTCTTCCCAATATTTCAGTCGTTTTATTTCCTGGTGCTGTTCGTATTTGAATCTGTGGAAGGAAGTGCTTTTACTATGATAGAATAATAGCTTCAGACATCTTTTTAGATATATTTTGTCTTCTTCCCAATATTTCAGTCGTTTTATTGTCTGGTCCTGTCCGTATTTGAATCTGTGGAAGGAAGTGCTTTTACTATGATAGAATAATAGCTTCAGACGTCTTTTTAGATATATTTTGTCTTCTTCCCAATATTTCAGTCGTTTTATTGTCTGGTCCTGTCCGTATTTGAATCTGTGGAAGGAAGTGCTTTTACTATGATAGAATAATAGCTTCAGACATCTTTTTCGATATATTTTGTCTTCTTCCCAATATTTCAGTCGTTTTATTTCCTGGTGCTGTTCGTATTTGAATCTGTGGAAGGAAGTGCTTTTTCTATGATAGAATAATAGCTTCAGACATCTTTTTAGATATATTTTGTCTTCTTCCCAATATTTCAGTCGTTTTATTGTCTGGTCCTGTCCGTATTTGAATCTGTGGAAGGAAGTGTTTTTACTATGGTAGAATAATAGCTTCAGACATCTTTTTCGATATATTTTGTCTTCTTCCCAATATTTCAGTCGTTTTATTGTCTGGTGCTGTCCGTATTTGAATCTGTGGAAGGAAGTGCTTTTACTATGGTAGAATAATAGCTTCAGACATCTTTTTCGATATATTTTGTCTTCTTCCCAATATTTCAGTCGTTTTATTTCCTGGTGCTGTTGGTATTTGAATCTGTGGAAGGAAGTGCTTTTACTATGATAGAATAATAGCTTCAGACATCTTTTTCGATATATTTTGTCTTCTTCCCAATATTTAAGTCGTTTTATTTCCTGGTGCTGTCCGTATTTGAATCTGTGGAAGGAAGTGCTTTTACTATGATAGAATAATAGCTTCAGACATCTTTTTCGATATATTTTGTCTTCTTCCCAATATTTCAGTCGTTTTATTTCCTGGTGCTGTCCGTATTTGAATCTGTGGAAGGAAGTGCTTTTACTATGATAGAATAATAGCTTCAGACATCTTTTTAGATATATTTTGTCTTCATCCCAATATTTCAGTCGTTTTATTGCCTGGTGCTGTTCGTATTTGAATCCATGGAAGGAAGTGTTTTTACTATGGTAGAATAATAGCTTCAGACATCTTTTTCGATATATTTTGTCTTCTTCCCAATATTTCAGTCGTTTTATTGTCTGGTGCTGTCCGTATTTGAATCTGTGGAAGGAAGTGCTTTTACTATGATAGAATAATAGCTTCAGACATCTTTTTCGATATATTTTGTCTTCTTCCCAATATTTCACTCGTTTTATTTCCTGGTGCTGTTCGTATTTGAATCTGTGGAAGGAAGTGCTTTTACTATGATAGAATAATAGCTTCAGACATCTTTTTCGATATATTTTGTCTTCTTCCCAATATTTCAGTCGTTTTATTTCCTGGTGCTGTTCGTATTTGAATCTGTGGAAGGAAGTGCTTTTACTATGATAGAATAATAGCTTCAGACATCTTTTTAGATATATTTTGTCTTCTTCCCAATATTTCAGTCGTTTTCTTGTCTGGTCCTGTCCGTATTTGAATCTGTGGAAGGAAGTGCTTTTACTATGATAGAATAATAGCTTCAGACATCTTTTTAGATATATTTTGTCTTCTTCCCAACATTTCAGTCGTTTTATTGTCTGGTGCTGTCCGAATTTGAATCTGTGGAAGGAAGTGCTTTTACTATGATAGAATAATAGCTTCAGACATCTTTTTCGATATATTTTGTCTTCTTCCCAATATTTCAGTCGTTTTATTTCCTGGTGCTGTTCGTATTTGAATCTGTGGAAGGAAGTGCTTTTACTATGATAGAATAACAGCTTCAGACATCTTTTTCGATATATTTTGTCTTCTTCCCAATATTTCAGTCGTTTTATTGTCTGGTCCTGTCCGTATTTGAATCTGTGGAAGGAAGTGCTTTTACTATGATAGAATAATAGCTTCAGACATCTTTTTCGATATATTTTGTCTTCTTCCCAATATTTCAGTCGTTTTATTGTCTGGTCCTGTCCGTATTTGAATCTGTGGAAGGAAGTGCTTTTACTATGATAGAATAATAGCTTCAGACATCTTTTTCGATATATTTTGTCTTCTTCCCAATATTTCAGTCGTTTTATTTCCTGGTGCTGTTCGTATTTGAATCTGTGGAAGGAAGTGCTTTTACTATGATAGAATAATAGCTTCAGACATCTTTTTAGATATATTTTGTCTTCTTCCCAATATTTCAGTCGTTTTATTGTCTGGTCCTGTCCGTATTTGAATCTGTGGAAGGAAGTGCTTTTACTATGATAGAATAATAGCTTCAGACGTCTTTTTAGATATATTTTGTCTTCTTCCCAATATTTCAGTCGTTTTATTGTCTGGTCCTGTCCGTATTTGAATCTGTGGAAGGAAGTGCTTTTACTATGATAGAATAATAGCTTCAGACATCTTTTTCGATATATTTTGTCTTCTTCCCAATATTTCAGTCGTTTTATTTCCTGGTGCTGTTCGTATTTGAATCTGTGGAAGGAAGTGCTTTTTCTATGATAGAATAATAGCTTCAGACATCTTTTTAGATATATTTTGTCTTCTTCCCAATATTTCAGTCGTTTTATTGTCTGGTCCTGTCCGTATTTGAATCTGTGGAAGGAAGTGTTTTTACTATGGTAGAATAATAGCTTCAGACATCTTTTTCGATATATTTTGTCTTCTTCCCAATATTTCAGTCGTTTTATTGTCTGGTGCTGTCCGTATTTGAATCTGTGGAAGGAAGTGCTTTTACTATGGTAGAATAATAGCTTCAGACATCTTTTTCGATATATTTTGTCTTCTTCCCAATATTTCAGTCGTTTTATTTCCTGGTGCTGTTGGTATTTGAATCTGTGGAAGGAAGTGCTTTTACTATGATAGAATAATAGCTTCAGACATCTTTTTCGATATATGTTGTCTTCTTCCCAATATTTAAGTCGTTTTATTTCCTGGTGCTGTCCGTATTTGAATCTGTGGAAGGAAGTGCTTTTACTATGATAGAATAATAGCTTCAGACATCTTTTTCGATATATTTTGTCTTCTTCCCAATATTTCAGTCGTTTTATTTCCTGGTGCTGTCCGTATTTGAATCTGTGGAAGGAAGTGCTTTTACTATGATAGAATAATAGCTTCAGACATCTTTTTAGATATATTTTGTCTTCATCCCAATATTTCAGTCGTTTTATTGCCTGGTGCTGTTCGTATTTGAATCCATGGAAGGAAGTGTTTTTACTATGGTAGAATAATAGCTTCAGACATCTTTTTCGATATATTTTGTCTTCTTCCCAATATTTCAGTCGTTTTATTGTCTGGTGCTGTCCGTATTTGAATCTGTGGAAGGAAGTGCTTTTACTATGATAGAATAATAGCTTCAGACATCTTTTTAGATATATTTTGTCTTCTTCCCAACATTTCAGTCGTTTTATTGTCTGGTGCTGTCCGAATTTGAATCTGTGGAAGGAAGTGCTTTTACTATGATAGAATAATAGCTTCAGACATCTTTTTCGATATATTTTGTCTTCTTCCCAATATTTCAGTCGTTTTATTTCCTGGTGCTGTTCGTATTTGAATCTGTGGAAGGAAGTGCTTTTACTATGATAGAATAACAGCTTCAGACATCTTTTTCGATATATTTTGTCTTCTTCCCAATATTTCAGTCGTTTTATTGTCTGGTCCTGTCCGTATTTGAATCTGTGGAAGGAAGTGCTTTTACTATGATAGAATAATAGCTTCAGACATCTTTTTCGATATATTTTGTCTTCTTCCCAATATTTCAGTCGTTTTATTTCCTGGTGCTGTTCGTATTTGAATCTGTGGAAGGAAGTGCTTTTACTATGATAGAATAATAGCTTCAGACATCTTTTTAGATATATTTTGTCTTCTTCCCAATATTTCAGTCGTTTTATTGTCTGGTCCTGTCCGTATTTGAATCTGTGGAAGGAAGTGCTTTTACTATGATAGAATAATAGCTTCAGACATCTTTTTCGATATATTTTGTCTTCTTCCCAATTTTTTACTATGATAGAATAATAGCTTCAGACATCTTTTTCGATATATTTTGTCTTCTTCCCAATATTTCAGTCGTTTTATTTCCTGGTGCTGTTCGTATTTGAATCTGTGGAAGGAAGTGCTTTTACTATGATAGAATAATAGATCTTATAATTTTGAATCTGTGGAAGGAAGTGCTTTTTACTATGATAGAATAATAGCTTCAGACATCTTTTTAGATATATTTTGTCTTCTTCCCAATATTTCAGTAGTTTTATTGTCTGGTCCTGTCCGTATTTGAATCTGTGGAAGGAAGTGCTTTTACTATGATAGAATAATAGCTTCAGACATCTTTTTAGATATATTTTGTCTTCTTCCCAATATTTCAGTCGTTTTATTGTCTGGTCCTGTCCGTATTTGAATCTGTGGAAGGAAGTGCTTTTACTATGATAGAATAATAGCTTCAGACATCTTTTTCGATATATTTTGTCTTCTTCCCAATATTTCAGTCGTTTTATTGTCTGGTCCTGTCCGTATTTGAATCTGTGGAAGGAAGTGCTTTTACTATGATAGAATAATAGCTTCAGACATCTTTTTCGATATATTTTGTCTTCTTCCCAATATTTCAGTCGTTTTATTTCCTGGTGCTGTTCGTATTTGAATCTGTGGAAGGAAGTGCTTTTACTATGATAGAATAATAGCTTCAGACATCTTTTTAGATATATTTTGTCTTCTTCCCAATATTTCAGTCGTTTTATTGTCTGGTGCTGTCCGTATTTGAATCTGTGGAAGGAAGTGCTTGTACTATGATAGAATAATAGCTTCAGACATCTTTTTCGATATATTTTGTCTTCTTCCCAATATTTCAGTCGTTTTATTGTCTGGTGCTGTCCGTATTTGAATCTGTGGAAGGAAGTGTTTTTACTATGATAGAATAATAGCTTCAGACATCTTTTTAGATATATTTTGTCTTCTTCCCAATATTTCAGTCGTTTTATTGTCTGGTCCTGTCCGTATTTGAATCTGTGGAAGGAAGTGCTTTTACTATGATAGAATAATAGCTTCAGACATCTTTTTAGATATATTTTGTCTTCTTCCCAATATTTCAGTCGTTTTATTGTCTGGTCCTGTCCGTATTTGAATCTGTGGAAGGAAGTGCTTTTACTATGATAGAATAATATCTTCAGACATCTTTTTAGATATATTTTGTCTTCTTCCCAATATTTCAGTCGTTTTATTGTCTGGTCCTGTCCGTATTTGAATCTGTGGAAGGAAGTGCTTTTACTATGATAGAATAATAGCTTCAGACATCTTTTTAGATATATTTTGTCTTCTTCCCAATATTTCAGTCGTTTTATTGTCTGGTCCTGTCCGTATTTGAATCTGTGGAAGGAAGTGCTTTTACTATGATAGAATAATAGCTTCAGACATCTTTTTAGATATATTTTGTCTTCTTCCCAATATTTCAGTCGTTTTATTGTCTGGTCCTGTCCGTATTTGAATCTGTGGAAGGAAGTGCTTTTACTATGATAGAATAATAGCTTCAGACATCTTTTTCGATATATTTTGTCTTCTTCCCAATATTTCAGTCGTTTTATTTCCTGGTGCTGTTCGTATTTGAATCTGTGGAAGGAAGTGCTTTTACTATGATAGAATAATAGCTTCAGACATCTTTTTAGATATATTTTGTCTTCTTCCCAATATTTCAGTCGTTTTATTGTCTGGTGCTGTCCGTATTTGAATCTGTGGAAGGAAGTGTTTTTACTATGATAGAATAATAGCTTCAGACATCTTTTTAGATATATATTGTCTTCTTCCCAATATTTCAGTCGTTTTATTGTCTGGTCCTGTCCGTATTTGAATCTGTGGAAGGAAGTGCTTTTACTATGATAGAATAATAGCTTCAGACATCTTTTTAGATATATTTTGTCTTCTTCTCAATATTTCTGTCGTTTTATTGTCTGGTCCTGTCCGTATTTGAATCTGTGGAAGGAAGTGCTTTTACTATGATAGAATAATAGCTTCAGACATCGTTTTAGATATATATTGTCTTCTTCCCAATATTTCAGTCGTTTTATTGTCTGGTCCTGTCCGTATTTGAATCTGTGGAAGGAAGTGCTTTTACTATGATTGAATAATAGCTTCAGACATCTTTTTAGATATATTTTGTCTTCTTCCCAATATTTCAGTCGTTTTATTTCCTGGTGCTGTCCGTATTTGAATCTGTGGAAGGAAGTGCTTTTACTATGATAGAATAATAGCTTCAGACATCTTTTTAGATATATTTTGTCTTCTTCCCAATATTTCAGTCGTTTTATTGTCTGGTCCTGTCCGTATTTGAATCTGTGGAAGGAAGTGCTTTTACTATGATAGAATAATAGCTTCAGACATCTTTTTCGATATATTTTGTCTTCTTCCCAATATTTCAGTCGTTTTATTTCCTGGTGCTGTTCGTATTTGAATCTGTGGAAGGAAGTGCTTTTACTATGATAGAATAATAGCTTCAGACATCTTTTTCGATATATTTTGTCTTCTTCCCAATATTTCAGTCGTTTTATTTCCTGGTGCTGTTCGTATTTGAATCTGTGGAAGGAAGTGCTTTTACTATGATAGAATAATAGCTTCAGACATCTTTTTAGATATATTTTGTCTTCTTCCCAATATTTCAGTCGTTTTATTGTCTGGTGCTGTCCGTATTTGAATCTGTGGAAGGAAGTGTTTTTACTATGATAGAATAATAGCTTCAGACATCTTTTTAGATATATTTTGTCTTCTTCCCAATATTTCAGTCGTTTTATTGTCTGGTCCTGTCCGTATTTGAATCTGTGGAAGGAAGTGCTTTTACTATGATAGAATAATAGCTTCAGACATCTTTTTAGATATATTTTGTCTTCTTCTCAATATTTCAGTCGTTTTATTGTCTGGTCCTGTCCGTATTTGAATCTGTGGAAGGAAGTGCTTTTACTATGATAGAATAATAGCTTCAGACATCTTTTTAGATATATATTGTCTTCTTCCCAATATTTCAGTCGTTTTATTGTCTGGTCCTGTCCGTATTTGAATCTGTGGAAGGAAGTGCTTTTACTATGATTGAATAATAGCTTCAGACATCTTTTTAGATATATTTTGTCTTCTTCCCAATATTTCAGTCGTTTTATTGTCTGGTGCTGTCCGTATTTGAATCTGTGGAAGGAAGTGTTTTTACTATGATAGAATAATAGCTTCAGACATCTTTTTAGATATATTTTGTCTTCTTCCCAATATTTCAGTCGTTTTATTGTCTGGTCCTGTCCGTATTTGAATCTGTGGAAGGAAGTCCTTTTACTATGATAGAATAATAGCTTCAGACATCTTTTTAGATATATTTTGTCTTCTTCCCAATATTTCAGTCGTTTTATTGTCTGGTCCTGTCCGTATTTGAATCGGTGGAAGGAAGTGCTTTTACTATGATAGAATAATAGCTTCAGACATCTTTTTAGATATATTTTGTCTTCTTCCCAATATTTCAGTCGTTTTATTGTCTGGTCCTGTCCGTATTTGAATCTGTGGAAGGAAGTGCTTTTACTATGATAGAATAATAGCTTCAGACATCTTTTTAGATATATTTTGTCTTCTTCCCAATATTTCAGTCGTTTTATTGTCTGGTCCTGTCCGTATTTGAATCTGTGGAAGGAAGTGCTTTTACTATGATAGAATAATAGCTTCAGACATCTTTTTCGATATATTTTGTCTTCTTCATATTTCAGTCGTTTTATTGTCTGGTCCTGTCCGTATTTGAATCTGTGGAAGGAAGTGCTTTTACTATGATAGAATAATAGCTTCAGACATCTTTTTCGATATATTTTGTCTTCTTCCCAATATTTCAGTCGTTTTATTTCCTGGTGCTGTTCGTATTTGAATCTGTGGAAGGAAGTGCTTTTACTATGATAGAATAATAGCTTCAGACATCTTTTTAGATATATTTTGTCTTCTTCCCAATATTTCAGTCGTTTTATTGTCTGGTGCTGTCCGTATTTGAATCTGTGGAAGGAAGTGTTTTTACTATGATAGAATAATAGCTTCAGACATCTTTTTAGATATATTTTGTCTTCTTCCCAATATTTCAGTCGTTTTATTGTCTGGTCCTGTCCGTATTTGAATCTGTGGAAGGAAGTGCTTTTACTATGATAGAATAATAGCTTCAGACATCTTTTTTAGATATATTTTGTCTTCTTCCCAATATTTCAGTCGTTTTATTGTCCTGTTCCTGTCCGTATTTGAATCGGTGGAAGGAAGTGCTTTTACTATGATAGAATAATAGCTTCAGACATCTTTTTCGATATATTTTGTCTTCTTCCCAATATTTCAGTCGTTTTATTTTCTGGTGCTGTCCGTATTTGAATCTGTGGAAGGAAGTGCTTTTACTATGATAGAATAATAGCTTCAGACATCTTTTTAGATATATTTTGTCTTCTTCCCAATATTTCAGTCGTTTTATTGTCTGGTCCTGTCGTATTTGAATCTGTGGAAGGAAGTGCTTTTACTATGATAGAATAATAGCTTCAGACATCTTTTTCGATATATTTTGTCTTCTTCCCAATATTTCAGTCGTTTTATTTCCTGGTGCTGTTCGTATTTGAATCTGTGGAAGGAAGTGCTTTTACTATGATAGAATAATAGCTTCAGACATCTTTTTCGATATATATTTTGTCTTCTTCCCAATATTTCAGTCGTTTTATTGTCTGGTGCTGTCCGTATTTGAATCTGTGGAAGGAAGTGTTTTTACTATGATAGAATAATAGCTTCAGACATCTTTTTAGATATATTTTGTCTTCTTCCCAATATTTCAGTCGTTTTATTGTCTGGTCCTGTCCGTATTTGAATCTGTGGAAGGAAGTGCTTTTACTATGATAGAATAATAGCTTCAGACATCTTTTTCGATATATTTTGTCTTCTTCCCAATATTTCAGTCGTTTTATTTCCTGGTGCTGTTCGTATTTGAATCTGTGGAAGGAAGTGCTTTTACTATGATAGAATAATAGCTTCAGACATCTTTTTAGATATATTTTGTCTTCTTCCCAATATTTCAGTCGTTTTATTGTCTGGTCCTGTCCGTATTTGAATCTGTGGAAGGAAGTGCTTTTACTATGATAGAATAATAGCTTCAGACATCTTTTTAGATATATTTTGTCTTCTTCCCAATATTTCAGTCGTTTTATTGTCTGGTCCTGTCCGTATTTGAATCTGTGGAAGGAAGTGCTTTTACTATGATAGAATAATAGCTTCAGACATCTTTTTCGATATATTTTGTCTTCTTCCCAATATTTCAGTCGTTTTATTGTCTGGTGCTGTCCGTATTTGAATCTGTGGAAGGAAGTGTTTTTACTATGGTAGAATAATAGCTTCAGACATTTTTCTTCGATTATGTTGTCTTTATTTGAAAGGAAGTATTACACAAGTTGATCTCCAAACTTTTAAAACCATCGACACCTTCATGGAACCCCTTGTAGAAAATAGCAACAATAATTATTCTTTATTTAAGAGCAGAATTTCCTTTTCACTTTTCTTTTGTTATTGTTTCTCGATGAGTTTCATGTTTAGCTTAAATTTTTGCCTCAACTCTGCTTTCATTTTTGGGGAAATTCTTCCTTTTTCTATTTCTTTTTCTCTTCCTATACGAGATGCATTTTTCGAATAATAATAATAATAATAATAATAATAATAATAATAATAATAATAATAATAATAATAATAATAACAGTGGCTGAGGAGCAGTGGATTGAAATCTGAGATAGAAGGCCTAATTATTACAGCTCCTGATCAAGGCCTCGCATCCAGATCCTATCACTGTCACATAATCAAGGATGGAACAAACCCGAAATACAGGATCTGCGTAAAATACAATGAAACTCTCGACCATATTAACTCAGGATATCCGGAACTGGCAGACAATGAATATAACTAGAATCATAACAAGGTAGCTTATATATGCACTGGAAGATATACAAGAAGCACAAAATCGAAACCACTGAGTGATTGTATGACCACTAACCAGACACTGTTACCCAAAATACCGATGTAACTATCCTCTGGGACATGCCAATTCAAACTAACAGGGAAATAAAAGTCTGTAGGTATGCCACAACACTTTCTTTAAAAAAACATATTTTTGCATGGGAGGATAGTGTAACGGTTATCGGTGCGGATAATAAAATCAAATTCTCATAAATTCTACAGAATTGATGAGAATTTGAACATAGGCGTTAATAATCTTGTACATTATATGAATCCATCTTCAAGTAATGTATTAAATAGCAGGGAACTGAACTCTCTTGCCTTGATTGTCAGCTAACCAGTTCAGTGAGATACGGACTCCGTCAATCCATCTTTTCCTAGGCACCTTACAGTACAGTATGCGTGAAAAAGCTTGTTTTCATTGTTTTGGTTTTATTGATTAAAAGTCTTTCATAGATTTAAGCCTCGGTTTGAAACTTTTGCATGGCAAATAAGCACCGGAAATCTCCGGAATTGGCAGACAATGCCTTCATTTCCAGCAACGTGTTTAACAGAAGAGTCTGAAGTGGTGTCCCAAACTTTGCTAATGTGGTAATGAAATGCTGGCGTCGCATAGGCGCTGCTAAATCTGCCCACAAACCACCCTCCATTCTCAGAGCCATGATAATGCCCGCCGCTTCGTATTTACGTTCAATGCACAACTGCCACCACCATCCGCTTTCTGACATTTGTGTAGGAGTTTGCGCACGTGTACATCTAAAATTTCCGTGTGCTTTGCACTTTTATGAAATTCGTTGTCGCAACTTTTAAAAGGACACGAACAGTTTTACTTGATACACTAAACTTGGTGTCTTTCCAGAACGAATATTTTCTACTTAGCTCTTTTTTTTCAATACTTTCATTTGGACACGATTTTAGTTTACAACGCTTTTTCGCATTTATGTCAGGTCACTGTACAAATGTTACAGGTACCATGTAACGCACTAATACCGGCTGCATGCTCAGGTGATCTGCGATTAAAAAAGTTTTGCCACTTAGCTATTCTGGTGACAAAAGACGATACACTGCCAGCAGTATTAAAAACAAGGCATGTCAACAGGGCGGATGGACATTTTTGTAGGATAAACGACCATGTGGCACAACAGGGTAGACTGGGGTTTATGGGATGTATGCAGCCATTTTATGGTATGACATGTTATCGCTAGCCAGAGGGCTTCCTAGACTGAACTAAACGGCTAGAACGGAAGGTTCAAGATGGAACAAGACGAATTTGAAGGATGTGGTCCAGATATACTTGGCTTTCAACATATATGTGGAAGGATCTGGTTCAGTGCTCAGCTGCGCAGCATACTTACGGCCACACACGTTCATAGGGCCAATGATGATGATGATTATGATGATGTTTACTACTTTCGACTTGAAAGGTTTTTCTCCTGCCCAGTAATTACAACTTAGCCATTTCTTTTTATTTGTTCTACTTTCATATTTTATTTTCAATACTTTCAACTGGGCGCAAATATTGTTTCCAATACTTTCCACTAGAATATGTTTTTGGTTCTAATACTTATATAATTTGACTTGTTTTCGTTTCCACTAGTACATACTTATTTACAATACTTTTTATTGGACGACGCGGTTTTTGTTTTCAATATTTTCTACTGGACACGATTTTAGTTTCCAAAACTTTCTATAGGACAGAGTTTCTGTTTCTATAACTTTCTGCATGGACACTGTTTTTGTTTCCAATACATTCTATTCGATAGGATTTTTTGATCCCAGAACTTTCTATTGGGGACCTTTTTTTGTTTCCAATACTTTCCACTTAGATATGTTTCCATTCCTAATACTTTACATCTGACGAATGTTTTGTCTTCAATACTTTCTATTGGACACGATTATTGTTTCCGATACTTTCCACTTGAAAGTTTTTTTTTCACTACGACAGTTTTCTTTTGTTTCCAAGATTTTCTGCTTTGTCAGGTGAATTAAAAATATATTTTCCCAAATATCTTACCTATATTTCTTCATACTTATATATTTTTTATTATATCAAACGTTATTATAATGCATACTTGTATTTAAAATAGACGCCTCAATTTAATTTTTACCGTTACGCAGTGTACATCACGACCATCGGCAGGAATCGAACCATTTAAGAAATACCACCGTTTACTCCACTGTGTTTTATCGGTCAGATCGAACAGTGTCCCAGTACAGCAAGGCTTTGCTTTCTATTATAAAGAAAGCAACCTCTTGTAATGACATGTCCTTTGAAGCCGAGCGACAAAATACACCTTCCACAAAGGAGACGCAGTTTGGATTTCTATCGTAGAGCAAATTGTTTCTTTATTAGCATTTCTCGGATACGCAGGCCGATACAGACGCAAAGGGGAGTTATATTTTAATATATGCAAATACAAAGTTCAAATTACATTTTGCGTCTGATGGTCACCTATATTTTAAACGTCAGCCGGGCTTACATGTTCTCGATATTCTTTTATCGATTATTGAAGGTCAGGTTGATAGTTCATTAATAGTACAACTGCATTTTATCTATTAGTATCGCTATGTTCATCTATCTATCCATGTGTGTCTGGTCATACACATAAACACACACACATACGCACACACACACATACATATATATATATGTGTGTGTGTTTATGTGTATGACAACTGCATTTTATCTATATTCATCTATCTATCTATGTGAGTCTGTTCATACACATAAACACACACACACACACACATATATATATATATACACATAAACACACACACATATATATATGTGTGTGTGTGTGTGTGTGATTATGTGTATGAACAGACTCACATCGATAGATAGATGAACATAGATAAAATGCAGTTGTATATATGGCACCTCGTGGCGGTGTAATGGTTAGCAAGCTTGGCTCGCTAAAACAATTACGATTGAGTTGTGAGTTCGGTCCTTACTGGGTAATCCCTAATTTCGGAATATGCCACATCTAAGCTACTCTTGGAAAATCAATATATATATATATATAGTGGACTTTCCCGTCGTATTCAACGTATGACGGTCAGCAACTCAGTTTCTAGGAACCGACAGCCAGACACCAGCACATATGATTTGATCATAGTGGTGAAGGGTTTGTGCAGATCCAACCATACTTTTTGAAGGGCTGAATACAAAGAACGGGTACACAACGTCCTTAAACAACCTTCCGCAGGTTTTGAATTCAGAGTTGCCCTTCTTCTAGACCAGATGCCATCCAATGATATAGGACCCAGTATATCCTGCTATTTACCCATAGCTGGAGGGAGAACAAGAGGATTAATACCTTTCCCAAGGGTATTAGCACGTGTTTCCTGGTCAGAAAGCGAACGTTCGAACCACTCAGCCACATTCCAGTCAAATGTAGGTTAGCGCAGATTTCCAGCATCGATTACTCGTTCCCATAAAAAAAAAACATAACAAAACGAAACAAAAAATATCCGTTAATTCCTCATTCAGGAATGGTTTCAGCTGCCTCTCTCGCTCACGCAGTTTTAACGCCAATTTTGCGTATTCAGTTGTTCACTTAGAAACACTTGATTTATGTGTGACAATCGCATTCATATGAACGAACGGGTAAAGTTTAGTTTCATTCAGGGATCTTTTTTTAGCAAAAATCGCATCGCCCAACATTTTCAACAATCGCCAACAAGAGTTGAGGAAACGGCGCCCAAAGCCATTGTTGTTGTGAATGCAACGGTCTTGCAAAATACAAGCTTGCTCAATTCAGTCACATTTCCAACTGAATCGGATTAATGGCGGTCTTCTGTCCAAGAAGAAGCAGTAATGATAATAGTGAGATTAGTTGTTTCCTTATAAGGAAACATTCCATTGACTGAACGGTTAGCGTTATTCTCGATGGAGATCTATAACATCTTGCTCTTAAAACAGTTTTTCAGGAAAATCGTCCACTATTATCGTTCTTTATCGTATTGATGGGTGTTTCCCTCCTAATATTTTCTTTAATGTAGCGAGGAAAGTCAACAGCATGATTATATTAGTATATTCCCGATTATATATGCTACCTATTTTAGTTGTTGCTCCTGCTTGAAGTCTTCAAATCCTGTTTTTGTTGTTGTTTGGTAACATTCGTCGTTTGTGATTTTGTAGCGCCAGTCTGATATCTGATGAGTTATTGTCTTTTTTTAAGACCTAGAGGATTAATTCGCTAGAGGCGATTATTAAACATTAATCTGAGATAATGGTTATACATAGCTAGTAAGATCTCCATTTCTGAATGAATTTGTCATCATGCGTGACATCCACATGAGAGACTGGATCTAACAAAGCTATTTAAGAAAATGACACAGGTTCTTATGTTAATCTTTTGATTTTGTAGTATCTTGCAGTGTTGAGTGTGCTGTCATATCAAGGCTGGACTATCGGTTATAGAGAATTATCGCTACATATCGTTCCTTCATGCAAATGTCAGATTCGATTCCGGATAAATTAAGGCAAATGAAATGAAATGACACCAAGCTGTTTGCTCTGGGTGGCTACCCGTAATGTCTCAGCGGTTCATGTCAAACACGCCACACTTAAAACTTCTTTGGGCTAGATGGGCTGTTGGTGAGGCCCAATTCGATCAACCGGTTAGTCAAGGCATGCCCTAGAACGACTATATTAAAATTGATACAAGATTCAGCTATCAGTACCTGAATTATCTTAAAAGATAATGCTTGAAGGTGGTAGCAAGGGTCAGTAGTTTTGTCAGATTGTAATGGCAGCCTGGTTGTGCGCACCTGGCATTTATCTGTAATTTGGTACAGAAATCGAAGGGACACGGGTGCTTGAGCTCACTATAAGGTCGAACATACCTCTACTATAGTTCTGTCTTTCCAGGGGGTGGATGGGTTATCTCCTGATAATTCCTGTAGACAATAAACCGTAGTGAGCTCCAAGGTGTTTAGGGAGCAGTAGTGATGAAAATACTTATTTCCTTATGGCTCCATGTAAAACCAAGAGTTTACGTAGAAAGTTAAGTTCAGAAAACGAAGAATAAGAAAATGATATATTTCCAATACTTTACTGTCCAAGTGGTACAAAAGAATAGATTATTTACACATTTATCTTGTTTTATAACAGAAAAGGTTATTAAGAATCATATGACGCCAAAAACTGTCAAAAAGATAAAAAATGGAAACATCTGATTTGAAAAAGAGAAGAAATTGACCTTTTATTGAAAATGGAAACAGTTCACAAAAAACTAGCCGATACCGACATCAAAAATTAAATATATCTAAAGGAGTGAGAAGAAATGGGCAATCCCAATTTACTCAAGAAGAAATAAAAAAAAAAGATTTAAAATCAAAACAAGTGACAGACGTGAAAATGATCGAAATAAAAAGCGAAACAATATAAATAAATACTTATATAATGATGTCCGACATGACTACGTTCCTGCAAAAACTAGAAATTGATGATAACATTGAAAGAGGTATAAAAATTTATTGCAAATCCACTCAGGTGTTGCAAGTGACGTAACTATGAGTTCCATGAGGATAAATGCAACAGACGAAGATGTGTGAAATGCAGAGAGAAAGAACCTGACCATTCCACAGATGAAGGCCAAAATTCATAGAGATGTGCAAAACTAGAGGGGAGACCATCCGACATCTCCAAGAACGTTTGAAAACAGAGGAATTCAAAGGAAATCTTAACCACAAACTCTACAATAAACATTCCTTTCCTGGAAGCAGGAAAGTTGGTGGAAGCTATAAACAAAGAAAACTCATAGATTCAAATGTTTTCATCTGCAAAATACAAGGGTCATTCAATAAATAAGGTGAATTTGTCGGTATAAGGACTTCTAATACAGATAGAAGCTTACTTTTTTTTATTTTTCAACATAGTCTCCCAGCACTGTCACACACTTTTCCCATATGTGCATAAGCTTCCGTATTCCCTCAGCGTAAAAATCTTTGGACTGATGTCTCAGCCAGTCGCTCACAACCCTTTTGACGTCATCGTCACTTTAAAATTCGTACCTCTCGTGAACACATTCAAAGGACCAAACAGCTGAAAGTCTGAAGGGGCAAGGTCTGGGCAATAAGGGAGCAGTTCCCAGCCCAGCTCGTTGATGGTCTGCACCGTTTGGGCTGCTGTGTGAGGCCTTGCGTTGTCATGATGCAAGATGACTCCTTCTGACTGATGACCCCTGCGTTTGTCCCAACAGATAAGTTCAAAGTCCTTGCAATGTCATCCACTGTCACCCTTCTGTCAGACTGAATGAGGTCATTGACTGATTCGATCACCTCAGGGGACCTCACTTCTGTAGGCCTCCCAGGCCTGTCTTCATCCTCAACACTGCTCCGTCCTTCTTTAAACAATTTAGCCCACTTGTAGACATTATTTTGGCTGAAACATGTGGCACCATACACAGTTGACATTCTCCTATGAATTTCAACTGGTTTGCACCCTTCAGCAACCCAAAACTTGATAATTGACCGCTGTTCAATCCTGGAGCATGCTTCTTGATCGGCCATCTTTGTTAATCGCCAAAACACTCAAAGTTTTTTTTTAATCTGCAAAAGAAATTAAATCCATGTGAAAAAGAAGTAAAACAAAAAATAAAATAAAAAAGAGTAAGCTTCTATCTGTATTAGAAGTCCTTATACCGAAAACTTCACCTTATTTATTGAATGACCCTCGTATATTCAAGAAAAGTATAAAACTCCAGTCCAAAGATTGCTACTGGGACTGAGGCATTGGTCGAAAAAGGCTAACTCTTGAATTTAGCTTTTGAAGGATAAGATAAAGATTATCTTGAAGGGATACGATCTAAAATAATGACGTCTAATACAGATCAAGGATAAGAGAAATCCTATTCCATTCTTACTCCTTTCTAAGATAAACCACAAAGCAAAAGAAGACTATGAACAAAACAATACAGACGCAAAAAAAAATCCCAAACTTCCTAATGAACCCCCAAAAATCAGTGCTGTCTCGAATCCAAACAAAGAAAATTCAAGTAATTTCGGTAAATATGACCAAGAAAGAACACGTGACCAACATCAAGACAGGTAATCCAATGAAATATTCGATGTGTGAAGATTATCTTTAATGAACTACGACATATCATGAATTTTTCTCCAGAAATAATCTGCTTGTAAGACATTCCTGAAAGCAAATAAAATATAAATATAAAACATAACTATAATTATACACATTCGTAGAACTTCAGGCGGCACGCCAATAAGAGGAAATAATAAGATACGATAGATTCAAATTATTTTAAATGTAAACATACGGGCAATTTCTGTATCAGACATCCTACAAAAAAACGTTACGCACGCACACAAACACACAACCATAAACACCAAACGACCAAATAACTGAGCCAAAACTTGATAATGTAAGTCAGCAATTCGTAAAACCATTTATAATATTGAGACTTTAATGGAAACAATGAAATATGGAGAATCAGGGAAACCAATAGAAATGGTAAAATATCAGAATCACTAATAGAAAAAAGAAATCTGTCTGTACAAGAATACAACCCAAACATACCATCATTCGGCAACTGGATCATACCCAGATACAGATTTAATCCTATTTGATCCTACCCCAATCCATTGACTAAAAATGGAAAGTACACAGTGGCACCTGTAGAAGCGAGAATTTCCATATCATATTTGGAAAATTCAGATCAAAAGTACAAAACCTTAAATGGGAAAGATGAAAAAACAATGCAATGAAAAACTATCTCCAAAACCAAATAATAAAAATTAGAACCAAAATGATCGGCTCACTGTACCTCTCCAGTAAGTACCTGACTCGTTATGCTATTCTCTACCTTTGCAAGAGCCAAATCAGGCCGAAAATATTGTCATATTTGGGCGGGAGCTGCTCAGTATTCTCTTTCCAGTCTCGACAGTCTTCAAAGACGCCTCCGAGTCCTTGTGGGCCACGTATTATTTTCCACCTTCCAACCTATCTGTCACAGACGGGAAGTAGCAAGTCACTCATTGCTCTATCGCTACTTCAATGGAAAGTGCTTGGACGAACTACATTACTTGGTTCCGCAAGATCTAAGCTTCATGGCTAGGACCCGCCATGCCACTTACATTGTAGCCGCACTCACTTGCATTCATTCCGTATTCCATAGGTGAAAAGTAAGTTCCACTCGAACAGCTTCTCCCCGCGAATCACTGCTCTGTGAACCAGACTCCTAAGGAGATGTTTCCCCGATCACTACAATCTTAAATCTATAGCTGAGGAAAACATAGCAAAATATTTCACCTGAAAAAAATTCAGCAGACTCTGATTCAATAAATGATGCAAAATGCAGTGAGAACAAGCCACGATGGACAAAGAAATTCAAATTGTACCCTATAAAATAAAACTTAAACAAATTCAAAAATAGTAAATCCAAAGCACCGACAATAATAAAAGAATCTATAAAAAACCCAAGAAAGAACTATATATTTAAAATAAATACAAAAGTGAAAACCCTGTTGAACATGATATAAAAACCCTATTGGTCATGATATAAAAGATATGGCACAAAAATATTACCCCGCTAAAACATTTCTACCAAAATAACAAACCAGTCACAAGCGAAAATAACGAAACAATAGCAAGCGACATTCTGTTCAAGTGATAAGTTTGCACTCAATGCCTCCTCCAAAAAACAAAACCCAAACTTCTAACGCAACAATTAAAGAAAAAAATTCCAGTCAAAAGACACGGATAGTAAAATCCACCGTTTTCATTAACCGAATAAAAAGAATCACTGGCCAAAGCTCAAATTACATTGGACGGTCCAGATGAGATACATCAAGCGTTTTTAAAGCAGCTACCCGAAGTATCCTTGAAATATTTTCTAAAAATCTATAATGAAATATGGCTCAGTGGTAACTGTTCCAATCTATGAAAACAGGCCACAGTGATCTTAATACATAAACACACAAACACCGAACCTGACCCTCAAAATGTCATCAATAACCCATTAAGTTATAGTTATGCTTGCAAAACGATGGAGAAAATGAAAAAAACAAAACAAAAAAAAACAGGGTAATGTGGTACTTAAAATCAAATGGGTCAATAACACAATTTCAATGTAGCTTCAGGAATAAAAAGAAGTACACTTGACCATCTGGTACGACTAGAAACTTATATAAGAGAAGCGTTTAGTGAAAATCAACGTGGGCTACTCGTATTTTTCGACTTGGAGAAAGCATATGCCACAGTATGGAAGCAGGGAATGATGAAAGATCTGAAGGACATCGGATTAAAAGCCAGAATACTAATCCTTACCCAAGATCTCTTAGAAGAGCAAAACTTCAAAGTGAAAGTGGGAAGTAAGCTTTCAGATTTAAGAGAGCAAGAAAACTGTACCGAACGGAAGTATTTTGTCTGTTCCTCTTTTTAATATAAAAATAAATAACATATTTAAAAGCCTTGGACCCGGAGCAGATACAGCGAAACAGTTTGTCTGTGGATGACGGTATATATATATATATATATATATATATATATATATATATATATATATATATATATATATATATATATATATGTATGTATGTATGTATGTATGTATGTATGTATCTCGTGTGACTGACGTTTGCGTTTAGCATGAAACAGACTGTCGCCTCTGGGTGTTGACTTCAATGTCCACTTTTATATTTGTATACGCTCTATCGCTAAGTACTTTAACACATAAATATAGCATATCTTAAAACTATAATTTATCATGTTTTCTCAGACAAGCTTTCGTTTCCCCAGATCAACTGCTCATGTACTAAGGATAATTGTGAAAAGTGTCATGCTCTAGATAAAAACAGTGAAAAAACAAAAAACAAAAACGGGCCGTAGCATGGGACATCTCGAAAGCCGTTGACATTCAGGTCTTCCCCACAAACTGAAAAGCTACGGTATCTCCGGACACATCTTTGAGCTGATTCAGTCGTTCCTATCAAATCCTGAAATGAAAGTTGTTCTGAACGGCCACTCGTATACATTCTTTCGTACTAACACGGGTGTCCCCCACCCAGGGCTCCATCCTTGGTCCTACGCTGTTTTTAATCTTCCTTAACGATTTTTCCCGATTACATCAGCTCTCAACTTGGCATTTACGCTGATGAGACAACCATTTACTCCTGCCTCGATACTAAGGCTGATCAGTCCGATAAGGTCAAAGTGGCGGCCAATGTACAAAACGACCCCAAGACCGCCTCCAAAACTCAATTTCTCTCCATTAATCTGAGAGACCCCTCACTGCCTTCCATCAGCATGGACGATGCTATCCTCCAGGAAAGCGATTCATTGAGCCTTCTCAGGCTAACGTTCTCAGCTGACATGAGTCGGAAAGATTACATTGAATCCATCGCTAGATCGGCTGCTAAGAAAGTCGGTTCACTGTGTCAGGCGAGACAAATTTTGTCTCTGGAATCTACCTTGCATGTCTATAAGTCTACCATTCGTCCATGCTTAGAATATTGCGTCAAGAAGTTCTCTAAAGACAGGTATTGGAATTTCATCACAATGTGCTGATTGAGGATCAGGATATTTGAGGTTGATCTGGTTCTTCCTGTTGGTCCCACTCTCATCAATAGCACAGAAGTGGCATGGTATGTTAGCTGCCTCCCCTCAAAACCATGAGTATTCCAAACTTTATACAGCTCTTCTTGCCCTTGGTCCACCGACGCAGATATTCGGTACATGTCTTACATATCATGTGTGGCGCCCAAGCTTTATCGTGGTTTAATGCCAAGTTTAATACCAAAATAAAGAAAGTAAGCCCGTTGTTTGAAACTGTTAACTGGATTTCTGTTAGAAATAATGGTGTATTCACTGCAGATGTAGCAGAATACACCAGGCTTAATTTTACAAGATCTTCTGGTCGAAGTCATTGCATTCACCTGCAAAATAAAAATAACAATTAGACATAAATTAATAAATTTATCTCTTCAGAGTTGGTTTATTTCAAGAAATAAAAAACTGCATCATATAGAACGAAAACACCTGCATACGTTGTAGGAATCCTTCGACAGAGGATTTAGTTTAACGATAAAAAGCGGAATATCTGGATTCGATACAATAATATAAAATGTTGTGAGACTGCTCGTAATTTGGCCTTTTAAAACATTCCAACGACATTCATTAAAAACAAAGCGAAATATTAAGAAATAATATTAATTTTATGTAGCAAGAATTCAAGCTGTAATATACAGTTGGTTGAAATGTATTGAATAAGTAATGTCTTTTTTCTGATTCTTAAGAGAGTTCTTGTGTATAGTAGAAACTGTATTGCGTACGTATATGAGAAAGGTGAAATGTTGGTACTAGTGTGTTTGTGTGAGATAGTATGTGTATGCATACGTAGTAGTAATCAGTATAAAAGAGATAGAATTAAGCTCTTACCGGCGCTCTTTCAGGTCTTTCCCCTCCCCTTTCAGGTTTGGTTAGTACTGCTGAGTCGTTTCTTGATAGTCTGTGTGGAAAAGAACGATGTCTTGAATATCAGCACTTAGAGCTATGTAGTCATTTTAGGCTAAAAATACTTCTGATGGGTTAAAATTAATTAATTAACATATAAATAAGTTTTATTGTGTGAAATATGTTGTATATATATATATATATATATATATATATATATATATATATATATATATATATATATATATATATCCACTTCCCTTCTCCACATCCTTTCACCTTTCATTCCTATCTGCTCTCGCTCCAAATCTTCTGTAACCCCCTTGCTTTGATCGATCCACCTTCTTTCTCCACATCCTCTCCTTTACCACTCCTATCTGCTCTTCCTCCAAACCTTCTGTAACCCCTTGTGTGCTAGTGGCTTCCAGTCTTGCTTGGGGTGATAAGCTTAAATATATATATATATATATATATATATATATATATATATATATATATATATATATATTATATAGATATATAGATATTTTAAGGGGGATGACAAAGTAAACAAATAAAAATCATATGGCCATAGCTGAAAAAGTTGACCTAATTGAGCAAAGCTAATGTGATTTTTTAATTCAACACATCAAAATTGTCCTAAATCAGCTAAATAAATGTAGACAATAAATTTAGTGTTGACCAGTGAATCCTTGGCTTCAGTTCATCTTTGGTGTTACAAGGCTTTTTGCAGATCTCTCGCTCAACTACGCCCCACACATAATAATCAAGGGGGTTTTAGTCTGTGGAGTTAGGATGGTCTAGATATAAGGGGAGATGTCGTCGCAGAAATTGTCTGACAGTCATAACTGGGTTCTTCTGCTTGTGTGGCATGGTTCACATTCCTGTTGCATGATATAGGGTCTTCCAGCAGCCATGATCTTGACCCAGGGCAGCACTATCATCCCAAGGCACTTGATGTAGGCCTCTGTGTTAAGTCTGAGCCACTGTGTGAAGATGAATGGAGGCATAACATCGCCATCACTAGTGATCACTCCAAAGACTTATATATATGTATATATATATATGTAAGTATATATATATATATATGTATGTATATATATATGTATGTATATATATGTATGTATGTATGTATGTATATATATATGTATGTATATGTATGTATGTATATATATATATATATATATATATATACATACATATATATATATATATATATATATATATATATATATATATATATATATATATATATATATATATATATACATATATATATGCAGGATGGCTTTTCAAGCATGAAACAGACTTTTGGCATTCAGCGTCCACTTTTATATTTACATACCCTCTATTTCAGATATTAAGCACTTTGGCTTATACATATAGCTTTCCTTAAGACCTTATTTTGATCATATATATATATTGAAGATGAAATAAAAATATTTTACTGTTTTTTCTATTTATATATGCATATATATATATATATATATATATATATATATATATATATATATATATATATGCACACACACCCACCCACATATATATATATATATATATATATAGATAGATAGATATATGTATACATTTATGTGTGTGTGTGTACGTGAATTGGGATCAAATACAGAACTAATATGGATCTGGATCCGATAGAATGATCTGATAAAGAACAAATAGGTAACGTTTCGTAATAAGATTGATAAACTTTCCCTATTTGTTCTTTATCCTATCATATGTATGCATGTATGTACGTATTTGTGAAAAAGTCACCCCTTCGGCGGTTGGTTTACCCAGTCACGTGGGATCACACCAGAGAGGTCAGGTGCAAATTCTAGTGAATGCAACCCTAGCAATAAAGATCTGCAGTTTACTTGTGAGAATTTTGTGACATGTTTTGTGAGTCTGTTGCTGGACTCGAACATCACATGATTGTACACAGGGACAGGCAAGTTTCCAACACAGACAAACTTTACGTTTGCGAAGAGAGGTTATACAAGTGAAGCTGGCCTTAAGAATCTCTTACGGGCCCATAGCAGAGTTTTGTTCAAGTATAAATGATGGAAATAATAAAATTCTGAATGAAAAAGGGGGAAAGAAAGCTACCAAGTGAAGAGATGGTCTTCTTTTGCAAAGAAGTGACAATCATCATGTATGTATATATATTAACTGATAATCTGCGAGATATTCTATTTTTATTGAATAATTTTTGCGTCTTTGAAAATAAATTCCATTTGTTACCATGGTAGCATTACCGGAAGGATGCAAGCTAAAATTAATAAACATGTACGTTTTACTATGATTCTCTAAACTTTCATTGCAATCCTCTGTTATTTCTGGATTATTAAATACCGCAATACCTCATGATATATACTTTGATCTGAAAGATGATACTTTATTTTAAATATGTAATCTAATCCCAGGTTTCGTAAATAAATCTTTGCCATCACTAAATAAATAATTAAATAAATAAGAAACTCACACTCGGTAAGTACGACCCCATCCTAAATCTCCCGAAATATTATACTTAATTCCAGGCATTTCGGTCGGATAAACATAAAACTATAAATTAATGAGTAAAAATAAATTTTCGTGGTGAGGAAGAGAAGATGTTGTGTACGCATGCGTGTCGGCTGTTTGCGTCGTTCTGAGAATTGGCCAAGCCTTCAGGCGACATGGTTTGAGGGAAGTTCAGTTAGATTTACAGGTTGAGGAAGTCAAGTGAAACAGCATGCGCGTGTCTTTTAGGCTCAATTTCGACGAACCGGAAGTTCATCCTATCACGTCTCGTTACAATGCATATAGAATGCTGGGTAACAAAGCATCATAAACGTGTGCGTAAAAAGGACACAGAAATATACATACTAGATTAAAAGCCACCCTTACGGGCGGCATTTAAACTAGATCCTGAACTCTTGATTGGGCCTTCATCACAATACATAGGTAGGAGTAGATGCGATAGGCAACAATAAACTATAGGAGAACACAAATGCGTTTAAATATTGCAATAATATTTTTAACTTATCTTTTAAAAGTTCAACGATAATTCTCCTGCTGCTACCTAATTTAAAGACAATTTGATATACGTAGGTCATTGATTTCCGTACAAACAATTATTTTTATTTCATGCACGACTTTCGCTGGTCGTCCTTGGTATGACGATAAACTACACCCGCGTTCTGGGTAAGACGATAAACTACGTCCGAGAGCAAGGCCTCTGATCAGGAGGTTTTTAGGATCTTGCAACCACCACTTAATTGCTGGTGTTCCCAGCTCCACCCTGGCCCGTGGTGGTCCCATTTATGGGCAAATAGTTAACCCCGAAACTGTGGTAAAAACACTATGAAAGTGTAAATATAGGTTTTAATACCAGAAATACTTTGTAAAAAATTATTACCAGCAATAATTTTTTGTAAAAAAACAAAACAAAACAAATTATTACCATCAATATACTTTTGATGGAAAAGTATTACCAGAAATACATTTTTGACAATAGCAAAATATTACCAGCAAAATAAATGTTTTCGGCATTAAATGAGCCATTGATGTTGATATGTTGTAAAACAAACCAAACCAAGACTTTCGCTGGATTTCGCAATTAATTTCGATCATTCCCAAATTTATTTCCAAGTTATAAATTGTTTGTTGCCATATAAATAAAAAAAATCGTTCCGAAAACAATCGCAGTAATGACAACTTGGTAATCCAAAATTTCAGGATTGCAGGTCTGGATCCCGCGCACAAGAATTTTTATTTGCTCACGGAGTCGGCCTAATTCCAAAATGGTATGATATGTTGGGATACGGTCTCTAGGAGTAAAGATGAAAACACGGAAAATTTTATTTTGAAACACTGCAATTTGAGAACAGTATTTTTTTCATTTGAACATGAACTATTGAAAGTTAGAGAGTTCTGTCCCTTTAATAGTTTTTATCAGTAGAAGCTAAGCTAGCAAGCAGAATCCGAAAACAATCACAGTAATGAAAACTTGGATATCCAAAATTCCAGGATTGCGGGTCCCGATTCGATCCGGAATATTTTAAATTTGCTTACGGAGTTGGCCTGATTCCAAAATGTTGTGATGTGTTGGGCTACGGCTTCTAGGAGTAAAGTTGAAAAAGTGTGACAAAGTGACACACTGACATTCGCATCTATTATATAGATGCACACACAGACACAGAGACACATACACACACACACACACACACACACAGATATATATATATATATATAGATATATATATATATATATATGTTTGTGTGTGTGTGTGCGTGTACAAGGCCCAAATGCCTCGATGTAGAGGTTTACAGAGCAAGAGGCGCAGTTTATGAGTATATGTTAAACCTATTGTTTAAAATAAATACATAAATAATTTATCAAATTAAAGAAAAATAAATAATTACTAATATAAATGATTACATTAATAAAAAGTAAATATATAATAAATAATCACATTAATAAAGAAGTATATATATATATATATATATATATATATATATATATATATATATATATGTTTGTATGTGTGTGTGAAAGTTATCAGAATATATGTGTAGCGAAGACAAATTGAATAAAATAGACAATAGGAAAGCAGTAATAAAACTAAGTACTGTTTTTACGTGGACAAAAGTAAGTACTGTTTTCCTATTGTCTATTTTATTCATATATAGATAGATAGATCGATCGATAGATAGATATGTGTAAACAAATAGAAAAACTTTTTACAATAACGACATTTACTCATTTTCATCATTTAGCATTACCCAAATTTTGCCTTCACTTTCACAGTTAACCTAAAGAATATTCATGAGCGTCCTTAAATTTTGAAAAGATAACATTCTGTTTATATATACATATTGCAAAATAAAATCATTACATTTGCTTTTATAAGTCCCCAAAGGACGAAACGCGTCGGTAAAGGAAAGCTTTCCTTTTATATAAACAATGATTTTTATTTATCTTATCGCCTTAAATAGAAGTGAGGTAAATATAGTAATACTAAAAAAGGTGGGAATATCTTAGGAACGTTTCGTCCAACCCTTCATCAGGAACAACGAAATACACTTTAAGGGAGAAAATGGGAGAATAAAACTGGTGCACGATTAAAATATAACGCGTTTTGTCCTTTAGGAATTCAGTAAAACTAAATTTATACTTACGTTGATGCGACGACGCATGCGCACGAAGAACAGGTGGTGTGTGTGTGTTGGGGCGGGGTGATGAGAATTAAAAAAATAATAAAAAATAGCTATTTCATTTCTCTGATTCAGTAAACTTTTATTTTTTATAAACTTAGTAATATATAGTTTCTCATGTATGCACAAAGGACATGGGTCATTTAATGACCTACATATTCTAGCTTTTCTTATTAATTTCCATTTAACTGTAGGTGTTTTATTGGATTCTTTTAAGTGCCAGAAATATTTTGAAAGGGATGTCTGATGACTGTATTTATTTATCCTAAATTTTTGAACTCATGGCTTGTGCAACCTATATAGATTTTTATGTTTTCGGGATTCTCAATAGATGAGATATTGCATTGGTATACTAATGATTCCGTACGATATTTATTTTGTAGAGGACAGTTATGAGGGTTTCTACAGTTACATAATTTTTGTTTATTTTCATCTCTTTTTATTTTTATTTTTATATTGTCTAAATTTCTTTGGTTTTGGTCTAAGTGTTAGCATTATGTTTCTTAATAATTTTTTCTAAGTTTTCAGTACATCTGTAACTTAATTTTAGTGTATTTTTATTGAAAAGGTACATAGTTTACTTTCTCTAGGAAAGTGCTTAACTATTAATGCAAAGAATTTTTGTCCTAATTTGTTCTTTACCATTTGGTTGTATGGGGGTGTCTACCAAATTATTTTTCTACTTTTGTTTTTTCTATGCTTTCCATTTTCCTGTTCTTTTTCCAGTCATGATGAACGATTAACTCTCCAAGTGATTCCAAGTTTAGAACGTCTATTAGGACCCAAGTTCACCTCGACCCACAAATGAAACACATATATAAGATCCATCGCTTTCTTTGTACCGCTCCCGGAAGTAGCTTATACATATTGCTGTGCTGTAGTTTTACAAGAGCCAGTGCAGGCCACAAATGGAGTACTGCTGTCATATATGGACAGTAGTTGCCTCGTCATCAGTTTCCAGTATTGATTGTTCAAAAACATTTGCATAGTATTGCAGGCGATGAATTATTTCCCACAATACAACTGCTTTCCCACATACCTCCCCAGCTATGGGCTAACTAGCATGGCAGATTGGACACACTTGTCTTGAGGTTGCAACCATTCTAGGAGAATGAAATCATTGAATGCAAAACCAGAGTGAGGAGGAGTGGACTCCGGCAGGCTATCTTACCCGAGGAACGCCACCGCTACTATGGCCGAAATAAATGTGGACTGGGTTCATTTCAAATAAGTTGACTTGTAGCCAGTTATTTCGGATAAATGGGCAGACAGTTCATTAATTTCTTAGATATATTGAAGTGTAACAATTTAACATAAATTTAACTGATTAAGTAGATGCAAGTAGACAGGGAATATGGAACTATTGATAGTGTTTGGAAGATGGGGATTCGTTAAAACTCTTTCAGCAAATCCTGAGACTGATTTCCAAAAAAACTCGATCTTTCGTGTCTAATTCTTGGCCATTAATACATCTTCCATGGTCCAGGAATTACGCTTCGTAAATCTCGGAGAGTAGCAAATAATATTTAACGCTGGCATTAACAGATATTTACTTTCTCGATTGGGATTAGATATCATATATTCTGCTTTTACATAGAATTAGGTATAAAAAGACGGGCACTGATTAGCCTCTCGTTTCACTCACTATTTCACCTTTCTTGTTAATAGACGACGATGTGCCATTTCTTAACGTGGCAAACTCTGACGATCGCAAAAGCATGAAACCCAGGGTCACAAACTCACATCAATCCAACCAAATATATATATATATATATATATATATATATATTTATATATATATGAAGAAACATAGTTTTAATGTGTGCTTTTCATGCTAGACGCAATCGGCCTGACGTGTTGCCTCCAATGTAATATATATATATATATATATATATATATATATATAGTCGCCTGACGATTGCACTAGCATGAAACAGACTGTCGCCTCTAAGTGCTGACTTCCATGTCCACTTTTATATTTACACACGCTCTATCTCTGATATTGAGCACTTTATGCCATAAATATAGCACACTTTAAGACTATATTTCTTCATATATATATATATATATATATATATATATATATATATATATATATATATATATATATATATATATAACAAAAAAGAACAGCGTATTTATGACAGCTTTTTCACATGATCACCGACGTTGTCAATATATTACTACACAAATTACACATTGCATAAAAATAAGAACTAGACAATATATCTCTAGACATGGGCAGTGGAACGAGAACGGTCTACCTCCGTAAAGTAAATAAAGGGTACTGTTCTATCTCTGGGTCGGGTAGTGTGTACTTGGACTCAGTGGAAAACGGGGATAGCAATAACTGAGAAGTACGAAAAATAATAACTAGACGAGAGTCCCTAGACATGGGCAGTGGAACGAGAACAGTCTACCACTGTAGATTAAATGAAAGGTTCTGTCAGAGATTCCCAGTAGGTCACCTGAATCGACATACGCTTGATGAAAGGAGGAGAACACAACGACCGAAACATTGTAATAATAAGAAGTTGAGTCCGCAGCTAAATAAAATAAATAACGATAACTCCTCATCCTAGATATTCAGCCAGAAATGAGCTGTTAATCGTAAAGTCTTAATACATGCATCAGAGGTAGAAAGTGGCTATTATAAGTAGATGAATTACTAAATGTTTTACGAGAGAATGGATTGAAAATCAGATAGACGTCGTCAAGAGTCAGAAGTGACGGAAAACACTGAAGGAAGAAGAGTGATATGTTAATAATGTAAATCCATTACTAATGGTTTTATCATAGAAATGTATTGAAAAACAAGTAGAGTTTATTAGGAGTCAGGAATTAATGCAAGCATTACTGACAGAAGCGGACTATTATTATATAATGTTAATTCAATCAAATTGAGGATGCATCAGATGTTCAGTAAATCCTCCTCCCGACCGCCTTTTATAATTTTGATTCTATTTGTTAAATAGCAAAGTTTTTTTTTTTTTATAACAACGGATGCAGCTGAAACGATTAATACTTTGCCCCGTTATTTCATCATTAGACTAACAGATAAATAAAGCGTCCGGTAGCGAATAACCCTCAAAGATTTTTGTGCAGGTGTCTTCTGCTTCCTTAGGCAGCTGTGTGCGATGCACTTTGAAAAGAAAGGGGAGGATCTTTTCACAGAAATCGAGAGATTTTTTTTTAAGATATCGCCTTCATTTTCGTTTTTTTTCTTTCGTCATTTTAATGTCGTCACTTTATGTATCACCATGGAGTATACAGATTTTAAATTGGTGGGGGAGGGAAATAAAAGAAAATGACAATGTGACCCGACCTGAAGGTATTTAGTATTGGGCCGTATATGCAAAGTTACACGATACTTTTTTCAGAACCTGTCACCATATAGCGCGCATGATGCACATGCTTGGTGTACTCTTACCAGAGGTGCTAGGTCATGACACGCATATCATGTTCGTATATTTGCACCTCACCCTCATTTTCTTAGCGGGCTACTCTCTGAAATAATACTAGTAGCACTACTACTACTAATAGCTATCACAATACAGGGATCTTGAAGTGGAAACTTAAAAATGGTTGCACATGAAGACATCAATAATTCCAGTTTTGTTTGGGGCCCTGGGTTTGATTGAAAAAGCTTCTGATAGATTTATTGAAGGGATGGCTCCCTGGTAGCCTATGGATTAAAGAAATACAAAAAAAATCGTTCTCACAAGCACAGTTTAACGTTAGCATGGATTTTATCCATATAAACTGTGCGGGATGGGCATCTTGAGGTGGTGTAATGGTTAGCAAGTTTGTCTTGCTGGAACAATTACAAATGAGTAGTGAGTTCGATCCTCACTGGGTACCCCATACTTTCGGCCTTGTGCCACATCTAAGTTACTCTTGGAAAATCACTATAAACTGTGCAGGATTTTATTATTTTTTGCAAAAAGTTCAGTGGAAAATGTCATGATGCCATTTATGAACTTAGGTCTCTGGTTGGGACCTCTGAGGAAATGAGTATACAACAGAAACCAAATAATAATGATAATAGATAACTATCTTGTGTAATAAGGATCTTGAAATAGAAATCTAAAAAATGTGGCATATGAGAACATCAGTAATTCAAGTTGTAACTGAAGCCCTCGGATTAATTGGAAAAAGGTTTCGATAGACTCATTGAAGGGATTTCTGAGAGCCGGTGCCTTAAAGAAATACAAAAGAATCGTACAACTTACACATTGCCAAGAGCTTTATGCATGTATAATGTGCATGATCCTATTTTTCTTCAAATGAATGATCAGTGGAAGATATAATGAAGGCATTTCCGACCTTAAGCCTTTGGTTGGGACCCGGACAGAAATGTTTATACATCAGGAACTCAAATAAATAAATAATAATAATAATAATAATAATAATAATAATAATAATAATAATAATAATAAACACTTCTCACATCTTGCGTAGCTTTCTTTTCAAACAGTGATCACAATTACGTTTATTTCTGATTGCATGGAACCTCATCTGTTTGCAGCTTCTCATACAAAAACCTGTCGTCTCCAGAAGTCTGTGCTTTGGACTTGGTGACAAATCTTTCTTAACGGGAGTGTAGAAGTTTCTTCCTGCTTCATGCTTCCCTATCAAGTACATTGTTCAAAAATCTAAATACAACACCGATCTTCTGTCTCCTTGAATCCTGTTACCTTTACTGTCCTCTCTCTTTCCACACCAACGTTTTCTCAGTTTATTCACTCTCAGTAACCTCTTGAATCTTATAGTGGCTTTATTGCCTTGCTTGAAGTGTAATAATAATAAAAAAAACAGAAGCTCATCAAGCAACTATCCTGGGACTTCGGCATTCATACTGATAGTCAAATGACAGTTAATAGAACAAACATAGTGATCAAGTACTACAAACGAAAACACCTGCTAAGAGATATGGCAGCGACATCAGATAAATGTATGTCTATATTTCTATTATATATATATATATATATATATATATATATATATATGTATATATATATTTCAAACATTTGAAGCTTCACCTGATAATTTTTGAAATTGGCCCCATAAGTAGTTGTTTTATACAAAAAAGTGAGACATGATTATTTTTATTAGACATTTTATTATGACAAAAAGAAAATAACAAAAAATATAACATTTTGCTCTCGTCAAAATGTTGTAATGGGATGTCCCACACTCGGTCTATCGCCTATGTGGACTGAATATATCAGTAGCTATATATATAATGAGCACAGGATATATCTGGGGGATTGCTTCGGTAATTAGTTGGAGATTCGTCTCCAGCTAAGCTGGTCGAACTCTCTGCTTTCGAGCGGAGAGGAACCCAGACGAGGCTATGTCAGAGGGCAGTCTCGTCTGGGGTGGTAGACAGCTACCCGACCTCATTTTTTTTTACAGGGTGTACGGGGAATTTTTGCCCTAGCGCACTGGCTCGGTTTTACCTCGCATTAAAAAAAGGCCTTGTGCCACATCCTGCTTCGCGGGGTGGTGAGGTAAATAACCTTGCTTCGGCAATTAGTTGGAGATTCGTCTCCGGCAGTGCTGGTCGAACTCTTCGCATTCGGGAAGGGAGGAGCCCAGATTTAGACTCTGCCGAAGAGCAGAGTCTCGTCCGGGGTGGTAGACAACCACTCGACCCCGTTTATATGGGGTCTACGGTGAATTTTTGCCTTCGAACTGACGTTAAATTCGGTCTTGTGCTACAACTTACTGCGTGGGGTGGTTGGTAAATATCATTGCTTCGGGAATTACTAGCCTGTCACACGATTCCCTGTCTTTTAGTAATGTATTCACTTATTTAATAAGCCTCACTTCTTTCATCTACGCGCGTGTTGTTATTCCTTCACTCGAGTACCACCTTCGTCTGTAACCTCTTTATGGATAGAACAGAAAATGTCCTCCTTTAGCCTTAATTACTGCAGCGCAAATCTTTGACATTCATTGCAAAAGTTTCTCAGTTTGATAATTGATTCCATTCAGTTTTCAATGACTGTAAGAACTCGTTTTCATATTTTAGATGAAAAGGTAACACTTTTCTGTCAAGTTTCAATGACTGTAAGAACTCGTTTTCATATTTTAGATGAAAAGGTAACACTTTTCTGTCAAGTTCATCCTATGCTAATTCTGGTAGTGGCTTCAAACTTTTGAACTCTAATATATATATATATATATATATATATATATATATATATATATGTATTATGGTCCAATATCCTCACACCACGGTTATGGTCCAAGGTTAGGACCAAGGAAAAACAACACGAACACAAGAGTAGGAATAACAAGATATATTACAAGAGAATAATAGAATAATAATACAAGAAGTTGAAGGTGTTAGTATGACTGTCAGTCTGGTTTAGAGTGAACTACTATTGTCTCGACTCGATCCGTCTTGACTCGTTCCACTTCGTTCTGTTGTCTCTCTTGAGAGGCGCAGTCTTTATAGTGTCAGGAAGAGTTCATTGTCGTTACAGGTAAGTTCCCATAACAATATATATATATATATATATATATATATATATATATATATATATATACACATAATACCAAAATCTAATTGGTAGTGATTATTCTAAATATGACTTTTCATAAAAATGCATTTATTACCGACTATGGATTTTGAATGTATTTTCCTAATTATTCTTATATATATATATAGATATATATATGAAGAAATATATATATATGAAGAAATATAGTTTTAAGGTGTGTTATATTTATAGGGATAAAGTGCTCAATATCAGAGATAGATCGTATGTAAATATAAATATAAAAGCGAACATTGAAGTCAACACTGAGAGGCGACAGGCTGTTTCATGCTAGACGTAATATTGCGTCTAGCATGAAACAGCCTGTCGCCTCTCAGTGTTGACTTCAATGTTCACTTATATATATATATATATATATATATATATATATATATATATATATATATATATATATATATATATATATATATATATATATGGATGTATTTATATTGCAAGAACAGTATCCGTAAAATGTTTTTATAAAATGAAAAGATGAAATATTATTATGCTCTATCGATTTTTATTGATTTATCGTGTATTTCCTTGGTTTTGGAAAAATGTACTAAAACGAACAAACAAGAATGATCTAGCAAGAACTTTATACAGAAGAATCAACACCCAAAAGTAAGAACAGAAAGAAAAAAAAAAAATAAATAAACAAAAAAACAAACAAACTAAGAAGTGAATCGTGGTTGAGAAATCAGGAAGATAAGACATTTAAAAAAAATATTCCTCCTCTTTTACTCTCTTTACATCTATTTTTTTTATTTGAACAATTTTTTTCTTTTTCTTTTGAAGCTATTCTCCTCATCATGTAGACAACTGCGTCGAAGTCGTGTTTATTTGAGGCCCGCCGTATGTGAGAACAGACAAACGGTGGAATTAATAATATATAAATAAATATATATAAATAGAAGTGGCCGGATATGGAAGATTTCTTTTGAAGACTCAAGTGTAAATGAGATATTAACTCCCTTTCACTAAAAGACGGTTATCGGAACTTCCGTTCTGAATGAACATATACGACGTTCAGTAAAAGGAAAGAATCATTAAAAACAAAACGGTGTAACCTCCCCCCACCCGATAAAAAAGAAAACAAGGAAACAAAGAATAAAACAAATAAAAAGAATGGGAGCCATGAAAGGAAACTACAAAGTCACTAACAGAAGATAGTAAATAAAAACGAGAAGAGAGGGTGAAACATCAATTGTCAGATGACAGAATGTACGGTTGTCATTTAAAGGGACATCCTACGGCGCGGACTATAAAGTGGAAACGTCAAAATCAACTAAGTACAAAAATTTAAATATCTAGGAAATCTTTTAATAGAGGAGAGAAAATACAACCCCGAAATCTGAAGGCGAATTGAAATAGGGAAAGAGTCCTTCCAGAATCTAATCAAAGAATTAAGAAACAGGAAAATTTCGTTAGAGACAAAACATATAGTGCTGTACTTCTAATATCGGTTCCCCATATATAACAGCCAATGTACCTCAAAGATGAAGAAGAGACTTCAGGCAACTGAAATGTGTTTCTACTGAAGGATGCTGAGACTGCCATGAACTGAATATATGATTAACGAGTAGGTTTTAAGAAAAATGGAAACGAAAAAGACACTTATACTTTGAATCGGAAAGAAATAATTGAAATTTCTACGGTATATAATAAGGAAAGCGGGCTTGGAGAATTTGACACTCACAGAACATATCAAAGACAAGAAGGATGGAGGAAGACAGAGCATAAATTACCTAACAAGCTTGTGTAAATGTCTGACAGAACGGGGATTAAGAGAGACAGAAAAAAGACAAACGTTACTAAGAGCTGAAAACGGCAGAAAGATGTAGGTAGCCATGATCGCCGAAGTCCTGAAGAGACACGGAACATAGAAGAAGAAGAAGAAGAAGAAGAAGGGGGAGGAGAAGAAGAAGGGGAGAAGAAGAAGAAGAAGAAGAAGAAGAAGAAGAAGAAGAAGAAGAAGAAGAAGAAGAAGAACTGGAGAAGTAGAAGATTTGCAATAACGCTGTATGGAAGGCCTGGTCGTAACAATCTTACACAACAGAGATACACATAACGAATGAGTAAATTGTTGCGAAGCGTGCACTGATTTTGTATTGGATAATGTTGCCATGTGTGACAAGTTTGTAAGGGGAGGGGGTTACAACGTTTTGCAGTTTAAGTTGAGAATCTTCTGTGTAAAGGAATTCAAAATTTTCAACAGAAATGAATTTCAAGAGCAGGAATTTTACACACACACACACACACACACACACACACACACACACACACACACACACACACACACACACACACATATATATATATATATATATATATATATATATAAAATTTGCCTTTGGGAAACTTAAGTATCGCCTATAGGGTGTTCATGGGAATTCACTGAAACCGAAAATCAGTGTCTATCGAGCAATCATTCTCAATTCACTTCATTATGGGTCAGAATCGTGGACGCCATACGGGAAGTACATCAATCAACTTGATGCTTTTCGAAAATGACGGGAGAGACCATCATTATATATATATATATATATATATATATATATATATATATATATATATATATATATATATGAATAAAAAAAGAGATATGAGGAAAAACTATTGTTATCCGACGTGTTTCATTACCTGAGAAACTTTATCAAGCCAATGTAGGATTTATTTTGTTGCATGTGTTTATATAACAAAAGCGAGGATGTCTTTGGTTTGTCAAGGAATTAAATTTGAGAACGTTCATGAATGTTCATCAGGTGGTTGAAAGGTCAGTCAAAACATGTGAATTTTTAAAAAATTAATATTGTTCTGATTACCCCTTTTAACCTTTTTAACGTCTATTATGACTTAGAAGTTACCCGGCGTCCATATTTTAAACTTTAAGCTAGCCATTTTTTTTACAGTTTCTCCCTACCTACACTGTACATTTTGTATTTACACCCCAATAATATATTAAGTTTAGATTAAATTTAAGCTTTGAATGTGCGTTTAATTTAGCGTTCCTCCCATGAGACCCAGTATTTTTATTAAATCAAAAGTAATAATTCGTGCCTGATGAATTGTGAGAACAACGGAACTTTAAGTAGCACTTCGAACGTATGTGTATGCATATTTATCAATATATATATATATATATATATATATATATATATATATGTGTGTGTGTGTGTGTGTGTGTGTGTGTGAAAAATTTCCCTGAGGTAATCTGTAGAAAAAGACAATAGGTATAAAGGTAAAAGGAAAACTGTATTATTATCCGACGCGTTTCGTCCAATATAAACGTTTTCAAGGCGAAAACGAAATGAATTTATTGAAAACAAACCAATTATTAACAACAAACAAAATGTCCTTAGCAACTAGAAGAATTTTGAAAACGCTACTGTATTCGTATTGTCAAAATGCTATACTCATAAAAAAAGAAAATAGCCCACTCAGAAAGAAAATCCTCGAGAGTGCCGTCATTGAATATTATCCAAATATTAATCTACACCAGAGTTTTATCACAATATCACCTTTCTTAACAGAATTACTACTCTCACTAGCCAACGTACACAACTATATCAAGAAATCCCCCCCCCCAAATAGTTGAATTCGTCAACACAACAATAAAAACAATATTTCTACACGTGAGAGTAGGTGACGTAATTTCCAGTTAACAATATGAATACAATAGCGTTTTCTATAATTCTTCTAGTTGCTAAGGACATTTTGTTTGTTGTTAACAGTTACTTCGGCTTCAATAAATTAATTTCATTTTTGCCTTGAAAACGTCTACATTGGCCGAAACGCGTCGGCCAATAATACAGTTTTTCTATCGTCTTTTACACACACACACACACACACACACACACACACACACACACACACACACACACACACACACACGAACAAATATATATATATATATATATATATATATATATATATATATATATATATATATATATATATATATAAATATAAGTAGACACTGATGTCAAAAGCGATGGCCGAGAGTCTATTTCATTCCTGAACGCAATCTTCGATGGCGTGAAGATTGCATTGCAGGATGAAACAGACTGTACTGATTGCAGTGATTGGCATTCACATGTGCTCTATTAATATTGAGCACTTTTACTCACAAATATAACATACCTAAAAACTATATTTTTTATCTCACAGACAGACAGACAGACACACACACACATATATATATATTCATAATATCGCACATTAAGTGCTTGTGTAAACAAAATAATGATATAACATAGCTATGAATTATATATTAATAAATATACATCTTTTACATAAAAATTCAATTCTGTATATATTATATTATATATATATATATATATATATATATATATATATAATATGATATATATAATATATATTATATATATATTATTATATATATTATTATATATATTATATATAATATATAAATAATATATATAATATAATATATATATATTATATATATATATCATATTATATATATATATATATATATATATATATATATATATATGTATATATATTCCTTCTTCGTTGTTCCGTACGTTCGGCCTTGTGCCACACCTAAGCGACGCTTAGTAAATCACTCTAATTAAATGCCAATGGATTTATTCGCTTTATTCGCATGGGTAGTGGCTAGCATAAATATTCTTTTTGTCTTCCTTTTGTAATTAACACGTGACAAAGAAAAGTATTTACAACTAAAAATAGATTCGTAATACACAATTTTGAAAGAATGTCTATTTCCATAGCTGTAGAACCCGACATATTGCGTTCACCGCATACGGCATCTGAAGTATTTGCAATTCATCAGTTACTATGTAACTAATCAACAAAAAAGAAAAAAGAATCTGTTACAAGGAGAGGTGACGGTTTTGCTAATTTCATTTGAATGTGGTTTTACAGCTAACGTTACAGAATGTAATCAGCGTGCCGGATTCAAACTCCGGTCTAGACATTGTGCGTTCAAGTCGTTCAAACGCTTATAGGAAGAGAATGAATGCCCCCCCACATTCCCTTATGGGTAAATAGTATTGCAAATAGCTTACTTTAGCCCTGTAAGTTCAGCAGATGCGGCATGCTACATAAACTGAGTCAGGTCAAGTGTCACTACACCCTAGCAGACCTGGGTTCGAATTTCACTATGGTCAATTTGTCAGGAAGAAGACTTCCTGATGTTATATGAATGGATCGAGGTCGATCCCAGAATGTGGCACCTTTGGGAAGTGCCTGAAAACCATACCACGGGTTGACTCAAGCTTTTGAATGAAATTGGGTAGACGGAACCTTTAGGGGCCGTCGATAGCACAGATCCACAAGCCATCGTGGCCGAGGGCTTGAGCGTGCTGTGCTTGTTCAAATTATCGATCACACGAGGTAACACGCTCTCTCCTAGAAAATGTAACCAAGGTCTGCTCGGCATAGTTGCAGTATAAACCACAGGTGGGCTCTGTGGGTTTTGAGCAAATACAAAATGTGCCTGAGCTATCGTCTGCAATAGGGATTACCTAGTAGACGAGTATTCTCGAATCCGAGTAGCCAGCTATTATATATATATATATATATATATATATATATATATATATATATATATATATATATATATATATATATATATAAATACATTTTTGTTCTGTTTTCTATGCATAATTAGTTATTATGCATCTGTGTACAGTTAATTATATGAAAAGTATATTTATTCATTAGTTGGAAATACAATAAATTAAAAATGTGTATGTGTACGAATATTGTTTCTCCCTCCCTCTCCCCCCCTCTCTCTCTCTCTCTATATATATATATATATATATATATATATATGTATATACGTGTGTGGTGTGTGTGCTTCCTGGCTTTCAACTTTTTATGAAATGTTTTCCTATCTTTGGTTATTTTTCCCCCCTCTTATCCATAATTCCTTTCAAATCATTCGTTTTCACCAAGTTTTCCCGCTTTTTTAAAAAAAATCCCGTTTCTTTCTCATTGACGTTTTCTTCTCATCCTTACTCTGTCTCCCTCTCTCTTTTTTATCCCTATTTACACTCAGATCCCTCCTCGTCACACTGTTCATTATTTTTGCCATGTCATTCCCTTATGCTTCCCAATTGCTGGCTGTCTTTCTTAGTTTGATCCTTTGATTTTTTAATTCTTTCTTTCTTTCTTTCTTTCTTTCTTTCTTTCTTTCTTTCTTTCTTTCTTTCTAATACCGATTTCTCTATTCTATTTGAATCTGTTCATATCTATCTATCTATCTATCTATCTATCTATCTATCTATTTTCATATATTAAGTCTCCGTTTTTAGTCTTTTTATTACCTACCACCTCCTCACCGGATAATAATTGTTGTCAAGAACGTGGAAAAACATGTTCCTTTATTTTTATTCGGGTAAAACGGATATTTTTGAATGTTGCATCTAACCAAATACAACGAAGCACATCAACTCCAAATAAAAATCACAACCAAAAAACATAGCAACCCCCCCCAAAAAAACCCACATCGGCCAATCATCAATTTTCTTTCATTTTCTTCAATTTTCTTTCATTTTCTTCAATTTTCTTTCTTTTCTGAAACGCTCGAGGAATTAAAAAACACACACAAGAAAAAACAAGAATTAAAAAAATATATTACAACATAGACGAAGTGTCCATTCTAATTTAAAATCGAATTTCTTGTCCGAAATGAATTTTAGCTTTCCTTAATTATTTGAAAATTATTTTCATGGCTGCGTTAGTCACCTTAAATTAATTTCACACACACACACACACACACACACACACACACACACACACATATATATATATATATATATAATACATATATATTTAATGGTGACCCAGAAGTCATTCCTAAAAATACTGATATTTTCTCATTTGGTCATAAGAGGTCAGATGTTGGAAATTAACTCGAGAAGTTTTCTTCATTTCCTCGTATATATACATATAATTTTACAAACTTCGTCCTTTCTCTTACATTCTGTACGTAGACGCGAATACTTTTCCAACAATTTTTATTTGTTACCTTTCGATTTCATTTTTTATTGAAATTTCATCTTTGTCTACTCTTCAGGTGTTCTACAGTTTCTCGCTGTCGTTACACGTTTTCATTTAATTCATTATTTATTACATCTTAGCACGTTTATAACCTAAACCCCACAATATTCTGTATAATATCATTCTCTTCTACTTTTTTCTTTGTATGTAGTCTGTATAGATCATCTGCTCAGCTACTAAAACTGTGGACATTGTCGTTAGTTTATTACTCATCGTTTTATATTTTTGGAACAGCTTTGGCAAATTTAAGAAGAGTACATAATAACTTGTGACGGACACGAGCCACACGATCGTTTAACGAATTAATATTTGCTTAAGTCCAAAATTAAAACGTTTTTTTTTTTTTTTTTACTCCTGTGGTATTTCTTAGAACTAAAATATTACGAATACTTCTTCAACTGGTCAAAATTCTTTTAAAATATGAAAGGCAGAGTAATAAATCAGTGATAATGCCTTGAGCTTGATATTCAAGAGATGATCCAGATAGACTGGATACATAATGAAAACAAGTAAAAGAATGATAGAGGATTGTGTGATTTCATTTATAAACGGAATAAACGAGGTCACACAACGAATTACTTGAACACTTGTAAAGTGACCCTAAGTCTGTACAACACCTGAAAAGTAACGAAGATATTAAATGTCAGTAACAACGAAAATCGAAATAAAGTAACACATGCTAGTTGAAATAAAAGCATACGCGCATGCGTACAGAACAGAATAGAGCAAAAAATGTATAGAACCTAGACCTGCCACTTGAAATGCGGTAGACATTTTCCGTTGCGGTCAATTTCCTGTAGATTTTAGAAGCAAGTACGATTGTGGCCTGTCACGTAACATTGGCGCAACATAATCTTTCTAACTTTATAGATGTTGTAGCATATCCACGGACGATAATCGGTATGTCCCCATTCACATAAATGCAGTAGTAATTACTCTATGTTGGTCTGCAGTTGGAGATTCGTCTCCAGCTGTGTTGGTCAAACACTCTGTCTCCGGGCAGAGAGTATACCCAGACGAGGTCATGTCGAAGGGCATAGTCTCGTCTCGGTAAATAGCTACCCGACCCCATTTTATACATGGTCTACGGGGAAGTTTTGGCCGAGCCTACGGGCTCGGATACCCCACATTAAATTCGGCCTTGTGTTCCATCTGAACGCTTGGGGCGTTTGGTAGATAGATATCCTGCAGTTGAATATTTATTGTGGAATTTATTTGACTCACTTCCAGCAGTTGACTACTTCTTTTACACGCCGCTGTCGAATCTTATATGTGTTGCTCTTGTACTAAGTATTATCGTTCGTTACCAACCTTCATCTGATTATTCTATTCAGTAATCTTCCCTAGCTTACTACAGTAGACCACAGTGGTACCAGAAGTCGATGTTAGAAATGAACAAATACTGATTTTCTGTGTGGTCAAAGTTCTTTGGTTTAATCAGAAAACTGACGCATTACAATCTTTCCTAACGATCAGATATCTGTGAGGATTGATAATATTCTCACCGAATTTCCATCAGCTCGATTTCATATCTGCGGCGACTTCATTATTCACCACAAAGAGTGGTTAATCCACTCGGACAAAACTGATGACGACAGATATTGAAGCGACTTCTCCATCTCCTATGAACTAACTAAGATCATCGAAGAACCTACCCGGGTCCTTGACGCAACGGGACATCAGGCGAACATCCTCGCCCTCTTCTAACATCCTGTCCGGAGAAATGCTTAGCAAACGTTTTACCCTCCACCGCTTCGGGCATGTCAGACCATTGCTTAGTCAGTATTCAAATTGATGCCAAACGAAACGCAACCCCTGATTTGCCCTTCCATAAACCGATTTTGCGCTACACGAAGGCAGAAATCTTATGAGATGGAAACTCCTCTGCCAACCTTCTTCAGGCATGCTGCCTCCAAAATTGCTGCCCTCGTTTCCGAGTGAATCCATTCTGGAATGGAGAGTCTTATACACTTAAAAAATTCCAGCAAAAACCAAACAGCCAGTCATGATTCAGTCTTGAATGCATAACAGTCATAACTCATCGTAAACGTTATTCAATATTTAACGCAACGGGCGGTGTAGTTGGACTCTTACTGTATTCAAAACCACCTGTCATCGCTGCAAAAAAGTTCTGGAAAATAAAATGTCTAGCTATCTACAAGCGGTCCAGGGCAAGGTTGAAAACAAAACAATTGGATCCCGAGAGTTCCGAGAAAGATCACCAAGCAAAATATGAATAGAAGCAAGGTAGCTATTATAAATGGCCCCGAGGTCATATCTTCCTCGACAGATAAGACGAGTCTCTTCGCCTCAATTTATGCCTCCAAGTCAACAGTAGAAGACATTAAACATCCCCTTCTATGCTGATGATACAACTATATATGAGGGAGCCTTTAAATCTCTGCCTAGAGATTTGCACCCGATCCTTCCTTCGATCTAGTGGGAGAAAACTGATTGGTTACATTCAATACGGCCAAATGATGGCTGATCGGACACTGAAGTACCGTCAGTCTCTTTGAATGCATGTTCCATCAGGGAGGCCTGGTGTGTCTTGAGCGACCTCAAGTGGAAATCGTATATACGATCTATCGATAAAGGTGGAGGAAAAATTATCCGTTCCCTGTACACCTCCAGTATTTACCTGACTCTTCGTGCTATCTTTACAAGGGCCAGAACAGTCCTAATGTGGAATACTCCTTCTATATTTGGACAGAAACTGCCCAGTCCTTCCTTTCCAGTCTTGATAGTGTCGAAAAATGTCTCCGCGTCCTTTGGGGGGAACAAATTATTTTCCACCCTGCAACCTATTTCTCAAAGACAACGAGTGTCAAGCCTCTCACTGCTCTATCGCTACTTCCATGGAAAGTACTCAGTCGAACTACATTCCTTAGTTCCATTAGTTCTAACCTTTACAGCTAGGACCCGCCAGTCTACGCACATTGTAGCGAACCACTCTTATTCCCTCTTTCCATTCGAGCAGGTTCTGACGAACCACTACTCTGTGAAACTGACTCCCAAGAGGATGTTTCCCCATGAAGGGAATCCGAATCTGTTCAAGTCTAGGGTTAGCCATTATCTTCCTAATCTATCCACATAATCTGTGCCCCTTACTCTGTAACCCTCTACCTCTAGTGGCTCCCAGGCCTTGTACAGAGTGAACCTCACTGTACCCCAACAACAACAAAAAAAAAACTATTCTTCTATATGCATCTGGACTTGAACAATTATCAAAACGAGTTAGTAAATGACTACTCTTTGAAATTTCTCTCAGTGTTAACATGTAAGTTTCACAGAGCAAATAAAAGATCCGATGTTGCTTGGCAATGCGTTCCAGAACATAGTGCCCGGCCTAGGACTGAACTTGCATTGACTATGTCACTAAGTTCACGAACAAGTGCTTTAATTCAATAGCTATAGCGTAACTTTGAGTGCAGGTTTAACTTGGAACCTACACTTAACTTGAAGCCTTAAACCTAACCTGCTTGCTGATGAGTGTTGTTGCGTGTGTAAATAATACAAATAATGTTAATTTCTCATTCTATGAATTTAGACAGAAATGAGTAAGTCTGACTTCAGCCATTTTCTTTTCTGGGAGAAGGAATGATCATTCTTATATCTTAATATGTTCGGACTCAACATTGCCTAATAATTAAAAGCACTGATTATGAGTTGTTATTTACTGAGCGCAACTTCAATCCTTTGATCAGACGATGAAAGTCATATACTCTGATCGGATGGATAAAAAAAAAAAAAAAACAGAAGCGGAAACAGCATCCCAAGAAAGAGTTAATTAATATGAGAAATCCTCTAGCATAGACAGTAGAACAAAAACAATCTACCAACGCGGATAAATGGTTCGGTTAGATGGATTAGATTTGATTTATTTGTTTATCGACATATTAACATCTCTATGGGTCATTTAATGACGAAATGTAAATATTTTGAACAATTTTATGGCTTCAAGTAAATATTTTGAACGCAATTGTATGCCTTCAACTACAGATAAAATGTATTGTTGGTCATTCTACTATGAAATGTATTGTTGGTCATTCTGCTATGAAATACATAGTTTTTATTTGGGGTGTTCATTATTTGCCTATACCTGGGTCCCTAACAGGTCCCGGTGTCAGGGTGGACCTAGGAACAGTAATTAAGTGGTTGTTCCTCACTCCTCAAAACCTCCAGTCTCCCGCTTTGCTGTCGGATGTAGTTTATCGTCATATCCAGGACTGGTTCGATTAGAAAGCCCTGGGTTATTGAATGCGACTGATATCGGGAGAAGGTAGGAGTTCAGTACGGCTGAGAGTTTTTTTTTTATAATAAAAAAATAAGATAATGGCAATAGCTCTATCTTACAGATAATTTGTAATAGAATAAGAAAAAAAGTCTTAATGCAGATCCTTAATCTGCGTATGCTCTCTCGTATTGTGTGAGTATTGTAACGGAAACCGTCGCGGAAAGTAGATTCGACGAGCCGAGTTCAAATTCCGGCCTAGTCTGTTGCATTCACTTTCGCACAAATGGAGAACGCTTAAATTCATCACTTCTCCATCCAGATATGGGCTAAATATCAGGGCAGATGAGAATTCCCAGCCTTAGGTAGCAGCCTGTCTATGATAACGGCATTCAAAAACAGCCTGAAGATAGATGAGCTCAGTGAGGCTATCTTGCCCTAGACACACCTACTGCTTCTACGGCTGCCGCACATGTGGTGCGCCAACGACCCTGGAAACCAGAAATATAAATAAATTTTATTTTTTAAAAGCGATTATTCTTTAATTTGTAAGGCATGATTTATAGAAATTATATTCAAATAATTATTACTAATTCAGCTGAAAACTCATTTTTTTCATTGTGTAAGTTTCCCGTGTCTGAAGCTGATGGGGTTAAGCGCATTTGTATTCTTGCATAATAGACAACAAAGTGGAACACACGAGACGAACCAGGCTTCTGTAACTAATTAACTGAATTTTCTTTCGATTCCCATTCGCCCCAGGGGTTTCCATGTGTGACGTCAACCACTACGACTTAGACAGTCATAACTTTCAAGGTCTCGCTTTAATGTTCAACTTAACTTTGGAATAAAGAAGAAGCACGCATCTGCTGCCATATACGGCAAAAGGGAACAGATTTAAAGATATGTTACTATTCTTCACTCAATACATTATTCGTTTTCTACGGCTTATCAACCCTTTGCAGGTTATTTAAAGTCAGAAAGTAATTTTAAATTGTATGAATTTTTTGGCGGGGGAATAAATAATGAATCAGTGATACAAGTCTTACTACTTAACCCATAGCTTAGAGGAGAAGAGGTGAATTCATACCTTTCTCAAGGATATTTGCACGTAAGTAAATATAACGAACCCAACTGGAATTGGAAATCGGTTCTCCGATTAAGAATTCCGAGCCATTATACATTACAAAACATCCAAGCTTACATCACCTGATATTTCCAAGCGGTTACCCATCTAGGTCCTAACCAGGCTTAACTTTGCTTAACTTAGATGGTCGTACGGTGTTTCAACGTCATGTGGCCGTAAACTTAGCTTAAGCGTATATTCATGCAAGATAATGCTTCTTAAAACATTTTGTAAATCTGGCAATTGCCCACGTTGCTAAAAATAATTTAAAGGCACCAAATCAACCCAGACACAAAACCAACACACTCTCGAGATAATAATTCCATAAAAAATTGCGCGTAAGTAAATATAACGAACCCAACTGGAACTGGAACCTGGATCTCCGATTAACAGTTTCGAGCCATTATCCATTACTCACATTACACATTACTGAATGGGGATGTTTAAGAGTGTATGGATTGCAAGTAAGTGTTGCACATTAAAGGCGTAAAGGAATGTAGTTTGCCCGATCATCTGTCATGAAAATAGAGGTAGGTTAGCGATGTCCCGGCTGAGGGGAAACGTGTTGTAGGGTGGAAAAGATTTCATCACTCACGAGTCTGTGTACACGTTTTTGAATTCTGTCATGGCTGGAAAGTGAGGATCGGGCAGCTCCAGGCCAGACGTGAAGGCAATTCTCCGATCCGGCCATCTTAAGGATGGAGCGTAGCAGGGGAGTCAGTTACTTTACAGAACCCTATGGGCAGCAGAGCAATTTGGCAGCGACTTTAGACAAGGATCCTCATTGTTTACTTTAGCGACGTGTCCAACTCCCATTTCTTTCCTATTCAGATACATCACAGCAATGTCTTCTGAGACACTATTGTCTAGCTGGTTTTGTTTTCTCTGAAAACGGAATATTTCAGCAAACTCTGAGTTCAATAAGGACACAACTATGTTCAGCACCAACAGCATTTACCCATACCGTTCTATTTTATCGGTGAAGTCAAAACTATATTGGTGTAATAAAAGGGTTAAATTGAAAGTCTCCATCACTTGCATTAATGTCTTATTTTCATTCATAGCATGACTACAGTTTACTTTTCATTGAGTTCACCCCTTGCAGAACAGTAAAGCTACTAAGACACACACGGCTTACTGAGCATTGAAGATTTATAAACAAACATTACTAAGGAACAAGAGCAAAAGAAGACTAATCAGGAGGAAAGTAGATAGCAATCAATTCTTGAAGATTAAAGTTGGCTTGGAAGCATGGAGCCAGAAGGGAGTTCCACAAGTGAGAATTGCGAAAAAAAATGTTAGCATAGATTTTACGGTTACATCTAGCCAACTTAACTGTAATTTGATCAAATCTCGACGCCGGTCTAGCACTGCAATTAAATTCATAAAGTTTAAGTGCTCTAGCGCAGACCTCATCCGAAGAATTACTGTGAATGTATTTATAGAACAGGCGCAGGAAGGCAACTTTACGGCGGTAGGAAAGTGAATGAAACTGAGTCACCAGATCAGGGCCAATAATATTGCTGATTCTTCTTTGGATCTTATCAAGGAGCTCAAGGTAAATAGCAGGAGAACCTGACTATATGTGGCAGCAATATTCTAAGCATAGACGAATAGTAGACTTATAGATATGCAAGTTCGTTTCTGGAGAGAAAAATTGTCTCTCACGACAGAGTGAACTAACTTTCTTCACAGCAGACCGACCATTAGATTCAATATAGTCTTTCCACTTCATGCCAGTCGCTAATCGTATATTTGCTAAAATCAGTAAAGTCAAAGATATTTCTCTCTTTACGAAAAATATCTCTGGATCGTCTAATTCAAATGCTTATCTTATTTGTCTAAATAAAAAAGTGCTTGTCAGTTCCTAGGTTGATTCTCAGAGATGCCTTAATGGTAATGCCATAACAATAATTTTGAGAATAACTGTTTCCATACAAGAAACTTTCAGCATTCATTGACTGAATAATTCGTGTGACCTTCAGTTGAAATTTATTCACGAAGATAGGCTTTTCAAATCACTTTCCGACTCAGTCTTTATGCTGATGATACAGCTATTGACGCCTGTCTTAAAAGTATGTCTAATTGTCATCTGATCTCCAAAATGACTATAATCTATTGTTAGCCAGGGTAAGAAGTTGCTTCAACGCTTCTAAAACGAAACTATTTCCAATCATATCAAATAATTTCTTTCGTCTTCTATCAGTATGGCTGATGCTAACCTCCAGGAGAGCATCCCAGCTCCACTTCTGGGCCTCAGATTTTCCACCGATATGAAGTAGTTTTCTATGTCTCTTGAACATTTATCAGTCTACCATTAGACTGCATGGAATACTGATGCCACATCTTGCCTGTTGCTTCTGTTTTATGCCTAGAGATACTTGACAAAATCCAATGAAGGATAAACCTGGTCTGGCTTCAATAAGTTTCCCACCATCATTAAATAGCTTCTTGTGCCTCTTCTGTAAATATTCTCAATATAATTGTTCTAATGAGCTATGTTCTTTGGTACTTCGACGTCACGAATTTAGGCTCACTATTAGATTGAATGCCAGGTCTCATATTTTCACTGTTTAAATTGATAATTGTAGTTCTATGCTTATAATTTCTTCTTTCGCGTTTCACGCTTGCGAAATTCTCTTCCGGCATCTTGCTTTTCTGTTAATTACGATTTCAAAAATTCCATTGTAATGTCAATCGTCAACTTCTGTCTCCTTGAAAACTGTGTGTTTTTTATTGTCTTGCTTGGGGTGCGATGATTAACAAATAGTCCACTAACCGTAATTGATCTTTTTAGTATTAATGAGTGCTTTCTTCCGAAGCTGTTTCACGTAGTTTTATATTGATTATGACATAATTTTATCTTCTAGATACATGTGCTATTCAATTTAGTCGTTGCTTTTGCTGGGAATTTTCAAGTGATGAAGGATTTTTTTTTATTTGGTGAAGTTCGTTATTTTGTGACAGTTTAGCGCCACCATATAAGATCTGATGGTGAGTTGCTCCCCTAGAGGTTAACATCAGATCTTACAAGACGTAGCGTCAAGATGACATTCAATGAAGAGTTGCTTCCTAGACTTAATTTGCAATAACTTATCTATGCACCGAGGAATTTGAATAGATTAGAATTAATTAATTCCATATTCTGAATTTTCATGATGGATTCATGGTATGTTTCATCAATATTATAATTAAATTTCCAAATTATTTTAAGTCCTAATTTTTGGTACGAAGAATACTGATTAACCAAACATAAAACTAACAGCACATTGTTATACTTTATTGTTTAGTACGTTGTACTTTATTGTTTTACTCTGTTGTTTAGTACGTTGTAATCTATTGTTTAGTAAAATTTACTCTAGTGTTTAGTACGTTGTACTCTATTGTTATACTCTAATGTTTAGTAGGCAACTATCGTAGAATATTACCTCTGTATCATAAACATCTCTTTTATCCTAGTGAGAGACTCGGGTTACGTTTTGAGAGACCTTTCAGTGCCTGGCTTATAATGTTGCTTAACAAGCTTATCTGGCAGACTTTGACATTATGTAGCGAGTTGATGTATTAACTATTAACTATATTAAGTTCGAGGCATATATGGACATGAATAATCATGACTCTCCCCAACTATCCAATCTTTTGTTGCTCTACGCACACTTAGACACTTTTACTTCCGATACCCACTCACAGAACGCTCTCAGTTGTTTTCTCACTGCTCTCTCTGTTTCTTTTTCATTAAGTAAGACTTTCTAATTCTCCAAGTCTTCTATCCTTATTATGCGGGCCAGGAATTTCAACTGTCTTTTTCTGATTTTAAATTAAAACTTAACGTACGACAATCTCGTTGTTCACATGTTCTATATGTGACATTCTCGTTATAATGAAAAAAAAAATATTAGCAGATATACATTTTTCGAAAAATATATTACCAGTAATACATTAAAAAAATAACATTAATACATTTTTGAAAAAAAAAATACCAGCAATATAATTTGACCAGCAATAGATTTAAAAAAAATTTTTTAGCAGCAATAGATTTTTGAAAAACAAAATATTACCAGCAATAAAAATCGTGTCGCCATTAAATAACTCATTGAGGTTGATATGCCGTAAAACAAACCAAAAACTCCACTCAGGAAGATTTTCATTAAATTCAGAATTAATCAACCGATGTTAGCAAAACTTTTACGATACGGTTAGATGAACAAATTATCGTGTGTGTTTCAGCTCATAATATTTTTGTTTTAGTATGCGGTTTCCCTTCAGAACGTAGGTGATTATGGCTCCTCGCAGTCTCTTTTTTCTTTATCATCCTTGCATTTTCTATACTTCTTGGGAAAGACAGTAGAGTGATTTTTCCCTTCTCTGCGGTTTTTAGTTCAGAGTAATCCTCTTAGATAAACTTCTACCTAAGACTAGAGAGGTAAGTTTTCACTACTATTTAGCCCATATCTGGAGCAAGAAAGGGTTTAACGTCTTTTCCATGTGCATAGTACAAAAGTGAGCATAATAGAGTAGGCTTGAATTTCACCCTCCGCTTCAATAACCTTAACATACAGTTACATTATATATTTCTTATAATATAATGATTATAAGTTAATGATAATAAACTAGTTTGATATCTGTACCCTTTCCATTACAAATTAAGCGTAATATGAACTTTAACCTATAAAGAAATAAATAAAAAAAGCATACATGCCATAAGAGCACTTATTTCTGGGTCGGAGAATTGCGCCTTCTCCCGGTTAATAAATTAATTCTGGGTACATGGTAGCAGCCCCAATAAACTGGGATAGGCGGGTAAAAGAGGAGGACAACAACACTCAGAAAACAGTCTGCCTGCCTTATGTGAAGGGGTTATCGGAGAAAATACAAAGGAACTGCGGTCCATATAATATTAGGACAACCTTCAAAAGCTGGACGACACTTCGCAGATACCACTCCCGAGTAAGACTACCCCCCCATAGAGGAGAACATGAGTAAAGACTGTGTGTACGCCGTCCTGTGCAGCTGCTGAAAGAAATATAAAGGGGAAACAGGCCGCCCTCTTAAGGTAAGGCTTCAAGAACACCAAAAACCTGTAACACGAGGGGAAGTGGAAAAATCAGGCGTGGCTGATCACGTATGGAGAGAAAAGGGAAATCAACACCCTCTGTGGGATCAGGTTGAAATGATAGACAAAGAACATCATTGGAAAATTCGTAAACCTAAGGAATCAGCAAATATACTTGGCCACAAAAATCTCCTGAGCCGACCAAACATAGAAGTGAATACAATATGGGAACCACTAATAAGGATTGCCAGAGAAAAGCAATTATAACAACGAAAATTGCAATATGAGCTCTGGTAAAATAATGCAATGATAACAGCAAAAATTGCAATATGAGCACTGGTAAAAAACGGTTGCTGAAGACATTAGGCTTATAATAACCAGAAATTCATACACAAATGTCCTCAAGGACACATGGCACAGTAGATAAAGGTGTTAGTTAGATCTAGCGACAGGACCCAAAGAGTGTGAGTTCAATACCTGATTAAGGCAGTGGAGAACTTGGAGAGGGGAATTAACAGGTGATAACTGACATTCATTAGACATGACAAATGGAACTAGAACAGTTTACCCCACCGAGCGAAATAAAGGGTTCAGTTCGACAAGGCCGAATCGTGATAAAAATGGCAACAAAGATGAGGATGATAGTCCGAACAATGTAAATAGTGTACATAATACCTCATCTCGGAAATATAGACAGATATTGAAAAAAAATTAACATTTTTCAACTAACGGGTTGCGTTCCCTGTCAGCAGTAAAAAATATACTTCCTGACCCTTTTGAACAGTATTTAAGCAAAGTTTCTGGACGAACAAAGAAGTAACAGACGGCGATAAGTTCATGACTTAAGAGAAAATCTCTTAGTCATTCACCCGTTTTCTTCATCAAGCTACGTAACACTTATACATTCCTCCTCACTTGCCTATTCTTTCTTACACATACACGCGAATAAATCATATTTCTTTTCATCTTAAAAATAACTATAAGTAAGGTATATAAGAACTTTAACACTCGTATACGCTAAGAAAAAATTTAGTTGTAAGAAACAGAAAAATAAACGTATTTTATATTTTTATATTTAAACACCTTTTTCGCCTTTTACTTTGTTGTTGGTTGATTCAAATCCACAACATATTAATATTGGATCTTTGACATTTTATAATTCTTTCCTTCATTGCTTTTCTTAATTTTTTCTACTGTTTTAATAAAATTTGTTACGTATTTTCTGTATATGATGTTGTTCATGATGGCGGTAGTCTTTGAGTATAGAATCCAGAGGTTGGCAATGAATATTTCGAAGACAGTAGGGAAGCGTAGTTCAGGTTAGCAGTGGATATCTCGTTTCAGTAGCAGAGAGTAGTTCTTTCTTCTGTTCTTTTGCCTGAAAGGTTGGCACTGGTTATTCGGAGAGAGTAATCAAAATGGCCGCTTTTATACACGACGGATTGAATATTTCACGTCTCCTGATTGGTTAACCTTCTTTTCAAGAACTATAAAGTGAGTCCAGTCATTTGAGTTTGCTCACTAGTATATAATGGTACACAAAAATTGTAACATATGAAACTTAGTTTCCATTCTCGGATTAATCACTTTTCATAGCGAACCACAAGTTTTTATTGACATCTGTCCTTCTTTACGGCAGCGAATGTTGGGCGATTTCCTCAAAGAAGAAGAAGAGACTCGAGGCGACAGAGATGTGGTTCTACAGAAGGATATCATGGACCGAGCGTGTGAGCAAAGATGAGGACTCAGAGAGGTTGCAAACAAGGAGGAGGCTTATCCTTAACATCAGGAAGAGGTAGCTGAAGTTTCTGGGACACATAATGAGGAAGGAGGGTCTGAAGAATCTGATAATGGGTCGAACAGAAGGAAACAGAGACAAAGGAAAACAACTCATGACATACCTAGCGGGCTTGGGCAAGTGGGTGACAGAACGTGGTCTGGGGTGAGGAAGCAGAGGGGAGGAACTTGTTGAGAGCTGCAAGGGATAGAGGGTGGTGGAGAGCCATGATCGCCTACGTCCTCAAAGGATATGGCACATAAAAAGAAAAACATCTCGAGAGTGTGTTGGCCATTTCATTAATTTGGCGTTTTAAAATGTTTTTGGCAACGTGGGCAATTGCTAGATTTACAAAATGTTTCAAGAAGCATTATCTTGCATGAATATACGCTTCAGCTTAGCTTACGGCCATATCAACGTTTAGCCTGAGCAGTAACTAGATGGGAAACCGTTTTGGAATATCGGGAACTGCAAGCTGGTATATGCGGTTGGTGTAATGGTTAACGGCTCGGAATTGTTAATCGTAGAGCCTAGTTCTAATCCTATTTGCGTTCGATATATTTACTTACGCTCAAATACCCTTGTGAAAGGTATGAATCCAACTCTTGTCAAAATATACGTTAATTAGCAAGACTTATATTACTAAACCATAATCATCTTAAAAAAAGTCTTATAATCTAAAAATATTTTCTGGCTTTAAATAACCTACAAACGGTTGATAAGCCGTAGAAAACGAAAAATCGTTTTGCATGTGACCTCTAAAAAATAAAAAATAAGACATTAAAAAACATCTAGTCTAAGAGTTTAATTCTCCGCATCTGTCATCTGCTTTGAAGGAACTTATAACTTTACAATTAAACATTTAAACTTTTCGTCTAAACATTACTTGTCCCCTCGAGTTGTCCATAAAAAATCCAACCTATGGCCCAGCCATCACGTTCATACAGTTTATTCATCACTAAAAGAAAGTTTTTATGTACTTATTCGCTCAACTTACTCATTTCTCCTTTGAATGTTTACTTAAAGGTGGTAACGTGGCTTCGTGCATGTCATTAGCCAACGTTGTTAATATTCTGCGTACTTTCTCTTTATTTACATTCACAATATCAGGTTCTTAAAATATTTTCTTGTTATTTAATCTACTAAACTCAAGTAACTTTTGTCACATTCTTAAAACCGGTATTTTTTCTTGTTTTTGTGATAATCTTTTTAAATTCTTTGAATAATACTGCGATCGTTGGTCAAGATTTTTCGCAATTTCTAACATTGTGTTCTTAGCACTCAGTAAGTGTATTGTAGCTTTTCTATATTTATATTTTCAAGTTTTATTTTTCTCAAAATATATTGTAATCTTTATATCGTCTTCACGTGTCCCGGAGCCATGTAGGGTCGTAGGGTGACCGTATGTACTGCAGCTGTAACTGCAGTGGCGTAACTCGGGCAAGATAGCCCGACGGAACAAATCCTCTGCTAGCTGGTATGGATTATCCTTCTGCTAGACCGGTTTCAAACCAAGGTTACACAGGCCAATCTGCCCTACTATTTATCCATAGAGAAGAGATGAATTCATGCCTTTTCACAATGGTATTTTACTGTGACTCAACCTCAACTGATATATATATATATATATATATATATATATATATATATATTACATGAATCATTCATGCAAAAAGTAGATTCGTAAAGTTAATGATATAAATGGCGAAAAACATCTTCGCAAACAAATTTATTAAACTTGCATTAACCTACGAACCACTCGATGAATGATATGATCCTTGTTTTTAATAACTTAAAGTTGTATAAGGCCTTTTTTTATTCTGCTAGTACTTTCGGCTGTACATTCAGCCATCCTCAGGCATGGAAATTATTCAACTGCACCTCCATAAGTTTTTATCCATTAACAATAACACATTTCTAACAAAAACATATTTCGATACGGATTTAATTTTTCGTGTCCGCTATTACCTGGATCTGCTAAAAAAATGGACATAATATCTTGACCGTGTTTTGAAACAAAACAATGAAAACATTTTATAAAATATACATACAACAAACTATTTCTAAATGGATAAATGTATAGTAGAAAGCGCTCGGATAAAAAGAACATTCGGACAGTTTTTATATAATTTATCATCCGAAAAGAAAACAATTATTAGATCGTGTGAGAAATTATATAAAAACTAAATAAAAGCACCATGTCTGTGCTTTTTAATGAAATGTGCATGAAAGAAGGATTGCTGCCTAAATACACACACACACACACACACACACACACACACACACACACACACACACACACACACATATATATATATATATATATATACACACCAACAAGTGCAATTGTAGAAATTCTAACGAATGTCCGTTGCAAAACAGATGTCAAACAGACCTTGTTCTTTACCTAAACACTATTTCTACTGTAGGAAAGCTAACAGTTAAATCATTTTATATCGGGAGTACCAAGTATTCCTTTAAAACTAAGTGTTACCAAAATATATTATTTTTCCCCAATAACGCGTACAGTAATAGAACGTCCCTTTCTAAATATTTTTGGAGCTTAAAAGAAATTAATAAAACCCTGACGGTAAAATGAAAAATACTTAACAAAACTAGAACGTGTAAATCTTTAAATAAACCGTGCTACTTATGTTTACATGAAAAATTAGAAATTATCAAATTTGCTGATAGAAATCTGATTATCCTACCCCTCCCTTCAACACCCTTTCAAAAATTGAACATGTCATATTTGTCTACAATGACGATACATTTGTCCTTTACATATTTTCCAAAACTGTCAATGATGGCCTGACTATGTTCAGGTTTATCATGGCACGAAAAAATGACACCCCCCACCTCCACCCTCTGAGCTTACTTTTCTATTTAGCACAGATCTGACATTTAATTGGTTAATCAATACACACCCAAAACATTAATTTTAATTCTGACCTTGAGTTTCCACCCACTTTAACTTTCAGAAAAGAAGTAACACTTTGGTTTAGATTTTTTTAAAAATCATTTAATCACCAGTTACTTACCATCGGCTGAAGAAGTACAAAGTATTGAAACGTGAAAGCTTTTGTGTAGCGATTTTAACATGTTTTTATTATAATCTCTTATAATATATATATATATATATATATATATATATATATATATATATATATATATATAAAGATGTTACATATGGGCAAACAAGCACTAACGACAAAGATGCATTTTTGCTTCGATGCGAACGCATCTCGACAGGTGAGGAACGAAAATGAACTTTTCAATTTATATTCTTTTCGTTCTTATTACATTTGGACACACACACACACACACACACACACACACACACACACACACACACACACACACACACACACACACACATACATACATATATATATATATATATATATATAAAGATCGGCTTCTTAATACTGATTTATTTTTGCGAAGAACCGGGCGAACGTTAGTTTTTAAACCATGAAATTCGGGTTCAAATTTCACCGTTGTCAGTCTGTCAAGGAGATTGGCTTGATAATATCGGCCCGCTGGAGAAGATACTAGTGTGCGTTCAGTACCTGAAAATCATGGCTTGCGACTCAAAATGGTTAGACGGAATTGTCGAGATGTCTTAAGTCAACGTGAACGAGATTCTGAGCGTGCCGGCCTTGTTCAAATAGCATCTTTGAAGTAACTTATAATTTACAACTTTATAATTTTACTGCGTAGAAAATACAATACTGGCCCCAAACCTTATTCCATCCCGCCTGTTGTTTTCATCTAAGTCGCATTGCTTGACAATTTCTATGAGAGTCGATCTCTATTCAACCTATCGTTACATTGATTCCTAAAAGTCATGGCACGAAATCAGTGTTCATTAACTTCTGTTCCCTGTTAATAATTTTCCCCTTTGTGATATTTACTCAAATAAGGTAGTTTTCTTTCATCACTTCAGTCGGTATTTTTTATATATTTTCTTTGATTACAGGGTGACTCTTAGTTTTACGCCTCATGCGACCTTCGGCCGATGTCTCTGAAGATCATGTGACGCGTGCATTTGAGAGTCACCATGCAGTTTTGTTCTCTCTGTCCACACTATGAAAATATGTCTCCCATAAAAACAGTTAGAATACTTTTTCATCAGATCTCATATATCTATATATGTGTGCTATTTTTTCTATCTATGCACATATATCTGTGTATAAGTGAGTGAATGTGCATGTTTGTGTGTGTGTGTGAGAGAGAGAGAGAGAGAGAGAGAATAAGAGAAAGAAAAAACGTAAAACAAACGAATTATTCAAAAACAGATGTTTAAAATTTCACGTGAGGTAAGGGTATAGATATATACGAACATACATCCACATATACATATATATAATCATGCATAAATACCCATATCAACGCATCCACATATACACATATATAAGTACGCTCACATCCAAGCATATATATATATATATATATATATATATATATATATATATATATATATATATATATATATATATATATATATATATATATATATATGTATATGAAATTTAAAGTTTTTTGAATTCCCCTATACTTGCATTTTGATTGGTCATTCCAGCTTATGTAACAGCGTTACCTCTGGCGAGGGGTGGTTAATTAATTTGAATCTTTTAAAACCCTTTATTCTACATTCCACATCATCACTTGATAAGACACCAGAAGTGTTGAAACAAAATGGCTAGTGATTTTATAACATATTTATGTTATAATTCTCAAATAAATAATTATATATATATATATATATATATATATATATATATATATATATATATATATATATATATATATATATATATAGAGAGAGAGAGAGAGAGAGAGAGAGAGAGATAGATAGATAGATAGATAGATAGATAGATAGATAGATAGATAGAGAAAGAAAAGAAGCTAGAGAGTGGGAAGTGGGGTGTGGCGGGGTTCATGCCATATGCATATGGATAATGATAATTTTAAAATTTCTTACAAGGGATTGAATTCTGATAATTTTCAAATATTATTGAATGAATGTTGTGAAAAAAATTTCGTTTTTATAATATTTTTCTTGAAAATTGGTGTGTTTGTTTTATTAAATGAATTTATTCTACATCCGAGCAAAAGGGATAATCCGCTTAGCTTTACCGGAAGTTGCTGGGTACCAAAACACTGCTGGCTCGTGTTTGTGTCTTGAAATATTCGCAGTTGTCTCTTTATTCAAATTTCAATGTAACTATCGAAGTTGATTTTTAAACAAATTACCTACGCTTAGCCGAAGGCCAAATAAGGGGCGCAAGGATTATATTGCACCAATGCTCTGTTATCAGCTGATTTGCCATTTGTATATTTTTAACTTTAGCCTGAAAACAGTGTACTGTAATGAGTAAAAGACAAGTTTAAACGAACTGATTTTTAAAGTCATACTCAGATACTGTTAACATTAGTATACATGCGCATACATTCATGCTGGAGCACGCACGCGCATACTCAAACACACGCACATATATACACATACATTGAACTGCACCACATACTTAATATTAAAATAACTGATCCGACGTGCAACTTTCGGATAATAAATGTGAAATTTCTCTATTTATGGAACAATTTAGTTCATGCCACATTGACTGAAAAACCTACCTGTACAAAAGAATTCTCCTATTACCATATTAGTAAAAAAACGCACAATCTTAAAATATAAAAATTCAACTTCAGCGTTGCGACCGCACGCTCCAAAATGTCTTACAATTAACAATAACACATTTCTAAAAAACATATTTCGGATTACATTGATTCTTTCGTTGTCCTGTTATTACCTGGATGTAAAAAACAAATCTATTTCCATACCTGATGATGTCTGTATGCACAGATGAAAGCTTGTAAAAAAATGAAAAAAGACATTATGCAACTGGAATTTATAAACAGGGATCATAACATTCATCTACAGGTTCGAGGTTGATGTAATTTATTAAATTTGTTTGCGAAGATGGATTCTCGCCATTTATATCATTAACTTCAATATCTGTTTTTTGTATGAATGATTCATGTAATATATATATATATATATATATATATATATATATATATATATATATATATATATATATATGTATACATATATAGATGTATCCAAGTGCCGAAACGAAATGGCTATTTTTGTAGTGATTTTATAACATATTTATGTTATAATATTTAAATAAATGATTATATAGATGTATATATATATATATATATATATATATATATATATACATATATATATATATATATATATATATATATATATATATGTGTGTGTGTGTGTGTGTGTGTGTGTGTGTGTGTGTGTGTGTTTGTATGTATTAGTATAGGGTGTATTAGGTGAACAATTTTTCATTTATACAAGCTTGATTAAATATTTAACAACACTTTGATAGTTTCCGGTGTAAGTTTAAATATAAATTGTGCATTTGGCCATAATTTAAAAGAAGGAACATGACGCGTGTAGACGCGAGGACAACAAATTTCAAATCATTAAAAAAGGCCTTCCGTTGATTTATAAACAAACCTATATATATATATATATATATATATATATATATATATATATATATATATATATATATATATATATATATATTCGACATTATTTTATATTTATACGTTCTTTTTATAGATACAAATATTTAAGTAAATGCTCTGTTTATAATAAACAGTATTAACGACATTTACCGTCCTGAATGTTCGAGAAATTTTCATAGAATATATGCTTCCTATATGACGGTTCCGTATAGGATACAGGTTCGATCCCTGTCGGACTGAAACATGTCTTAAATTAATTGTCGGACTTTGCCCATTTCATTATATATATATATATATATATATATATATATATATATATATATATATATATATATATGTATTCAAGCGAACAAGAAGTATTGTCCGAAACCTGTTATAAAAAATAATAGGTAAGTTTGGTCCTAAATCAAACATATATATATGTGTGTGTGTGTGTGTGTATGAGTGTATGTAGAGATAGTGAGAGTGGGAGAGAAAGAGAAAGAGTCCACCTAGATATATATATACGCACTTCATGAAGTAAAATTTGTATAGGTATTGTAATACTAAAGTTATTCATCACTAGATTAGTAAAAGTTACATTTGAACTCTAAAATCACAAAAGATGCTAATATGGTGACCCTTTAACTTCCATACATATATGGAAAGAGTAGGAAATGAAAAAGGGGAATCAAAAAAGACAATGAAGAGGACATATGGAATAAAAGTAAGATATCTGGTGCATGAAGATATAAAGAAAGAAAGAAAGAGTAAGAAATGAGAAATGAAAAAGGAGAAGGAAAAGAAAGACATCAGGGGGACATATGAAATGAAAAAAAAGATAGGTGGTGCATGAAGAAAGAAAGAAAGAAAGAAAGAAAGAAAGAAAGAAAGAAAGAAAGAAAGAAAGAGTAGGAAATGAAAAAAGGAAAGTGGGGAAAAGACGTAAAGAAGACATATAGAATGAAAGAATGACATCTGGCGCATGAAGACAGGAAGAAAGAAAGAAAAAAGAAAGAAAGAAAGGAAAAGAAAGAAAGAAAAAGCAAAAGAATAGGAAATGTAAAAAATGAAAAAGGAGAGGGAAAAGAAATAAAGAGGGCATATGAGATGAATTGAAGATATCTGGTGTATAAATAAATAAATAAATAAATAATGAAAGAAAGAAAGAAAAAGACAGAAAGGAAATGAAAGAAGGAGAAAAGAGGAAGGAAAGGAAAGGCATAAAAGAGGACATATCAAATGAATGGGAGAGATCAGGCACATAATGAAAGAAAGGAAGAAAAAGAAAAGAAAGAAAGAAAAATAGAAAGAAAGAAAAATTAGGTAAAAAAGAAAAAAGTAGGAAACAAAGCAACTAAGGAGAGATAGATAAAAATAATCATAGGAATGAAGACCGAAACAGTATGGTATTAGTTAACGGCGAATATTCCCAGAAAATTTGTGTAGTGACCTAAGAAGAAAGGTAGGTTGAAATGTACCCGCCAATAAATTATAACGTCGTCGTCTGAATGTGTCGAAAGCTTTTCATTTGTTCAGTTGAGTTGTTTTTTTTTTAGTTTTAAATTTACTTGACACTGACACTCCAAATCTCAGTCATTTGGTCACCTTGATAAAAAAAAAACTGTCTCGGCCAAACCTATTTTATTCGAAACCAAATAATAGACGAGAAACGAATTTATTCGGCTTCACTGGCCCAAAGACTTTTGATCTGTTACGCTTCGTTTAGCTGTTATTGCAATACAAATCGACCCGACTTACCACCCTTGGTTTCCCTATCCAGACCTGTTTTGTTGTGAGACTCACAGTAATAGATTTCTCACGCGTAAGACATACAAAACAAACTTAAATTCAGACTTAAACAGTTGTTAGTCGGTTGTATAGTGGCTTTTATCAAGTTTTGATGGATATCAACAAAAAAACAAAATGGAACAAAATACCATGCTGTATTTGTTTTTTATCTGAAAAGAAAAGATATAGTATAGAAAAAATACCATCGATAAAAAATCGAGATCTTAAAGAACATCAAGAATTTTGTGTCATAAAAAAACTAAATCTTTTTTATCATTCTCAGTAACATGGTTAACCATTACTTTTGTTTTTATTTAATTTTTTATTTTTATTCTTATTGTCGTCATTTTCTATGGACGTGTGACCGAGTGATCAGAACAATTGCTTTCTGATCATGAGGCCCAATTTCGAATTTCACTACGCTCGATTTGTCAGCAAGGTAACTTCTTGATGTTATCGAACTGAGAGAGGTAACCCCCACATGTAGCACGTTTGAAAAGTGCCTGAAAATGATACTACAGGTTGACCCAAGTCTTGGGAGTAAAATCAGGTAAACATTAGGAAGCCATCAATCATTCCGTTAGCACAAAATCATAAGTCATCGTGACAGAGAGTTTGAGTGTACTGTCCTTTAAAAAAAAACGCCCACGCCTGATTAGGCACTTTCTCACAGAAACTCTAACTTAGATCCCCTCAGCATAGTTGCAGTGTAAACCGCAGATAAGTTTAAGTGGGTTGTGCAGCCGTCTGTAATTCAGTTCGGTTAGCAGCAGCTTTAGCGGACGGGTGGTATTGGAAACAAGAAGTAATCGGCTATTAATTAATTCTAATTATTTTATAAATGGATCATTTTTTCCGACGTGGTGTAGTTGTGTAATTATTGAACCTTAATACTTGTTACTAATACATCTGAAGCCGATTAGATTCAACACAAAACTGCAATCACCTAGAATGCGTAACCATTAAACAGGAGAAAACGTTTTCACTGACGTGTACGTCAAACGAGCAAGAAACAAGAAAATCTATTTTTTTCTAAGCGGTAGATCCATGTATATTTTCGCTTTAATTATACACAAAAAATATAAAAAGGGACATTTTAAATATTTTAGCTTGAATGCGGAGGCATGGCTAGACAGTTTATTTATAGTATTTAAGTGAGGGAGAGTTCTTCTTTCAAGGGAGACAATCGTCATCAAGCGAAGTAACACCTGCTGGTCTATACCACACTATTGTTCACTTAATATCCAAGAGCCACCCAAGAGATTTACAGAGCGAGGTTGTATAAACGTATAGAGGTAAGAACTGCAGATTAGGAAGTGATGTAGTAAAGATAACGGTTAATCCAAGACTTGAAGCATCCTCCAGGGAGTCTGTTCTACAAGGTAGTGTTTCTTGGGAAGAATTCGTCCGAATGGAATTTCAATTTTTACGAATACGAAGTGAATGAGAATGGTTCCCCTCAATGTACAGCCTGGTCTGAAAGTCTTGTCACCACCTATTTCTTGGGTGATCATAGCACAGATGAGTCCACTTATACAAATGTATCTCTTCGGGTCGTCCTCGGTTTGTTCTTAATTGATTCTGTGAGAAACTGTTTACGTTCCCATCGCAGTATCGTCGTCCTCTTCACTTGCAAACAGCCTTTCTTCCAACCTGTAGGAGCTCGTGTCAGTATTCTGGAATGTAAAATTATATTATGTAGGGGTGACGAGACTTTCGGACCACGCTGTTCATGGCTTGGTGGGTCTCTGTTGTGAAAGCCTAAACTGGTAAAACTAAAAAAATGTAGCACATCAGAACATTTTAAATGGAAATAGAGTGGCTTAAAACGTTTCGTCTGTGAGAAACGGGTTCTACGGTGGAAAATAATCCCTCACCCATAAGTACGCGAAGACGCTTCTTGACTCTATTAAAACTGGAACGTGAGCACTAAGCAGCTCTATCTCAGATACGGCCAAATACCCCATTTGTCATCTTATCCGACTTTTGTAAAGACAAAGCGTAGGTAATTACTGGGGAGGTACAAGGTATCGATCATGTTCTATCATCTTTAGGGACTGATAGTATATATGTTCCACTTGAGATTGTGGGCTGGAACTTGAGTCCCAATAAGCGTCTAAGAGTTTTATTGACACTAATAACATTCATCGTGATAGGTGAAAATCCAGAGTCTGCTTTGATTTGGTTTTATTTATTTTACGGCATATCAACCTCAAGATTTTTATGATAGGTCCGTATGAATAGAATAGATTTGTAAGAATCTCTAATTTGTAAGAAATCATTTTGTAGATCAGATTTAATTGACGTATTTTTGTGAAGACGGTTTTTGTCGAAAGTCCGGTTTCATTTTTGTTTATTGTTTGGCATATAATATTTCAAATAAAGATTTATATTTAATATACTTTTTTGTTGATATTTTCAAAATCGGGTATGAGATACCCATGGTTAGTAGTGGTGTAACTTTAATTGATGGTTAGTGTTATGGTCCAATATCCTCGCACCACTGTTATGGTCCAAGGTTAGGACCAAGGAAGAACAACACGAACACCAGAGTAGGAATAACAAAGATATATTAAACAGAATAATAATAATAATAATAATAATAATAATAATAATAATAATAATAATAATACAATAAGTTGAAAGTGTTAGTATGACTGTCAGTCTGGTTTAGAGTGAACTACTATTGTCTCGACTCGTTTCACTTCCTCTCTACGCCTCTCTTGAGAGGCACAGCCTTTATAGTGTCAGGAAGAGTTCATTGTCGTTACAGGTAAGATCCCATAATAGTTAGTGTTCTAGGGTTATGGGTTAACAGGAAGATCTAAGAATAAATCTTTGAAACACTTTTGAGCAGTCCGGCCCCAAGTTTCCATTATATTGTTGCTCTTATTATATTATAGTATCAACTTGTATGAAAGGGCCTTGTTCGAGTGTGTCGTCCAGAAAATACGCTAATAGAAAAGCACGGCAATGGAGATGAAACGTTGTTAAAGTAAAGAAAGATGATTTATTTACACTTTCAACTGGAGATATATACAGAAATGATAAGAGGCCTCGTGTCCGGCTTCTGCCGAATATGTTGGGGTTAGCATTGCGTAGTAGTTGTAAAGAACAATAAATATGTACGTGCATGAGGCTCTACAGAAGGATGCTGAGGATATCATGGACCAAGCGTGTGAGCAACGATGAGGTTTCAGAGAGGATGCAAACAAGGATGAGGCTTATACTTAGCACCAAGAAGAGGCAGCTGAGGTTTCTGGGACATAACGGGGAAGGAGGGCCTGGAGAATATGATACTCACGTGTCGAATAGAGGGAAATAGAGACAAGGGAAAGCAACGCGTGACATACCTGGCGGGTTTGATGAGAGCTGCAAGGGATAGAAGGAGGTGGAGAGCCATGATCGCCTACGTCCTGAAAGGACATGATACATAAAAAGAAAGAAATGTAAAAGTTTTCTTCACTTACGAGCCTCGGGACTTGCTGTTAACAATGAGCTCGTGGCGCCTCTATTTATTTTCGACCATCAGCGACAGAGTTCACTGTTTAGGCTTCGGTAACTGTCCAGCCAAAATGTGCGAGAAACAGGCAAATGATAGCGGTTGCTCGAGTGAGCATCCCGCGTCGGAGTCAAATTGGTGGCAGTTTATATAGATATAGAGACGGTAGAGAACGAACAATTGTTTGAAGATGCTGTCTGGTCAAAAAATATTTTTATTGCTTAATGTTTCTTTTTTGTCTTTGGAGTGGGTACGCAGGGCAAGTTGAGCACTCCTTTTTTCGTTGACGTGTGAGAGTTCTGATAGCTGATGATAGTATCGGAGTCGAATTGATGGCGATTTATATTGTTTTAGAGTGTTTAGAGAACGGACAGCTGTTTGAAGCTGCTGACTGGTCAGAAAACGTTTTTGTGACTGTTTAATATTTGTTTTTTTTTTGTCTTAAGGAGTAGATACACAGAGCCACTTGAACACTCCTGTTCTTGTTGACGAGTGAAAGTTCTGATAGGTGATCAAAGTATCAACCGTTGTATATATATATTACTTCTGCTTTTTTAAAAAGTTAAGTTCGTAGTGCAGACAAGATCTCAGGAATCCACATTATAACCGCAAGGTTGATTTCACGCATTATTATAGATAAACTCTTTTGAATGTTATCTGATACTAAATTACGTGTGCAGGTTTCATGTTACTAAAGACACTTACGGATTGTTGACGTTGAGAAAATTAGGTTTTTTTTATTTGAATTTTATAAATAAATAGAACATGTCAAAGCATACGGTTTTTTGTGTTTCCCCAATTTTGTTTCTAAAAGAAAAAAAAACCCAAAAACCCACAAAGGACGAAATCTTTAAGAGACTGATATTGCACAATATTACACAGAACCGCGTTTTATTATTCACGCAATTTACATTGTTCGGAATGTTGTCCTCATTTTTATTGACATATTCACGACGTTTCGGTTGTTGTACGCTTCTGCCTTCTTCAGGTGATTGGAATTTCGAACTGAACACTTTATTTCTTTCACTGGGGCAGGTTGTTCGAGTTCCACGTGCCATGCCACTTCTGGATGTCTCAGTTATCTCTCTTTAATTCCACTCACCAACCTTTTGTTCATCACTGCAGTAGCCCAGTATTGAATTCACAACGCTTTGGGTCAAGTCACTGGATCCAACCAACGCTATTATCTACTTTTATTGGTCGAAGAAAATTATTTAAGCTCTGAATTTGACTTAGCAAGTGTTACGCAGGATGATACATGACTGGACCACGTTGTCATCGAATTATATTATCCGACCGAGTGTCACATTCTCCGGAGAAGTCATGAAAGGGAAAGACTTGATTTAAAAAAGAAATAAATTTGCAAATATCAACATGCTCTTTACAAATATTATTCTTGTTATTTATCAAGAATTAAGTTTTAAATATAATTATTTTGTTCTCTCGAGAGGATTCAATAGCTTATTAAGGTTTATGGTCACATTACATTGAAACACTGACTCCCGTACGATCACCGAAGTTAAGAAACGTCGAACCTGGTCAGTACGTAGATAGGTGACCATTTGGGAATACCGCGTGCTCTAAGCTTGGGTATGCGGATGGTGTAATGGGTTATGGCTCGGATTTGTTAATCGGAGAGCTTAGTTTATATTCCAGTTAGGTTTGTTATATTCACTTACGCATAAATACCAACATATTCTCCCCCACCACCTAACCACGAGTCAGTTAGTTATCACAAAACCATTATTATCACTCCCAAATATTTTCTGGCTTTAAATAACTTGCAAAAACTGGTTTTCGTTCTTTGTTTATTGTCTTTGTAAGAGAAAACTAAGTTTAGTAAATTCATGCTGTGTTTACACATTTTTCAAGTTCGTCTTACACATCAAGTCCGTTTGATTGTTATAGGTCATTTAGGTATATATTTCCTCAAAGCGCAACTGGTCGCTATTCAACAACATCTACAATTAGGAACCTCCACTTGGTCACTGAAGAAACTGCATATCATGATGAAAAAAGATCCCAAACTAAATAAAATCAAAGATTTATCGTCAAATTGTTTGTGTTAATATTAAGAGGAAAGACCAAAGGAATTTTTATTATTATTTTAAATTTTTAAATCTTTTCTTACACGTTTAAAATTTCGGTTAAAAATTTTGTTTTATAACGTCAGCGGTGGAAGTAATATTTACAATAAGATTTTTTGAGATTTTTTTCCGGTGAAAAAAACACATTAGTTTGGAAATTCTTGAAAAAAATCAAATCATTGTCGGATTTTATTGAAACTTTCAAGATTTATTCACAAAAGAATAAAATTATTTTTGAAATTTGATTTTTTTTAGAAAATCTTGGTAAAATTATTTTTTTACATAAGTTACCCCCATCTTATTTAATTTCATGAATTTTCTTTCCAAAATTTTTTTATTAGTTCAAAGCAAGACTCGTTGGAGAAGGTAAATTTTTCTATTTCAAACTACTGCTCATTTCCCGAAAATCTGCTCCAGATCGCAAAAGAAAAAAAATGAACTATGACATTATTTAATTAGAAAAGCTTATAATTGCTTTTATAAATAACATTTACTAAGGACACTATTGTGTTAAAAGAAAAAAAAATTCGATTAATTATGAATTTTTCCAAGAATTCTTTTCTGTTTTTTTTTTTATTTTATTATAATAATTTATCGTTTAAAATTCTGCATTACCTTCTTCAGTCAGATGATATTGATATTAAGTGAAAACTATATTCACTAATCAAAAATTGAAAAGCTTAATACAAATTATAGTATTATGCACCAAGATTTTTCAAATATTTAAAAAAAAATATGTACATAAAATGTTACGTCACGTGCCGCTTGTTGAAAGTATGGTCATCCGTATACGACAGTATTAGGAAATAAGAGCGATGTCTATAGTAAATTTAAAGTCAACATTTCTTAAATTAGAGAACTGAGAATTTTTTCCAAAATTTTAAAGATTACTGAGTACTTAAGGATTATATAAAAATGCGTTGACCCGTCATTTGGTTAAATTGTGTTTTAACAGTTAATTTCTCCGTAGAATAAGAAATAAATCTGTCAACACCTTCCAGTACATGTGAAGTGATTGACGGGTGATGACAAGCGCATAAATCACCGCTACTGTTTGTTTTGAAAATCCATTTCTCTATTATTTTCAACTTAAAGGAAATAATATTTGTTTCAAATAAGATTAACTATACTTTAAATCAGCTAATATTCCTCAAATAAAGTTTCAGAAAATATTTTATTGTTGGAAGATTTTTAAAACCGATAATTAACTTTTGTTTACAAATGTGTCAAAAATGGCCGATCTTTATCGATTTTCTGAAAGCGACCAAAAAGTTGATTTTTCAGTCAATATAATTTCTATTTGAAATACACGAAAATATTTTACTTACTGGAAATAGTAAATTTAATCTTTTAGCTTTCAGTTAAAGCTAAAAAGAAAGCTTCAAGAATGCTCTTTCATTTTTTAAAAAAGAATCATTTTAAACCTTAGGTATCGAAAATTTAGTGAAGGTGCCTATTTCAAAGACAGTATTCTTGCGATGTAGTAGAATACAATAAGACAGAATTGCTTCCATGATACTAAGTCGAATAAATGTCTTTAGCTAAAAATGAGGACGCCTTCAGAACGATCATTATACTTTAGTCCCAGTCATCATTTGTAACTCTGTTGGCACAGTCGGAATTGGTCAGACAATTTAAAATTACGTAAACTTGTCTATTGTTCGACTTTACTTTCTCTCTCTCTCTTTCGAATAAAGTGAGACATAACAACGACAGTACAACAAGTTCTATTTTATATTGTTACTGCTCGTATTACTACTACAACGGCAGCGACGTTGACCATCAATTAAGTTTAGAATACAAGATAATTTCGCCGACCACAAACGTTTTTTTTATAAATTCGATTCTCACTGAATGGCCCTATTAGATCTTGCTCAGCGATTGGAAAAGATTTCAAAGTATTAAAATAAAGAATACAATATACCGTTTTATTATCTACACTATTTGAAAAATAAAATTATTTTATATGCCGTTTCCCTTCAGGACGGAGGTGATCATGGCTTTCCATCACGTTCTGTCTTTATAGCTCTTAGTCAGTTCTGTCTTTTTGTTATCCCTCCAAATTTCTGCTCTGCTAACTATTTTCACAAACACGTTAAGTAGATTATTCGTTCCTCCCCCCCCCCCTTGATGGACGCTAATGCGTTCGATACACGCTTAACCTAGTGGTTATCAGCGTGCCGAGTTCGAATACTTTGCCACTTAGCTTGCAGTTAATAGTAGAATTAGCATCTCTAGCTTTGGTACGCAATCAATGTAGAAGAAATACTACTCTGAATTCAATATTGTTTGAGGTTGGGGCTAACACTTCTACTGCTAAAAGCCTACATGGCATGAAAACCGTATCAGCCACACTCAAAATGGAGAGGTTCGATTTCTACACCTTGCAATAATGTCTACAGGTTTAAGATACAATAGCATTAATGGATTATGAGCGCTGAGACTAATTCATTTATATTCGGCTAGAAATTTAACGAATATGGTAATTGTAATGAGAATACTAGGCGTTTCCTTATAAGGAAACATTTTGCATTCATTGACCCAGGAGCCAGTGATACTGCCAGTGGAAATTTATAAAATCTTTCCTTTACTATAATTCTTCATGACAATAGGCTTCTCAGCCCCAGTAGCGGTTATCGATCTTTCCAGTATTGATTGAAGTTTCCTCCCTTGCTTTTTGTTCGAAGTAGTGTGGAACGTCAGCATCTTGATTATAATATTGTTTTCTCTTTACATGTTACATCTTCTATACACTTCGTTTTATGCTACTGTTGAAAGTTTTCAAGTTACGTGGTTTCTGTTATCTGGTACAGTTCTTTGCTTGTGGTTCTATAACGCCAGTTCACGAAGTTCGAAGAAAGATGGTCCCCACTAAGACCTACACTTATACCGAACCATTATAAACACCAATCTGAGTGGTTGTTTTACGGCTGACAGTTTAGATATTTCTGAACAAGTTTGGCACCATGGGTGAAATCCATATAAAAGTTTCGATCTGGGGAAACTATTTAATAACATGACTCGAGATTTTAGGTTAATGATTTGCTTTTGTAGCAACTAGCGGTGTTAGGCAAAATTACTCTTAACTGATCAACAGACCGAAGTATTTGATGTTTTTAGTATTTATTAATTTTACATTCTGAATTTTTATGCTGGATGAAACGTAAGTACCATTGCTGCTTTCATTCCAGTTTCTGATTTGGAAAGGTTTATCTTGAGGCATATTTCTTGAAACATTTCGTAGAGGATGCTAACGTTTTTGTCCAAGATCATTCTTATCTCAGTTATGAATACCTATGTCATCAGCATAGCCTCACTCGTCCTCTGTACATTGACTTCGTGAAGGGAAGCAAGAACATTGTTTTCTATTAGTTGATTCGTTTGGGATGTTTGTATGGATTGCTTAAAAGATCAGTGCTCACCTCTTCACATTTGTGCTTGTATATATAATAATAGTCTATAATAAAATTAAATAGACCGGATCTCTTATTTACTTCTTGCCGTACTTCTGATAAGGTTTGGTATGTTTCCACATTGGAATCCTCGCCAGACATGTCAACTTTGAGGACCGACATAGTTCAATCACATATCAGCATTCGTTTGATTTGGTGTTTAAAGAATGCGAAAAGGAAGTCTCTATTCATGTTTGCTGCTGTGAAGTCAACATAACATGTATATAATTTGCTATTGAAATGTTATGCAATTTTCTGGAGTCGTTTGATGACACATATGCAATCATTACACCCTATATCAGAACAAAAGCCAAATTGTCTTGTGAAGTGTTGATTTCAATAGAAAAGTCTAGTTAATCCAATATTTATTGGTATTTTCAAGATAATAGATCCAATTGAGCTACCTCTGTATTTTGTTTCCATAGTGCATTAATGAACGGCACACATCACCTTTTGAGAAGCACTTCTGATTCCATACTTGCTTCATGAAATTTAGAATTGACTCTAAATTCGGGGAGAGGGCACGCTATTTTCAAAAACTGATCAATGACACCTGATGCTGTAGTATATCTCTACCTTTATGATGGCTTTCTTTTTGTCCTTATTGGATTCGTTATTGTTTATGTTTAGATATAGACATTGTAATGCTCGTATGTATATTGGTGTCTGTTCTAATTCCACGATCTTAGTGGAATTCTGATTGAATTGTTATTACTGGAGTATGTTCTGTTTTCACTGAATACTATATACACTTGTACCATACTTAAACAGTCGTAGTAAATACTAATAAAATTAGTTCGTTCTTTCTGGTGATCGACAGTTTCAGGCATGGGTCATATTAAACTCAGAATAATTTTATCACTTTGGATCAATGGTTAACAATGTACATGCAGGCAGCCATTATTGGTGCAGTGCTTACCTCACGCTTGTGGCCTTGTACTAGACAAAATAGATATCCGTTAATATCAAATACAGTATTTAATACGTTCCTCAATGCATGTCCGACATTCGGCTCCCTGTACCACTCCAGTTAGTAACTGAGGTGTCCTCTACATTTACAAGAGCTATCACGGACCTAAAATGGAGTACTACAGTCATTTAAGCAGGAGTCCCCACTTTCCAGTCTCGAGAGAGTCCAATAGCATTTCCAGGTCCTTGAGGGTTACAAGTTATTTTCCACCCGGCAACCACTCTCTTACAGACAAAATGTCGAAAGCTAATCACTGCTCTATCACTAATTCCATAGAAAGTGCTCAGACGAACTACATTCCTTAGTTCTACCAGTTCTAACCTTCACAGCTAGGGCCCGCCATTCTACGCGCATTCTTGCGAATCACCCTCATTCCCTTCATATTCCATTAGTGAAAAGTAAGTTTCCCTCGAGCAGTTTCTTTCCGCGAACCACCGCTCTGTGTAACCAAATCCCAAGAGGATGTTTTCCCTATCACTACAATCTTAGCCAGTTCAAATCTAGGGTTAACTATGGTCCCCCACATCCGCATAAAATGTGTTTCTTACTCTGCAACACGCTACCTCGAGTGGCTGTTGTACAGGGTGAACCTCACTGTAAAAAAAGATAGATAAAACAGACTGAGATAGATAGCTAAACAGACAGATAGACAGACTGACTTCTTTTATTCACAGGTTACTAATCTAGGCCAGTGTATTTGAGTACACATGGGCACGTTGGCTAGTTGACTTTGGTTAGCGGCATATCAATATCTCTATAGGTTATTTAATGCCGAAATCTGAATATTTTGAACATAATTTTATAGCTTCAACTAAATATACTTTGAACGCAATTGTTTGCCTTTAACTAAGGATAAAATGTATTGTTTATCATTTTGCTATAAAAGGTATTGTTGGTAATTTTACTATAAATATCTATTGTTGCTGTTTTTCTATAAAACATGTATTGCAGGTATTTTTACTATAGAATGCATTTTTTATACTTGAGGATTCACTATTTTCCCGTAGCTAGGATCCTAACAGGTGCTACCACCCATGGTTCAGGGTGGATCTGGGAACAACAGCAATAACAGGTGGTTCCACGTTCTTCAAAACCTCCAATCTTCCGATCAGAGGTCTTGCTGCCAGAACACATGAGCACTTGGTGATTTGCCTGAAAATATAAGAACTTGACATAGTAGTAAAGGAAAGAGAGAAGAAAGGGCTAATTCAATGTAAGAAGACGGAGAGTATCGACAAAAGTAAGGGAGACAGCTTAAGATTTAAGCTTCGAATTGGTACCACTAGAATCAAGCAGCTACAGGAAGCAGATTCGTAACAAAAGATGACAGAGATCTGAAAGCACATGCGCGTGGGCATAGCGAAAGAATTCCTTCAGTCATGTATCAAAACACCGAATTTTTTTTTTCGAATAAAAGAAATGTATGCTAAACTGTTACGCAATGCTGGACAATTTCCTTATGAATGAAGAAGAGACTCAGCAACAGAGATGTAGTTTTACACGGAGATACTGATCATACGGACAGAACACGTGATTACGTTCTGAAAAAAAGAAAGAAGAAATTAAACGGACACATTCTTAAAATCGAAAAAAAAACAGTTGATATTTCAAGAAACATAAAGAAAGAAGACTTGGAAAATGTAACACGCATAAGACATATTGAATGATGGATGGTCAGAGAGAAACAAGTAGCTTACCTTCAGTTACCTGGCTGAAACTAATTAGTCGTGTTCATAGGTGTGCTTAACGTCCGCTCCACACCCTTCCCCAGTCTTTTGAACAGGAGTAGAAGTTTATCCCATCTTTCCTGTTTAGGATTGTATTTCCAGTTCCTTCTAAAGTCTTTTTCGTTTTCTTGTGCTCCCAGTAGACCCTTGCATCTTAATGACATGATTGCCTTGCTTGGGGTGAACTGATTAAAAACGACACACAAAAAGAAGTTGCCAAAATGACACTGACTCAAGAAAATTATCGTGGAAATCCAATGCTAACAATTCCAATTACTGTTTAGATTGCATTCGCTCAGAACTGACATAAAAGTAGTTTTTTTGATAATACTGAGAATACATATAATGAGCTTAGATGGATAATAGAATGGGACAAAACGTTATGGTAAAGAGTCAAATGTTGCTTAAAGTAACATCTAAAAGAATGTTGTGGAGAGCTGTGGATAATCGCAACCTGAAGGGACACGGTGCATTGAAAAGAAGTCAGTGCGATTCTCAGTATGTGCCATTTAATGGTGGATTTCGACCAAATATTGCGGAAAACCCTTTATCAATGAGAGGTAGTCTTTTATGTGGAGATTATAAGGATGTGACGATGAAAACGAAGCGGAAGTTTTAAACTTTGTTCCTCAAATATGGAAAACAGCTGATAAAGGTAAAAATAATATAAAGTTAACAACAGGGCTTCAAAAAAGAAAAAAAAATCCTATAGAAAGCCAAATAAAAGGAAAAAGATGATTTGATTATTAATTACCAAATCAACTAATTAAGGGGTTTTCAAGTGGTAACAATTAATTATCATATGCTTTTTTCCTTTACCCGTTAAAATGATACGATTTTTCTAATTTGTTAGTTTTATGAAACAGTCTGTTTGCTTTCTCTCACGTGAAATAACTATATGGCGCCGATTGTGGAATAGATAAACAAAACTGAAATTATCCGGAGTGCATTTTGTGTTCCTATTTAAAATGATTTACACAAAGATTTTCTTTTTTCAGATCAAGCAATCTGTTTTCCATAACAAAGACATCACAATACACATGCAAGCGTTACCTAGGAGAAATCTCGCTTGATTTTTTTTTTACAGTTTATCAAGTGTTTGCAGGTTAATTAAAGCCATAAATTATTTTAAAATTCTAAGAATTTATGAAAGAAAATAATGGATTGTTGAACAGTCAGTTAAGTGCCACACATGATACACGGTTGGGCGATCAGGTCTTTTTCGATTCATGGCTATTAGGCTACAGTTTCATTCTGCGGTAGACTGGTTGCCAACCAAGGCTAAAGGACATAGTCTGTCTTGCTATTCAATCCAAAGCTGGGAGAGAAGAGATGGATTCATACCTTTCCCAAGGGTATTTGCACGTAAGTGAATGCAACGAACTTGACTGGAATTCGAACCCGGCTCTCCGATTCATTATATCACAAAAAAAAAATATTAAGGGAGTGTTGAAAAACTAGTCATACAGGAAAAAGCTTGTTTTTTTTTTTAACAAAATTGAATAATGTTTTTTAGAATAAAAATATTAACTTCAACACCAAAATGAATTTCAAGAGAAAAAAGTCTGCTCTAAAAAAACAATCTGAGATGTTTTTTTACATATGGAAAATTATAAGTAAAGTATATATATATATATATATGATGGACTCTCCCGTCGAACTCGACGTATGAGGGTCAGGCAGATCAGTTCCCAGAAACTGAAAGCCCGACACCGACACATGAGATTTGATTATAGTGGTGAAGGCTTTGTGTAGGGCCATCCACACTTTTTGGAGGAACGAATACAGGGACCTGGTGCAGCGAATACCACAAACAAATTCAGAGTTGTCCTTCTCCTAGACCAGTTGCCATCCAAGGCTATAGAACCCAGTCTATCCTGCTATTTACCCATTGTTGGAGGGAGAATAAGAGGATTCACACCTTTCCCAAGGGTATTAGCAAGTAAGTGAATGTAATGGATTCGACTGGAATTCGAACTCGGCTCTCCGATTCCTCAATCCAAGCCGTTATCCATTAATATATATATATGTATTAATGGACACATTATTGGAAAGATTTCAGTCAATGTGTATTTAGTAAGTTTCTGATAGAGTCAAAAAGGATGTTAGGAAAAAAAACTGTGTTGCTCCAAACTTTTTGAGGAGAGTTAAATAGTCTACATTCCAAAACTTGTGTTTTATGTTTGTTATGCTTCTAATACAGTCAGTTAAGTGCTATACGTGATGATACAGGTTTTGAATTTGCATCAGTTGTGATTCAAGGTGGATCTGGACATAGGTGGATCTGGCATAGTACACTAGTGCTCTAGGGTTACATCAGATTTAACAAAACTAATTTGTCATTTCAGCTATGTCCTTTTAAAATTATATATATATATATATATATATATATATATATATATATATATATATATATATATATATATATATATATATATATATATATATATATATATATACACACACACACACACACACACTAATAACAGATACATTGGAAAGATTTAAGTTACTGTGTATTTACTAAGTTTCTAATAGAGTCAAACAGGATGTTAGGAAAAAAAACTGTTGCTCCAATCTTTTAAATGAGGAAAGTTTAAAGTCTGCTTTCAAAAGCTTGTGTTTTATCTTTGTTATGGTTCTGGTACTGACCAGTCAGTTAAGTGATATACATGATGATACAGGTTTTGTTTGGGCAATCATATCTTGGGGGGGGGGTATTGATGACTGACTAAGATTTTTCCCCTCAGTAGGTTGCCGAGACTATAAGACTCAGTCTGTCCTGCTATTCAATCCATAGTTGGAGTGAGAAGAGATGGATTCACCAAATGGTATTTGCACACAAGTGAATGTATTGTAGCAAACCAGAATGCAATTCTGACTTATGTTCTCCGATTTCTCATTCTAAGCTGATATCCATTACTACACTACAACTCACATCCCGCCACCATTAAACATACCCGACGTTATCGATTACACCACCATCACATCCAATCATACATCTGGTATTCCCAATGGATTACCCACCTAGGTACTGACCAGGATCGATGTTGTTTAACTTCGGTGGTCGTACGAGAACCAGTGTTTAATCAAAATCAAGCAAGTCTTGGATGCGATTCGATGTTTTCGTTCGAGAGAAAAGTGTGCTGAAATGCTATGTCATATCTGTTCGCCTATATGACAGTGAATGCTAGGCAATTTCCTCACAGGTGAAGAAGAGACTTGAAGTAAAATATATTTGGTTCTACAGAAGGATGGTGAGCATGCCATGTATTAAACATTGCGACAAGAAAAGGGTTTTAAATAACATGGGAACCTGAAGAACACTTATACATACAATTAGGTGAGAGTTGAACTTTCTGGGGCCTAGAATAAAGAATGAGTGCTTGGAAAATTTAACACTCACAGGACATATTGAATGCAAGAGGGAAAGACAGAAACAGCGAGTACACCGCCTAGCTGAAATTGAATCTTCTTCTTCTTCTTCTTCTTCTTCTTCTATGTGGCGTGTCCCTTCAGGGCGTTGGTTATCATGGCTCACCACAGTTTCCTGTTCTTTGTAGTTCTTATTAAATTTGGTATTTTTGTTATATTTTGTAAACTTTGTCCTGCAATCCATTTTTCCAATCTCGCTAGGTAGGCTATTGAATCAGTTAAACGTCCCAAACAACAAGGGTCGTGAAAAAGTCCAAATCCAGTCTCATCACTCCAAAAGGCATTAAAGACGAGTAGTATAGAAATCACAATTCCAAGAGGCAAAATAGAAGTCACAGATTCTAACGTTTACAGAGGAGGTAATTTTTTCGATTGATCGCTATAGTCTGGGAGGATAAAAATGTACTATTTGTGAGGGAGTAATTACCTTGGATTCTTTTCGGCAAACTGTGCACAAGACACGATCTCTTTTGTGGATAGGTGATTTCCCCTCCTCGCCACAGTTATTGCTTGTCTTTTCTCTGTCCTGTGAGTATGAAATTTTCCAGGCCATCTTTCCTCAATATGTGCCCTAGAGATTTCATCTGTTTCTTTCTGATGTTAAGTTTAAATGTCCTCTTTTTTCTATTTTCCCCGAAACTTTGTTCTTTGCTCACATGTTATTCTCATCATCCATTCCTGTTGTTTGAAGACACTTCGTCATCTGTGAGGAGATTCAGTGCGGTATAGGTAGACTGATATTACGTAACAGTTTAGTCGTTCTTTCATAAGCATACTGTAAAGAAAAACAAACGAGGTAGGAGCTTTACATGAAGATTTATTCAACTATAACTCAACTCTAGCAACAGGTGAAGCTTATTATTTTATAAGGGGTCCAGGAGGAGACGAGTACGGTTTCATCACACATAACAAAATAAATAAAAACGTGTGTCAAGGACCCTGACTGCAGATAATTATCGTGGAAGCCAACGACTAACAAATTACGGTGTAGAACACATTTAATCAGAACCGACACAGAATTAGTTTTACAGATAATACTGGGGATACCATGGATGAAACCTGTGAGGAAGGAGAACAAAAATGTGAAATAGGGCAAATAATTTAGAATCAGAAAGAGAGAACTGAAATTTCTTGAGCAAATGAAGAGTCTTCAATAATTTAACACTGAGCGGACATTGAAAAGACGGGAGTTAAAAGAAAACTGTAAGTAACCTGGCAAATGTGTTTTGTGTAATTAACACACAGGGCGATGATAAAAAGTTATGGTTAATCGTCACACAACGGATAAGAAGTTGTGGAGGACAACGATCGACCACGTTCTCAAGGGAAATGGTACATAAAAGAAGGTTAACCCCATTGGGTGACCGAATAAAATGAGAAGATAATGGTAAATCATTTCTCCATAACAAACAGATCGCAAGAGATATTCAGCCGTAAACAGTCATAAGGGATTTTCAAGTGGAATCAATTAATTATCGCATGCAATATTTTCTTTTATACATTAAAATTATATTAATCTTCTTATTCAGGTTTTTTTTATTCATGAAGGCGTCTTCACATAAATATTACATGCCCGAGAGAAACATCGTCAATAGCTTAAGAAATCTGTGTCCCATATTTCAAGGCATGAAATAAATTTTCTCTTTTATTTATGACAAAAGAGAAACCTTCAACCGTGTAAAGTTTAGTCTTTTTACAATTAGGTTTATAAACTATTCTAGAATTATTAGAAAGGAACTGTCCAATATTATAGCAATTCTTCTCTTTAACAATAAATATTTAAAAAACAACTGCTGTCCAATATATATATATATATATATATATATATATATATATATATATATATATATATATATATATATATGGTGTTCACAAAACATGACAATTTTAAGTCAATACGAAAAGGTGACATCTAAATATTTGCGGCATATTTATGTTATTATTAGAGTTCTTTTAATTATATTAATTTTAGATTTCAAATTGTAATTAAATTACTACCACAATGTAATTCTGTCTTATATATATATATATATATATATATATATATATATATATATATATATGTGTGTTTGTGTTTTAAACAGTAATTAAATGATTACTACCACAATGTAATTCTCTATTCGTCTAAGTTTTTTCCCTTTTGTCTTTTATTCATTTTGTTCCTTTACAGATATACTCTATCCGAAAATAATTTACGCACGCACAGATAGAATCAAATGCTGTATTTAACCATAGTTGGGGGGAGAAGAAGAGGATTCATACGTTTCCCAAGGGTCTTAGCACGTAAGAGAATATAATGAATTTGACTGGAATTCGAACTAGGCTCACTGATTGCTCAATGCGAGCCACTATCCATTACTCCATCCGTAAGCTTCCGTAGGTCGCACTGGTCTTGTAAACCAGGGCTCGTGAGTTCGAACATCACTGGGGGCTGGGTGACGTGTCTGTTTTTAAATGTATCCTTAGTAAAATTCTACCCGTAAACATGCTATAGCTGAAAACAGTGTTTTTATGTGTGTTAGTTTTTTTGTGCATATATATATATATATATATATATATATATATATATATATATATATATATATATATATATATATATATATATATATATATATATATATATATATATATATATGAAACAGAAAGATATTATCGGTTGAATTTAACCAAACATACATAAATGAATTCTTTCTGCCTAAATATACTGTCTATCTATATTTACATATATCTATGAGATAACAACATATAATTTTTTATATATCAAGAACAATATGAGGTGTGAAAAAATTATGTCAATGTGGAAAAATATTTCGGGTGACGTGTTTCGTCCTTTCTGACTAAATTTGGTACTTTGGTGCTACTGCACATGCGCACGAATGAGGGACACGCTGTATTTTTTATTGTTTTTAATATATAATGTCGCCGATTTAAATCAGATTGTTTTCTTTTTGTTTCTACACATTTTGTTATTAGATATCCCACATTTTGATATTAGAAGATCTGCCAGGAATTGTGAAATATTGTAATAGCCAGTGTGAAAGTTTACTGTGGACGACCCTGGGATCAAGGCATTCTGCAAAACTTTTGGTCTTAGTGAATTATTTTCTACTCTGTTCAATATCTATCTATCTATCTGTCTATCTATCTATCTATCTATCTATCTATCTATCTATCTATCTATCTATATATATATATATATATATATATAAATATATATATATATATATATATATATATATATGTGCGTGTGTGTGTGTGTAAGAAATATGAGAGAAATAGAAAAAGGATCAATGAAGATTATATATATATATATATATATATATATATATATATGTAATGTGCGTGTGTGTATATATATATGTATATTGAATATATCTACTGAGTATATCAAGAGATATTATCATTATTTCATATATATATATATATATATATATATATATATATATATGTAGATAGATAGATAGATACAGAGAGAGAAAAAGAGGAAGACAGTTAGGTAAAGGGTGGAAAGGAGACATTAATTCTCAGCTAAGCTGAGATTCGTATATAGGCAAGTAAGAATAAACTGAGATCTATAAATTGATAGATATTAAACAACTGAGATAGATGTAGTAATAAATAGATAAATAGATAGATAGATAAAAATAAAGAAATCAGAATAATAACATTAACATATACATATGTGTTAATTATTTTCTTTCTCTATATATAACTATTTATATCTTAATCTCTCTCTGCACACATATATATATATATATATATATATATATATATATATATATATATATATATATATATATATATATATATATATATATATATACTATAATTGTTTGGTAATAATTTCTTAAGGTAAAATTTCTTCATATATGTTGATTCTCATTCAATATTGAAATATCGATCCAAGGAGAAATATTGTGTCTGAATTTAGAAAAATTGACGTTTCTTTTCTCGTTGATTGCCAGGTGTTTTGCAACTGTTTGTCAAATTGCAATGAAGAATTATGTTTACATTGTTGCCCACTTTTCAGCGTCTTTTCAATTTTCTCTCACAGTAAAGCTCATTATGAGCAACGAAAGAAAACGCTTTATTTACGATTTTCCCTGCGAAAACTGACTTACATTTAATTGATTTCTCAAGAAATTATTTAATGCTTCTAAACAGCTATTATATTCATTAGATCCGTCCTTGGATGATAAGCGAATTGTAGATTTTAATGTTTTGACTTTCCGAGTATTTATCTGCTTCTTTTCAGCTTTTATTCCTTTATGGCGTCTTCCCTTTTTTTTAATTTACATTTTCTTCTCTATCCCTCTTTTTTGTCATTCATAAGTTACCTTTAAATCTTTATCGTTTTTTTTCTTATCTGTTCTGTCTTTTTATCTTCATTCCATAATTTTCATTCCCATTTCTTACTTTATTTCATATTCTTTTCTTTCTTTTTGCCGTTTTCATCTCTAATTCACTCTCGTCATTTCAATTTTTACCTCATTTTCTTTCCTGCATTCTGTTTATTTTTCAATTTTTATTCACTATTTTTCTTTTGTTTTTGTTCAGTAACTTTCTTCTTTCCTTTTTCAGTTGTTCATTCATCTTTTCTGTTTTTCTTTCCCTATTTCTTTCTTTTACTTTTCTTTTTCTTTCTTTCACCTTTTCATTTAGTTTTTCATGCATTCTTCTTTCTTTCACTTTTTCGTTCACTCTTTGTTTGCTTGTTTCTTTCTTTCGGTCATTTTTTGTTTCTTTCGTTTTTACTCTTTCATTCACCATTTCTCTTTCTGACTCTTTCTTGCTTTTTCTCACTTGTTCATTTATCTTTGCTTTTTCTTTCTTTCACTTTCTCATTAAGCCTTTTATGCATTCTTTCTTTGTTTCGCCTTTTCATTCGCCTTTTCTTTCTCCCATTCTATTCTCTTTTTTCTTTCTTTCTTTCTTTGATTTGTTTATTTTCCTTTTCTTTATGTCTTAGACTTGTTCACACAACTTTTCTTTCTTTCTTTCTTTCTTTCTTTCTTTCCTTCTTTCTTTCTTTCCATCTTTCTTTCTCTTGTTCATTTACACTTCCATCGTTTCTTTATTTAAATTGTTCATTCAGCCTCTCAGTCGTTCTTTCTCTCTTTTCAACTCTTCTTTATATTTCTTTTTTACATACTCTTTGATTGCATCTTATTTTTCCTTTCTTTTCTTTACCAGTTATCCCTTGTTACTTTTACAATCAATTTTCTTTCTTTCTTTCTTTCTTTCTTTCTTTCTTTCTTTCTTTCTTTCTATTTTATTTGTATAGTATTTAATTATTTAATCTCAGCTTTCTACTTTAATTCTATTAAGATTTTCTTTTAATGACATTTTCATCCCCCTGCAACGTTTAAAGGTTTTCTTCTATTTTACAACCTTTTTTTGCCATATCAGGAAATTGCTTTGTTCATTACTTTCATCGGAAACACGAACTGTGTTCTATGTTTTGTTTTTCATTATATCTTCTTAGCTATTTTTTCTTTCTCATACGCACTTTTCTTCATGCTTGATAATTTTTTTTACCATTCGTTATTTTCTTTCCTTCTTTTTTTCTACAATAGATTTCCTTCCTGCCTTCTTTCTTTACTTCTTTCTTTTATTCAGCCTTTTTTCTTCTCTTTTCGCTTTTCCATTTTCACTCGTTTCCTCATTTTATACCATCACGTTATTTTTAAACCATCATGACTCACTTCTTCCGCTCTCTTCACATCGGTTTCCCCTTTCTGCTGCTTACAACTCAGCTTAGAATGTTTCAAATCGCCAGACTTTTCTTCCTATGTAACCCAGAAAACAAAGCCAACGGGGGAAAAAAACAATCACCGGGAAAAAAAAAGACAAGAACTAAAAACAGCAACAACAAAACAAAAAGAAATGAAACGTGAAATAAAACTAAAAACAATGAAAGAACGACAAAAGTAAAGATTCACAATTATAAACACTGACGAAGATAATATGAATTACCACAACAGCAAGGCGCAAAAATCCTTGCCAAGAACGTCTCTCTAATGTCATGCATATATATATATATATGTGTATATATATATATATGTATATATATATATATATGTATATATATATATATGTATATATATATATATGTATATGTATATATATATGTATATGTATATATATATATATATATATATATATATATATATATGTGTGTGTGTGTGTGTGTGTGTGTGTGTGCGTGCGTGTGTCTGAAACGGATATACATGCATTTATATTCATGTATGTATGTTTTAAAATGCCTGTGCCTACAGACATATAAAATTATATTTAGAAGTAATTTTTTATGTATATATTATATATAAAATATATATTTGATTTATTTTAATATGTATGTATATATATATATATATATATATATATATATATATATATATATAATGATATGTATGCAATTTTTATATGTATTATTTATAGATTATATATGCATGGTACTTATTGGAAAGCGGTCAATATCAGTGATAGAGCTAACATATTTATTTGGATTGATATGAGTTTCCGACTCTGGGTTTCACGCTATTTGCGATCGTCAAATAGCGTGAAACCAAGGGTCACAAACTCACATCAATCCGATATATATATATATATATATATATATATATATATATATATATATATATATATATATATGCGTGTGTGTGTGTAAATAGAGTGTATCTGTGAAGGGACAAAATGAATAAAAAGCAAAGAGGAGAAACTATTCTTAGCCGATGCTCGCCCTCAGAGGTGCTTTATCGAGGTAAAAGTAGGAGTTATTTTGTTGCGCCTGTGTTGTGCCTTGATAAACCAATGGCATCCTTGCTTTTGTATATAAACATGTGTAACAAAATAAATCCTACATTTGCCTTGATAAAATCTCTCGTAGGACGTAACGCGTTGAGCAAGAATAGTCTCCTCTTGTCTCTCTCTCTCGCTCTCTCTCTATATATATATATGTATGTATGTATGCATGTATATATATATATATATATCAAACGTATGTATATCTTAAGGAATATATATATACACATATATATATATATATATATATATATATATATATATATATATATATATAGAGAGAGAGAGAGAGAGAGAGAGAGAGAGAGATAGATAGATTTGTGTGTGCGTGTGTAAAATTTTCTGGATATTGGATATCTGTAAAGAAACAATACAAGTACAGACAAACTAAGAAAACCTAGCTTAGTCGACGTGTGTATTTTCTTTTGTAAGAAGTATTTATATATACTAGATATACAATACTGTATATATTATACATTGAATTGTATCACTTGGCGTCCCCCATAGATCACCTGACGATTCAACTAACCGGATGAATACTGATGAGTGCCCCTAACTCAAATATTTTGAAAAAACAATAACATTTTATCAAAATTACACCAAATATCTTGAAATACTGAAGAGTAAATTTATTTATTTTATCAAATCACGGGTTCGAAATCTTCCGCCACTCTTCTGGGCGTTCTCCTGATTTATGATGGCGAATGCTGTCATAATCCTTGTCTTCAGTTGATCTTTGGTGTTCAATCAAAAAGGGGATTGCAAGATGTCACTACTTAGCTTTCTGAGAATGATCAGTGTAGTATCTGTGCAGTTTGCCTACGATAAAATTGTTATCTCCAGCCTTCTGACGATGATCAGTGCAGTATATTTGAGGTTTGCCTCGATTCAAAGTTTCGCTCCCAAGCCTTCTGACCATGATCAGTGTAGTATCAGTACGGTCTGCCTAGGATCAAAATGGTTCTCTCTCGCTTTCTGACGATGATCAGTGTAGTATCTCTGCGGTTTGCTTAGATTCAAAGTGTCACTCCTTAACACACTGACTATAATCAGTGTAACGTATGTGCGGTCTGATTAGGATCAAAGTGTCATTCCCTAGCCCTCTGATTATGATCAGTGTCGTATAAGTGCCGCCTGGATAGATTCAATGTGACAATCCCTAGCCAACTGACTATGATCAGTGTAGTATCTGTGCAGTCTGCCTAATTTCAAATTGGCACCCCCTAGCCAACTGACTATGATCAGTGTAGTATCTGCACAGTCTGCCTAATTTCATATTGGCACTCCCTAGCCCACTGACAATGATCAGTATAGTATCTGTGCAGTCTAGGTAGATTCAACGTGTAGTATATATGCGTTCTACCTAGGATCAAAATTGTTCTTTCTAGCCCTTTGACTGTGATCATTGTATTATCTGTGCAGTTTGTTTTGAGCTTTTTTTATTTGACAGAGGATCTTTGTCGTATCTGTGGACTATGTCGCGGCTAAACGTGTTTTGGATATCTCTCAGACCGGGATCAGTGTAATTGATATGCGTTCTGCATATTACCAGGATACCACTTCCTGACCCTCTGACGAAGACCCGTGTAGCATCTAGACATTGTGCTTCGTATCAAAGTGTCGTGTCTCTAGTATTCTTTCTGAGAATCTTGTATTATATGAGCGCACGATCTTAAATCAAAGTCTCACTCCGCGGCACACTCCTCAGGATCAGTATAATATAGGTGCGGCGTACTGCAATTAATATCACAATGTAGACTTGACTTAACCAGCACAAAAGAAAGAAAACTCCAGTCTGTGGGGAAAGACAATGGGAAACCACTCTGCTATCTTTCCCAAGAAGGCACAGCGTTTTTTTTTAGAGATAATAAAAGAAAAGGAATCTGTGGCGATCCATGATTGCCTGCATCATGAAGGGATATGGCACTGAAAAGAAATTATTATTCCTATCAGAAAAGTACGAACGACAAATCGTCCATAGCCTGATAAAGACAAAGCAAACATTTAGAGAGAGTGATCACCAGTTTGCATAAATGTTTTGATCGCCATAATCAATAGAAGCGCTTCTGTGCAAAGAAGATATTAACCATTGCCTTTAGCTTTTCTTCATTTTATAAGATTAGACTTCTATACAGGAAATGATAGCCAAGATGAAGAGCTGGATTGGTTGAGGAATTTAGCATGGCTGATGTTAACATCAATGAAAGTGACACCTTGGCCTTCTTCGTCTAAAGGTGTAACTGAGTGTGGAAGAATTAAGAACAGAAACATTAATATGGAACGGTCAAGGAAAAGAGAAATCAGGAGGAGAGTAGAAAGTGATTAAGATAGCACTGAAATTTTGGCAGAAAAAATTTATAATATTGCTGTCACATCTGGTCTGGTACTTCTGCTGTGTATTACAAAGAAGAACCTGAAATTCTATCGGTCCCGACATAGCATCTCAGCTTCAGTCACTTTCCCACCGCCATAATGTAGCTTCCATTTGTATAAATACTTTAATGGTAATTGTTCGAACGAGTTTTTCTCTTTGGTGCCTTGATGTTATCAATTTAAGCTAAGTAATAGATTGGCGGCATGGCCTCATCCTTTTACAGTCGAAATGGCAAATCCTATGTTAACAGCTTCTTCTCCTGTACTTTTCAGTTGTGCTGGCTTCTTCCTATCGAGCTCAAATTTGATCTTTAAAAATTTAAATGCAGTGACGAGCGATATCTTCTGTCTTCTTAATTCCTGTTCATTTATTGCTCTCTCTGCCTTATAGTTTTTTCTCATATTCTCTCACACTCAGTAACCCCTTGTATCGGAGTATCTTCTAATAATTCTAGAATAGTTTATAAACCTAATTGTAAAAAGACTAACCTTTACACGGTTGAAGGTTTCTCTTTTGTCATAAATAAAAGAGAAAATCTATTGCATGCCTTGAAATATGGGACACAGATTTCTTAAGCTATTGACGATGTTTCTCTCGGGCATGTAATATTTATGTGAAGACGCCTTCATGAATAAAAAAAAACCTGAATAAGAAGATTAATATAATTTTAATGTATAAAAGAAAATATTGCATGTGATAATTAATTGATTCCACTTGAAAAAATCTCTTATGATTGTTAACGGCTGAATATCTCTTGCGATCTGTTTGTTATGGAGAAATGATTTAGCATTATCTTCTCTCTATATTGAGACACCCAATGAGGCTAACATTCTTTTATGTACCATTTCCCTTGAGAACGTGGACGATCGTACAGAACGTGGTTCTCCACAACTTCCTATCCGAGGTTTGACGGTTTACCATAACTTTTTATCATCGCTCTGTGTGTTAATTACACAAAAAACATTTACCAGGTTAGCCAGAGTCACAGTTTTCTTTTAACTCCCGTCTTTTCAATGTCCTCTCAGTGTTAAATTATTGAAGACTCTTCATTTGCTCAAGAAATTTCAGTTCTCTCTTTCTGATTTTAAATTATGTGCTGTATTTCACATTTTCTTAAAACCTTTCTCCTTCCTCACAGGTTTCATCTATGGTATCCCCAGTATTATCTGTAAAACTAATTCTGTGTCAGCTCAGATTCAATGTGTTCTACATCGTAATTTATTAGCTATTGACTTTCACGATGCTTTTTTGCAGTCAGGGTCATTTATGCAGCTTTTTATTTATTTTGTTATGTGTATTAGAAGTCAACCGTACTTGTCTCCCCCTAGATCCTTTATAAAATAATAAGCTCCCCCCCTGTTCCTTGCCAGAATTAAGTTATAGCTGAATAAAAGTTCATGTAAAGTTCCTACCTCGTTTATTTTCATTACAGTATGCTTATAAAAGAACGACTAAACTGTTACGTAATATCAGTCCTCCTATACGGCAGTGAATCTCCTCACAGATGAAAAAGTGGCTTCAAACAGCACAAATGGATGCTGAGAATAACCACGAATGTAATATGTGAGCAAATAACGAAGTCTTGGGGAAAATAGAAAAAATAGAAGGATACTTAAACTTAATATCAGATAGAGGCAGATGAAATTTCTTAGGAACATAATGAGGAAAGAAGGTTAGGAAAATGTTAGGATAGAGGAGAAACACTGCATAACTGTAGCGAACGAAGAAATCATCTAACGCAAAAAAAAAAACAGTTCGTGTTCAGTTCCCAGTTTGCTTTGCTGGAGAAAAAACGTGAATGAAATGTTAATATCATTTTAATGGACAAAGAAGAGTATAGATAGATAGTATATATAGGCGGAAATAATTCATTTATGCAAGTTTTGTTAATTGTAACCGATAATGTTTCTCTGCAAGTTTTGTTAAATTTAACCGATAATATCTGTCTATTTGATATATACATTATATTTACACTTTTTACATTGTTCGGACTGTTGTCGTCATCTTCGTTGCCATATTCACGACGGCCATTGTACGATTGGAATTTCGAACTGAACCATTTTATATAGCTCACCGGGATAGATATTTCTAGTTCCACGCCATTCGCGTGCATTTGTTGCTAATTCTATGATTTCTAAAGGACATCTATTGTTGTTTGTATCCTAGAAATGACATCTTTTTCCTTTTTTAGAGTTAGCAATAGCTACTTATATTCTTCTCAAAAGTTCCTGGTTGGACGAAATTCCAAATAAACATACGTCCATAAATCCTTCGTTTTTGAGTTATTAAGTTTAAAAGAAAGTTTAAGATGGCGCTGTTTTGCCATATAGGCTAGGTTACATTTGTTATTCGTGTACATTTGTATCTAGTGGGTCTTCAACGTTTAACGTACGTAGTAGTGAGTTAACTGGGAAGTGTTTCGTTTAACAATAGCACAATGCGTGGGCTTATACTTGACATCAGGAAGAGGCAGCTGAAGTTTCTGGAACACATGATGAGGAAGTAGGGCCTGGAGAATCTGATACTCATGGGTCGAATAGAGGGAAAGGGAGACAAGAGAAAACAACGCGTGACATACCTGGCGGGATTAAGCAAGTTGATGATAGAACGTGGTTTGGGGGAGGAAGCAGACGGAAGGAATTCGTTAAGAGCTGCAAGGGATAGAGGGAGGTGGAGAGCCATGATCGCCTACGTCCTGAAAGGACATGGCGTATAAAAATAAAGAAAAAGATATTCATGTCATGAGCAGGCAGATATGACTTTTACATGCGACCGCGCGAAGGGTAATGGATGCGAGGCTGCACGGCTGTATCAGATTGGGTTTCCAGACCGAAGGCAGCCAAATCATCCAACTTTTACTGCTGTTTATCGTTGCTGAGACAGCATTCGTAGCACCAAAAATTAGGAATCGAGGAAGACTGAGATCCGAGCGTATGACTGACCAGTATATACACATTCTACAGGTTGTCGGAGACGATCCAGGTATCAGGACATGTCAAGTGGCACTAGCATGTCATAATACTTCATGGGGGTACTTCAACAGCAGCTTATGAATCCCTATCATTGGCAACGTGTGCAGAGTCTTTCACTCTCTGACCACTGACCACAAATTACCGATCCGTTGTTTGTTTCTTCAGTAATTGTTTACTAAGGAAGCAAGATTTACACAACAAACCTTTGTGGGCGGATCAAAATGCCGATGGTACAATACAGGATAGACACAAGCATCAGTTTAATGTGTGGGCTGGAATTGTAGGTGACTGTCTGGTAGGTCCATATATTCTCCCAGCACGTCTTACAGGAAATATCTACAGGGACTTTATTTCAGACATACTTCTATTATTATCAGAGGATGTACCCCTAATGTGAAGACGCATGTGGTTCACCATATTTTAGCCACATTGTTCACGATGCACTGGCTGACATCTACCATGAAAGATGCATAGATAGGGGGGGGCCGTTTCCATGGTCTGCACGTTTTCCAGACCTCAATCCATTGTATTTTATGTGTGGGACCATGTAAAACAATTGTTTTTTCGCTTCATGGTAGTCTGCAAGACCATTCGACACCGTGTGGGACGATTTGAAAGATTTCGGCAGTCACTGATCAGAGGGCTGCGTGCGTGTATCGAAGCAAATGGAGGACACTTTGAAAATTTGTTATGAGTTGCTGGCACAACGATAGCCTTTTGGACGTATATATGGTCATTTTACCTTGTTTTGGCATCAGGAACCAGCCCACAAAGTTTGTGGAGGTATATTTATTTATACATACAGGGATTGGACAAAATAATTGAAACACTTGTTAAATTCAAAGAAAGTTTATTTAATATGGAGTTGGTCCTCCTTTAGCCTCACACACAGCTTGAATACGTCCAGGAATGGAATAATATAGCTTCCCGACTTCATCCAAAGGAATTTTCAGCCATTCTTCCATTAACACCTTCTCCAGCTCTTTAAGACACGACGGTGGAGGATAGCGTCTCCTAACTTGTCGCTCCAAAATGCACCACAAATTTTCAATAATATTGCTATCTGGAGATTGGGGAGGCCACTCCATGTGTTCGAGCTCACTTTTATGCTCTTAATACCAATTCTTAACCACTCAAACAGTATGTATTAGAGCATTATCGTCTAGGAAGATGCAGTCATCATCAGGGCTAAAGTCGGGGCCATTGGATGAACATGATCTCCCAAAATGTTCAGGTAGTCTTTGCTGTTGATTCTTCTATGTAGGGCAACTATTGGACCGAGTCATTTTCATGATATGGCTGCCCATACTATCACTGATCTACCTCCATGCTTTACTGTTGGAAGAAGGCAGTCAGGGTTGTAAGCTTCTTTGGGCTGCCTCCACACATAAACTCGCCCTTAAGTTGGGAAAAGAGAAAAACTGAACTCGTCTGAGAATATGACTTGCTTCCATTGGTCTGCAGACCAAGCACTGCGATCTCTGGACCACTTCAACCACTTCTGAATGTTGCGAGTGGAGAGAAGAGGTTTCCTTACGGCGGCTCTTCCATGATATGCAGCCTTATGGAGCTCACGATGAACAGTTGAACTAGAAACTGGACTATTCAGATGGTTATTCAACTCAGCAGTTACTTTGGCCGCAGTACTTCGATGATTTTTTGCCACATTGCGTTTCAATGCACGTCCCTGTCAGTAAGTTTGTAAGTCCGTCCCGAATTGCTACGGTTGCTAGAGATTTTGCCCTGTTTCTGGAATTGCGTCATAGTTCTTGATATGGTAGCTCTTGAAAAACAGTTCAGGAAGCTTAGTGATCAAGGCTCCTGCCATGCGAGCTCCAACGATTTGCCCATTTTCGAACACGGAGAGGTCATGCATTTAGCTTAAATTTTACTAAATTCTAAAAATAAATAAGCCAAATACAGTAAATCAGATAAATAAATGTATTTACAATAGATATAACCTGCAATTACGAAGTTTTAGTTAAAGTTCTTAATATAGTAGGTCTTTGAAATATAGGAGCGGAATTTGCACCTGTTCCAATTATTTTGTCCAACCACTATATATACATATATATATATATATATATATATATATATATATATATATATATATATATATATATATGTGTGTGTGTGTGTGTGTGTGTGTAAAACAAACATATATATATATATATATCTGTGTGTGCTTATTTATCAATATATATATATTTGTGTGTATATATATATATACTTATATATATATATATTTGTATATATATATATATTTGTACATATATATATATTTGTTCGTATATATATATATATACACACATATATATATATATATACATATATATATATACATATATATATATATATATATATATAAATAAGTGAACATTGAAGACAACACTCAGAGGCGACAGGCTGTTCCATGCTAGACGCAGTCGTCAGGCCTGACGATTACGTCTAACAATGTTCACTTTCATATTTATATTTACATACGCTCTATCTCTGATATAAATATAGCACACGTTAAATCTATATTTCTTCATTCATACATATATATATATATATATATATATATATATATATATATATATATATATATATATATATATATATATATATATATATCACATGTGCGCTTCCGCTACGCGCGTCTGACTGATACATTATACAAATAAATGGCAGTCTAGAATCGGTAGGATAACCAAAGTGTAAAATCTAAACAGGAACTAGCGAAAATGATAAGACTATGATTCTGATCGGTGCAGTTTTCGTTCGGACACCGTCATTCCTAAAAAAGGCGGGATGCCAAGAATGACGCTCTTGCGGTCTGGGTATCCGCTTACAGAAGCATTTCACCAGCAACTTTACCAGAGCACCCGCCATAACAATAATGCCACCTTACCTCACTCTGACATTAATTCCCTTGCCTATTTTTCTTTAGCGACTTTGCCATCATCGTAAGTTTTCTTCCTATTCTCATATGCTTCATTGTTGTTATAACTTTTTATTATTTTGTACCGCTTGGGATCTTATTCCAATCAATGTTTGGCGCTACTCGCTGTCGCACAGGTAACAGCAAGTTTACTAAACTCACCCGCACTCTCCGCAGATTTTGTTCATATGGTTTGTATTTTCATTTTATTTCGTACGCGTTGAATTTTCACGGCATGTTTATCTGAAGACATTCATCGGCGATGGATGGACAGGAAGTCTTCTCCATACTTAAGCGCTCACTTTAATATTCTTTCTGTTGTAGATCAAGTGAAAACAAGTCTCTCCATTATTCTGAGCTCTTTACATAGGGCTCTGTCTGAAGGTTGCATTTCAAAGTCCCCAAAAGTTTATGTGACTTATTCTCTTCTAGAAAAGAAGCTGGTCTGGATGCATCTTTGGTTTGTGTATCTAAAATTACGTCTCTTTATAATAATAATAATAATAATCATAATAATAATAATAATAAACCACAAACAACATAAGTGCCTCCTTATTGATATAGCAGTCCCTGCAGACTGAAATGTGTCTTTGAAGATATTCGAAAAGCTGTCAAAATACAAGGACCTTGAAATAGAAATCTCAAAAATGTGGCACATGGGAACATCAACAATCCCTGTTGTAGCTGGAGCCCTTGGACTGTTTGGAAAAGATTCCAGTAGACTAATTGAAGGGATCCCTGGAAGTCCATGCCTCAAAGAGATACAAAAAATTGTTCTGACAAGTACAGCCCACACTTTACGAAGGGCTTTATCTATGTAATTATTTTTTTATTTTATTTTATTTTTTTTTTGCCGTGGAAAGTTTCATGATGCCATTTCTAACCTTAGGTGCCTGGGCGGGACCCGGAAAGAAATGTGTAAACGCCAGATATCAAAGGAAATAAAAATAATAATAATATTATTATTATTATGATGATGCTTGAATCCGAATGTATATCTTCGTTTTTTTCTTAAGTTTTTTACCAAAATTAACAAACTGAAATGCTTAAGCAGTATACTAGCCCCCGGAATGAGGTTGCAAGAATGTAGGACGTTCAGTCCACTGTTTGCCCTGTAGATTTAGTGGCCTTGTTTAAATGTAAAACACATGACAGAACTGTTCGACAAACAGAATTGGTAAAATTTGCAATAAGGGAAAAGGAAAGAAGAAGACAAAGAATAATATAAAGCAAGCAAACAATATATGCAAGGCAAATTATCAGTAAATAAGACATATTGTCGAGTTTTGTGCTTGTTTACTTATGTACAACGATTTCGTAATTTTTGATGCTTTCTAGTTTAACATTTTATATATTTTAAAAACTGTTAATTTTTGGGAGCTTCTAAAACACGCAATGTTTTCTGTGGCATGCGCCTCAAATAGCCTTTGAGAACTAAGTCTAGATCCAAACCGGGAGAATGGTCAAAAGCAGCCATTTGGCGCCTCATACCCAGCTGCTTTGGGTAGACAGAGCGCGATAGCCCGGAAAGGCAGTCAATGTAGGAGAAAGGAAACTCTGATTTTAAAACTCTGTTGCTTTGCAATCATATCCAACCAAACTAAATTAAATCCAGACTAAAATCCCGCAGTGGCGCCATGAGGCGGTTGGCTGTCAACACTGCCAACTTTCCAGTAACTACTGAAGCTAAGTCTGCCCTAAATATAATACTTTGTATTCCTTTGAATTTTTGTACGGCCGCGATGGGGGTATGTAGTCTGGGCAGTGTACAGGCTCCATATACCATCTTCCAAGCGTTATTATTATTATTATTATTATTATTATTATTATTATTATTATTATTATTATTATTATCATCTTCCCTTCTGCATTTTTTTGTTTTCAACCAGTCTTCTCTGTCAAGTTGTACATTCTTCGCTGTATATTTGCAGAGCCTAGCAATGAAGACTTCTGAAGTGACGGGATATTAGTTTTTATTCCGATCTTTGTGGGACTTTGGTTGTATGAAATTTAACGCCCCAATGATAGTTGGGACTGTTGATTTCAGTCTTAATAGGAACGACGGCAAAACACTTTTTTCTCCCCAATATATAGGCATAAGCACACAAAAGCATGTCCGGATGTCTTCTTAGCCAATAAAACAAGTTAGTTCTCGGTTTCATATGACTCGGTCCCGCTCTGTCTTGTCTTGGATTCAGAACACTACGTTCGCTTGTCTGAACTTGCTCTTGTGTGTCAACCATAATGCTTAGTTTGTGAACTTTTGGCCATATTACTGTTGCTTTGCCTCATTACTATTAATTTGCCTTGCACATATATTGTTTGCTGGTTTCATTTTATTTTTTGCCTTCTTCTTTTTTGTCTTTTTCTTGCTATGGCAAACTTTGTCAATTCTTTTTGTCGGACAGTTCTGTCATTTATTTGACCTTTAACCATGACCACTCACCCAGGAATAACAGTGGCCTGAAAAAAGTGTTGAACCACTATACAATATCTAATATCAATCCTCTTCTATAGCAATAAATGATTAAGAGGAGACTTCATTGAACACAGATGTGATTCTACAGAAAGATGCTGAGAATGCCACGGACGGAATATGTAAGTAACGAAAAGCTTTTAAGGAAAATGGGAACAAAAAGATATTTGTACTTTATTCAGAAATAGTTAATTTTTTCGAGATACTTAGTGAGGAAAGAAGACTTGGAGAATTTGATATTCATAGGAGATATTAAAAGAATAGACAAAGAGAAACATGGAGCAATCATTTTAACGAACTTGTACAAATGGATGATCGAAATATAGTAAGGGGGCAAGCATTGCTTATAACAACAAGGATAGGATGTTGTGGAGAGCTATGTTCCCACACGTTCTGAAGAGTCATGGGATTAAAAAGATGAATATAAAAGACAATACAGTTATTGTAATAACATTGGTTATTTTTTACAACCTTTTGCAGGTTATTTAAAACAGAAAATATTTTTAGCTTGTAATAATTTTTGGAGGGATACTAATGATTTACTGATACAAGTCCTACTAATTTATCCATAACTAGGAGAGAAATAGGTGGATTCATAATTTTCCTAAGTCTATTTGTGCGAAAGTGAATACAACGAACCAGGCTCTTTTTTTCCAATTTTGAGCGATTATCTATTGCACCACCCGCACTTCCCAACTTACAGCACCTGGTATTCGCAAGCGGTCACCCATATAGGTATTGAGTAGGTTCGACGTTACTTAACTTCGATTATCGTATAAGAACGAGTGTTTGAGCGTGATTTTGCCGTAAGTCTACTCTTATAATAAGCAGAGATTAGTACTGTAATGTTTCTTCGGTATTCCGAATTTCAGGTCAGAAATTGTCATAATTTACATTTTTTGGAGTGAATGCATCAATTAAACCAGTACAATTATGTAATGTTGTTATTTTACTCAGCTTAGCACGAAACAAAAAGTATTGGGTGACAAGTAATAACTCACACTATTTCCTTTGCGAATACTGATGTAAAATACTAATCCATTACAAAGTGCTCTGTTGAAGTGCAGAATATGAACAACGCATCTCCCTCAGAGGAGAAAATGTCCTCAAAAGTTTTAACAGTCCGAGTGGCTAATTGCAAAAAGCATAAACACTGTGATTACCTATAGACTTAAGTATAAAATCGACCAATATTTACCAACAGAAAAAAGTAAAAACGCGACCAATGTTTATCGATAGACTCAAGTATAATCTCGACCAATGGTTGCCCACATAGTATAAATTCGACCGATATTTACATATACACTCAAGTATACATTTTGCCAACGTTTATCTACAATATCATGATTCTCCACTAATTTTCTTTATTATATGAGAATTATCATGACTTCTTGGGAAAGATAGTAGATTGGTTGCTCGTTGTCAAGTTAACCGATTTGAGCTCGACTGGCATTCGCTGTAGTGTACTGCTTTTATAGCAGTACCTCATTTACATACAATATCACATCTACCTGAACCAAAATGGCTTTATGTCTTTTGTGGGTCTTTGACTTCTAATTATTCTTGGGAATCTAAACTGTCTTTTTTTTTGTTTGTATCTTGATTACTTCTTATAGGGGACCTATGTCTGGGGTTTATTTTCCTCTTCCAACTCCTCGTCAGATTTCTGATGATTAACATTCAAAGAGTGTTTCATTTCATTAGGGAATTCATTAGTCCTCTTCCCCCCTCCATGTTCTTCACCATCAGTCTCTTCGTCTGTTTCTATATCCTCCGGTTCTATTCCTCTTCTGAATTGATCCGCATCGGCTATAGTACATTTTTCGTTAGCATTGATGCGTTGTGTTCTTTCTGTACTACAAAGTTCGCCTTCTCTGGTCTAAATTCCTTGTCTTTTTATACCAGACACTTTCACTTTTGTTGAAAATGACATTTTATGCGAGATCTAATCTGTCTACCCATTAATGCGGAGGGAATTTGTAGTTTGCCGGAATGTGGAATTGTCCTATAGCTTAACAGTAATTTGGTTAAGTAACTCACTATATTATCATTAGATGTCGGGAAAATCATTTTAGTACCATTTCCACAGTCTGCACCGTTCTTTCTGCGATTCTGTTCGATTGTGGGTGGCAAGGTGGTGGTTTATAAGGGACGCATCAAATACGTTTTAGCCACGAGCACTATCTTACCTCGAAGATTCTGAGAAAAAGTTTTAGGCACCCCATTTCTTGAAAATATTGTTCTTAATGTCTGTTTTGCAGTGGTGGCTTTTCTGTCAGAAACCTTAATTATTTCGGGCCATCCTGAAAATGAGTGCACTAAAATTAATAATAGCCCCATGTCTTGAATATAAGCAAGATGCATGTGTACCCGAGTCCATGGTTCTTTTTCCTGGACACCACGTTTGTAATTTTAATCTCATTTGTGTCACTGTTATACTACAATATACATCATAGTGTATACCTTTTTGTACTTCTTTTCTTAAACTTTGTGGGATATTATAATATCTCCATTGGATATTATGCCTTTCTCTAGAGTTAACTGATGTCTTGATTCTTTGTAGCGTTTTCTGACACCGAACGATTGATCCATGGGTTTCTTATTATTCAGTCTGAAATTCTACTTATCACTGGATCTTGCGTTGTTTCCATTCTGAAACAATTTAGGGGTAACATGCCCGTTTCAAGCCAATGCCGTATTTTATCTTCTGAATTTTCAGACGTTTCTAATTTTTTACTCTCGAAATTTAGTCTCGATAGCTCATCCACGTGTGCAATAGTGTCCCCCTTTACGTGTATGATGCCGAAATGAAAGGTCATGAGTTTTATAGCCCATCTTAAAATTCTCGAAGATTTTAGACTTTTAGTAATACCTTTCTGCGGTTAAATATAATTTTTAAAGATTTGTGATCTGCCTTTAACAACAATGCTCGTATTAACAAAAACATTGGGCACTTTCTGTGCTTCGTACTATTGCTAATGCTTCTTTCTCAATATCTGAGTAGTTAGCTTCAGGTGACGTGAATGTTCTAGACAGGTACATTATTGGATAAGCTTCTTGAGATAATATTGCGGCTACAGAATTTTAACTTGCATCCGTTGTAAATGCCACTTCCTTTTTGTATCAAAGATTTTTGCAATCTGTTTTCTTATTAGTGCCTTTTTTAAGGTTTCAAAAGCTATATTTTGAATTTGAGTTCATTTAAATTCTGTTTATTTTTCCGTAATTCTACAAATGGTTCTATTAGGTCACTGTATCTATGCATATATTTGCTATAAAAATTGGTCAATCCCAATTTTTTAAAATTTTTTTTAGTGTAGATACTTCCAATATTTTATTTATCAGTATATTGTCTGATGAAATTCTTTCTTTAGATATTTGGTATCCCAAATACACTATTTTGTTGCAATTTAATTCATATTTATCACTATTTATCGTCATACCAGCATTTTTTATTTTGTTTAAACCTTTTTCAGTTTTTTTTATTCCTCTTTAATGCAAGCACCTGTGTCAATTATATAACAAGACGATATTCGTCTTGTTATATGATTATATTTTTTATCTACTCTGATAGAACTTTTTCAATTGCCTTTTGAAAAATAAGGCTTGAAGTCTTAACCCCAAATGGAAGACGAGTCCATCTTAGTAAGCTTATTGGAATATAAATTGTAGAGACTTTTAAAAGATTTTCGTCAATTTCCATTTGGTTATATGCCCGGTTTCAGGTCAATCCTGGCAAATTATTTCATTCCTGCTAAATTCATGGCTTGCTGTTTCTATGTTAGGTAAGGGGAATGAATCAGAACATATCTGATGATTCACACTTACTTTGTAATTTCCGCATATCCTCAAATCGCCATGGGGCATTCGTATCGCAACAATTAGTGAAATCCATCTGCTACCACCTTGGGTAACATTATCCAGTATGCCTTGTTCTACAATTTTCTTTAGCTTTGTAGTGAACATGGGTAGAATGTTAATAGGTGTTTTTCGAGATTCAAAATGGATCTGGTGGTTATTTTCTTTTAGTCGAATACTCGCTTTATATCCTTTCAATAGTCCAATGTCAGGTTCTTCTGACTTTATACGGTTTATTAATTTCACCGTATCCACTTTTAAAACGTCTATTCCCAGTATTCCATGATTTTTTTGTGCATTCTATCACAGTGATAGGAATAATCGCAAAACAGTTTTTTGTCTCGAAAATTCCTTCAAATGAGCTTAGAGCTTTGATGATAAATTCATCAAGTTCTTTTAAATTAAGATTACTTTTTCTTAATTTGGGTTTACTGATTTTTCCCCCCAATTCCTTGGGATCAAGGTAACATCGCACCCCGTGTCAACCTGCAGGGGAAAAGTTATGCCATACAATTTTACTGTCTCTCTACTTTTTACAGGTGTCCTTACCGAATATATTTCTGTATGATAGTTTATATTTTCTACCCTTTCTATTCTCTTTTTGTATTTTTACACATATTGGAAATGGTAATTTCTTTTACAGTTTAAACATCATTTTCCTAGAGCTGGACATTTGTTTTTGTTTCTTTCATGTTCTTCGTCGCAATATTATAATTAAATTAGGATTTTACTTGTGTTATATACTTCCACATTGTTCTTTTTATAATTATTAAATTTATTAATTATAATTGCTGCTATAATTCTACACTTGTTTCTAAGTTTATATCATTCGTTTGTAGATGTCTTATGATCTTACGTTTGTATGTAACGTCATACATGTCTTCAATTAGTCATAGAAGGATCAATTCGTATCCTATAGACATTTCTCTCGACACCAGATTTTTCGAATTCGCAATACCCTGACGCTTCTTTCAATCTGTGTAAATATTACGGTTTCATTTGGGTTCTGTCTATTTTCCAGAAATTTTATCTTTCTGCAATAAACAGTTTTTTTAGTCGTATTTTTCTTTTTATAATGATAGAAATTTCCTCATATGTTAAGTCTTCCACTATTTGGGGGTACACCATAATTTTCTTTATGGCTTCACATCCTGTCGAGGCCAAAAATTAATCAATAATTTCATTCGCCTCTCCAGAGGCTTTCTTGTCTTTCAGTTTCTTTACCCTAGCCAACGCTGCGAAACATCTAATCCAAGTTTCTACGTGTTCCGGTTCATCCAACGCGGTTAGGAATCCTATAAAAAACGCCACATTGTTATGAAATGTTGTTGTAACTGGGTTATCAAAAACAACAATAGAAAACCGGAATTGATTTTACAACAATTTGGTACGGGGGGAACATAATGTAGAATAGAAACTAGGGAAGATAATTTTTAGCCGTGAATAACTAACTATTTTCAGCAAAAGCTACTGATGCTACTGCTCTGACTGCTACTCCTCTTGATGTAGGAGTATTTTTATCCCTTTCGTTCGACGGCAGAGTCCAAACTTGTAGGGAATTATTCTCCCTCACAACAAATATACTCTCTGGAATAGATGCTGTCAGATCAGAAGATGGTAGCTCAACTGGCATTCATGTGGCATATTGGTTTTATAGCAGCCCCTCATTTACATATAATATTACAATATGAATATTTTAGAGGCTAAAACGGAGAAATGACCGATGAGTTAAGTTGGTTAAGTTAACGAAATATCGATCCTTGTTCAGGTATTTAATATTGAAAATAAATCTTATAGGACAAAAATGACCTTGAATTAATAGATAGGCAGAGATAGATGCGGTTTGTATTAGAGCTAAAAAGGTAGGTAGGTCCAGTTTGAACTAGAGTCAATAAAGTTGACACTGGATGCAGGCATATCTGAATCCAAAGTCTCAATCAATGAAGGCTGTCGATTTTGCTGATAGTTTTTTCCCCTTTGCAGAAAATGTATCCTAAGCCCCGCCCACAGGGGAAAATAAAAAGATAAATTAACATGGCGAGGGCAACGTATGGAAAGCCTTAAAAGGAATATTGATTCGCTCATGATCGTATCCTAAAACAAATTAAGTACAATTTTTGTGTTTATCCTTTCGTCACAGGGTATATAAGAACAAAAGTAAGCAAAATTTATTTAAATATTTAACAAAAATGTAGTCGTCAATTTCAAGGACTGCAGCCCATCACGAAGGCAAAGTTCTAATTTTCACTTTTAAGAAAAAGAAGTTATATGTGTTTTACCAGTCGAAAAAAAGTTTGAAAGACTGTTTTAAACTTCAGAGTCTGTCTATATTTCTGAGATGAGGTATTATGTACAGTATTTACATTAGTCGGACTATTGTCCTCATCTTTGTCGCCATATTTGTCACAACGTTTCGGCCGTTGTACGCTCCGGCCTTCTTCAGGTGGTTGGAATTTCGAACCTCAAGGACACATGGTACAGTGGAAAAAGGCGTTGGTTAGATCCAGTGACAGACCCAAAGAGTGTGAGTTCAATACCCGGTTCAGGCAGTGGAGAACTTTAAGAGGGAAAATTACCAGGAGATAACTGATGACTGATATCCATCAAACATGGCTCGTGGAACTAGAACAGTCTACCCCAGTGATCGAAATAAAGGGTTCGGTTCGAAATTCCAACCACCTGAAGAAGGCCGGAGTGTACAACGGCCGAAACGTTGTGACAAATATGGCGACAAAGATGAGAACAATAGTCCGACTAATGTAAATACTGTGTTTTAAACTTCTTTGTTTCTGAATGTTTTGCCACTTATGGAATCTTCTAGTGCTTGGAACAAATAAAAAAAACCCCAAAAAGCTGATGAATACGGAGATTGTAGAAAAATATCCCCTATTAATGATCCTGTTTTTCTTGGGGTCGTCTAGTAGGGTGTACCGATGCACTGTCATTATAGAGACTAATACCTTTTGTATTTACCAAACCAGGCCACCCTCAACGTAATGCGTCCCAGTTAAAATCTGAGAAACTGCCTACTGTTAGATCGAAGATTATGATAAACGAATTCTAGACGCAGTTTCCTACAATTCAACCTCAATTCTGCCTTGGTTGGTTGACTCATAGACATTTCACTCATAGACATTTCACACTACTTCAAATAATAGGTCAGGAAGGCACTCCTCCATATAAATACCCGAAAGAGCGATAACAGATACTGGACTTCAGACACCTATTTTCCAGTAACATTATTTTAAGAGAAAGATATTATACATTTCAAATGATATAAGTAAAGTAATGGCTGCTTGATCAATGAATGCCAAATGTTTTCCTTGCAGCTAATATGACCATTAACATTAGCATTGCCATAATTCGCAGTGATGAAATACGTAATTACTTTCCGAACAGTTTCATATAAAGGCTAAGATATATAAAGCCCATAAAAACAGCAAATATGGTAAAATAGCACAGAAATAATACAATAATGGTCATGATTGGGAGGGAAAGGCTATCCCCTTGGAACTGTGCAAGAACGTGTCGTTAGAGTGGAAATACATTACTAGATGAAGAGTAGGGCCTATCCAGGGGACTTACAAATGAAAACAATCTATAATCGATATAATTTCTAGCGGCATGGATATAGAAGTTTACAAGTTGTTGAGAGCAGATCTAGTGACGGAGACGCTCTAAAGTCCAAAACAAAAACAATGGTATATAATGAAAGTGCGATAACGAAGGGGGAGACTACTTTTTCTTCGGGACGTGCGCGATCATCGTTCACCAGAGCAATCTATCCTCTCTGTAAGCTCTGTTTTTCACCATGTATAGCCGCGAGGGACGCGTGTCTGGCCAAGTGTGTGGGATTCTCCGTCGCGTAGAGCTGATCATCAAAATCAAATTCACGCGAATGGCCTCGCCAAACTCACTTTGACTGCACTTCAGGAGAAGGCCGTGCCTTCACAACCATCTCCGCCACCTCTACCAGAGGGAAGAAAGGGAGTAAGGGGAGGTAGAGGATGGCGATTCCGATGCTCAGATGCGAGCGAGTACCAACTGCTACATATATTTATACCAAAATCTGTTATTTCCTTAGTGGATTTCTTTAAACTCAACTCATCTCATTTCTTGTAGTATACTTTTTATACCATAATCTATGCTTTTGTATATATCTAGTAGTGTGCATTTCTTTAAACCAAAATATATTATCACTTCCTTTATGCATTTCTTTACTGAGCTCTATATTCACTTCTATTGTACATCACTTTGTAGAGTTCATTTCTTTATACCGAACACTGTAATAGATTTTTACATATCTAGCAATCTGCATTTCTATATACCGGCATCTATTTTCACTTGTTTGTGTATTTCTTTATACTGAATAGTGTCATCAATTCTTTTGTACGTCTCCGGTAACGAACTTTATTATAATTTCTTTATAACGGACTTTATTATCATTTCTTTTATGCATTTCTTAATACCGGGCACTATACTTCATTATTTTATACATATCTAGTAGTGTGCATTTCTTTATACTAAACCCTATTGTCGTTTCCTTCGCACATTTCTTAATGCTGAACTCTATAATGGCTTCTTTTGCACATCTCTTGTAGATTGCATTTCTTTATATCGAACACTATATATATATATATATATATATATATATATATATTCTTTTGTACATATCTAGTAGTGTGCATTTCTTTATACCGAACCCGATCATCATTTTCATTTGTCAGTTGTGTGCATTTCTTTATACATAATTTTAGCTTTATTTTGTGCATTACAAGTCTATAGCTGACCACTCCCTAAACGAGAAGACACGCCTACTAGAGCGGTTAGCCGACCCCTCTTGCATTTATGCTTATTCAACACTCACAGGTTTTTACTTACCTTAGTTACAGTTTCTGGGAGAGAGTGTATTATCTAGTATGATCAACAATTTTGATGATTTGTGATCGGTTCCGTCTACCCAATTTCACTCAAAAGGCTTGCGTCAACCCGCGATATGGTTTTCAGGCACATTCCGGACAAAATCGACGATAGTGAGATTCGAACTCTGGTCTCATGGTCAAACTGCGAACGTTCTAACCGTCTGGATACGTGCCCATCATTACAAATAATATGCATGTTATTTATCAATCTGTATTATCACTTCTTTTGTACATATCTACTAGCTTGTATTTTCTTATACCGTATCCTATCATCACTTCATTTGTGCATCGTGGCAGTGTGCATTTCTTTTTATCCAACGTTAATATCACTTGCATTCTGTATCACTCGTAGCGTGCATTTCTCTAGACCACATTCTGTAATCACTTTTTTATGCATCACTCGTATTATGCTTTTCTTTATACCAAACTCCATTCCTTTGTCATCGCTGTAATTCTTTTACATCCATATTTAGTTATTATTTTTATTTCCCCCAAACAATACTTAAACCTTCTCATATTCGTGAATTACTCTGTTTATTATTATCACTGGTATTTCTCTTCAGGCCATAAGACTTACGATGAAACATTATCTTGTGTTATCAGTTGATGAGGAGATCTATCATCTCGGATTTCAATTTTTCTTCTCTCTTTCCCGAAATTGCTACAAAGCTTATAAAAACTAGAATCATGCAGAATTTTGTACTTCTCCAAATCATATTTTGGACGTTTTATTAAAAATACTTTCTCTCTCTTTCATTTTTTTTTTTTTGAAAAATTACAAGTTTATCCTAGATGTTAGCTTATTTCTCAACATTTGGTGTTTGACCGTTTCTGCGAGAAAGCCGCTGAAATTATACAGTTAGGTTCGGAGAAAAGTGAACGCAATTCTCGACGTGAAAAAGCGAATGGCAAAAGGGGTAAAAGGTCTAACAATGATTGTGGGAACAGACTACGACAATTGTTTTGCTTCTCGGACATCAAGGAAAGAAGCGATGATTTCCCACATATGATAAAAGAGAAAGATCTTATTTTTGTAGGCTAATGTTCGTTTGTCTGGGCCGTGAAAAAAAAAGAAAGAAATGCGATGTGGAAGGTTGATATGAGAGGCATAAGGTGAAGGAAGAGTAAGTGGTGAATGTGGCATTAATGCAGCCTGGAAGTTGGAGGTGAAAGAAACGGTGAAGACGATACAGAGACGTTAAAGTAAGCCACCTTCTTTTTTCATATGCATTATACTGATGTAATCGTTGGGTAATTAGTACCGACGTTATGCCCTTTCCTGTGAGAACAATTCGGTTGCACAACAAACCCCTAGTTTTCTCATTAGTAAATGCGACCGAGATCGTTGTTCAGCTACGAAATTCTCCAAAATAATGACTGCATATTCCGAAACTGTTTTAAAATCTTCGAAAAATTATTGTCATTATTAATTTGTGACGATGGTTTTCTTTCATGTTCTTTTTGCTGTTTATTTAAAACTCGATGTAACTTATGTAACGGAATTAATTTAACACAATATCTTATGTTGCGTTGCTTGTTGTCTCCAGCTTCGTGATGTCTGGCGGCAACTCCTCTGACCCATCGCTGCATCACTGACTGAATAAACTACGGTCATTATGGTAAATTTTCATTAGATTTGTTTTCATGTTATTTTTTTTGCTACCTGTTTAAAACTCGGAGAAACTGTTATAAGGGAATTAATTTAACACAATATCTTATGTTGCGTCGCTTGTCGTCTCCAGCTTCTTGTGGTCTGACGGTAATTCCTCAGACCCAACGCTGCATGACAGAGTAAATAAACTACGGTCAATACGCTCAATTTGCTTTCTTTATTTTTTTTACTCGCTTAGTTCAGTGTGGGGACATATTAGGCACCGAGATGACGGATGCGAAGAGTTAGTCAACTACCGATCATAAATCGTGACTTACTTTTGCTCAAGCCACAGCACTCCAAGGAATATAACAGCGGAAGATATCTTCCCTCTTCTATTGATGCGACAGTACTAACCTTCTTCGCGAATTTTCAGTCTTATATTAAAAGCTTAAACAAGGAAGATCCATCACTTCAGGGTTCCACTCCCACAAGGTTTAATCTAATGCCACTTATTTGAACTCGTCAGAGTTCTCACCGCTACAGAAGGGTTTGTCATTTTTGGCTAGCTTACACATTCTGTTGGCTAGTTTTTTTCTTAATCTGTGAAGACATTGTCCAGTATTCACTTTAATATAGGAGGACTGGCATAAGCTTGGAGTTGTGCATGTTGTCATGGATAATATCACGGAATTGGAAATTGGAGAACCGAGTTCAGTTCTAATTACAGTCGGGTTCATTACAGTCACTCACGGGCAAATACTCTTGGGAGAAGTATGAATCCATCTATTCTCCAGACCAGAAATGGGTTAAATTGTCGAACTTGTGTCGGAAAATCATTGTTATCTACAAATATTGTAAATATAATATTCACTCGCAACATAATCTTACAATCACTAAATATTTTTCGGCTTTAAATAGCCTAAAAAAGGTTGATAAACTGTAAAAAATCAATCTTTGTTTCCAAAGATTTTTTATGTTTCTTAATACTTTGCTTATACTGTGGCAGGCATCTTTCGTTATCCTAATGCACCTTCGAATTTCAGTGTCGCATTTTCCGTCCGCTGTTAATATGTAAATCTTTGAAAAGTTATTTACATTATACATATAAAGGCCATATTATCTCAATGGCATTTTATTTTATTTCACGCAATTTATAATTTTTTTTTTCTGATTTTCAATTAATTTATGTAGTAAAATTATTATCAGTGCATTTTAATTATTGAAAATGCATTTATCGAGACTAAAATTTCCCAAATTCCAGCTATTTAGCGAATTAAACTTTGCAGTCCTTGACAGACAGAGCAGTGATGCCTCACTTCAAATATTAATGATAATAGTAATATTAGCCATTTCCCTATAAGGAAACATTTGATATTCTTTGAACGAGCAGTCAGTACTCGGTTGAAATTTACAAAATCTATTTTTGTTTTGTTTTTTTATTTTTAGAAAATCAGGTTTCTGAAGTTCAGTAGCTGTTATCGCACTATCCGGTACCGATGAGGTTTTTCTTCCGGACTTTCTATTTGAAATGGTGCTGAATGTTAACTTCCATGTGCTATCTATTTTAGGTGGTGCTTCTGTTGGTAGCCCTCAAGTGATGTGGTTTGTGTTATTTGTTACAGTTCTTGGTTGGTGCTTCTGTAGCGCCAATTCACAATATTCAAAGCAGTATGATCTTTGCCAAGACCCTCAGGTTTTACTCGCCCAAAGAATATGACTCGACTTTTCTGGTTGATTTTTGCTTTCGTAGAAATTTGCGGCATGAGGCGAAACTACATCTGGCGCAACTTATTCTATGTTCAATTTCTTTTCTTTTTCCTATACTTAATTTGTTATAACTGATCTATGCGCCGAGGTATTTGAAGTGTTTAGTATTTGCTTATTCCACATCTTGAATTTCTGTTAAGGATTCAGATTAGGTGCTATCACTGCGTTCATTCCAATTACAGATCATAGTATCTATTTTGGAAAGGTTTATCTTGAGTCCCATTTCTTGAAATACTTGATAAAGGATGCTGATTTTCTGTTCAAGCTCATTCTTATCCCAACTATAAACATCTATGTGATCAGCATAGCCTCCCTCATCATCAGGAAGGGCGGGAAAGCCACATCGTTGTCATCTATGGATAGACTCGTTTTGGATGCGGTATGGAATAATCATTGTACATCTCGTCACATCTATGCGTATAAATGCGCATGGCATAGTCTGAGAAGAGATTAAATACACTGGGGATCTTATTTCCTCCTTGTCGTACTTCTGCTGAGCTATGAAATGTTTCCATATTAGGGTCCTTGCCAGACATGTAAGATTGTGTAGATCGATACAGTTCCTCATTCAGTGAATTCGGAGCTTGCAAGATGGATTCTAATTGATGCGGCCATATGCTGTTGTGAGATCGACAAAGCAGGTATAGATTTTCTTATGAGAGAGATAAGCAATTTCTTGGAGTTGTTTGATGACATATAGGCCAACATTGCATTCCTTACCAGAAAGAAAACCAGACTGGGTTGTGAGGAGTTGACTGTCATAAAACGATTAGAATAGAGCTCCTCATGATGGAACCAACTGAAATACCTTTGCATGTGTCAGGTTTTAAGGGGGCTTCCTTTCTGTTTTCCATAATGCACTAATGCGGGGCAGACACCACTTTTTAGGGGTAAATTTCTGATTCCAGACTTCTTTTATAAAATAGAGGAAGAGGAACTTGTTATTGAATTCAACAAGAAACTATGAAATTTTCATTGAATTTCAGCTTCAATGTCGAGTGGTGCATTATTATTCCATATTTTATTAATAGCTTTCTTAATTTCTTCATCACTAGGTTCATTGTTGTTTATGTTTGGGGACAGGCGTTATAATGATGGGATGAATATTGGTACATGTTCTATTTCTGCGGACAGCTTAATTTTAGTGTGGTCAGATTTGAAATACGACTCAAAGTGTTTATTGTGACCAGGACATCTTTTCTGTGGAGGATTTGATTGTATCATATTATCGTGCTTTTTATTTTTATTTTTACTTTTCTCCATATTTTAACACATTGCCTATGATGTTTGACTTCATTAATTTCATTTCATATTTTCCGAGGACACTGGTTTCACAAAGAATTAACTAGATTTTTATCTTTGTTAATTGTTTGGTACTTTCCCTTCCATTTTTCTTTCTTCTACCGTCGTCTCCTGCAGATTTAACCAATGTCAGTCGGCAACATTGGCAGCGACAGGGGCGATATGAGTTCATAATATTTATCAGATAACTCTCGTAGCCTAACCTTGCTAAACAGTTGAGATCCCGTAACAGACGTTAAGAAAAGCAACTTCTATTTATTTTGCTAGCGAAGCAAACCATATTAATGTTAGTGATAGTTGTTTTAATTGTCACTGACAATCCCCCCCTTTTTTTTTTTACCTAAATTTGAATGTACGAAAACCTGCTTGAAGAAATTTTAAATAAAAATTACACAGTTCTGTGCTAATTTATATATAAAAAAAAGAAACATCACACCACTGAAAAACATCTGCAATTTATTTTTACTAAAAATTGGCCTCTACGAAAAAACGCGCTGGTAGTGAATGAAGCGTTTTGCTGACAATAGGTAGCACGTTTTTTTTTTGCTATTTTAGTATAAATGGCGTGGAAGTGCTATTGTGAATGGTATAAAAGTAACTTGAAATAGGTCTGTTTTTAATTTCCAAACACGGACAGTACATTGTGGCTGGGAACGTTATTATTATGATTGGTGTCTTGTAACAAACATTTAGAAAATAACAGCGGATGATCGCCGAATCAGAAGTAAAAGTGGCAAGAGCACCTGAGCGTTGTTTGCACATCTCGCAATATGAATTCGTGAATTCGTTTCCGTAGAATATGGTATAGCATTCAAATATCTTATTAGTTTCCAGATACTAATAGGAGCTCTGAGGCGTATGGGGACATTTGTCACAAGACCGATAAATTGATCGTGTCATGAAAACTAATTATTATACACATAGACCTGTTGTGTATGTATGCAAATTGAGAATCGGTGCAAACAAATACAGAGTCGTCAAAGGAGAGACACGAGCAGACTTAAGCATTACTTAATCATTTTTTCTTCTCAACCAAAGGAAGACCTTTTTTGTTTCTGTTTGTTTAATTGATATATTTTTTTAACATGAATGATGACGGTTAGGTTAAGTAATGTTAATTTAAAAAACAACAACAGCAATTCAGCTGTTTAGGAACATTCCAATTATTGTTTTCTCATTTTTATCTTTATTTTTTTAAGCGCTATCACTTTAGTGGTAGCACCATGGCAGATATCATTTGATAAATAATCATATTACTGATTTCGTTAGTTAACACATTTTTCCATTTCTCTTTGAAAAACAGCCCTTAGCGTTTTCACTCCAAAAGTATTCTAATACATCTTAATAAATCCCATGGCAGTGTTTATTGTGGCAATTTCCTTAAATTTATTATCAATATTTATTTGATTGTAGGCCGATTTTAAATAATTTTTTTTCAAAACATTCCATGTTCGATAATTTGTAGAGAGCGGTTTTGATATTGAGAATAGTAAAAGAATCAGAGCATATTTTATGATTTACACCTATTTTAAAATCAAAACATATTCTTAAATGTCAGTCCGATTTTCGCAAAACTAAATTTGTAGAGGCCCATTTACTGCCACCTGCAGGAACATGTTTCAAACTTCTCTCTACCATTTGCTTTAATTTAGCAACTACCAAAGGTAGAAGGTGAATAGGTAATTTACGAGATTCAAAATAAGAGGTGGGTACTATTTTCATTTAATTGTATGCTCGCTTTATACCCCGTTAACACACCTGTTTTTACTTTTTGGGTTTTACTCTACTGATCAATTTCTACGAATCCATCTTGGGAATATCTATACTTCATAGTCCATGGATGCTTTTACATTCCACTACTGTAATGGAAATAATTTCAAATAGGCCACAGGTTTCAAAAGTTCCATTGAAGTATCCCAATGTTTTTATAAAATATTCGCTAAACTGTCTCAATTTCAGATGACTTTTTTATGATTTCGGTTTACTCATTTGCTCGCAGAATTTTTTGGGATCAGAGTGACTTCACTCTCCGTATCCACTTGCATTGGAAAAGTCATGCCATTTAATTTAATTTTTTCTGAAGAATTCTTTTCCTTAGGTCTTTTTATTGAAAAAAAACAAACAAACTCGTAAATTCTCTCTTTTTCCACTTGTTTTTAATACTGACTATTTTCTTTTTAACTTGGCATACAGACTGAAAACGATTCTTTCTTCGGCAGTTATCACATTTTTCCAAAAGAGGGGCACTTTACAGTATTGACATTTCCTGCGTTCTTTTTAACATTGTCCTCAGTAGAATTATATTTTTTTAACCAATTCTAGCTGTTGTATAACTTCCACACATGCAGTTTAAGACAAATTATTGAATTGTAATTGTTCCAATATCTTATATTTATGAAATGTATCATCCATTCCTTCAATCAACTGTAACTGAATCAATTCACCCTAAATAGGCAAATCTTGAGTTCCAAGTTTCTGATATTTTCAGAATCTGCTAGCTACTTTTTATCGGTGAAGATACCGTATAATTGCTTCATCTTGATTTTGTTTAATGGAGAAAAATTTGGTTCTTTCCGTTTAGGTTATAAACTTTTTTTTATAATATCTGAAATTTCGAAGATAGACAAATTCTCCAATTATTTGGTGTATGTTATAACAGAAATTTTCATTATAGCTTCATAACCTGCCGAATCTAGAAAGAGGTCAGTTATTTAATTTCTCCCCCTCTTGCCTTGTGGACTTTCCGTCTTTTAGCCTCCGGCTGGGGTGAAAAACACAGGATGCAAGTCACGACAAATTCAGGTTCATTCAAGCGACTTAAACATCCTATCGACGACGCCATAAAATGAATGTTTGTTAACATGTTATAGAGTAAAATAAATTATTAATACAGAATTTTAATAGGAGTAGATAGATTCGCCTGAAGAAAGAAAAGGAATTAAAAGATTTAGATGAAGACTGCATGAATTGAAAAGGAAGAAAATAAATGGGTAAGCATAGAAAAGTAAGGAAAGAAAGAGAAGCAAAGGAAGTGAAGAGAATAAAGACAGTTTTATAGGAAGTCTCTGAATAGAAAGATGTATGCACTGAAGAGGAACAAAGAATGAATGTATGAGCCAAAAAAAAAAAAGAAATAGAAGGAAATGAGAGAAAGAAAAAAGAGAAGGGAAGACTTAAAAGAAGACCTGTGTAATGAAAGGAAAATATCAGAAAGAAAGAAAGAAAATGAAAGAAAGAAAAAGAGAAGGAAAAGAAAGAAAAAAGGGAAGGAAAAGACAGACATAGGTGTAGATAGATTCACCTATCACTCGGATCACAGTTTCCTGTTTAGGATTCGGTTTCCGGTTCCTTCTCAAGTTTTCTCATTCTCTTTAACTCTCAGTAACTCCTTGCATATTAGTGGATGTATATAAGCGTCTACGCAAGTAAATTCCTTATTGGATTGCAGTTTGATTTATATCCAACAGACTACCACATTGTTATTAAAGTTTGTTTAATTATTGTGTTGAGGACCCGTGCCATCATCGCTTTCATTCCAATACCAAATTTTGTTTAAGAAACGTTTATCTTATGTCTTATCTTAATTCCCTATCAGTTTTTCCAAAGAATAGGACTTACGATACACTTTTCCAAAACAGAAACTATGATCTGGAATTAGAATTAAATAAATGACAAAACCTTCCTTAAATCCATCATATAGACTAGTTGCCAACCAATGTTATAGAACCCAGTCTTCCCTGCTTTAGCCGAAGAGATGCATTTATGTCTTCTCTCAAGGCGTTAATGCGAATATGCTTGGCCTGAAATGTGGACTAGGCTCGCCGATGTCCGTTACCCTACCACCACATACGGGTATAGTCTAGGATTAATAATTAGTAAATTCTAAACACTTCAAATACCTCGGTGTATGTTATAAAAAATTTAGTATCGGAGTATTGAACATAAAATAATCCTTGCTAGGAATAGTTCCGCCCAAGACAGGAAGTTGCTACAAAACCAAAATATTAACATAAAAACGCGAGTCGGTTTCTTAAATAGCCTGTCAGATCTAGATTTTTCTATGGATGTCAGACATGGCGCCAAACTTGTTCAGAAATATTTTAACTGTCAGTTATATATAACTGACTTCTCAGATCAATGATTAAAAATTGCTTCGAGCAAATGACTTCTGTAGGTGGGCCATCCCCGTGAACTGGCACTACAGAATCACAAAAAACTCTAGCAAATAACAGAAAGAACATCACTTGAGGACCTTCAACAACAGCAACAACTAAAATGGGTAGAACATATAAGTCAAAAGCATAATCAAGATATTGATTTTCCACAAGACTTCAAACAAAAGGCTAGAAAACTGGAAAGAGTGATAACATATACTGGACTTGAGAAATATGTTTCCCTTCAAAATTGTTTTAAGAGAAAGATTTTATAAATTTCAACCTACTGTCAATAAATACCGAATGTTTCCTCATGAGAAAACGGCTAGTATTACAATTGTCATTATTTACGAACCTGATCTAAAACTCAGACAACTGAGCTATCACGTTATGACATTAATATCATTGTCTTCAATGTTCTATGTAACAACTCTGACAGAATTTCTGCTTTAGCTTTAAATACTCTGTCACTTCAGTACGTAGGCAATCGTGTTTTTGAACAGCTTCTTATTTCTTTTTTTATCTATGAATTAGCAGACACGTGTGGGAAAGATACAGGGGTGGTTTCCTGCTGTTTTCTCCATGGTTTGAAATTAAGTGTATTCTTTCTCTTAGACTAGTTGCTAACCAATGCTATAGAACTCAATCTTCCCTCCTTCAGCCGAAGAGATATATTTATGCCTTTCTCAAGGTGTTAATGCGAATATGATTGACCTGAAATTTGGACTAGGCTCGCCGATGTCCGTTACCCTACCAGCACATACGGGTAGCTATCATATTTAACACACACACACACACACACACACACACACACACACACACACACACACACACACACACACACACACACACACACACATTATATGATCTTGAGTATGACATTTTACCCATATTCAATATTTTTCAAATAAGACTTATTGTCTATAGTTATCTTAAGACCGCTAGCACTTACAGATATATAACCCCACACCAAGAACACTCCTCTGAGTGGAACCGATGTAGTATTGGTGGTATTCTTTGCCTACTAGTACATAAAATAGTCTGCAAAGACCATCAAACCATTAGCGGAAGAGGCAAAGACCATTAGAAAAAGAGCTACATACCATCAAACCATCAGAAGCGGTAAAGACCATCAAACCACCAGAAGAACACGCAGAGAGCACCAAACTAACAAAAGAAGAGGTAAAAACCATCAAACCATCAGAAGAAGTGGCAAAGACCATCAAACCATTAGAAAAAGAAGCAACGACAAACTAAAAACAATCAGAAGAAATGACAAAGACTATCAAAGGATGAGAAGAAGAAATGACCATCAAACCATGTGAAGAAGATCCAAAGATCATTAAACCATTAGAAGAAGTGGCAAAACCATCAAAATATTGACAGAAGAGACAATGACCATCAAACCATTAGTAGAAGAGGCAATGACCATCAAACCATTAGTAGAAGAGGCAATGACCATCAAACCATTATCAGAAGAGACAATGACCATCAAATCATTAGCAGAAGAGGCAATGACCATCAAATCATTAGCAGAAGAGGCAATGACCATCAAACCATTAGTAGAAGAGGCAATGACCATCAAACCATTAGCAGAAGAGACAATGACCATCAAACCATTAGTAGAAGAGGCAATGACCATCAAACCATTAGCAGAAGAGACAATGACCATCAAAACTAATGCTTCTGAAATTCGATTAAGCCCATTGTGCTGTCATTATGCTATTCCCCCTGTTCATATATTATTTCAAGAAGCTACACGTCTCATGATCCCCAAGTTCTTTTTTCTAGGTATATTTATTATAGCGACATCAATTTTCCAATTGTTCGTCGAAAGATACTAAATGCACCTATTCATTCGGCAGGTGTTTTATCTCGATTGTCAAGATCTAGACTTATCTAAATAACAGCGAATTGTTTTGTAGATCGCTATGGCATTGTAAACAGCATTTTTCGAACATTCAACTTTAAAGGCAACTGACTTGTACGACCACTTAAGCTTATGTCTTAACGATTTTTGCCCTACTTTCTACAAACTCAGTTTTATCAATTCTAAAAAAAATATCCGTTTTATTTCATATTATTGAGAAATAAAGTGACACATTTAATTTCGAGCGGTGTCCTTTAGGTGAAGCTGATATAGATAAGAAGCTATTATTTAAAGTGACGTGTGTTACAAAAGGCACGCCCAGAACGTAATGGCGCCTTTTTTTCCACGGAAACGTACAAGTTACAGTGAGTACAGTGACACTGTTGGGTAAAACATGATTTTTCGGCTGCAAAGCACTATTTTCCGACAAATTAACCACCCTCGGTTAGGAATTTTCAAAAACTCTTCATTTCTTGGTTTGACAGTTGCGCCCGGCCGCAAGGAAAGAAAAGGTTCATCTTTTACTTTCATAACAAGCGATGTGTATTTCTTAAATAGGGTACGACTTATGGTCATATCACGGTGAAACACCGGTTTACGTACGAAGACCTGTGTTAAGCAACGTTGAGTCTTGACAGTACCTAAATGGGTGACCGCTTCGTATTACCAGGTGCTGTGGTGTAATGAATAAAGGATTGAAATTGTTAATCGGAGAGTTCTAATTCCAGTTGGGTTCGTTAGATGCCCTTACGCGCAATCACCCTTGGGAAATGTATGAACCCACATCTCCCCACAGCTGTGGTTTAATTAGTAAGACTTGTATCAGGAAATCATGATTATCTTCCCAAAACTGATAAAATCTAAAAATATGCTTTATATAAACAACTAAAGCAACCAATCAACACTTGTTGGGCTATTTACAGTGGAACTGTCTTTGAGGCGCCCATTGAGGATCGAACTCACTAAGTAGAAATTGTCGAAGAAATTAGTCACGTTAACTATTAGGTTGGTGCAAAAATAATGTCGTTTTTTGACGTTCAACTTCATGTGAGAAAACGATATTATTTTTACACCAACCTAATATTATCACACGCCTATTTTTACGATATGTCAATCATGTTTTTTATGACGCACTCTGTGAGTATCAAACTCATTACTCAGAATAATCGCCAGACCCCACTTAAACATTACTCAACGTTGAAGTATTTCTAGCCGGATCTCGCAAGCTTGTTTGTAGTTCATCAATATTTGTTTTCTTGTTGGATGGGGGAGAAATAAACAATTTTGTCACTACTAAAATTATTTGCACCACAAAACACATGAGTGTGAGTAAATAATGACACAATGTGTAATAAAATTACTAGCATTAACAGCAGTTTCATAGAACAATTTAACATCGCGGACGCCTAAAAGAAAAATCCGTTCAAAAGAAATTATACTAAATTATACTCAGACATGTTTCAAAATTATTAGTATTTTGTTGACATAGTTACATATGAAAGGAAAGAGCTTCATTGTTTGAAGTTGTTAAATATTCATACACAATCATCAACTGAAGTTGCTAAAGTGATAATATGCTTACAAACTGCGTGTGTTTCAAGAAGTAGGGAAAAAGGTTGTCGCTCACGTGGTCTGAGTGGAAACGGGCGAGCCTTTCAAAACCAGCGTCGCTTGTAATCTATAGGATTACCGCCAAGTAATCCTACATATTAACAAACAGATTATTAACTGTGGGTCACTTTTGCTTTATAAGCATGTAATAAACAGATCGCTCCCCCGGAACATGGACATTTTGAAATGGTTAGCAAGTTTGTCTCGCTAGATCAATTCCGACTGAATAGTGAGTTCGATCCTCACTGGATGACCCATACTTTCGGCCTGGTGCCATATATAAGATACGCTAGGAAAATAGCAGTAAACAGAGACTGCATTAATAGTTATATATATATATATATATATATATATATATATTTCGAACAATTCGAATTAAGATACCAATAATTAACGACCAATTTCATTTAAATTTAAAATTTGCAGGATTTTTCAAACTGTTAATAGGACTCGCTTGGATTAAACCAACGGATTACTACCTTTATATTGGCTCATATATATATATATATATATATATATATATATATATATATATATATATATATATATATATATATATATATATCCTGCTAATTTAAAATGTAAAATTCGCAGGTGAAAATGGTCATTCACTAATGGTATCTTAATTCCAATTGTACGAAAAAATATATATATTTAAAATCATATATTGTGTTAATAGGACTCGCTTGGATTATACCAGCGGATTACTAACTATATATATATATATATATATATATATATATATATATATATATAACGATGTATGATTTTATATATCAACAAACAGTATTTAGAAAAATATGACAAACTGGAAATGTTTTTTTATAATATATCACTATTCTTGGTAGATTCTATATTGTAACAGTGTGGGTTAGTCAGGGACAAAGGTGACGAAGAGAAAAAGAAAAATAATACAGATTATTTCGGCTAGACTGAGAAAAAAATATTCTTTCAAAGATTTTGAAACTACTTCCGTGTCTCGTTTCGTGCGCATGTGTAGACGTGTGAAGGTCAACAAAGCCCAGTCCGATGAAATCCTAACGGATGAAACACGTCACAAAAACCATTCCAGTTTGTCATATTTTTCAATATATATATATATATATATATATATATATATATATATATATATATATATATATATATATATATATATATACACACATATATATATACACTTTCTCTCTATATTATATAATTTAATGAACTCTCGCTTCGGAGAACTAACAGCCAGACTACTCGCATATATCATTTTATTATAGTGGTGAAGGCTTGTGTAGAACCAACAACACATTTTGGAAAATACGAATACAGAGAACTGGTGAACAGTAGGCCACAAAGTCCCCAACGACCCTCCACAGTTTTTGAATTCAGAGTTGTCCTTCTCCTAGCCTCAAGGCTATAGAATCCAGTTTGTTATAGCTGCGATTAAAATAGATAGAATTATACCTTTGCCAAGGCTATTAGCACGTAAGTGAATGTAATTAACTCGACTGGAATTCGAACTTGACTCTCCGATTCCACACCCCGAGGCGCTATTACACCACCGCGCTTTCAATATATGCAGAGCTGGCTAAAATTTTAAGGCAAATGAAAAAAAAATGCTTTTGCATTGTTAGACTCAGCCACTTATTTGAGTAGATCTTCGAAAATGAAAATACGAAAAGGAAAACTAAAACTAAAAAACTTTTTAGTATTTCATAGGGAAATTTTGAAAACTGGAAAATTAGGCTAAATACTAACTGACCAAATGCAGAAGACCATATTGAAACGAAGCTTTAATTGGTATACACGTAATGAAATTTATTCATTTGTCTTCAAGCATTAACACTCTCAACGTCTCTCTCTCTCTCTCTCTATATATATATATATTGTGTATTTAGGTAGCATTTATATTGTGATTTGCTTTCTTCTTTTAATGATAATGTTATTAAGCTTATCAGACGATATGAAAAGAATTTACATAAAATAAATAGACAAAACTTGTCTATATTATTTAATGAAACATGCATCAATATATATATATATATATATATATATATATATATATATATATATATATATATATATATACACACGCTGAAAAGCCGCGCCCTTGTAGACTTTTACGCTAGCTGCTATGGAGGTCTAATTGAACCTCTGGCCCTTTGCCAGCTTTAGGCTCTCACTCTGGCCAGTAAAAAATGGCAGCAAATTACATGAAAACTGCCGTAGAAGCATGAAAAAATCGATTATTTCCACTATCGACGGGAGTTGGGAAATGCAAAGTTGGTCTTGGGCTTCCCGCTAACTTGGAGCATGTGCATGTAAATTTTGGTGCAAATCCGTCGAAAATTGGGGCCGTGCATTCGTTACACACACAAACACATCCTGCCTTTTATAGATAGAGATTTGTGTCATGTTCTCGGTGTTACATTTTGTTAAATGTCTTGTGGAGAGTGCTTGATGGGAAAAGTGTTTGTGTATGAGTTTAATGAATATTTTTTCGACGTTTGTTTTTACGTTTTTGTTGTAAAGTGCGATGTACTATGTTTGTTTTTCTTTTGTCTTATTTGTCTTATTTGTCTTATTTTTGCTGTGTGGTGTGTATACGAGTGTTTTTTCTGAACATCCTTTAGGGCTGTTTCATAATCTTTCTTGGTTTTATTAAAGATGGGTTCAGTGGAAGAATTGTCAGATAATCTGCGGTTAATTGATTCTAGTATCTACTTGATTATTGATGGCAAGTTGTCAGAAGATGTGAGTATATGAAGTACCCACTTTTACATTTATATTCGTTCCACCCCCTATATTAAGTACTTTGACCCATCCTTAAAACCATATTTTAATCATATATATATATATATATATATATATATATATATATATATATTAAAAAATTAGTAGATCAACCGATGACATTGCCTTGGTTTCAGCCTTTTAGTATCTTCAGGTGATCCGGGCTAAATCATTTTCTAACGCTTTATTTTAAAAAAAATAAATAATCACCACGCAAAGCGTAATAGAATGGTAGAAGAAAAGTAAGGGTATTGAAATTGTATCGGTGTGTGTGTGGGGGTACATGAAATAAATTCCTTTTGCGTTCGTTTGAATCAGGATGAAAACATGTACATTTCATATAATTCCTCCGCCAATACATTTTCATTACCCTTGCTTTTCTCCTCCCCTTCTTTTACGGTTCCCGTTGTGCTTTTACTTATTTATTTTTAAGTAATAAAGCCTTAGGAAATTATTTAGCCCGGATCGCCTGAAGATACTAAAAAAAATTGAAACCAAAGTAGCGTGATCGGCTGATCTATTTTTTTCAAATATAATTCAATAACTTTTTTTTATTATAATTATATATATATATATATACATACATACATAGACATATATATATATATATATATATATATATATATATATATATATATATATATATATATATATATATATATATATATATATATATATGTTAATTTCACTATACTGGGAGTTGAATTGAATAAGAATACTTTCATGAAGATAAAAGACAATAAAAGAACTAGGTTCGGAAAGAAATAAGATGGTGATTGTCGTTACATATAATTTTTAAACTTATAGGTGGCAGGAAAGTAAGAAATAGGAAGGGAGTTCCAGAGGTGAGAAAATAAACTATTAGAATAGAAGCTACGGTTATATCTAGCTATTTTAATAGTAAAAGATGAGACCTCGTGACTAGTAGCCATGTTCAAATTCAGGGGGTCAAGGGATCAAGGAGGCGAGCTCATTAGAACAACAGCCATGAAAATATATAAAGAAAAAACAGAAGGAATCTACATCTAGGAAACTTACTCATGTCGCCAGGCCAGATAACATTACAGACCTTTCTTAGGATTTTGTCGAGAATCTCGAGGTATATAGCCGGAGTACCAAACCAGATATCGTAGCTATATTCAATGCACGGACGAATACTAGATTTATAAATGTGCTAGATGTAATTCAAACGAGAAAATCTATCTGGCACAGACAGTGAATCTCGCAATTAATTCAATATAATCACTCAACTGCATGCCTGTAGAAAACGTGAGACCAAAAAGATCAATGAGTTGCTCTTCTGGAGGTTACCATCAGCCATGTTGTTTGAGGGGGAAAAATTATTCTTTATTATGATTATAGAAGAACAGTTCTATTTTGGAGGTGTTAAAATATATCAGCCATTTTTTACTCCAGTCAACAGCCGAGTGCATTAGCTCTAGTTTTATCTTGTTTTGTCGGACATATCGGACAAACACGGGCACGCGCGCGCGCACACACACACACACACACACACACACACACACATATATATATATATATAGATATAGATAGATAGATAGATAGATAGATAGATAGAAAATGATACATAAATTATGTCGGCAGCGTTTATGCCCGCGGAAAGTGGAATCGATATTACGAGTTCAAATTCACTTCTATTCTCTAACCGGGAAAGCATTAGACTCGGAAAGGCATGAATCCATCTCTCCTGCTTTCTAATCAGCTATTGGCTAAATAACAGGGTAGAATGGGATTTCTTGGCTTGGATGGATCCCAGGCTATTGGTAGGGATACTCTGATTTCTAAACCGTGGAGATAGCAATGGGAAAACTCCACTTTCACAGATAAGAAACAGAAAGGATTATGTGGAGATTCATGATCATCTACCTTCTGGAGAGATATTTAATTTTTGTAAAGGTATGACAAAAATCGCTACAATTCCGAGCACTCACTGAGAATGGAACTCACTACCCAGCAAAAATGGCCTGCGAGACTCGTTTGCAAACCCTTTCTCGACGCCGAGACGATCTAGCCTTTTCTTTTTATTGTATCAATGTTGACTTGCAACTTGTGAGGAGAGCCATACATTGTTGGGATGCAAACCCAGACGTCTCATGTAAACAAGAGCATATGGGAACTGTCTGTTTATAAAGCTGAGAGTTTCTGTGTCTATGTGTTTGAATTCACGCCGGTGCACCAATACATGTCGGGGCGTTTCATTGCTTGTATATGCGTGTCAAGTAGGCGAGTTTGGGCAAGTGCGGAAGAGTTCATGTAATCGAGTCTGTTTGTACAAGTATTGAAGTCTATTCGCTTTTTGCTAAGTGCTTGAGGACTTAAGTTTGCAGGTGCCGCTTTCCGAGCCCGGATTTAGATATCGTCTGGCCTGGTAGAAGCCCTATTTGGCAATAGTTATCTTCAAATAAGGTTCTGTAAACAAGTTACACAATAAACAAGTTGAGGATGTTGTAACTCCAGAACTATAAAAATAGGTCTTTCATTATAGGTCAAACCTTTTATACTGAATGGCATTACAGTTCTCAATATTTAGCAGATGCTATAAATCGACTTTTTATAAACACCTTCATGTTGGTTAGAATATATATAAGAAACATATTATTTTATATCAATATATAATTTCATATCTATCTATCTATCTATCTATCTATCTATCTATCTATCTATCTATCTATCTATCTATCTAAAAGTCCAGTATTTACTTCATAATGCACAAAACATATCAAGGTTTTCTGCCAAATGATCGTATAAATAGTTAATATGTCATGGAAGAGTTGATGTAAAAACAGCAAAAATGATAATTAAAACTAAGTCGGAAGACGCGTAACACTCTACCATAAAATAAAATAAGATAATTTTACTATAAATTTAAATTTCTAAGCACTATAAAATAATTAAGCAGCAAAATTTAAACTTTCCAAATATATATATATATATATAATAATTAAAATTTTCAAAAATAACGGATTCGAGATAGATATAAAAACTAACCTAAACGAAGTAGATTTTCTAGATGTCACCTTCAACCTAAGAAAAGGCACACACAAACCATACAGAAAACCGAATGATAAACCACAGTACATACATATATACTCCAACCACTCGCCTTCTATAATCAAACAGATACCTAAATCGATTAACCGCAGGCTTTCCGACAATTCTTCCGATGAATCTATATTTAACAAAGCCAAGAAAGACTATGAAACAGCCCTAAAGGATAGCGGATTCCCAGCAACACTCACATACTCACCACAGAACACAAAAAAGACCAACAGAAAAAGAAATATCATATGGTTCAACCCACCGTACAGCAAAAACGTAAAAACAAACATAGGAAAAATATTCTTCAAGCTTTTACACAAACACTTCCCAGAATCAAGCACCTTACACAAAATATTCAACAAAAACACAGTAAAAATCAGCTACAGTTGCACCGAAAACATGGCACAAATAATAAAAAAGCACAACAGAAAAATTATTAACAAACCACACGAACAAATTAAACCCACGTGCAACTGCAGAATAAAAAACGAATGTCCCTTAAACGGTAATTGTTTACAAAACAACGTAATCTACTAAGCCACGACAAAATCAGCAGATAATGAAGAAAAAGTATATATAGGAGTAACCGAAGGACCATGGAAACAAAGAAATTATGTACACAAAATGTCTTTCACAAATAGTAAATATGCGAACAGCACAATGCTTTCTAAGTATATCTGGGAAATAAAAAACAAAACACACACCACACCAAAAATATCTTGGAAAATAAGGAAAAAATCATCAGCCTACAACAACCTATCAAAAACTTGCAAACTTTGCTTGGAGGAAAAAATAGCTATCATTACCTTCCCAGATCAAAATAAATTATTAAATAAAAGATCCGAGCTAATCTCAAAATGTAGACATGAAAACAAATTTTCACTATGTAACTTAAAATAGAAAAATAAATAAATATATAAACAAACAACAATAAAATAAGCAAAATAAATTACCCCAAACAAATCACAAAACCACACCTGTTAGAATATGCGAAATAAAATCAAAACAAAAGAACGGACGAAAGTTATAACTGTTATACAAATAAAAATAATAATAAAAAAACATTAATAAAAGATAATATACTACGTTACTTAAAAATCGAAAGCCAAAAATATATAGTGTAACAAATAAATAACAACAAGTATAATAAATCGATCTAAATACATCCAAATATATAAATAAACTAACAACCGATTACCATAAAGGAGCCGTTTAAAAAAACAAAACAAAAAAAAAACAAATAAAGATAACTAACCTAAATAGATAAATTAAAAACTGTTCCCACCTAAATAATAGTCAGAAAAAACCACAACATCACACCCCAAAATTCAACAAACAGATTTAATCAATGACAAATAAACAAATATATAAGATAAAAAATAAAAATGAAAATAAATAAAAACAAGCAAAACAATTTGACCCAAATAAATAAGCGAACAAGCGACTTCCGGTAAATGACGGCCATTATAGACTACCAACAATAAGCTATATAAACAAATTTTTACTACGTTAACCAAAAACACCGATCAAAATAAAATAATAAATAAATAAATATATAAGATAAAAAATAAAAATAAAAATAAAAAAACAAACAAAAAAGAAGCAAAATAATTTGACATAAATAAATAAACAAATAAGCGACTTCCGGTAAAAGTAACCGCCAAAATAGACTACCCATAATGCACCACATACCCTTATATAAATAGCCGAGGAAAATAACAGCACTAGTCGCCTGACGATTGCACTAGCATGAAACAGACTGTCGCCTCTAAGTGCTGACTTCCATGTCCACTTTTATATTTACACACGCTCTATCTCTGATATTGAGCACTTTACCCCATAAATATAGCACACTTTAAGACTATATTTCTGCATATATATATATATATATATATATATATATATATATATATATACAGCAAAAAAAAATTACCTGATCGTTGAATACTACTTCAATCCGTTCTGTACGCGGCTATCATCAGCCACTCATCGGAGGGGCTGATAATAACCGCGTACAGAACGGCTTGGATGTCAGTTATCTGTTATCTCCTGTTAATTCTCCTCTCCAAGTTCTCCACTGCCTTAACCAGGTATTGAACTCACAACTCTTTGGGTCCTGGCACTGGATCTAACCAACGCCTTTATCCACTGTGCCATGTGTCCTTAAGGAACTAAAACAGTCTACCCCAGCGAGCGAAATAAAAGTTTCAGTTCGACATTCCAACGACCTGAAGAAGGCCGGAGCGTACAACGGCCGAAACGTTGTGATAAATATGCCAACAAAGATGAGGACAATAGTCCGAATAATATAAATAGTGTACATAATACCTCATCTCAGAAATATAGACGGATACATCAGTCATCCTATATGGCAGTGAAGTTGGATAATCTCCCGGATGAAGAAGAGGCTTGAGGCCACAGAAATGTTGTTCTACTGAGAATACAATGGACTGAGCATGTGATTAACGAGGGATTTTTAAGGAAAATGAAAACAGAAGCAACGTTTTTACTTAGAATCAGAAAGAAACAGTTGAGATTTATCGGGCACATAGTGAGGAAAGAGGGTTTAGAGAATTTGATACCCACATTTGACATATTGAGGGCAAGAAGGTCAGAGGGAAACAGCGAATAACCTACATAATAAGATTGTGTAAATGCATGGCAGAGATTGGGAAGTGTGCTATGAAGAGCTACAAAAGATAGGAAGCTGTGGTGGGCCATGATCGCGCTCACTTCCGTGCTCACGTGAAAGGGCACGGCACGTAAAAAAAGATCTAAGTATTCGAGCAGATTTACTTGTTTGATGCATCCAGTGAGGATCGAAATCACTTCGCAGCAGGGAAGGTCCACCATTATCTCAGGTTGAGGTGAAAGATGATTATCGTAGATTGTCGACTGGCACAAAGTTTCGGGCATTCAGTGAGGTTCGAAGTCAATAAATAGTAATGAATAGATACACTAAGCAAACCTGTACATTATTTACATTATTCGGACATTTATTTCGCTCACTGGGGTAGACTCTTCTAGTGCCACGTGCCATGTTTAATGGATGTCAGTTATCAGTTATCTCCTGTTAATTTCCCTCTTTAAGTTCTCCACTGCCTTAACCGGGTATTGAACTCACACTCTTTGGGTCCTGTCACTGGATCTAACTAACGCCTTTATCCACTGTACCATGTGTCCAAATAATTGGTTCGGTTCGACATTCCAACTACCAGAAGAAGGCCGGAGCGTACAACGGCCGAAACGTTGTAATAAATATGGCGACAATGATGAGGACAATAGTCCGAATAATGTAAATAATGTACATAATACCTCATCTCAGAAATATAGACAGATATGCAAACCTGCTAACTATTGCCCCTTGGTGTGGCTCACCATTCGTGTCTTTGTACAAACCCCCTCTATCCACACAAGTACACAAATTGACAGGCACACCCGTGTCAACAATGTAAACAATACTTTGAAGACACAAAGTTATTATACAGTTGCGTCTTTCGGTAATGTAGAAAAAACAGATCTTCGTGTGTCGCAGAGAGAAAAAGAAATTGGGGTCGTTAATAAATTGATCATATTTTCCTCCATCGATATGTAAACAGATAGCAGTATAAAGGTCAAGTCGCTAAGAATGTTGAAGTAGAACATTTTTGTTTTGTTTTTCAGTGAATTCCAAAGTGAATTTTTGTATTGTGCTCAATGTTCGAGTCCAGATAAAATCCATACAAACATACAAGGTTCTGTAAATACAAGACAGAGAGTGGGAAGTATGGCATAAAGAGCTACAAAAGATAGGAAGCAGTGGCGGGCCACGATCGTGCTTACTTCATGCTCGATTGAAAGGACACGGTACTTAAGAGATCTAAGTTTTCGTGCAGCTTTACTCGTATGATACAGTGAGGATAGAAATCAACTAATAGCGATTTTCTAAGCGTAACTTAGATGTGGAACAAGGCGGAAAGTATGGAGCATCCAGTAAGGATCGAACTCACTATTCAGTCGTAAATGTTTTAGCGAGAAAAGTTTGCTAACCATTACACCACGCTGAGGTGCCCGGTGATTTTCTAAACGTGGCTTAGATGTGGTACAAGGCCGAAAGTAGAAAGCACCCAGTGAGGATCGAACTCACTACTAAGTCGTAATTTTTCTAGCGAGACAAGCTTGCTAACCATTACACCGCCTCGATGTGCTCAAGAAACCACCTAATATCACCAAATCTCTATCACTAATTGAAACACAACACTATCTTCTAATCTGTATTCCCCATAATTTTAGCCTTGCGCCGAAAGGTTTTGTAAATATGTATAAGTAACGATATCTTGAGGGATGTGAGAAATGTGTATTTACTACCAATAACAATGATTGGCTGACCGTTTAACCACTGATTTTGACAGCGGGCACTTGGAAAATTGTCATCATGCAACAGTCCCATTTTCCCGTAGGTCAAAATTAAGCTTAAAAAAATTGACCCAATGAAAGGGGAGTTCTGTTTTGCCGCCGGTGCCGGAGGTTTGAGTTGATGACCTGTTAAAACCCAGGATTTCGAATTCAGGCCGTTCTTCCTACTTAGTAAGATGATGAGTCTTACAAATAAGTGGTAAATCTTTCCTAGCCTCTTTAGCGTAGGAATTCTACTTGAGGTCTGGGGGTGAACCTGAGTCCCTGTAGACGTTCAAGGCAATGGACTTCATTGAGCGTTCAACGGTGATATCTTATTTGAACGTGTCTATGATAAATAAACTATTCGAACAACTAACAAATGGCAGTTACGTACCTTCTTTTTGATCTGCAACAAGCATAGCATCTGTCATGCAGGTCAATTACGTAGATCAATTACGATTGAGTAGGGAATTGGACTCCACATCTTGTGCCACATTTAAGCTACGCTTAGAAAATCATTACTAGATCAGTTACAAGTGAGAAGTGAGTTCGAATCTCACTCCGTGCTTCACACTTTCGGCCTTGTGCCACCTCTAAGCTTCACTTAGAAATTCATTTTGGGCCCTTTGACGTGGTGTAATGGTGAGCAAGTTCGTCTCGCTAGATCTATTACCACTGAATAATGAATTCGAAATTCAGTGGGTGTCCCATACTTTCTGGATTTTGCCACATGTAAGCTATGCGTAGAAAACCACCATAACATCTTCCATGCAGTTAGAGACACAAAAGCAGTAATTACCAAACATTTCATAATACGGACACACATAGAGCTAAAAAGAAATGCCTGTTCCTACAATAGATTTACTTGGAGAAGCACATCCACTGGGCCAACGTATATCACCTGAAGAAGGCGGGAGCGTTCAACGGTCGAAACGTCGTGAATATTACAACAAAGGTAAGGACAACAGACCGAACAATGTAATTAGTGTACATAAATAAATCGTTGTAATTAAATTACTCTTTTTTCATCTACTCTTGTACATCTAAGAAAGAAAAAAGACGGACATCATAGGGTTAATTCTTTTGAAAGATCACGTGAATAAATATTGGGGGGGGGGGGCAGGATTTTGCATATGTAATGTAACTGTTAGCTGCGACTATAATAACGCATATCTGAAGGTTAAAAAATTTGGGTCATTTTAATTCTCTTTAGAAAGTCTGGTTTGACTCGGAAAAAAATTTATTATTAAAGGCTTAAAAGTTTTATGTACTCTTAACTCGAGATATACTTCTTTTGACGCGCATAAAAAAAAAGAAAAATGAAGATAGTATTAAATTCTTTTTGCAGCTGCATTGCACTCATAAACTATTAGCAAAAATATTTTTATTACACTTTCTTGTTTATGTCCAATACTTGAATATTAAGCTAAACAGTTATTGAATAATTAAGATTAAGGATGACTACCAAAAATAAAATGCTGGAAATTTATGATAGAGAAGAGTGCTACATTCACCCCAAGCAGACAATAAAGCCACTAGGACTCAAGAGGTTACTGTGTGTTAGGGAATATGAGAAAAAACTACTATTAACGAAAGAGGACAATAAAAGAACAACGACCAAGAAGACAGAAGATAACGATTGACAATGCACTTAAATTGTTGAAGGTCAAAAGTGATTGGGAAGCAAGAAGCTGGAAGAGATTTCCACAAGCAAGAAGTGCGATCTAGTATTGCGTTTAAATTCATAAAGCCTGGGTACGATAGCGGAAAGTTCACCAGAACAATTACCATGAAAGTATTTATAGAAATACAGTTATAGTTATATATATGCTATATGTTGTAACCAAGAAAAGGCTACTGAATGAGGAATAACAAAAGCGGAGGTTGGAAATGAAATGGTAATCTTTATAGCATCAACAAAATACAATACTCGCTAGCGGCGTGAAGTAGGTAAACCACTGCTAGTGTGGACTACTTAGACAGCAAATCACCCCCACTTACAATAGTGCCCAACGTATTTATGAGGGTTGGGACATACCCATTATTGTTCATAAGTACGGTACAAACAGACACACACGCACACACACACGCACACACACAAAAGACAGTCAAATTATGGAGGACACTAAATGATACAATTCAATGTCTAATAAACGCAATGATATTTTAGAAATTTTCTTTTGTGCAAATTAGTAATTAAATTAATTTTGTACAAATTAGTAATTAAATTAATTTAGTTTGTGATTAATTTATATGTTATATATTTTTTAATAACATGAGGTTATTCTTTTAATTTTATTAACATTTTTAAAGTTATATATCTTTGGAAAGTAATAATTCTTTCAGGAATGGAAATATTGTAAATAATCCGTGGCGCAGAATTATATTTTTATAAGATTCTGTAGTGGCACTCTCTAGAATTTTTCTATATATTTTCTTTCTTTCTTTCTTTCTTTCTTTCTTTCTTTCTTTCTTTCTTTCTTTCTTTACACACACACACACACAGACACGCACAGACACAGACACACACACACACACGCACACACACACACACACAGACAAATACAAACACACACACACATATCTCTCTCTCTCTCTCTCCCTCTATATATATATATATATATATTCATACATGTTTCATTAAATAATATAGATAAGTGTTGTCTATATATTTTATGTAAGTTTTTTTCATATAGTCTGATAAGCTTAATAACATTATCATTAAACAATGAAAGAAAATCACAATATTGATACATATTTTTTTTTTTAATTTTTTTTTTTTTTTTAATCCAATCTAAGCTTTCGGCTTACATAAGCCATTATCAAAGATGACAATTACACAATATATTTAAGCAATACACGAACAAGAAATTGATGATAGTCTTGTTTGTTTACATGGATGATTTCCAAGCAACGATAAACACGTGCATATAAAACGCTGAAAGCGAAAATCGCACAACAGCTCATGACGTCACACATGACCACGCGAGAGTAAATCGGATGAGTATTGAGTATGGAAAGCCGTTGGTATGAACCAATGACTTCTGTTACTAATTATAGGCATTTAAGGATATTTTTGGCGATTTCATATATATATATATATATATATATATATATATATATATATATATATATATATATATATATATATATATATATATCACATGTGTCTTAAAGTCCCTCGAGGATGAAACGAGTCGGTTAAGAATAGTTTTTTCTTTTTATTTCTTCACAGATGCACAGTATCTGAAAATAATTTACACACACACACACACACACACACACACACACACACACACACACATATATATATATATATATTATTTATCTACGCCTGCATTAACGTAAAGTAAATATCCTTTTCAAATTGAATTTACGTAACGGTCAATGCAAACTCAGCACCTGAAGGTTGCGTTTTGCATGGAACTCCGCGTCATACCAGCAGTGAGGGATAATATCCATATTTATTAATACATACTTTATAACTCTGTTGTATAACTCTGTTGAACAGGTTTTATCAACACCATCACTTTATGTGCACTTTATATATTTATATTTACATTGTGCTGTTTTTAGTTGAGCAATGTCATAGTTATTATAAAGTGATATATTTTTTATCCTAACCAGTATTGGAATATGGATCCAATTTGGACTACTCCACTAAAAACAATATGGTTCCTGATAAAAGATTCTATAAAGTGAGCCTTTTACACAAGATCGAGAGCGTCATTAAAACAACGTAGTAGAAGCTATTTTTCTCTAAACACAAGAACGAGTATAGCAACTCAAAAGATGCCGAACTCTCTCTCTCTCTCTCTCTCTCTCTCTCTCTCTCTCTATATATATATATATATATATATATATATATATATAGGTCGTTGTCAAGTCTTTTGAATTCTCATATACTTGTATTTTGATTGGTCATTCCAGCTTATAAAACAGCGTTTTCTCTAGCGAAGGGCTTTTGATTAATTTGAACCTTTTAAAACCCTTTATTCTACATTCAACATCGTCACTAGATAAGACACCAGAAGCGTTGAAACAAAATGGCTATTTTTGCAGTGATTTTATAACATATTTTATGCTAGAATTTTTTTGTATTTATTTTATAACATATTTTATGTTATAATTATCGAATAAATAATTATATATATATATATATATAATAATGAATAATAAAAAATAATAATAAATAATTACACACACACGCGCGCACACACACACACACACACACACACACACACACACACACATATATATATATATATATATATATATATACATATATATAATTCCAACACCACCTCGAACTATTACTGGATTTTGAGAAAGATCTATTCTCAGTAACAGAGCAAATTAAATTCAGTATAAGTACCAATGATCTACAGCCAAAAATGTGAAAGGATGCTTCTATGATTAATAAATCTGATAAAATAATCATCAAGGCAGATAAAACGGGTAACTATGACAAAGTCGATGCAAATATATACTATAAAACTATGGAAATCAATAAATGTCATAAAAAGGCACCCACCAACTGGGAAAACAACACCAATAGGGAAGCCAAGGAAATAGCCACTGAAATAAAACTCGATGACAGAATCTACAAATTACGCAAACAACATGCATTCATCACAGTGAAAATTATAAGGTTAATTTTCCTAAAAACCCTCAATACAGATTACTCAACCCAACAAAAAATACTATCAGCAAAATCATCTTTTAAAGGGCATGCGATTACACCAAAATGATCTAAGACTCAACCAGTAGCAGAAAACAGCGGCAACCATAGAATGGTTTAATAACATAAAAAGGAAGAATGTATATACATTCATTCAATTCAATGTTTGTCACTTTTATCCTTCCATCACCGGAAATCTACTAATGGCGGCTATAAAGCTAGTTAAAAATTACTGTCCTATTAACGATCGGGAAATAAATATTATAAAGCAGACACAAACACTGGTACTATGTCCATAATGATTGTCTGTGAACCAAGAGAAATAACCCATAGTTTAAAGTTGCTCTAGATACTTAGGATTCAACAGAAGCATGTAATATTGTTGGAAAACTGTTGTTAACGCGACTTAGCCATTAAGGATCCGGACTATATAGACGTGACGGTATAACTCACCTCTGTAAAACTAGCCTTTCTAATATAAACAGATTGAGAAAAGAACTTTAAAAATTTTTTAAGGATCACGATCTAAATATTACCATTACCACCAATACCAAATAACATCTTTCTAGATGTAATATTAGATATGAATAATGGTTACCATAAAGCATATACAAAAGAACTATATAACCATAGATACGTTAGTAAATATTCAAAGCACCACCTCCACCAGAAAACTGTAGGTAATTTGCATAAATCAGTCCAAGTTAAATGATCTGCCAATTCCAACATCAAAGAAATATTTGGTAATGTTAAAGCTAAATATATAAAAGCTTTGGAACTAAGCAATCATAAAGTTAATTTAGAGTATATGAAAAAAAAACAAACAAATAAAGATATTAAGAAAAAACAGAATCACCTTAAACGCAATATCATATAGTTTAATCTGCCTTTTAACTGTAATGTCCAAGCAATGTCGGAAAAATTTTGCCAAAATTAATCCACAAGCATTTTAACCAGTCACCAACGTTAAAAAAGATTTTTAACAAAAATAATGGTAAAATCAGTTATAGCTGCGTCGGTAACATTGATAGATCTTTATCCCAACATAACGACAACATATTAAATAAACATCATTCCAGCAAAGACAACGTAAATTTTTCTAAAAATAAATTCAACTGCCGGAAGAATACGACCTCTCCATTCAACGGTCAATGTATGACTGATAATATTGTATATCGAGCGAGTATACATTCCGGTAGCGGTATTATATTTTACTTTGGTTCTACCGAAAATCTTTGGAAGTTTCGCGTCTACTATCGCCAAATGACTGTGGTTAATATCAAATACAGACACAGCACTGCTCTCGCTAAATATTTCTGGCAATTGAAAGATACCGGAAACTCTCCTTTAATTAATTGCTTTATTATAGCAAGGGCAAAATCGTATAACGGTAAAGGGAATAAATGTAACCTATGTTTGGTTGAGAAAATGATTATCTTAAAACACTTAAATAACCCAGGATTATTAAACAGGAGAAATGAGCTGATGGTTAAATATAGGCATAAAAATAAATATCTGCTTAAACTCATGGATTTAATTTTCAATTTGTAATTTTTAATACTCTCACGGTTTAGTTTATTAGTGTATATTACGATTTAATATATATTATAATTTATTGTTAATAATTGATGTTGAATTTTTAATATTACTATTTTTAGATATGATTAAGTAAGCTCCGTTTAATTAAATAATTGATGATCCACTACTCTAAAATAAAATAAAAATATAATTATAAATAGAAACAAATCGTTTACGTTCATATGCTAATTCCGGTTTTTTAATTGCCACATATAATGCTTTCAGGAATATAATTAAAAAAAAAACGTTTCAAGGAAATTTTTAAAAAAAAATTAAATATTTAATTTTTGTTTTTTAAAGGGACATAGTTTATATTATATTATATTATATTATATTATATATTATATTATATTATATATTATATTATATATTATATTATATTATATATTATATTATATATTATATTATATATTATATTATATTATATGTTATATTATATTATATATTATATTATATTATATATTATATTATATTATAATATATATTATATTATAGTATTATATTATATTATATATATTATATATTATATTTTATTATATTATATATTATATTATATATATACTATATTATATTATAGTTTAAAATGATAGAGTTTTTTTTAACACTATGATCCCAATATATATAATACTTGACTACGTCAGCATTAGTGTTAACAGATATATTTAAAAAATTTAATTTACGTAAAGGTCAGTCCAAACTCAGCACTTGAAGATTGCGTTTTGTTTGAAACACTAAGTCGTGCAAACGGTGAGGGATAATAGATATGAGTATGATAAAAAATGTACATATACGTACATATACTTGCTCTTACATATATATATATATATATATATATATATATATATATATATATATATATATATATATATATATATTTCTATTTCAAGTATTATAAATACAGTGCTCAATGTTGTAAAACGGAGCTATTAACTATATATTAATGAATATACATAATATCCAACGTGGATAGTACAACTCGGAGTTTCATGCAATCTTGCAATCTTCTTCAGATGCTAAGTACATTTTGACTGTTATGAGGTTCGCATTCTCGTTATGATGTGTTAAAACTTGTTTAATTAATTATTGTAGTCTAAAATATTATAATTAATTATTCTTAAGTTTAAAGGCGAATAATTAGAAAAAATAAATTTAAAATTAAAAATTATTTTACATAAAATTTGAAATGAAGTAAAGACGTTAAGTGTCAAGAGGGACAACTCTGTTTTTATGCATAAATACCATGGTTATAAGTACTGTCTAATGAAATAAAATAGTACTAACGGTGTTAATAGAATCGTAGGTTGACACCATATAATGTGTTTTGCAGCTAGCTTTATACTTACAAAGGTGGAATTACATATATACGTTATTGACAAATGGAAATTTTCATAAAATAGTCTTGATTGAAAATAGATTTGATAATGCATTTTAAAACACTCAGTATTTGTATATCTTAATTTTAAAACACACATATCTATCTATCTATCTATCTATCTATCTATCTATCTATCTATCTATCTATCTATCTCAGTCTTTTCATATCTATCTATCTATCTATCTATCTATCTATCTATCTATCTATCTATCTATCTATCTATCTAATAACATGATACAGTACATTTTACTTGTTATATTGATCACATAGGGAAATTAGCTATATTACGGTCTTTAAAAAAAAAATAAGATGTTGACTTCAGCTGAAAGAAAAAGCCAAATAAGGAAAGTGAAGTCATGAAAACAGAGTTTGGCCAATCTTCCGACTGAGGTGAGATTTCCTCCATTACAGATCAACATTACAAATATTCGCTGTCACAGCAGGTCGGCCATAGCCACTGCTGCCAACAGCACATATATATACATTTTAAAATATTCGAAATCAAAGTATGTTGTCTGGCTTCGTAATTGTGGATTGCATCATAAAAGAAAATTCCAGTATAGATTCTCTTAATTCTTCGAGGAAATGTTTTTGATATCTTGGAATTGTTTAAAATTCTATACTATGTTTTGGTCAGTTTAACAAAAAGCCACAAACTGCTTACAGTAAGTTGTTTTTAAGTGGTAAATCATTTAAGTACTGATCAGATTCGACGGTGCTTGACTGCAAGAAGCCATGACTGCATTAAGATCTTGATAGAAGGCACAAATGTTTCGCAGCGTATGAGTCTACTTTTGCTACTGCGTTGGTTTTTCGTAGAAGTGCCCGGGTTGGAGGTTAGGGTGAGAAAAGTAAGTCTTGAGGAACTGTTTGTTTGAATATATCTAAAATTACGCTTGATTCAAAGCCAATAAGAATGTGAATATATATATATATATATATATATATATATATATATATATATATACAATTATATGATTGGTGTATACGGAATACATTCCAATAACCAACAAATACTATTCTTAATAGAGTGCTCAATACAGAGCAGAGCAAATATAATTATTTATTCGAAAATTATAACATAAATATGTTATATAATCACTACAAAAATGGCTAATTTTGTAGTGATTTTATAACATATTTGATATAATTTTCGAATAAATAATTATATATATATATATGTGTGTGACTGTGTGTGTGTGTGTGCGTATGTGCGCGTGTGTGTATGTGGGAATAAAGACAAAGGGAAAACTTATCTTAGCCGAGGCGTTTCATCATTTGAGGGTCTTTTTGCCTTGACAAAGTCCCACAGGTCGAAATGCGTCGGCTATGTTTTAATTTTTATCTTTATTAAATTGTCCTTTTAAAGATATACTCTATTTGAAATAGTTACACACACAAGCACTCACACACACACACACACACACACACACACACACACACACACACACACACACACACACACACACATATATATATATATATATATATATAATGTGTGATCGAGTGTTGAAATGTTTTCGGTACGAACCAGTCGCTTCTTAAAAAAACATTTTAATGATCAGATACGGATTGGAAAAGTAGGGATTTGGTGAGGTGAAAAAAAAGAATGTTCTTAGCCAGAATAACGTACAAATATCGGGTCAAATGACAGACATCGGAATATTCTTGGGAAGGATTTCTTTGTTGGTCCAAGAACACACACACACACACACACACACACACACACACACACACACACACATATATATATATATATAACTATACATAAATACTGCTGTTTTTCGCGGCTTAAAGTTTCACGACAGTTTGTTTTCATATATATATATATACACACAAGCTGTATGTTTGTCCTCAGGTTAGTCAGACCCGACGTGCGGTGTTTCGTGGTTACGGCGCCATATCCAATAATATAATACGTCATCACGCGGCCCTATATGAAGAAGACGGCGTTGTTTCTTCACTGGCTCTACGCCATATTGAATTGTGCTACATTCGCTATCCCTCGTTTGTGTCGTTTGTTGGGGGAAATGTTTGGCCTTCATTAGAGCTCCCAAGCATAAGGCAGACCCGTGGGTGCTTATGTAGGTAGTTCCAAATTCAATCGAAAATCACGTTACGTCAACCGTAGTAACGGGTCCTCCGATGTAAGTCGATGATCCCCTATCTATCTATCTATTAGGTTGGTGCAAAAATAATGTCGTTTTTTGACGTTCAACTTCATGTGAGAAAACGACATTATTTTTGCACCAACCTAATATCTATCTATCTATCTATCTATCTATCTATCTATCTATCTATCTATCTATCTATCTATCTATCTATCTATCTATCTATCTTCCATATTGTACATTGCCCCATGCGATTTCGGACACGTCTTTAGCCATTTTCAAGTTTTTTGTTTAGGTTTTGTTAGTTTATCTTCAAGTTTTTACCGTTTAAGATCTATCTTATTTTATGTGTTATTTGGAACACAATATGGATGGTGTGTTGAAAGTTTTAGCAAAATAGAAAGACGTTCATACAAGTTCCAGACACTCAAATAAACGGACTAACCGCTCCTTTTAGTGTGACTGAAAAAAAACATTCCGACCACCCTGGTAAAAAAAAACATCCTTGATAATATCTGTCTATATCTCAGAGATGAGGTATCATGATTATTTAAATTATTTACATTATTCGGACTGTTATCCTCATCTTCATTGTCCTATTCACAACGTTTCGGGTACATTTGATTAATTTTACTATTTATTTTGCCTGGTATATAAATTTATACATTGAGCTCTCATCATGGATTTAACTTTTTAATAATTTTATATTAGAAAGAATTCTTCTAGGTAGGGATTATTCTTTCGAATAATCCCTACCACCTACGGATTTGGTATTATATATATATATATATATATATATATATATATATATATATATATATATATATATATATATACATATATAGTGTCTGTGTGTGTGATGTTCTAAAACACCGTACAATTAAGTCCCTAAGTACAGAAAAAGGTTTTTCTGAAAGGTGTCGTTAATTTTTTCTCTTATTTATTTTTTTTTGATTTTCGGTTTTTCGTTAATATGACTATTTCATCAATATATAAAAAAATATCATAAATATAGCATAATTGTTGAAGATTTTGTTGTATGCAAAAATTAGATGAAAGTCGAGAAGATGCCCCTCCCCCCAAATTGGCTCTTCCGTCCATCTGTGGTTTAATGTTGCCATAATGACCATAAAAATGTGTTTGCGTCGTTCAGGATATAAAATATTTACGCAAAATTGTCTGTTTAATATGAAGCGGTTTATTACAGTATATCAATCACAAACATAAAAATGTTTATTACATAATATCATTATTTTATATCATTATATCTGTAGTTACTTTGACGGGGCCATTAGTGAAGAGATTTTCGACATACGAAACAAGAATGCAATTATTAGGTTCACGTGAGTGCAATATTTGGGAGAATTAACACTATGTTTATTTGGTGAGTATGGTAAGATCGGTTTGTTTATAGTTTTTGATAAATGATACACGAGAGCAGGAATTTGTGAAATGATGGAACATAAAGGTGTACTAAGTTTACGTGCTTTTACCTTCTCTTGAATGTCATAATCAGCAACAATTTTGAAGTGTTGAGTGGATCCGATTTCAGCGTTATTAGCTGGGATAGTTTTATTTACTTTTTTCTTGAGGTATAAATTGGGGCTTTCTAAACAAATGCAATAATTATTTTCTAACAAGAATGACATCTAGTTTGAATTGTAATCAGTCATATTTAAAATAAAATTAAAAAAAAATTTTTTTTTTCTCCTTTCCTAATTAAAATATCCTTTTTATTGCTAAGATTTTTTTTTTTTTTTTACAGCAAGGTTCTACTTGTAAAAGGCTCGGAGGGCACTAGAGGAAGAGGACTACGTTAAGAGGTAGTTTATATGGATAGGAGGGGAAGATAACGGCTGACTTGAACGGGTTAAGATTATAGTGATCGAGGAAACATTCTCTAGGGTGTCTTTCATAAGGCAGTGGTTTGAGTGGAACGTACTGCCCGCCTATGGAATACGAAGGGAATGTGCGTGGTTTGTTACTATGTAAGTGACATGGCGGATCCTAGTCGTGAAGCTTAGACCCAGTGGAGCCAGGAGACGCAATTCGTCCAAGCACATTCCATGGTACAGTGTAACCCAGATATAAGATACCCGGATATAAGAGAAACCCGAATATAAGAGAGATTCTATCTGGTCCCAAATTAGAGCCTGTGTTGTGTTAATGTATATATAACAGACCAAATCCGGATATAAGAGAAACCCGGATATAAGAGACTTCTTCTCCAGTCCCGGCAACTCTCTTATATCCGGGTTACACTGTAGTAGCGATAGAGCAACGAGACGCTCGCCACATCCCGCCTCTGTGTGTGTGTGTGTGTGTGTGAGAGAGAGAGAGAGAGAGAGAGAGAGAGAGAGAGAGAGAGAGAGAGGTTGGAATGTTCTTTAGAGGAGTTTTTTTTTTAACACTAATTTTGAATTTTTTTTAAAGTAAATGCTCACCCTATAGAAAGCACAAGAACAACCCCAGATAGAATCTTATTGAATAAGGTTGTTGTGTGGAAGGAAGTGGAAGAAGTATGTACTGATTAAGAGGATATGAAGGATAGATAATAGACTTGAAGAAGTTATGATTGCAGTGATCGGGGAAGCATCCTCTCGGGAGTCTGTTCCACAAGGTAGAGTTTCTCAAGAAGAAGGAAATGAGAATGAATCAATTCTGTATACGTGGCATAGCTCTGAAATGTTGGAAATTACTCAACTGAATATTTGCCATGGAAATAGTGATAGGCTTGCGATGTGGCAGAAGATTTGTAGGTTTGAAAATAATTCATCACCCACAAGGTCGCACAAACGCTTTTGAAATCTCTCAAGGCTGGAAAGTGAAGATTAGGCAGCCTCAGTCAAATTAAATAGTGATTCTATATCAAGTGTTACAACTAATTTTCTTTAACTTCTAGAATGAGCTTTGATGTGTATATTATCTTGTAAAGTAGAATTTCGTTTTTTTTTATATCGTAACTGATTATGTTTTTTCTTGTAAATTGATATCAAAATAAAGGTGGAGATTATATTTCGGTCCCAGGTTAAAGAAAATCTTAGTAAACATCGATTTTAAGCGCTTCTTTGTCATCTCCATGACTTAACTTGCATACATAGCTTTTTTATGTATAGAAGTATCTTTAATCTTTAGACAGTATTTACTGGCATGAGCATTAGGGTTGGTTTTCCCTTTATTTAGAAAATCAACATTGCATTCGGTGTGAAACTTGAGCGGGTGGAATGAGTGTTGGCACCAAATTTAAATTAATAGCTTTTAGTAATTTTTGGGCATTTAGTTTTAAAGATCGTCTAAAAGTTATGTAGAGAAATATCTAATCTCCGAAGGTTTTTTTCTTATAATCTGACTTCAAAATTTTATTATTTCAAAAATAAAGCCAATTAGAGTTAATATCTTTTGTATTAGATACATTGAATAGAAAATATATTCAAATTAGAAATTTGATAAGTAAAAAATGTAAAAAATTGTAAACTATTACAAAAACTGCTACTCATTGAATAAGATTTATTAGATAATTTGTTAGTTCACAATTAATAAAAACAAAAAAAAAAATAGATAAAAGTGCATATAACACCTTAATACTGCTGGGCACAAATTATAAGACGAAATGTTTTAAATTTGCATTGTTTATCTCATTAAAACTACTACAATGTACAAAATATTACATCATAATGCAGCTAAATTGTTCAGTATAATCTCCCTTTGAAGTAAATAAAGGTCTTATTTGATGGCACAATGATTTTGTAATAATGTGCCTGTGCTATGAATCTTGTCTATATATAATTTGTAAAGCTTCGGAAAATTATAAAATTTAAAAGGCTGTGCTATAAGGCTTTCACTTATCTCCGGAATGAAATTCCAACGCTACGATTTTGAAACGAAACTAAATCTTTAAACTTGTTTCTTAAAAAAAAAACGGTAATGATTTGGGGAAAAACATATTATGTGTCATTATTTATCATGTCAAACCCCCAACTTTTAAATTGAGTGCAATACAATGTTTCGAAAATCGCTTTACCATAGTGTGCATAAACATATACGTAGATATTTAACAAGTACACACATACAGTTTAACGCATTGCATATCATTGTTTTCAAACACACAACCATCCATACACACACGCATGCGCACGCGCACACACGCGCACGCACGCACGCACCGCACACACACACACACACACACACACACACACACACACACAATCGCTGATTTCTTGTTGCTGACTACACCCGTCTGCCAGCGCTGCAAACCAGTAAACGCCTGCTCAGATCAATTCGTGCTTGATCAGCAATTACTGCACTTACTTTACACTGTGGCAATGTTGAGCAGACCTTAGTTAAAGTTTCTGGGAAAGAGCGTATAGTCAGGCGTGTTCGGTACCTTGAACAAGGACAATACGCACACACCCTCGATCACAATGACGTGTGACTTCGCGCTAGCACGGCCACCGTCCGCTTCTAGGGCTTGGGTCAAATGTGGTAGGGTCTTCAGACATTTTACAACGGCGCCGTCGATAACACCAAGAAGTTGTCTACGATGAAATTCGAACCCGGATATCATGGGCGGAAAGCCAACCACTCAACCACACGCCTATAGAGACAGTTCAACGGAGACGCATATATACATATATGAGGCCAAATTTTATTATGCAACTATTTTTTTTCAAAATAAAATTGGTATGATGCAACGATTTTTAGTAAAAAGTTCTTATATTTATATAATAAATAATATAAATATCACGTGACTTTCGTTTTATCTGTTTTTATTAGAAAATATTTACAATGAGTTATTTGTTGGTCTTTGATATTTACGGAATCGATACCGCCAAAAGAGTTTTGAACTTAGATTGTCCTCCCAGACTGGTTGCCAGCAAATATCTATAATCCAGTCCGCCTCAGAGAAGGGAATAGATGTGTTCATGACTTTTCAAGTGTATATGAGTGTCTGGAATTATGCACGTATGAATTTCAGTTTCACCGCCAATAACCAATCCGCTGCACGCACATCCATTGTAAAGATAAGAACAAGAAAAAAATGAATGTTTTAAAAAGAGATTTGGTAAACTGAAACGTATATTAGTTCGAGTGGCCGGCAAGTGACTTTTTTCAGAAATAAGCTCAGGTCGAAAATTTAAACAAAGATATTAAATATTAAGAACATTGGCCAGAAAGCAAATATAGTGCCACATTTAAGAAAACGTTACAAAGAGACACGTATAATTTGGACAAAAGAGGTACTTTAGAATAGATTTCTTATCAGTAATTTTAATGATGGAGTCAGACTTACATTGCATAGACATGGTGGCTGGGTTAGAAATGGGTGGGGGTAGGGTACTAGTTCAGAGAAATGCTTTGTCGTAGTATTTTAGACAGTAACATTATCAGTCTCTTTAAAGTTGATGATAGTTCAAGTCAAACGTAGAGAATGTAAGTTCATGGATATTACGTTCTACAGTTATACAAATCACAAAACTTTAAGCCAAACTGTATAATCACACTTTTAAAAAAGAAAAAAACCTAGTGCAACTTGACCAATACTAACTATTGCCCATCTTGCTACCACAAAATATTCAAAGACATCAAATTAATCGAATTATAACCCGCCAGTAACAGATGTTTATATGAGAAAGGAAGACAGTCAAATGAAGAAGAAACTATAAAAAATACTGCAATTAATGTTAGAATTAAAAAAGTAGAAAAGGTTGCGAAATCAGTGGTTAAAAAGCTACAGAAGATTATAGAATGACAAGAAGCCCATCATATTATGAAAAGCGATAGGACACTTTGCTTTGGAGTAATTATTAGCAAGCTTGTCTCGGTGAATCAATTACGGTTGAATAGTACGTTCGATCCTCGCTGGGTGCCCCATACTTTCGACCTAGTGCCACATCAAATCACTATTATGTTAAACGATAAAATAAGAATTTCTTAATTTATATTGATCAAGACTGTGTACAAAACTGTCATAATTTAATGTTTTATTGTGTTCTGTACAAATACACTTGACCGTTTCAGTCATTATCAAGAGTTGGGTGTTTTTTTACTCTGGTACATAAGTTTATGAGGGATACATCTGGACGTATTTTTAAGGTTTTAACATTTTCGGTTTGTAACTTGTTTGGCTGAATTCTTACCTGCTAAATACACCCAATATATGAAGAATTGATAAAAAAACCCTTTTACCTCATATGGGGTATACGCTATTTCGACGGAAGTATGTCTTCTGTTTTTTCAACCCCGGTGTGGAACATTCCACAGGATTTGTGGATTAAAAGGATTTGTTTGATTATTGATTATATTGCTCTGTATAAATTATATAAAATACATCGAGCTCTTTTTGCGAATCAGATCTAATATTTTTATATTACTTAAATCCACTTGGATTATATACCAACGGGCTATTTACCTTACTATATATATATATATATATATATATATATATATATATATATATATATATATATATGATAAAAATATAGTTTCAAGGTATGCGATATTTATGAGTAAAGTGTTCTATATCAGAGATAGAGCGTATGCAGATATAAAAGCGGACAATGATGTCAACACTTAGCGGCAACTGCCCGTTTCATTCTTGAATGCAATATTCAGCCCTTATATATATATATATATATATATATATATATATATATATATATATATATAGTTGAATGGATATGAGATTCTCACCCTGGATTACAAAATCATATCCATTCAACTAAGTATGTAATCTCAATCACTTATTTCCAATAAGCATCGCTCATATATAAAAAATATATAGAAATTATATTTATACAAATATATATATATATATATATATATATATATATATATATATATATATATATATATATATATTATATATACATGCATTATAATTTAAATAAAAATAAAAACAGACCACTTTAAGGTTCCATATAATAAATTATTTCACCAAAGCCCTTTTAAAGGACCGAGGATCATCAGATTTTACTTCCAAAGGTTGAAACGAAAAATGAAAAGAAATTTACACATTTTTGACGGGCAGTACTAAGTATATGTAAATTAACGAAGTGAGGAAGTGAAGCGGGGAGAGAGACATGATTGAGTTAGATGTAACATTTCTATTCTTTCAAATTTAAATTGTTTGAGGAAATCCAGACATTGACACATTAAATCGATTAACTTAACGGAAGTTATATATTGATATGGAAGGGGGAGAGGAGAAAAATAAATACGGAAGTAAAATCTGATGATCTGCGGTCCTTTAAAAGGGCTGTGGTGAAATAATTTATTATATCGAATCTTAAAGTGGTCTGTTTTTATTTAAATTATTAGCTCTGATTTACATTGAGCTCTCTGGATTTTATCCTCCTTGGGTCTACACATACGGATTACCTAGTTTTTCGTAAACTAAATATATATATATATATATATATATATATATATATATATATATATATATATATATATATATATATATATATATAATTATTATTACCCTATTTTTATGGATTCGTAGTTATTATTATTATTATTATTATTATTATAAACGTCGTTTTTGTGTATACACGAACCTGAGTACATGTGTCCCATTTTCTTATTTTTAAACAATGTTAATTACCTGTGCATTAAAGAGACTTAATAAATGAAAATGTGTTCACCTGCAGCATTCGACTAAGTCTCTGGAATGCGCAGACATAATTCTCATTTAAAAAAAAAAAAAACGAAAATAAAGAAAAAAACAGAACGTCTACTCAAACACGTGTATCCAAAAAATAATAAACAATAAGAAATAATGACGGATTGAAATTAAAATCCATCAATAACTTATGAATCTATGTCTGTATATAATTGGTTTGTATGCATATACTTGTACCTAATGTATTATCTGAATACATACACACGCACACACATACTCGCATATTTGCATTTTTGGCTGCTTACATGTTTGTAATCAAAACATATACACAAACACATGCATACACAAACCTATGTTCTTGCAGTTAACATATTTTATCACACACAAACACATACAGACACCGATGCACATCTAGCTATGTTTGGTCGAACAACATTTTGGAACGCACAGGCACATATGTGTGAGTGTTTCAAGAGATGAGTTTTGTTTGTGCTTGCGTGTATATATTTATGGTCGTGTGTATTTTTACGCATTTCGCACTTGACGTTTCCCCTTCTGATTGCCAAGTGTGTACAGGTGTGTATGAATGTGAACGGGCCGCTTTTCAAAATCCATTTTTGGGGTTGCTAACGTGGAACCCTCTTCTTATTTCGAGAACGAATCTTGAATTCCGTCCATGATAGCATCTGCAGAGTTTTCGACTTCCTCTTTGTCTCGTCTTTTAAAACCGCTTCCTTCTTTCCTCTCTCTCTCTCCTCCTCAATCTCTCACTTCCTTTTTGTTTCTGCTTCGTTTTATTTCCTCCTTCATTGGCATCTGGTTTACCTTCTCCTATTACGAAGGGGATATTGTTTTATTTCGACTTCTGCCGTTACACGGTATTTCCTTCCCTCTATTCTTCAACAATCACAATTTTTAAATACATCACATCTATCTATCTCAGACTGCTCATATCTATCTATCTATCTATCTATCTATCTATCTATCTATCTATCTATCTATCTAAAATATATATATATATATATATATATATATATATATATATATATATATATATCACTCAGACTGTTCAGATCTATTTATCTAGCTAGCTACCTAGCTAACTATCTCACTCTATCTATCTATCTATCTATCTATCTATCTATCTATCTATCTATCTTTTTTTTCTTTTTTTAAGCTTTTCACCCCAAGCAAGGCTGGAAGCCACTAGCACGCAAGGGGTTACAGAAGGTTTGGAGGCAGAGCAGATAGGAGTGGTAAAGGAGAGGATGTGGAGAAAGATAGTGGATCGATCAAGGCAAGGGGGTTACAGAAGATTTGGAGCGAGAGCAGATAGGAATGAAAGGTGAAAGGATGTGGAGAAGGGAAGTGGATAGATCAAGGCAACTGGAGATGTCGATTGACGTTACACTTAAATAGTTGGAGATTGTATTTGTCAGGGAAACAGGAATAAGGAAGGGAGTTCCACAAGCGAGATGTGCGAGACATGAAGCTATTGGAGTAGAAGAGACGTCTACATCTAACGGTTTCAACGGTGAAGGGGTGGGAACGGGATATCTATCTATCTATCTATCTATCTATCTATCTATCTATCTATCTATCTATCTATCTATCTATCTTAGATTCTGCTTAGTGGATGATGGCGTTGCCTATTTAGAATACTTTTAGGCATGCTAGTTGGCTTTCTGTCTTTATTTCTCTCTTGGTCAACCAAGGTTTACTTCTCTCACAAAACCATTTGAGCCAAAATGGGCCCAGATCAACTATGTATCAATTTGGACTTCTCTTTAAATGAAATACTTGCGATTTCTTCGCCAGTGCCTCTCGCTACTGGATTTTAGGCCTAAGTAAATGACATCATTTTGAACATAAACTTTTAGCACAGAACATCTCTCGTTTTGCGAGATTAACATAACGCAATACAGTAATGAAGCCGACATCCGTTTAAATGTTCGTTTCGCAGAGGAAGTAGCCTAATCGTCAAGTTCGTTTCCTAGCTGAGTGAATGGTGATTTTGAAAGCAGGCATACTCTCCGCATTCCGAAATTCGATGTACAAAATATGATCTTATTTTCCAACCTCATGTAATTAGTCTCTAATGACGCTTAAAGTTAAACTGAGGAAATGTCAAGTAACATACCTGTGACAGTAATCCCTCCTTCCTCCTCCTCCACCTCTCTCCCACTCTTTCTCTTCTCTCTCTCTATATATATATATATATATGTGTATTATATTTATTTTTTATTAATTATTATTATGAATTGATATAATTAAAGTATATGTACAGATCTCTCGCCCTCTCTCTCTCTATATATATTTATGTGAGAGAGAGTGTCTGCATGTGTGTGTGTGTATGTGTGTGTGTGTGTGTATGTGTGTGTGTGTGTGTGTGTATTTTTGGACTGTTCCAGTCTTTTAACAGTAAGGTATTAATATTAATATTTAAATTTTACAACGGTCACTTTTCAATTAGTACTTGAAACTCAGTTAAGGGAAAAATATATTTTTATAATTAATAATAAATATATATATATATATATATATATATATATATATATATGAAGAAATATAGTCTTAAAGTGTTCTATATTTATGGGATAAAGTGCTCAATATCAGAGATAGAGCGTGTGTAAATATAAAAGTGAACATAGAAGTAAACACTTAGAGGCGACAGTCTGTTTCATGCTAGATGCAATCATCAGGCGACGATGATTGCATATAGCATGAAACAGACTGTCGCCTCTAAGTGTTGACTTCTATGTTCACTGTTGTAATTTTTGTAATTTTCCCTCTGAAAGTGCTCCACTGCCTGAACCGGGTATTGAACTCACACTCTTTGGGTCTGTCACTGGATCTAACCAACGCTTTATCCACTGTGCCATGTGTCCTTGAGGACATCTGGTTATGAATTTCGGAGTATTATAAACCTAATTTTTCAGCAACCATTTTTTAACAGTACTCATATTGCAATTTTGCTGTTATTATTTCATGTTTTTTACCAGATCTCATATTCCAACTTTTTGTTATAATTGCTTTTCTCTGGCACTTACTGGTTCCCATATTGTATTTATTTCTATGCTTGGTCGACTCAGGGGATTTTTGTGGCCTAACATATGTTCTGATTCCTTAAGTTTACGAACTTTCCAATGGTGTTCCCTATCTATGATCTCAACCTGATCCCACAGGGGACGGTGATCTCCCTTATCTCTCCATATGTGGTCAGCCACGCCTGATTTTTCTACTTCCCCTTGCGTTACAGCTTTCTGGTGTTCTTGAAGCCTTACCTTGAGGGGGCGGCCTGTTTCTCCTTTATATTCCTTTCCGCAGCTGCACGGGATAGCGTACACACAGTCTTTAGTCCTGTTCTCCTCTATGGGGGGTCTCACTCGAGAGAGATATCTGCGAAGTGTTGTCACGCTTTTGAAGGTTGTCCTGATGTTATATGGACCGCAGATCCTTTGTATTTTCTCTGATAACCCCTTCACATAAGGCAGGCAGACTGTTTTCTGAGTGTTGTTGTCCTCCTCCTCCTCCTCTTGTACCCGCCTATCCCAGTTTGGGGGGGCTGCTGCCATGTACCCAGGGTAGTTGTTACGTTGTAGGGTACTACTTATACTGACCAATTCCTTATCTAACGTCTCTGGGTCGCCACTTATGACTTTTGCTCGGTGTTGTAAGCAACGGACGATCCCTTTCTTTACGCTGTATGGATGGTGGGAGTTGAAATTGAGGTACTGTCCGGTGAATGTTGGTTTACGGTATACAGATGTGTTGAACCCATGCTCTGTTCGAGATATTAGTACATCCAGGAATGGGAGTGTTTTGTTACTCTCTTTCTCCATTGTGAACTGTATCGATGGTCTTATTGAGTTCACATTGTCCAATAGAACCTGGACATCTTCCTGGTGTGGCCAGAGTATGAAGGTGTCATCTACGTACCTTAACCATATAGTTGGCTTTAGAGATATGGATTCTAATGCCATTTCTTCAAAGTATTCCATGTATATATTCGCCATTGCTGGTGATAATGGCGAGCCCATTGCTAAGCCCTCATCCTGTCGATATATGTGTGATCCCATTCCGAAGTGTGTTGTTTGTGTACAGAAAGTCAACATCTCCATCAGATTATCTATTGGAATACTGGTCCGTTCTTCTAGGGATGAGTCAGAGGTCAATCTATCTCTGACTACCGAGAGTGCCTCCCCCGTGGGTACCTTGGTGAACAAACTCACCACGTCCAAGCTCACCATCTGGTTGGATAGGATGGGAGCATCTTTAATTATTTCCACGAAGTGGGCCGAGTTTCGGACATATGAAGGAGACTTTTCGATCAATGGGTCAATTATATCGACAAAGAAGCGACTCAGAGGGTGGCACACAGAGCCTTGACAACTAACAATCGGCCTGAGCGGAATACCGTCTTTGTGAATCTTAGGGAGACCGTATATGTGAGGTAGCTTGGTGTAACGCTGCGATAACTGCCTATACATTTTGGGTGCGAAGTGATCCTTGTTCTTGATTAGGATCTGTGACAGTTTGCGTTCCGTTTTCATAGTAGGGTCCTTTTTCACTTTGCTATAGCTACCATTGCTAATGAGGTCTTCCAGTTTTCTTGTATACTCTGATTTGTCCATCACTACAGTCGCATTACCTTTGTCAGCCGGTAGTATGATGATGTTTTCGTTCCTCTGAAGGGATCCAATCGCCAGTCTCTCCAGTTTTGTTATGTTAGACCTGGGCAGCTTGGCTCTCTCCAAGGGAGAGAGAGAGAGAGAGAGAGAGAGAGAGAGAGAGAGAGAGAGAGAGAGAGAGAGAGAGAGAGAGAGAGAGAGTATATATATTTTAAAGTTTGGATTTTATTTTTTAATCTGACATATTTTTATTACTTCGAACGTTATTTTTAGTGGATACACGTATTTGAGACGACGCTCTGTTTACTTTGAACAGTACTTATTTCATCTACTGGTGTGCCAAAGGTATTTTTTTATATTAAAATGTATTGCTGATATTTTTATTATAATTTTTTTTATACTTTCATAGTGTTTTGACTTTAATTTTTGGGTTTTACTATTTTCCCATAGCGGGTCGACTAACAGTTGATATCGAACCGGGTCATGTTTGACCTGGGAACAACAGCAATTAAGAGATGGTTCCACGCTCCTAAAAACCTCCAGATCAGAAGCCTTACTTCTGGATGTAGTTTATCGTCCTACCCAGAACAGGCTAATGTTAAATAATAGTTTAGCAGACTATTATTTTTTAGTGGAAGCTCATCGTGGCTCCGTCTTCCAGAGGTTGACATAATAAAGAAGTCGACTTTGATTGGCTGAGCTAGAGTGGGAATGATAAATAGAGAAAGGTTTTTCAACGAGTTAAACATGTCAAACAATGTAGACGTGTTCACGTTCGTGTGTGGAACAGCTCCTCAGTAGGGGGAGCGACTCCACAGGATAGTTAGTACACGTCGACGTTAATAGAATAGTTAAGTTAAAAATCTCTGTGTCGAAGATCTTTCATCTCTGGACCCCAAAACATTTATCAACCCTCGGACGGGAAAAGACGAGAGAAGACATGCAACAGTAATTGAATACATTCCTCAAATCAATTCATCATTTTTTATTAGGTAATTTAGATGGGGATTCTCATCAACAAAAAAAAAAAGAAAAAAGAAAAGAGGATCAAATGAAACAATATCCTTATTCTTTAGTCAGCATTGTCTCTGTGCCAGGAACTAAGAATGCGAAGACAAACGACCTAGAGAAATTACAATCGCGATAAAAGTGGCTTTTGATAAAAAGAAAGGTGAAAGTCATTGTTTTTGTTCCTACTGACGAAAAAACTAACCTAAGTGTATAAATGCATGACGCAAGTATTGGGTACTAAATCCCCCATTAAACAGTGGGAAAGCGGCGAGCCAACTTCCAGTGTAGAGATTTTGAAAGCCAAGTTGCAGCGTAGTCAGGGACGTTTTCGACGATTTCAACTCCTAAAATGATTGATCACGTTCAAGACACAATTTTGGCCTGTAGGCGAATCTCAGCCAAAAATAATTGCCGAGACGGTAGAAATGTCCGAGAAATGTACCAAGTTTATAATTCATGAGCAATTGTATATGAAAAAAGCTGACAGACAAGTCGGAACCAAGTTGTTTGCATGTCAAACAAAAACGGTAGTAACATCGATTTTTTTAGCATTTGAAGTAATCTAGTGATAATATTTTTGAATCAGTTGCCACTATGGAAGAAACATTGAAATTTAGAGACCAAATAAGTGTTAATGCAATGACAGCAGTCAGGTTTCCCACAGCTGCAGACATTCAAAACGCAGATATATGTATTTATGTGTGTATATATGTATCCGAATGCAATAGAATTGAAACTGGAATAATCCTCAATCAGATGTGGGGATTAGTTGGTTGATTTGCTTCTTATGGCTTATCAACCATTTGCAGGTTATTTAAAGCCAGAAAATATTTTTAGACTGTAAGAATTTTTTGGAGATAATAATGATTTAGTGATACAAGTCCTGCTATTTAACCCGTCGCTGGAGAAGAAGTGGTGGATTCAAGAGTATTTACGCATAAGGAAATATAACGAACCCAACTGGAATTTGAACTCTGCAACAAGCGGTGTAAGGGTTTAAAAAAATGTAGTCTTGCAAAACCATATGTTAGTGACTGCATGTTGTTGTCGAAGACATATTATGTAAATCATCTGAATAGTCACGATAACAACCATATATATATATATATATATATATATATATATATATATATATATATATATATATATATATATATATATATATATATATGCGCTATCTACATATGCAGCATTAAAAACATCAATTTTCCAAAGTATTGTCCCTGCAGTAAGACCAGTTGATCTCTCATGCGTCTTGACAATGACATATAGTCCTACCCCATATATATATATATATATATATATATATATATATATATATATATATATATATATATTTATTGCGTATATTTTACACCATGTTTTCATTAAGACATGTCTCATTGAATAATTTAGAGAAGTTTTGTGTACGTATTTTTGAAAAACAAAAACTAAAAATTGTTGTATTCATCATTTTTCTCAGACGTAAGCTAAATATTCTTGAAGCAATCAATATTAAACAATTGAAACCAACCCGTAATAAATTTAATTATGAATACTGCACAAATGTTTTAAAATGTTTACAGCGAATAGATTAAAACACCTACGTTTCAATTAATAATTTTAAATAGTTTTTTTTTCAAAATATATTAGATATTACAATAACCTAGTTACCCCCCTTGACGTTTGTACGTGTGTTTACATGATAACATTTCAAAAAGATACAGTACATAACTTTATCGTTTTTCACTTCACACGTAAAAATTTTATTTTCAGATGAACACAACAATTTTGTCTTAGAAAAATAATGAACACAAACATATTTTGTTTTAGAAAAAACAAGACCCTGATGACGACATTGTGCTTATGTCGAAAGTACTCAGAATAAAATGAATATTCATCAACATGGTAATTGGCTTTCTTCTATTAATGTTGCGAACAAGTAAGTGGTTAAGAAATAACAAGTGTTTCAGATATATCATATATTATAACAGTAAGCACCACAGAAGAGTATTACACGACTAGTGAGTGAGTGTCGGTTGACCCAGCGTTCAATCTATTCGACTGTTAACAGACCCTCTCCCCCCACGAGGCATGTATGTGGCACAAGGCCGAGTTTACCGTGGGTTCTCCGAGCCCGTAGGCTCGACAAAAATATTCCCTTAGAACCCGTATAAACGTGTTCAGGGACTGTCTACTTCCCCGGACGAAATTTTGCCCTTCGGCAAAGCCTCGTCCGGGTTCCTCTCTGCTCAAGGCAGAGAGTTCGACAGATGAACAATCTGGTCGACTGTTCCCCCAAGGCCTTCTCTCCTACAAATCTTGTAGTAGGCGGAAGAGTGAGGACACCACAACACTTAATATGAGAAGACCCTTTATAAATAAGTAGACAAAACATGTCTAAATTATTTAATGAGACTTAATGAAATATATATATATATATATATATATATATATATATATATGTATATATATATATATATATATATACATATATATATATATTTCCTGTCGAAGGGCGCAAATTTTTCTATGATACGATTTGCCAAATATTTTCAGGCAGTAGATTAAAATAAATAAATATACAGTTTAATAACATAAACGGAACACCTACTCAGATAGGAGTATCCACTAAAGATAACGTTTAATACTAAGCGTATAAAAATGTTTTCTTCTATCATATACTTATATCTCAATTTCATGTTATTGTTTTAATGCCATACTGCTCAAGACGATGATGGCTCTCCAAAGATTTCTTTTTTTTATTATTATCTGTGAATTGCCATGCATTCTCGGGAAAATAGTAGAGCAGTTCCCCTTTGCCTTACCCATAGTTTGGTATGGTATTCAGAGTTTTGCCCCTCTTAGATTGATTGCCATCCAAGGCTCAAGAACCTAATCTACCTTGTTGCTCAATACCATAGCTGAGTGAAGAAAAGACTGATTCGTACCTTTCTCATGGGCATTTGTACGAAATTGAATAGACCAATATTTGAACTCGATTTTCCTGTTTCCCTTCACCGGTAACTTTTACGCTACCCTCACATGTCAGGTAACGTATTTTGCTTAATCCAACTGACATCAGCATGCTTATAATATTCTTCTATCGAAGATATGCATCAGGCTTGGTACCCTGCGATGTCATTGTAATTACACTAAGTCTGTACCATTGACCGACTTGCAAAGCACTTGTGTGAAAGCAAGGCGTTTCTTTCGTTTCCCGCGACACTGCCCTAGAAACTGATCTCTGAAAGAAAAAAAAAGGAAAGACATGTCATCGATAGTGTTCCCCGGACGAATTTGGCGCGATTAAAGGTTTCATTTATACCGGGTAATGAATTGAACGGACAGCGATAGCGAGTATTGAATATCCATTATTTATTTAGATTCAAAACATGCCAAGAGGCTCTTTTACAGTTGCTATCTATTATAATTGATGATTAAAGCACAACCAGTACAAACGCCCTCGCTCGCATACGTGTGTCTATTAATACAACATATATGGAAGCATGTGATGGCTTCCGTTTTTGTAGGACAAACACGTAAGCACATAAGAGACGCACGCATACGCGTTATTTATAAAATTGTGTCATCAGGACGTTTGTGCGTCTGTATGCAAGCACACGGACGGGCATGAGCACTAAAGACAATAAATATTATGCTCTCTCACACACATATAAAGACGCATAAACACACATACACACGCACATGTACACGAACAGGCATACACGCACATACCCATGTAAGTATCAATAATCATAAATGAATGCAAGTATTATTGGGCTTACGACCATGTCACGTTAAATCACTAGTTCTGACCGTTTGGGAATACTATGGTCTGTAAGCTTGGATGTGCGGTTGGTGTAATGGATAAGGGCTCGGAAGTGGAAATCGGATAGCCGAGTTTCGGTTCTAGTCTAGTCGGCGTCGTTATATTCTCTTACGCGGAAATACCTTTGGGAAAAGTATGGATTCGCTTCTTCTCCCCAGCTATTTTTATGTTAAATAGTGGAACTTGCGTCAGTAAATCATTATTATCTCTGAAAAAATCCTTCAATTCAAATATGTTTTCTGGTTTTAAATAACCCGCAAAAGGTTGATAAACCGTACAAATAAATCAATCAGCAATCATAAAAGTGTTATTGACAGAATCTCTCTGTCTCTAGAATAACATACACACACACACACACACACACACACACACACATATATATATATATATATATATATATATATATATATATATATATATATATATATATATATATGTATAATACATTACCAAAGACGGTGTTTCGCCAAAAGAAACGCTCGAAAGGTTATTTTTGAAATATCTCATTTTAAGGCAATCATAAATTGCAAATAAAATGCTCAATATCAAGAGAGAGACCATTAATATTAAGAATTAAAATTCAATGTTTATTTAATCATTTATTTTAGTTCTACAGTTTGATTGTAAAATTCTACAACCGATTTTAAAATTCTGCAATTGTACAATGAAGTCACCTGAAGAGTCGATATTAATATATACAGTTCGTCTAAATTATTAGGCAAATCACAGGAAGCTCAATAACTCGAAGTTACTTTGAAAAATGCTTGTCAAATTTGAAACGATCAATTTAGATGACAATTTAGATGACAATTTAGATGACAAAAGCAGTTTCAATGTATTTTATTAAAGTTACTGGAATCTATTATAAAAACTGCAGTCTGAAGTCATGCAGAACCACATTCTACTTCAATAACAGGCTAATAAAATTATCAACAATTGATCAACTCCAATAATAGAACAAATAACAAATATAAATCTTTGAAGCATTTCCATTTAATATAGTGATCCTTCTTCTCAGTATCAGCTAGTAATTCATTGATTTTGTTACATATTTTACTTCAGTGGATTCAATTCCGCAACATGTTTTTAATTGCTTCCCATAGATCTGCCTTGCTGTCATATTGTTTGCCGTCTCTATAAAATTTCATCTTCACAATTGACCATAGATTTTCGATCGGATTCAGAACAGCACTTGAAGTGGCCATTCCATTGTCTTCTATCCAGCAAAGATTTTTCACTAAAGAAATTCACGATTAACCTTAGATACATGAGAAGGAGTACTGCCATGCGTAAATAAACGCCTCATTTTTAAACTGTGAGTTTACCACTTGCACATTTCAAAAAAGTCTTGTCGATGAAATCTCAGTAGTTAGCAATGACAGTCATCAACTTTGAATGATTCAATAATGGTTTGGTCGGCAATTCCATCCCTTATCGCTACACTGCGAGCTCTGTGTTGTTTTCTCGCCACAAGAACATCTGCATTAGACAAAAATCCTTTGGTCCATCCATCAGTGCATATGGTGTCACTCGAGATTAGACTGTGAAAATTACTTTAGCAAAGACAATTTTCATATAGTTCTCGACCAAAATCTAAGACTTTAAAATATTTGCTTTGCTGAGAGGAGTTTACCTGAAGATTCCTTGACAAATCCCAATTTGTAAATTCTTCTCTAACTTTTGACCTTCTTGAATCCATCAATTCCAGCTCATTCAAAGATCTGAGCACTGGCCAAAAGTGGCTGTTTTCTCTAGTTTACGTTTACCTCGAGGAGATTCTTTTCACACAAGACTCTTTATCGTTCTATGATCTCTGTAAAGCTCTTTTGATATCTCCAATGTGGATATTCTCTCACCCAGTAACCGTTATTTTTTCAGCATTTGTTAGAGCCTTTCAAGTAGACATGTTACAGCATATATTATGGAAAAAAGAAAAAATAGTTTTTATTAGATTTTAGAGGCTTAAAACTAATATTAATTTAATCGGCGCAAAAACTTCATTTTTTTTAGCAAATCCAACAACTTGAATAAAACATGTTGGAATTACCTAGAAAATTAACTCAAGCTTGGTTTTGATGTCTCAATTAATCTTTTAAAATTAAAGTTTAAATTTAAGATTAAGTTTAAAAAATTTTCAAAGCAAATTCATGTTATTGAGGATTATGAGATTTGCATAATAACTTCCGTCAATTAATGCCTAAATGTTCAAGCAAATTATACTCATCCTGTTGACCGATTCCAGACTCTCGTGAAACATTGCTCATCGGGAACAGAGAGTCTGAGAAATATATTATTACCGGATATCATATATATATATATATATATATATATATATATATATATATATATATATATATATATATATATATATATGTATATATCTTACCACATATCATATATATATATATATATATATATGATATGGAGAAAACAACTGAAAAGTTTCAAATTAAAAAAAATTGAATTTTTTTTGTGAAAATATTTATTTATATTTATATATATATATTTGATATTTCAGATCTGCCCCGATCTTTCGTCAGAAATAAATTTTAATTTTTTAATTTGCAACTTTTCAGTTGCTTTCTCCATATTATATACATATCAAGAAAGTATACGTGGCTTCTCATTATGCTATATATATATATACATATATATATATATATATATATATATATATATATATATATATATATATGTATGCATGTATGTATGTATTAATTAGTACATATACGCGTACCTATGCTTTTGGTGTGTGACTATAGTTTCGCAGGGTGGTGTTCCCAGTTCGTCAGGCACGGGGTCTATGGTGCCAGAAGTAAACAAATTACTCATGGGAGTTTCGCTGCTACGTAGTGTATAAAAATAAAGTTGCACTCGTGTGTGCTAAATGCGATGCTGGTGGTTCTTAGAATAGATTAGCGGACTATGAGGGTCGGGTAAAAAAGTGTAGATGAAAGAAAAAGTTAATTACTAATTTAAAATTTTAAATGCTCCAGATACAGTGAACAAACATTACAAGAGGCAGACCTTTCATTTCAAGTCAGAGGAAAACCCAGTGACCAAAAAGACGTAACGAGTTCTCTTGGAGGTTAGCCTCAGTCATACTGATGGCATGCAAAAAATATATATAATTGATCAAGAAAATCATCATCAGTCCGAAGAAAAACATTACTTATTTTTTAAAATTTATTTTGTCATTCTATTTCTCACTAGTTTTGTGCGTTTGTGTGTGTGTGTGTGTGTGTGTCTGTCTGTGTCTGTGTTTTACGCTATGTCAACATTGTAGACTCCCCTCTGGAATATTGAACAGCTGCATCACCATAGTAGGTGTTACTATTATGATTTATTTTTATAGCTCTTTACGGATTGGATTCGCTTGCTACCTTATTTTAATTCTGATTTGTCCTTCTCCTAGGATGGTTGCCAATCCTAGTTTGTCTTGCCTTTAATTACGCTAGAAAAGATACATTCATTCTTTCTCAAGTGTATTTTAACGAAACTGAGCAGAACGGAAAAAAAACTGTAACTTGAATTGACACACTAATCACACACACACACACACACACACACACACACACACATATATATATATATATATATATATATATATATATAATCAAATGCCACTAAGATGCAAGGGATGAAAGAGAATAAGAAAACGTTAGAAGAAGCCGGAAACACAATCGTAAACAATAAACAAGAGGTAAACCTGTACTCCTGTTCAAAATGTCGGAGACGTATGTAAAATGAGAAATAGACAAGCCTATCTAGTCATATATATATATATATATATATATATATATAGATAGATAGATAGAGAGAGAGAGAGAGAGAGAGAGAGAGAGAGAGAGAGAAAGAGAGGATTAATACAAATGTAAATTAGCTGATTGGTGTTACCATCAGCATCCCGACTCCAGAGTTTCGTAGACGGACCGTCACAGCAATCACTTCGTTAACTCGTCAGTGGTTATCAGCAATTTACATTATATTTCTCGTTTTTTCTTGATATATATTCACTTTTCATTTTTCGCTAAATCTGTATTTTTTACTGGTCTGTCAAAAACCCCTCGCTGTTAGAGATTTATTTCGTCAATTTAATTCACAGGGAGAAGTATCTCCCTTGCGATCTAGGTATATATAGTCACGTGTGGAGATCTTCTCGCCAGGTTGGTGCAAAAATATTTGTGTTTGCTGTAACTTATACTTAGCTTGAATAAATGTTTATGTAATAACCGAAAGTGAGCGTGTAGCGTAGCGGTTATCAGCTGGGCAAGTACGACGAGCATTTTGAATTCAAATTTCTGTTTTCGCATGACTTCCCTTAGAAAGATATGAATCTACATCTTTTTCCTTCCATTTAGGATCTAATAGCAGAGCAAACTACGTTCTCTAGCAGGGGTTGACTACCAGTCTAAGCGAACAATAGGAAATTGCGTGTCGGTATCGCAACTTTCTATTGAAAACGTTCTTTTATGTGCGGGGTTTTTTCAACTCTCTATCCCTTGTAGTTCAAAGTAATATTTGTTGCCTTTCTATCTCTTCCACTCTCAGTTCCGCCATTCTTTTACACAAACTCCTTGGGTAGGTTACTCCTTGTTTCTCTTTGCATCTCTTGCCGTCAGAATGCACTATGAGTATCAAATTATCCCAGCTCTATTTCATCATTATATGTCCCAGAAATTTCAACAGTCGTTTGCTAATCCTAAAGGACAAGAATCAGTTTCTTTCCGTTCAATTGTATTCACATTTTCGATTTGTATCAAATCTCCTCTTCACCCGTGAGAAAGCTGTGCTTGTTGCAGAAACCGCAGACGAAACGTTGCGAGTATAATAGCCAAGATCCGCATGCTGTCCCAATAACAAAATATATAATAATGATAATTCCTCAAATACAAACATTACAACAAAAATATTTTAGATTACCATATTCAATATTAAATCCGTTAGGTCTATTAATCTTTGTTGCCGGACTTCACTTATCGAATTTTTCCATCGTTTATGGCAAAATAATAATTAATTTTTACGTTCTAACAATATTTGTTCTTTGTAGATAAACGTGTATAGATTTTGTCTCTATTTTATCCCTATAAAATGTTTTAGAACATAATGCATGACCATTATGATTATGACTCCAAATATAACTATTTTGCTTCATCCTCCTTACGCTCCTGACATTGCTCCTTCTGACTATCATCTTTTCATGTCTTTGTTACATTTTTTTAGAAGGAAAACAGTCGAGAAATTAAAAGAAATTGTTATCGAGTGTTTCCATCGAAAGCTGGATAATTTTATAAAGAAATAATTTGCCAAGAGGATGGGATTATATTATTGTTAATGAGGTAATATATTACTTTGATTAAATATATCAATTATGACCAAACAAGCATTTGTTTCTTTTTCATTTTCAATTCTCAAAGAACTGTGTTTTCCAGCGTAACAGAATAAGACCACAATCAAAGGCCTATTAGTGCGTTGACCATGAAACAAAAACCAGGAACTCAGCATAGTGAAATATTTGATTAATAACATTAAGCTTGCTTTTTGGGTGTCAGTGGAGCTTAGTGGGACACAAGGAAACAATGCTGGAGTTCGGAATGAAGATGACACACCCATGATTAGTACTTTATGAAACCTCTTAGAATTACTCCAAGGCAAAATAATTTAAATGTTAATGAGGGTTAGTTGAGTCGGGTACAAGACCAATAGTAATGAGTCACTAGGGAAGGAAAGAACGTAATACAGATTAATAATTTTCAATTCGACTAAATTATAAAACATTACAGCACGGTGATGCTAATATAGAAGCTAACCATTTTTGTATATTTATTGATCACGCATGTTTATCTTCCATATTTGAAATAATGACGTAGTCTTTTGCTATGGTAAGCTGACATACCTCATTTTAACAATATACAGCCGGATTATTTTATTTGTAAGAAAGGGAGATTTTTTCCTTGTTTCTTGTGAAGTTTGCTTTAATCTCTATATAAAATTCTGCAACTTCCTTTAGTCCGTCCGTCCGTCTCTCTCACCCTCTAAAATAGCCATAGGTTGACCCGTCGAAACCAAATTTTGGGGAGACGTGCAAACAGATAAGTGAGTACAAAATACAGTTAGTTTTTACTAGGGTGCGTAGCTTATAACAATACATTTTAAATTAAATTTTTTGATAAAATCAAAGTTTTATTATTTAAAATACAAAATACGCCCACTATTATAAAAAACAATTTAATGATTAAAATAACAAATACTTATTTAATACAAATGCAATATTATTTTTGCATATCATTTCTTTGAGTTATTATATACAAGAATCCAGTTTTTCATTTTGCCCTGCGTTTGCGAGAACTATAAATAAATCACAATGCCAAACGCTTCAAAAAGTTTGAATTTGGTCCAAGAAAGAAATATTTACGCATGGCCAGTTGTATGTTGCATGCTCAAGAGTAAGAAACATTAAGAATTTATTCTTCGCTGTTAAAAAGGAAAATAAATTTGAAAAAAATGTCTTGTTTACCATGAAATCCTATAAAATTAAATTAAAGAAATTATTCAACCGAGAAGTAGGTTTTTGTTAAAGTATTTTCCCAAACATATCAGTTTATTCAAATTTCATCGATTGGTTTGCAAAATTGAATTAAACGTAGAATTTGTAAATCTCGACAAAAATATTAGCGGTAACTTCATCAATACTAAATACAGTGAGGATTTCAACACGCGTCAGCATGTTCCAAAATAATTCTAATAATTTAAAACGCCCGATTCTTTGTGCGATGCGACCACAGAGATAAGTGTATTCATACAAATCGTATATTGCTCATGCAGAGAATATGACTAACAAAATTGAAAACAAATACTTATATATTTTGTCATTTTTTGACAGTACGGGTAATCTGGTTTTACTATAAATACCGAAGAAGTTGTTCAGGTAACGTCTGATTCATAATTACTCAGGAAAAACTGGTTTCAATGTTTCGACTGTCTCCTTCTTTGGCTGATACAACTATGTCTTGGCGAGTGTTTGAACAAAAATATCTTGTTATAACTTCAGTCACCAAGATCAATCCTTTACTATTCATCTATACCACTAAATAAATAGTACTTCCTCTCTCGCCTGGGAACACTTAAGGGCGTTTCACAAGGATCCTAAGATTCGCAAAGACTCAAAAGGAATCTTTCATATTCGCAAAATCTGAGTTACCTTTGATACTTTCCCTACTGGCCGGAAATCTAAAGCACCCCGAATAGTTTTTGGTTTTTGTCTCCGTATATGGGATTATCTCAGATTATGAATTTCACTGTATAATCCTTTATCTATGTCCAATAGGTTCACTGGGTGCGCATGGATTTACAAAGTCACATATCAACTGTGCTCTCATCAAAATATTGGATGCCTATGCGTTTGCAGCTTTGAGTGTCATATCCATGGTTATAATCAGTCGGAAATAAATAAAAAAAATCAAATAAACAAACTAAATGAGAAGAAAGGAAAAAGATGAGAAAGAAACAATGTTAAAGAAAGGAATAAGATATTCATAGCAAAGAAAGAAAGAAAGAACGAAAGACAGAAAGAAAAAAGAAAGAGAGAAAAAGAGGGAAGGAAAAAATTAAGGAAATAAATATGCGATTCACGGTAAAGAAAATGAAACGAAAGAAAATGAAACGAAAGAAAATGAAACGAAAGAAAATGAAACGAAAGAAAATGAAACGAAAGAAAATGAAACGAAAGAAAATGAAACGAAAGAAAAAGCATGAAGAAAGAAAGAAATTTAAAGAAAGAAAAATTTCACGGCAGTGAAAAAAAGAAAGAAAGAAAGAAAGAAAGAGAAAGATAATGAAATAAAAGGAAAATACAGAACAAAGAAAATCAATTAAAAAAAAAACGGGTACAGAAAGAGAAGTAAAAGAAATAAATAAGAAAGGTATGGCACAGTAAGAAAGAAAGAAAGAAAGAACGAAAGAAAGAAAACATGTAAAGATAGAAAGAAAGCGAGCGAAGAAAATAGCTACAGAGAGAGAGAGAGAGAGAGAGAGAGAGAGAGAGAAAGAGAGAGCGAGTGAAAGGGAGAAAAAGAGAGAGAAAAGACAAAAAAAAAGAATGAAAAAGAGAAGAATGTAAGAATGAGGTGAAAATGAAAAGACGGAAGAACGTGTAGAAGGAAATAAAATAAAATAAAAATAGAGAGAGAAAAATGAAGACTAAAAGCGTAAGAAAAAAGAGCTAAAGTAGTAGTATAAAAGGAGGGCGAATAAAGGAACAAACATAGAAAGAAAGAAAGAAAGAAAGAAAGAAGAAAGAAAAAATGAAGAGCCAGAGTGGATAATTAAAAGAATATATTTATTGTAAGAATGCGAGAAATCGAGTGAAAAAAAAAAGAAAACGAAGAAAGAATTTTAACGAAAACGAACGAAAGATAGCAAAAGAAAGTAAGAAACAGAAAAAGAGAGCGAAAGGAAGAAAGATAAAAGAAAGAGAGAAAGTTTAATGGAAATAACCAGAAGAGAAGTCGAGAAAAAGCGAAAGCGAGAGAGAGAGAGAGAGAGAGAGAGAGAGAGAGACAGACAGACAGACAGACAGACAGCGAGAGAGAGAGAGAGACAGAGGGATTAAAAAGAAGTATAAGGCGGTTGAAGCTCTTCTTTTCCTCAGTAATGATATACAATCAATATTACTTTTCAGAGACCATTTATCTTATATATATATATGTATATATATATATATATATATATATATATATATATATATATATATATACATATACATATATATGTATGTATATATATATATATATATATATATATGTATATATGTGTGTGTGTGTGTATATATATATATATATATATATATATATATATATATATATATAACCTTCAGCCTTTATTCAAAATTGTGAACTAGCGTCGCACAATGATCAGTGTCAAGTAGTAGAAATCACGTTACTTGAAAATGTTTAACAGCACCAACAACTAAAATGGGTATCACATGTAAATACTGACATAATCAAGATGTTCAAACAAAAGACGTGTAAGGAAGTCCCCATCAATACTGTGATAACCGTGACTGGACTTGAGAAACCTATTTTCCTGAAACATTGTTTTAATAGAGAGATTTTATAAATTTCAACCGACAGTAGCACTGTCTGTTCGCTCAATGAATATCGAATCGTACTGTATAAGGAAATAGCTAACATTACTGTTATCATATCAACATTATTCAATCTACGGGGTAGTTGCGTTATTTTACTATTGAGAAATACTATATTACTTTCACGACATGAAACGTAGATTGAATTTATGACTACGTGTCAAATAGATACACTTAACCTCAGTCAGTAAGTTATGTGACATGCGTGATACACTGACTGTCAAGGCAGTTTTTTTTCCTTGCAGTAGGTTACCAGTTCTTTCTGCGGTAGACCAGTTGCCATCCAAGGCTATAGAATCCGGTCTGTCCTGCTATTTACCCATAGTTGGGGGGAGAATAGGATTCATACCTTTCCAAATGGTATTAGCGCGTAAGTGAATACAATAGATTCGACTAGAATTCGAACTCTCCGATTCCTCGTTTTAAAATGGAATTATTTTTACTTGTGGAGAAAATTGAGTACTGTGCTGTTTCCAGTCACAGACACAAACTGGAAACGATTTAATTTCCTGTAACCGTGTGAAGATATAGCATCTTTACTAGATGAGCCAAAATACTCAGAGAAAATGCTTGTTCCATCAATAAATCTTAAATATTTCTTTCTTTTTTTTTAAATTCAGTAATCATATCGATACTGTTGACGTGTCAAAGGGGAAGGCATATTTTTTCCGTCAGATTTTAAAGTTAATTGGCAAGGAAAATCCCAATTCAAATCTATTTTTTTCTTCCGTAGAAAAGATTAATTTAGAAAAAAACAAGTTAAAAAATAAAATAAAAAGAGAATAAAATAATCGAAGCGTAATGAAAATTACTGTTAATTTTAGAATTTTAAATAAATAAAATTTAGAAAGAAAATGGTCTGCCAAATAATTGAATGAATAAAATGCATTTAAATATATATATATATATTCTTACTCATCGATATCCAAGATAGGAAAATGACCGAAACACGTCAGTTCGGCGAATATTTATTTATTATTTTACAAAATAATATTTTTAAAATAATATTAATAAAAAAAACACTTATCTGAAAGCTGCCAAGGTTGATTCTTTCTTTATTGATTCATTATTTTCATCAGTATTCTTAGTGCTTGAAGCAAGAAAATTAAATTCGAAGAAAAGCCCGCCTTTTTTATTTAGACATCGGATTTGCAAAACACATAATTAAATAAAATAATTCTGGGTTGGATTTGAGTGCTTTATTTTTTCGCTAAGAAATTGGATTTTGAATTAGTCGATAGAAATGTACTCTTAACTTAATAAAGGTGAAGGATGAATGTAGAAATATTTCGAGGGATGATAGAAGAGTAAGGCACAGACGTTGACTTTAAATACTATTTTTTTCACCTAATAAAGGCGGAAGAGCCACTCAATGTAGATGGTTATAGATTGAAGTTATTGAATGAGCGTAACAGAAGTTAAGAAGTTAATTTTATGAGAATATATAGGAAAGATAACGGTTAAACGCAGACTTGAAGAAATTAAGATTTTAGTGATTGGGGAAGCAACCCGTCGGGAATCTGTTCCCTGAAGTATGGGTTCTTGGGAAGAAGCTCTCCGAATGGTATAGATTTCTGACCCGTCATCATATTATAATTCTGATTATTCCTTAATTAGTTTGTTAGTATCTACGTTACTCCCTACCCATGCCTAATAAATGATGAACAATTCCGTTTTGATCGCGGAGAAAGACGGAAAAGACATCGGAGACGTTGCTTGGAGTCAGTGAGAAGAAGAAAGAAAGAAAGAAATAGAGAAAGAAAGAAAGAAAGAAAGAAAGAGAGAAAGAAAGAAAGAAAGAGAGAAACAGAGAAAGAAAGAAAGAGAGAAAGAAAGAGAGAAAGAGAGAAAGAAAGAGAGAAAGAAAGAAAGAAAGAGAGAAAGAAAGAAAGAGAGAAAGATGCCCTGATTTATCCCCTAACCTTCTCTTCATCCTTTCCTCTATCACTCCTATTCGCTCTCGTTCCAACTCTCTGTAACCCCTTGCGTGCTAGTGGCTTCCCGCCTTGCTCGGGATGAAACGCTTAAAAAAAAATTCAAGAGAAATATTTGAATAATAGAAATATGTTAACATTAATTTCTTTGCTGGATGCTGACGTTTGAAGTTGTGGATGGTGTTTTCAGATCAAGGAATAAGCTGTAGGTTCTTCTAATTTTAAGAAACAAATAGCAGTTGTTCCATGACATTTTATTTAAATAAATATTTTTGTTGTAGCATACTTACGGACGATAATGGCTATGTCTCCATTCACATAAATACAGTAGTAAATACTGTATGTTGGTCTACAGTTGGAGATTCGTCTCTGGCTGTGCTGGTCAAACACTCTGCCTCCGTGCAGAGAGTATACCCAGACGAGGCCATGTCGAAGGGCATAGTCTCGTCTCGGGAAATAGCTACCCGATCCCGTTTTATACGGGATCTACGGGGAATTTTTGGCCGAGCTTACGGGCTCGGATAGCCCATATTGAATTAGGCTCTGAACCACATTTGACCGCGTGAGGCTGTTGGTAGATATCTTGCAGTTGGAGATTCATTGTGGAATTAATTCACTTGACTCACTTCTAGCAGTTGACTACTTCTTCTATGCGCCGCTGATGAATCTTATATGTGTTGTTCTTGTCCTAAGTATTATCGTTCATTACCAACCTTCGTGTAATTATTCTATTCAGTAACCAGGTTATAACAATTTTTATTATTGATTTTTTAATCATTTCACCCGAGCAATGCAGGAATTTCACTAGTAAGCAGGAGATTGCAGGAAGTAAAACTAAAAGAGAAAACTGAAAATAGGGAAGACAGGGGAAAGGGAAAAAGATGGACGGGATTCAAGAAGACAGAAGATGGAGATTGACGTTGCATTTAATTTTTTTAAAGATTGTAGTTAACATAGAAGCAAGTCAACGGAAAGGAGTTCCACAGGCGGGAAGTGCTAGAAAATAAACTGTTGGAGAAGCGGCGGTTGCATTTAGTTATTTCAATAGTAAAAGGGTGGGACCTAGATTCCAATCTAGTAGAATGCTTAGAAAAGACAGAGGGAAGCCGCATCAGGTCGGTGAGAAAGTGAGTGAAGTCGAGATGTTTGGTCAGGATCGATTACATTAAAGATCCTTCTTTGGATTTTGTCAGCCTCAAGATGAATTACAGGAGCATCAGACTAGATATGGAATCAGTATTAAATGCACGGAGGAGAGATGTAGATTCATTATTTTTTATTACGAGTTTTAAGATTTCTTTAATTATTTTATTACTGGGAATCGCATGCGAATAATGAAGAAGTTTTAAAGAAAAGGAAAACAAAAAGGACGATTGTACTTAGAATTAGATTGAGAGGATTTAATTGAGGAATGTGGGCCAGGAGAATTCGATATGCACATGGCATATTGAAGGCAATAGGGACAGAGTGAAGCAGTGAAAAGTCGACCTAAAAAGCTTGTGTAAATGGTAATAATAATGGTAATATTAGCCGTTTCTTTATAAGGAAACATTTGGCATTCAATGACCAAGCAGACAATTCTGTTCTCAGTTAAAATTTATAAAATCTTCCCCTTAAAACACTTTTTTAGGAAAACAGGTTTCTGAAGTCCAGTAGCTGTTATCGCTCTTTCCAGTACTGATGGGGGTTTCCTACCGAACCGACTGTTTGAAGTGGTGCGGAATGTCAACAGATTGATTAAGTAATTATTTTCTCTTCTAGTTACATATGCTATTCATTTTAGTTGTTGCTATTGTTGGTAGTCTTCCAATGATGTGTTTTCTGTTATTTAGCACAATTCTTTGTTTGTGCCTCTATAGCGCCAGTTAACAATGTTAAAAAAAGGATGACAAGACACTCAGACTTTACTCACACAAAGCCTTTTTTCACCATTGATCTTAGGAAGCTGATGTATACAGTTAACAGTTTAGATATTTCTGAACAGGTTTGGCATCATGCATGACATCCATACGAACGTCTCGATCAGACGAAGCTATTTAAGAACGTGACTCGAGTTTTCTGGTTGATGTTTTGGTTTTGTAGCAATGTGCAGTGTTGTGCGAAACTACCACTGGCACAGCCTATTCTATGTTCAGTTTCTTTTTCTCCTACACTTAATTTGTTATAGCTGATCCGTACGTGATTAATATTTAGTAATTCCATATCCTGTGCTCTTATGATGGATTCAGGGTAGGTGCCATGATTGCATTCATCTCAATCCCAGACCGTAGTTTCTGCTTTGAAAATGTTTATCTTGAGTCCTACTTCTTTGGAACACTTGAAAGAGGATGCTGGTTTTTCTGTTCAAGTTAATGGTTGACAAAAAGACATACCTTATTAAGAGCTGAAAAGGACAAGAAGCTGAGCTACGATCGCCCGTATCTTGAAGGGATACTGCACATCGAAACATTTTGTTTTTACATTTTATGATTTCTTTTTGATGTTTTATTTACTGTTGCTTTGCAACGCAATAGTTTGAGTCGCTATACCTTTTTGGTTGTTATCGCAAACAGCGCAAAATCGAACATAAAGAATACTCTTTTGAAAAGACATGAAAATCTCACGAATGTCGCCTTGACCACTTGGTTCATGAAGATGTTGCTGAATAAACAGGAACACCATCAGCGAACGTTCTCCATCCTTTCTTATCCAATACTCATTTCCATCTTAGTTTTACAACCGATTAAAATTTTTTATCCTTTTGCGAAATTCAAAGAATAACTACTATTTTAAGTTTTAATCTATCTTGACTTTTCGATTAGTTTACACTATCCTATATTTTCGACTAGTTTATACTATCATATCATTTCAATTTGTCTACTCTCTCTTTCTCTTTAAGATTGATTTTACTCAAAATTATCTTAATGAAAAGATTAACTATTTTATCTTTTGGACTAGTTTATTCTATCTTAATTTTTGAACAGTTTACTATATCTTATCTTTTAGGTGAGTTTATTTTATTTTTCGACTAGTTTACGCTATCCTATATTTTCGACTAGTTTATACTATCATATCATTTAGATTCGTCTACTATATCTTTGTCTTTAAGACTGATTTTACTCAAACTTGTTTTAAGGACTAGATTTAATCTATTTTATCTTTCCGACAAGCTTATTCTGTTTTATCTTTTGAATTAGTTTATTCTATTTTATCTTTTCGACTAGTTTATCCTATCTTATCTTTCGACTAGGTTATTCTTTTTTTAACTTTTCAAATAGTTTACACTATCTTATCTTTTGGACCAGTTTATTATATTTTATCTTTTCGAATCGTTTATTTTGTCTTATGTGTCTCTTTACCCTCTGCGTCTTTTTTATATTATATCCTTGCATATTAATTCTAACCAAGAGTTTATTCGCCATATTATTCGATTTTTCATCCTTCAACTTACATCAAATTCATTCGGCTGGCGATAATTTTATGTAATGGGAAGTTGCATTAAAAAGCAATCGAAATAAGGTGAAATAACTTGATGAAATAGAATAATTAGGAACATTTCCTGGGAATAAAACGCAAGAAAATGAATTGAGTAAGAACTCCTTACGTCCTAGTGGTTTTATCAATTTGCTTGAGATGTAATCATAAAAAATCAAAGAAAAAAATTAAAATATAAAATGCAATTGTCCAAATACAAGAGCCTGGAGATCGAGAGTAACAGGATGTGAGGAATGAAAACTGAGACTGTACTAATACCAATAGTAATCGGTGCTCTGGGCTTCGTGAGAAAAAGGAATGAACAATTTTACTAACAGTGTACCAGGTAACATCAACATAGAAGTTGCCCAGAAAATCACCCTACTAGGAACATCCTATATACTAAGAAAAGTGCTATCAATTAAATGACAATTTTCCTATAGGGCCTAAGGACCATAGTTTGTACCCGGCTGTACAGGATACAAAGCAGGAAACATAACATACACAAATGAATATAATAATAATAATAATAATAATAATAATAATAATAATAATAATAATAATAATAATGATGATGATGATGATGATAATAATAATGATAATGATGATAATAATAATAATAATAATATGCAAAAGAATTGCAAGATAAGCTTCCTCATGGTCAATACCCTGATTGTACCAAACAAGTTGATAGACAAACCCCATACGCATCAGTGGTTACGTATTGCAGAGTGAAAAGCTGAAAGTGAAGGTTTTATTCTTCCTGCACAGGACCGATTCTTGCAAACTAGAAATTACCAAATACACATACTGAAAAATTGTCTTAACCCCAAATAGAGATTTTGGGATAAATATCCAGAAACTATTGATCATCTTGTATTGGATTGCAGTGTTAGCACCTATTGAATATAAAACTCGGCATGGTAGCGTGGGCCAATATCTGCACTGGAAAACATGCCACTCTTACGGGAAGGAAACTGGTATGAATATTATCTATACCCGGTTACAGAGATAGGACCTGTAGCAATTTTATGGGACTTTACAATGCACTCAGACAAAACAATCAAAGCTAATTGCTCAGATATCGTGATCAGAGACCACAAGAACAGAATTTTCTTTCTTATGAACATAGCAATCCCTGCAGATTGCAATGTGTCTTTGAAGATCTTCAAAATACAAGGATCTTGAAGTGGAAATCAAAAGAATGTGTCACATAAGGATATCAATAATTCCAGTTGTAGTTGGAGGACTCGGTTTGATTGGATAAAGATCCCGATAGACTCATTGAAGGGATTCATGTTAGGCCATGCCTTAAAGAAATACAAAAGATTTTACTCACAAGTACAGTTCATACATTTCGATGAGCTTTATGTATGTAAAATGTGTGAGATCTTACGGTGGTTTGTTTTTTTTTTTTTTTACAAAAATGAGCAGTGGAAAATGAAGCCATTTTTGATCATAGGTCCCTGTTTGGTACTCGGGAGGAAATGTGTATAAAACAGATAATCCAAGTAAATAATAATAATAATAATAATAATAATAATAATAATAATAATAATAATAATAATAATAATGATGATGATAATAATAATAATAATAATAATAATAATAATAATAATATTTGAAGACGACTCCGATGATAACATCGCTAAAACTCGTTTTAGAGGGACAGTTGTCAAAAAGACTAAAATTTACTAAAATTTACTTGATACCTATGTGAATAATTAAAACAAAGTAAATCTATTTTTTGGGTAGTTATTTTAAACTCTTTGTTACACATTAGCTGGGACCGTAGACAAGTTCTTTTCGGTCAAACGGTTCCGGATATGGTGATGTACCTGACCCCCCCCAAAAAAAAGTTAATATTTAATACTCGTGTAAAAACATCCCTAAAGCTTATAAATCCGGGAAAACATGCGTATTATACAATATAATAATATAATAACGGTAGCTGGGCTTCATAAATTCAATCCGATAACCATCTACACTTATTTTCTACAGTTATTTTAATTTTGAAATTAAAAAAAATGCAAATGTGTTTTATTATCGAAAGGGGAAATAGCTGCTGTTTAGTTAATTACCGTCAGTGTAGCTATTAAATTGGATTAGCTGATATTCGTTGTCCATGTTCATAGAACTAATAAAATTATCAGACTTGTAAACGTATTCGAAAAATCACTCCATCATTTATTGATATCGAGGACAAGGTTTCTTTTGAGGGATAGATCATAATGTCCATGTAATTGGCACAGTTGTGAGAGTTCATTAATAATTTACAGCGATGATTTCAACGCCGATGCATTTACAAGAGTAGAAGATCACAGTTCATACTAAAGGATGACAACCAAATATATATATATATATATATATATATATATATATATATATGACAATCATATATATATATATATATATATATATATATATATATATATATATATATATTCAGGTACTTTCTCACTTTCGCTTGTTCTATAAATATTTTCATAGTAACTGTTCTGATAAATTTTCCTCTTTCGTATTTCGATTTTACGAGTTTAAGCGCAATAAGAGGATATATCTTTGTTTCTCATGATTTAGCATTAACGATGATTGATCGTGCAATTATATATATATATATATATATATATATATATGTGTGTGTGTGTGTGTAAATTGAGAATAGAACAATATATTATTATTTTTATCATAAGAGATTATAATAAAAACATGTTGAAATCGCTACACGAAAGCTTTCATGTTTCAATATTATGATTGTACTTCTTTAGGCGCTGTTAGGCAATTGGTGATTAAAAGTTTTTTTTTAAGAGAATTTAAAAAAAAACTATTACCTCTTTTCTGAAAGTTACAGTGTGGAGGGTGGTGACATAAGTTCAGAATTGAAAATATCCCCAACACTGTAACTTTCGGAAAAATGTTAACACTTTGTTTTTAAATTCTCTTAAAAATCATTTTATAACCCATTACTTACTTTCACCTGAAGAAGTACAATCAAATAATGAAACATAAAAGCTTTTGTGTAGCGATTTCGACATGTTTTTATAATAATAATAATATATATGGTATCGGTGTACGAAACTGAGTGAGTAGCGGCGCTATATCGAGTCTAGTTTAAGTCTTCCTCGTCCCGTGGTATGATGTTCGCGTTGTATCGAAGCGATCCGGGTTCGACTGAGCCATGGAGTACGTCGCCGATCAGGTAAAGTCGGATAGTGCCTTATTAACGTAAATCTTTCTCACACTCTCAAAACATTCGTATCTGCTCCGTTTCATATCCTAATGTAAACGAACAATTTCTAATGAATTAATTGACTTTTTATTTGTTAACCCGACAGATGTTGCCGCTTAAACGTTATTTTTAGTGGATACCCATATATGAGTAGACATTCCGTTTATTTATTATACGTTACTTTTATTTATTTTCGTTCACCGGCCTAAATACTTGAGAAATCCTATTAAACAAAAATATACGGGAGAATGCACGAGAGTAAACATTATTAAGGAGAGATAAGAATAAAAGAACAAGAATTAAGAAGACAAAAGGTAACGATTGATATTACATTCCTTTTCCTGTAGATACCTGATAACACCATGATGTCAATTTTTGTCAATTTTCAAGAGAAGTCGATACGAGTTACATTTGAAGTTTCTTTCAACAGTCAGGTGCCAGTTTACCTGGAAATAAACTATGCAGGTTTTAATAATAGTTAAAATTAATGCATGCAAGTTTTCAGACCTATCAAAGAAAACCTTACATTTGAATTTTCCAGCTATAAATTTGAATTTATTTCTACAGTTGGCTTAAACTGAATCTTCAGGCTGGTTTAAATGCATTAAACACAAGAAATAAATTGATTAAAAAAAAGACAGAGAGACAGAAAAGAAAAGAAAGAAAAGAAAATTTTGTGGTAGCGGGTGGCAACCAATGACATCGGGTAAAAATGAAGACAAAAGGGAGAGGAAGATATCTTTTTGGGTGATGGGGCGTGGAGTAAGTTTTTAATTAAACTGTTCCAAACATCTCTTTTGTCAAATGCCATAAGAATAGATGATCTTTTTTTAATATATATATATATATATATATATATATATATATATATATATATATATATATATATATATATATATATATATATATTGGGGTTAACTATCTGCCCATAGCTGGGACCCTAACAGGTGCTACCACCCGGGTCATGGTGAACATGGGAACACAACCAATTAAGAGGTAGTTCCACGCTCCTTCTGATCTGAGGTTTTGCTGTCGGAAGTAGTCTATCGTCATACAGGACGTCAAGGTCGAAAGTATGTTATTTGAAAAAACACACACCTGATTACTGAAATAATTTTGATAGTATTATATAAACATACACATATCTATTGCATTAATATATTACTAATATACAACACACCATACTATCAATGTATTCGTATTTAATCATTTTAATTTTTTCTTCGAGGCAAAGGTTACATCTATTCTTAAAGTAGTATGGCGTTTGAGACTTATTGAGGATTTCCATTCTATTTGTGGTGTAAAGCATCTGTCTTTTAAATTCCAAAAGTGTTTTGATAGAACAGTTTGATATTTTAGAGACTCGTCTGAAAATGAATGTCTATGATTGAATAATCTCTGCTTCCAATTCTCAACTGAAATCCCTATGTATGTTGTTTTTTAATATTTATTTTCGTTTAGGAATATAGTTGCTTAGTAAAAGTTGTTTTCATGTCGACATTTACTTCCATCTGGGCATTCAGCTTTGGTCCTACAATTGCAAGGGGGCATACTCTTAGAATTTTCCTAGGTTATAGAATTTATTTGATGTATTTCTATTATGAGAATTTATAATATTGTACATGTTACTAGTGCAAGAATAAGTAATATTTAGAGTTTTCTATTTTAGATTTTGTATAGTGGATTAACGTTATCAAATTGTTTTTCTATTAGTCTAAGGAAGTATTTCTCTATAGTAATGCTGGATAGATTACAGTGTGGAGGATTAAATCATATTACTTTTCTTTGTTGATATATATATATATATATATATATATATATATATATATATATATATATATATATATATATATATATATAAGTGAACATTGAAGTCAATACTTAGAGGCGACAGTCTGCTTAATGCTAGACGCCAGGTGGCCTGACGATTGCGTCTAGCATGAAACAGACTTAAATATAAGAATATTATAAGAATAAGTATTGACTTCAATGTTCACTTTTATATTTACACACGCTCTATCTCTGATATTGAGCACATTATCCCATAAATATAGCACACCCTAAGACTATATTTCTTCATATATATATATATATATATATATATATATATATATATATATATATATATATATATATATATATATATGTGTGTGTGTGTGTGTGTGTGTGTGTGTTTCTGTGTGTGTGTATGTGTGTGTTTCTGACTGTTCACATCTATCTCGGTCTCTTCATATCTATCTATCTATCTATCTATCTATCTATCTATTTCAGTCTCTTCACATCTATCTATCTATCTATCTATCTATCTCGAAATAGATATTGAAAAATTATTATACTTCACGATTATTTCCCTCATATTTTCCTGACTGATCATTCTGAATTTGACTGCGATGTTAACCTTGACTTCGTTTTTACTTGTCATGTCTCTTCGGGACACTAGCGATCAGGACCCTCCACGCATTAATTTTATTATCTGTGACTTACCCTACACTTCTTGAGAAATATAGTGGAGTGATTTTCTGTTGTCCTCACCACGATTTCCCTTATTTTAAACGGAATGCCGCCCAATGCTAAAGTCCACCCTAATTTGTAGCTGTTGACTGAAGAGACTTATTCATCTCTTTCCCATGAGCATCAGTACAGCAATAAATGCAACAGACTTTTCGCCCCCAAACCCGTTACACTACATGCACATCTGCAATATTTGCGATAGTAAAGCAATTTCTCTGAAATTCTGACATGTTTTTCGTACAGCGATCATCTTTATGTGGATTCTTTTATTTTCTTTAGAAAAATAAGGGTTTTCTTTTTTTCTGACAATTCAAGTCGATCAGCCCTGATATGGATTTCCTTGCAATGACTGAATTCAGCATTCATCTAATTACCTTCTGTCTACCGTTTTGTCGGCAGCATCCGATGAGTTCGAACAACGTGGGTGCTAACATTTCGATCAGCTCTACGCATATTACATCCGATTTCCCTGCAAGTTTAATAATTCTTCCGGTCTTTATTTATAGACGTTATACGGATCAAATCTATGAGAAGACCAGTCTATTAATATAGCCTTCCAATGTTGTGAGAATTGGATTTGCTTCCTTTCTCCTCGATTATCATTCTCGATGGATTTCTCAATGTTGCTCCGACGAGAATTCAGTTTCTTGATTTTTATATCATTCTATGCCTTTCTATAAATCGATGCATCAAGATATGAGAATCCATGATTGTCTGTTGATTATGTATTTGCCTTTTAAAGGACACGGCAGTCAATTTATATCTATCTATCTATCTATCTATCTATCTATCTATCTATCTATCTATCTATCTGGTTTAGACTGTTCACATCTATCTATCTATCTATCTATCTATCTATCTATCTATCTATCTATCTGGTTTAGACTGTTCACATCTATCTATCTATCTATCTATCTATCTATCTATCTATCTATCTATCTATCTATCTGGTTTAGACTGTTCGCATCTATCTATCTATCTATCTATCTATCTATCTATCTATCTATCTATCTGGTTTAGACTGTTCACATCTATCTATCTATCTATCTATCTATCTATCTATCTATCTATCTGGTTTAGACTGTTCGCATCTATCTATCTATCTATCTATCTATCTATCTATCTATCTATCTATCTATCTATCTCAGTCTCTTCATATTTATCTATTTATCTATCAATCTATCTTGTTTAGACTGTTTCTTTCTTTCTTTCTATCTATACATATAAATATATATATATGCTTTTTGTATATATTTCTGAGATGAGGTATTGTAATTATTTACACTATTTACATAGTTCGAACTGTTGTCCTCATCTTTATTGTCATATTCATGACGTCTCGGTCGTTGTACGCGCCGGCCTTCTTCACGTGATATAATTTGGCCAGTGGATAAAGGCGTAGGTTGACTTGACCCAAAGCCTTGTGAGTTCAACACCTGGCCGCAGCAAACGTGAACAAAAAAATTGGAGTGTTGATTTACTAAAGGGAAATAACTGAAAATGAAATATCTAGAAAAAGCATGACACGGGGAACTAGAACAATTTCTCCCGGTGGACGAAATAAAGGGTTAAGTTGGAAATTAAAACGAATATCACCTGAAGAAGGCCGGAGCGTACAATGGTTGAAACGTCATGAATATGACAATGTAGATGAAGACAACAGGGCGAACAATGTAAAATAGTGTAAATCAATCCATCAATATATGCGATCCATGATTGTCTGTCGATTATGTATTCGTCTTTTAAATAGCACCTCAGTCTATTCGTATCTATCTATCTATCTATCTATCTATCTATCTATCTATCTATCTATCTATCTGGGTATGATGATAAACTACACCCGCGTCTTGAGTAAGACGGTAAACTACGTCCAACAGCAAGACCTCTGATCAGGAGGTTCTGAGGAGCGTGGAACCACCTCTTAATTGCTTGTGTTCGCAGCTCCACCATGAGCCGGGGTGGGTGCACCTGTTAGGGTCCCAGCTATGGGTAAATAGTTAACCCCCAAATAGAGGTCAAAACAGTATGAAAGTGTAAAAATAGGTTTTAATACCAGAAATACATTTTTGAAAAAATAATTACCAGCAATAAAAATTTTGTCGGCATTAAATAACCCATTCAGTAAAATGTCGTAAAACAAAACGAACCAATCTATCTATCTATCTATCTATCTATCTATCTATCTATCTATCTATCTATATATATATATATATATATATATATATATATATGTCCCAGACTGCTCACATCTATGCATCTTTTTTTAAATCATTTCACCCCAAGAAAGGAAATAAAGCCACTAAGATGCAAGGCGTCACTGAGCGTTAGAGAATATGAGAAAAACTACTATTAAGGAGAGAGGACAATAAAATAACAAGAATTAAGAAGACAGAAGATAACGATTGACATTGCATTTAAATTTTTGAATACCAATGTTTACTGGGAAGCAAGAAGCCGGAAGAGAGTTCTACAAGCGAGAAGCATAGATCATACGATTACACCATTAGCCATTTCTCCTTCAAGATGATGATACCTTGCCGCCAATTTGAACTAGTGCTTAAATAAATAAAGCCTATGTACCATAGCGGAAAGTATTGGTCGCGCAGCAACCACCTACATTGAGCAACTATGTCATGACACAAAATGCCGCCCTAATGACCTCGCGACCTTGATGCAGGACAGTGATGGTTGGCATGATAGACTCACAAATGTCCGAGCTCGCTCGACCGAACAATAAAAAGCGATTTTCGTTTATACGGATACCATGTCAGTAAAGATCATCTCCTTAATTTTATTTTTATTATATGAAGCATTGTCAACCATTAATAATCGAATGGTGTATCTTTCATCATTATTTCAATTTCTTTTCATCATTCTTTGCCTCTCATTCTTTCTACTGCCATTGGGAACTGAAATACTTATGGAACTGAACTACATCAGCTCTTTACAATATTAGAACTAGACTTGCACCCCTTTTTGATTTTCCCATATGAGCAAAGGTAAATAATTTTAAAATTATAACTACCAAAAATGTTTCACTAACGGGCGTTTGCTATGAATTAAGAAGTTGGAAAAAACTAAAATTTCGAAATAGGGTTTACTGAGTGTTAGAGAATATGAGAAAAAATACTATTAAGGGTGGGGGGAAATAAAAGAACAAGAATTAAGAAAACAGAAGATGACGATTGGCATTTCATTTCAATTTTTGAAGACCAAAGTTGACTGGAAAGCAAAAAACCGGAAAAGAGTTCCACAAGCGGGAAGTGTGACAGAAGAAACTGTTAGCATAGGACTTACGATTACATCTAGCCATTTCTCCTTTAAGATGATGATACCTTGCCGCCAATTTAAACAAATGCTTAAATTCATAAAAACCTATGTACTATAGCGGAAAGTTCATCAGACCAATTACCATGAAAGCATTTATAGAAAAGAAACGGTGAAGCTACGTTACGGGTGTGGGAAAGTGAATGAAGCCGGCGCCAGGTCAGGACCAATAACATTGCAGATTTTTCTTTGGATTCTATCAGAAATCTCTAAATGTATAGTAGGAGCACCAGACCAGATGTGGCAGCAATATTCAAAACAACGTCGAATGGTAAACTTATAAATATGTAAGACAGATTATGGCAAGAAAAATTGTCTAGCGCGACAACTTTCTTGGCTACAGACTTAGCAATTGATTTAATATAATCTTTTCACGTCATGACAGCTGAAAACGTTCATCTGAGATGAGGCGATGAACGACTCTTCTGGAGGCTAGCATCAGCCATGCTGATGGAAGGTAAAAAAGATTCTCTTATGATTAAAATGGAGCAGGTTCGTTTTTGGGGCGTTAAAATTAAGCAACCATTCCTTGTCCTATTTAGCAAAGTCAATGATTGTAAGTCATCTTTTAGGAGAGCTGCCAATTTGACAGGATCAAACAGGTCAGACTTACTATTAAGTCAGGAGTAAATAGTTGTGTCATCAGCATAGTTGATAACTGATGACATCAGGGAGGTCATTTAGGAGAATGAAAATCAATGTGGGCCCATGAATAGACCCTTGCGGAACACCTGCATTTATGCAAAAAGATCTATCTATCTGTCTATCTGTGGATGTGTGGTTGGTGTAATGGATAGTGTCTGGAATGAGAATTTAGAGGGCCGAGTTCGAATCCCACTCAGGTTCGTTACATCCATCTCCTCACTTATCGGTTAAATAATTGGATATTTATACAGAAAACTCAACGGAATTGATAGTGAACTTTTATCTGGGAAATTTACTTGGAAAAAGGGATTTATGCGTACAATCCATAACGTGTTTTGGGTTTAAATAATCCACAAAATGTTGATAAACCATAAAAAACAACGGATCTTTTTCTAATTCTCATTCGCCAATATGTATGAAGTGATTTTCTGAAGATTACGTCTGTTTGCTCTGCCATACCTCAATCTAACAAGTTTTTCAAACTTGGAAGTTTTAATGTCTTCATTTCTTTCTTTCTTTCTTTCTTTCTTTCTTTCTTTCTTTCTTTCTGTTTTAAACTGTTCACATCTATCTATCTATCTATCTATCTATCTATCTATCTATCTATCTATCTATCTATGCTGTCCTAGTACTGCATTAAACTAAATCCGATGAGTAGGCTCTAACCCAGTAATTCTAGACTTCTTTTCACTATTTAGTTATTACTCTCAAGGCTAATCAGCTCCAAATTTGGTGGTACCTGTTATTTATCCATTTATGGAGTAGATAGATCTGTCTGTGGAAAACTGAGTCTATTACTCACTTAGCTCACTGGGAGAGATATATTCCTTGCTTCTGTTAAGTCATTCATTCATCACACTGATATAAAAAACCTTTGATTAAATCCAGTGATATATATTAATTTTGTGAAATAAATCACTTCGATGTTCTGTCACTAATCATCATTTATTTTTTTAGTCGAGGATCATCTCGGCTTTAAATCGAAATACAGACATAAAACAATCCATACATCCAATTAAATGTAAATATAAAATCATCCTTGATAATAGTCAAAATTATACCAAAAAGCGTCTGGATGTATAGAAAATTTGGACATAATTTACATCCAGAACAGAAGAAAACCTTTAAAAACTTAAGAAAATATTAAATAAAAACGTAACTGCGGTACCTTGTCAGTCATTTTTAATGAAACTTCTATAAAAGAGGGATTGCTGCCCAAATACACAGTTTTTGAGGTGTGAGTTTGTAAACAGTGACTATTTAAGCTAATATTGCACGACTCGAATTGAGTCACGGCAGAATTGAGTCACTGTCAGTCACTGTGTGTTTGTCTAAATCTAAAAATAAACACGCTAAAATTCACCTTCATCCCTGCCGTGCGCCGACGGCTTAGTGGTAGAAGTTCCGACTGACGCAAATTCAGTCGTGTTTCGATCCTAGCTAGAGGCAACCGGACGTCTACCCACACTGATGAGCTGTGAAACAGCGAAACAGTCTGTCTGTGGATATATATATATATATATATATATAAACAGTCTGTCTGTGGATATATATATATATATATATATATATATATCGTTTGATACTTTGGCATTCATCATCAATGATGTTTTAGCCGAGGATCATAACGGGTTTCGGATCTTACATCTTCCTCATGGCAACCCGGTCGATGGTGATCAGTTATTTGCTTATGTACTAATGCCGTCAGCTACAATTCTTCTTATGTATGGCTATAACTCTTCCCATACTATAAGTCTCTCCTGATCCACTGCGAATCTTCTAGGACTTTATATTTCTATCACGAGCAACTTCGTGTCCAACAGCTTCTTTGCTTTCTGCTTGCTTTTCTTCACTGCCTTCTGTCGAAGTTTTGTAAATTTCTTTCGAGTTAAAGGCCATTTTCTCTCTGCGTAGTGATAATCTCTGGAATTGGGAGAGTAACCATTATTATCTATCTATTTGTCTATGTATATAGCTATCCTATTTTCTTTCTTTCGGTTTGGCAGACAGTATAGATTATGTATTTTCTGTTTAGGGAGTTAGAAAGAATGACTGACCTAAGTCTGCTCTTATCTGTCTGTTTATCTGGTCGCCCGCCTGTTTGTCTCTGAAGGTAAATAACATTCTTTTGTATACGGAAATTTAGAGAAACGTAAGTCGTCTACGTGAGCATCACTCTATCTGCCACTCGCTTAGCATGGGATGAGATAGATAGATAGATATTAACAGACTGGGGTATATATATATATATATATATATATATATATATATATATATATATATATATATATATATATATAGATAGATAGATAGATGTGATCACAGTGAAACATACAAGAATAGATTGATATACATATGAAATAAGATGTATAGATAGATTTGAACCAACGAACATTTAGATAGATAGATAGATAGATAGATAGATAGATAGATACACAGACATACTGACAGATACCTATCTTTAGGTAGATGCTCTTTATATATCTATCTACCGTTAGGTAGATAGATAGATAAATAGATAGACTTTTAGATAGAAAGATAGACAGATAGGCAGAGAGACATACTGTTAGATAAATAAATAGATATAAGCAGTGGGATAGATAGATAGATAGATAGATCGACAGACATAATGTTAGATAGAGAGACGGGCAAACCTTTAGATAGATAGAAAGCAAGATAGATACAAAGATACATTAGATACACAGACAGAGAAACATACACTTCGATAGACTCTCAGATAGATAGATAGATAGATAGATAGATAGATAGATATATAGACTGACAGACAAAATGTTAGATAGAGAAACACCCCGGTAGATAGATAGATAGATAGATAGATAGATAGATAGACATTTAGATAGAAAGACAAGTAGAGAGATAGATAGATAGGCAGAGAGATATAGTCTTAGATAGATAGATAGATAGATAGATAGATGGTTACATACATAGATAGAGCGTCATACTGATAGATAGATAGATGGATAGATAGATAGATAGACAGATAGATAGATATATATGAGCAGTGAGATAGATAAATAGATAGATAGATAGATAGACAGATTGGTCTTTTGCGGTGATGGCTTTGTATTTATATGTGTCTCTGTGTCTCACGGTCGATTTGTGGATGGAAAGTAACAAGAGACAATGATCCATCTTTTCTAATAATGATTCCCGTCATTGCTTACACATCCCTCCATCATTTCGGCTAAATGCATCTGCCAATAAAAAAAGAAAAGAAAACGTTTCTCTCTTGTCAGAGGCCAAATGCAATCATTCTGCCTTTTGCTTCATTTCACAGATCAATGCCAAGACCGAAATGCTTCCCTCATCCATAAGGATCAATACTTCCGCAAAGACCTACTCCTACACGTTCTGTCCGACATTGTCCAAAAGTTTACATTCCCCCGATATATATATATATATATATATATATATATATATATATATATATATATATATATATATATATGTGTGTGTGTGTGTGTGTTCTAATATGCATAAATATATTGATAATCTATGCAGAATAAGAGAAGCTCAAGCAGATAGTAAGTATAGAATATATATATATATATATATATATATATATATATATATATATATATATATATATATATATATATTTATATGCATATCTGTACATATATATATGAAGGTTTAAATACATGCACAAATGTATAAACAGCATCTACCTAAGCACATATATATTTGTACATGTCTGTGGAGAGTAAGTGAAACTCATGCACATAGTAAGTACAGTAGTGTGTATATATATATATATATATATATATATATATATATATATATATATATATATATATTATACACTATATTTTTTATTATAACAGATTATAGTAAAACATTTTTAAATCGGTATACAAATGCCTTCATGTTTTAATATTTTCATTATAATCTCTTATAATAAATATATAATAATAATATATTGCTCTTTTTTGTATTAAGTACTTTTTTAAAGTAAATCCTGCGAACTATGGATTTTTCCTCTAGTTGTTCTTTCTCGCATTTGTGTGCACATATATATATATATATATATATATATATATATATATATATATATATATATATATTGTGTGTGTGTGTGTGTGTGTACCGAGTGTAACAGCATAATTGTCATTCCCAAACTGTTTAGTATCTAAAAAAAAACACTAAACTAATTCAGTTTCTTTATTCCACGTTTAGCCATCTTGACACCATTTATTGAAAACTCGCTGAAAGACCCTTTGTGTTATTCAACTAGAAAAAGGACAGGTTAAAATTGCTTTGTGTCAGCCACAATCTTCTCTTAACTGTGCAATAGTGGGAGGAAAAAAGATCAATTAGGCCGTCAGTAATGGTACCAACATTCATAATCTGGCTTCCATCTTCATTCAAGAATCATGAAGATGTCGGTGAATAAGTTTTAAAAATAGGGAATAGCAGAGAGGAAAACTGGATCAGGAGGTCACAAAAGCAAGGGCGATCGTCATTTCAACTTACAGCTAAAGCGATCAATTGAAAAAGATCGAACTCAATTCATAATACGGTTGGCACGCGAAAGATGAGTTTCAGGTATGACAGTCAAAAGAACAATGAAAAAAGACTTGAAAATGAAATCATGCGTGAAACCTGTCAGGCATCTTGTTACTCCGGGACAGAAATTTTGAAAGTTAGAGAGGACGAAGTTCATCTCGAGTAGGTTGAAAAATGATATTTGAACCTAATTTCGATCCTTCATGATCTTCAGATCCTTAGCCATGATTAATTAATTTAATTTATAATGGATTTCATCACGATTCTTCTGTTAAGCTTGGAGAGTAATTATACATTCTTATTTCTAAAAGTAGAGTCCAATAGTGTTAGAAAGAACTCGCAGAATTCAATTAAGATATTTTTAATCATTTCTAAGATACAAAGGTTCAAATCTTAATATAACAAATGTTCAGTTGGGTTCTTACACGACTTGGACAATTTTGCTGTTACCCCCACCCTCAAACACACACACACACACACACACACACACATATATATATATATATATATACATATGGGGTGTATGTGCATAAATATGCGTAGTTATATAATATCATATAAACATACACAGATATAATATATATTATCTATACACTGTGCGATGGAAAAATTTTCTTCAAAATTACGCAAAAATGAAGATAGCACCGACATCACATTTTAACAGATATACATTTAGCAAAATTACACAAAAATATCTTGAGATACTAAAGAGTAAATTTATTCAGTTAAATCGCCATTGGCGTCAACCACGGCCTACAGACGACTTCAGAATCATTCGCAACTCTTCTCGGCGTCTCCTTGTTACTGATGGTGTGAATTCTGCCATAATCCTTGACTTCAGTTCATCTTTGGTGGTACACGGAGTTTTGTTGGTCTCTCCCTCAATTGCACCCCACACATTATAAACAAGGGGCCTGCAGTCTGGGGAGTTAGGTAGCCAGATGTAAGGTGTGATGTAGTCGCAAAAATTGTCTGACAGGCAGGACTGTGTATTCCAGCTGCTGTGGCATGGTGAAGAGACCTGTTGCCAGAGATAGGGTCATCCAGGAGCCACCCTCTTGAACCAGAGTAGCACTACCTCATCAAGTCACTTGATGTAGGCGTCCATGTTGAGATTGAGGTCCTGTGTGAAGATGAATGGAGGCATAACGTCACCATTACAAGTGGTGACTCCATGATTTTCACTGGATATTTCATGCAACTCATGCCGAATCCTCTGCACTGTCCTCATATTCACACCCAGACACTCAAAAATGTTCATATTGGCAGTGTAAATAGTTATGATGATCTTTTTCTCGCGGACTGACGGTGCCCAATTGATCCTACTATACTGTGCAGTGGACAAAAGCTAAAACAAGTATATATATATATATATATATATATATATATATATATATATATATATATATATATATATATATATATTTGTGTGTGTGTGTGTGTGTGTGTTTGTGTGGCGCGCAAAGTCACCATTGCCACGTACTCGGTGTTGTAGCAAAATTTGAGGAACAAATACTTATAATTATTAATAGAATATGTATATATATATATATATATATATATATATATATATATATATATATATATATATATAGCATAATGAGAAGCCACTTATGCTTTCTTAATATGTATATAATATAGAAAAAACAACTGAAAAGTTGCAAATGAAAAAAATTTAATGTTTTTTGTGAAAGTATTTATATATATATATATATATATAAATATAAATAAATACTTTCACAAAAAACATTCAATTTTTTTAATTTGCAACTTTTCAGTTGTTTTTTCTATATTATATATATATATATATATATATATATATATATATATATATATATAAAACATTTTTATGTTTATACGTTCTTTTTATAGATACAAATATTTAAGTAAATGTTCTGTTTATAATAAACAGTATTAATAACTTTTACCGGCCCGAATGTTCGAAATATTTTCATAGAAAATATTATAAACAGACCATTTACTTAAATTTTTTTATCTATAAAAAAAACGTGAAACATAAAAAATGTCTTAAAATAATTGTCGGACTTTGTCCTTTTCATAATGTATGACGTCATTTATTTACATTTGGTTACGCATTGAGCAGATATGAATGAATGAGAGAAAATCATGGAGAATTGTGTTTAAAAACAGTAAAATCAACATTGCTAACCGAAAGCTCTTCTATGACCGAATCGGTTAAGACACATCAGGCTATATGACGGTTCCCTATAGGATACAGGTTCGATTCCTGTCGAAGGACGCATATTTTGTATAAAAATTTCTCGAGCATTCAGGCCAGTAAATGTTATTAATACTGTTTATTATAAACAGAGCATTTATTTAAATATTTGCATCTATAAAAAGAACGTATAAACATAAAAAATGTCTTAAATAATTGTCGGACTTTGTCCATTTCATTATATATATATATATATATATATATATATATATATATATATACAGGTGTTGGACAAAGTAATAAACAGGTGCAAATTCAACTCCTATATTTCAAAGACCTATTATATTAAGAACTTTAACTAAAACTTTGTAATTGCAGGTTATATCTATTGTAAATACGTTTATTTATCTAATTTAGTCTATTTGTCTTATTTATTTTCAGAATTTAGTAAAATTAAGATAAATGCGTGACCTCTCTGAGTTTGAAAATGGGCAAATTGTTGGAGCTCGCATGGCAGGAGCCTCGATTACTAAGGTTGCTGAACTGTTTTTCAAGAGCTACCATATCAAGAACTATGACGCAATTCGAGAAACAGGGCAAAACCTCTAGTAACCGTAGCAATTCGGGCCGCACTTGCAAACGTACTGACAGGGACCGACGTGCTTTGAAACGCAATGTGACAAAAATCATCGAACTACTGCAGACAAAGTGACTGCTGAGTTGAATAATCATCTGAATAGTCTAGTTTCTACTAAAACTGTTCGTCTTGAGCTCCATAAGTCTGCATACCATGGAAGAGCCGCCGTAAGGAAACCTCTACTCTCCACTCGCAACATTCAGATGAGGTTGAAGTGGTGCAGAGATTACAATGCCTGGTCTGCAGACCAATGGAAGTAAGTCATATTCTCAGTTTTTCTCTTTTCCCAACTTCAGAGCGAGTTTATGTGTGAAAGTAGTCCAAAGAAGTTTACTACCCTGACTGCCTCCTTCCAATAGTGAAGCATGGAGGTGGATCAGTGATAGTTTGGGCAGCTATATCATGGAAATATCTCGGTCCAATAGTTGCCCTGCATGGTAGAATCAACAGCAAAGATTACCTGAACATTTTGGGAAATCATATTCATCCAATGGCTCAGACTTTATTCCCTGATGGTGACTGCATCTTCCAAGACGATAATGCTCCAATATATACCGCTCGAGTGGTTAAGAATTGGTATGCAGAGCATGAAAGTGAGCTAGAACACATGGAGTGGCCTCCCCAATCTACGGATATCAATATTATTGAACATTTGTGGTGCATTTTGGAGCGACAAGTTAGGAGCCACGTGGGGGAGGGTTGTTAACTATAGGAGCGAGTCGAGACGCAGTCTCTGACTGTGCGCGACTCCTGTTGAACTCTCTGCTTTGGCAAAGAGAGGAACCCGGACGAGGCTTTGCCAAAGTTTCGTCCGGGGTGGTAGACAAGCCCTGAACCCGTTTATACGGGTTCTTAAGGGTGTATTTTTGGCCGAACTTACGAGCTCGGAGAAACTCACGTTAAAATCGGCCTTGTGCCACATACTTTCCTCGTGGGGGGACTGTTAAATATCGGAATGAGTCGAGACGCAGTTTCTGACTGTGCGCGACTCCTGTCGAACTCTCTGCTTTGGCAGAGAGGAACTCGGACGAGGCTTTGCCGCAGGGGAAAGTTTCGTCCGGGGAGGTGGACAGTCCCTGAACCCGTTCATACGAGTTCTAATGGGCATATTTTTGACCAAGCCTACGGGCTCGGTGAACCCACATTAAACTGGCTTTATACCACATACGATCCATGTGGGGGAGGGTTGTTAAATATAGGAATGAGTTGAGACCTAACGAGTCAAGACATATTAGTTCACTCTAAACCAGACTGACAGTTAATACTAACCCTTCAACTTCTTGTATTATATTTCTGTTGTAATATATCTTTGATATTTACTACTCTTGTGTTTGTGTTGTTCTTTCTTGGTTCTACCTTGGACCATAACCGTGGTGCGAGGATATTGGACCATAACAATATATTTAAGGTGTGTTGAAAAGTTCTAGGCTCCACGCACTTCCTAAAATCTGACTAAATGACTAATCATTGCCTGTTTAGAAGATTATTTCATGGTCTAGCTGAGAACTTTTCATATCGTCCTCTTTTACACCCACACATTTATAGACATTCACACACACGCACGCGCACACACACACACACACTCAAGCATATATATATATTTTGTCGTATATGTTTATAAAAATTGTATATATCCGTATGGAACAAATGTGCATATATTTTTATCTAATTTTATGGTGCAATGCATTGGATATACGCATGTGCGCAAATGACGAGACATTTCTCTGCGTATATAACTTTCTTTGCCGATGTGTATGTGCATTATATATGCAAATGACTGCATTTGAGCTTGTCCATTTGTTCGCTTGTATTGCTGTACGTGCATATTTGTTCCGACGCTGGCCGCTATATGCATGTGTGCCCGTGTGCGTGCCTCGTTCTGTGCGTGGGTTGGGTATTTAAAAAGCGGCTGGGAGCCGGTGTCTACAATGAAGTTGTCAGTCCAATCTATCATGTATGGAAAAAATAGTCAAACGAACCTTGCTTCCTCGAATAGAAATATCACTGGGCTGAAAAATGTTTTTCTGATAAATCGAACTTTGATTATATTCATGCATGCTTACACAAACACACACACACATACACACGCACACACACACACACACACACACACACACATATATATATATATATATATATATATATATATATATATATATATATGTATTCTGGACTCTTCCGTCGTTTATCGACGTACGAGGGACAAGCAACTCATTTCCTAGGAACCGGCAGCCAGACACCTGCACATATGATTCGATTATAGTGGTGAAGGTTTTGTGCAGAACCATCCACACTTTTTGAAGGGCCGAAAGCAGCGACCTGATGCAGTACGTGCCACAAGGTCTTCAAACGACCCTTCGCAGGTTTTGAATTCAGCGTTGTCCTTCTCCTAGACCAGTTGTCATCCAAGGCTATAGAACCCAGTCTGTTTTGCTATTTACCAATAGCTGGTGGGACAAGTGAATTCATACCTTTCTCAAGTGAATGTAATGGATTCTCCTATTCCTCAATCCAAGCCTCTATCCATTACTTCACTGTGCCTCCTCATATATATATATATATATATATATATATATATATATATATATATATATATATATATATATATATATACTCATGAATATATCTATCAATCTATCAATCTATCTATCTATCTATATATAGTACCGCACATTAAATTCGGACTTGTGCCACATCTGACCGCGTGGGGCGGTTGGTAGATATCCTGCAGTTTGAAATTCCTCTCCAGCAGTGCTGCTCAAACTCTCTGCCTTCGGGAAGAGAGAATCCCCAGATGAGGCTATTTCGAAGGGCAGAGTCTCGTCTCAGGAAATAGCTACCCGACCCAGTTTTATACGGGGTCTTCGGGGCATACGGGCTCGGATAGCCCATATTAAATTCGGACTTGTACCACATCTGACCGCGTGGGGCGGTTGGTAGATATCCTGCAGTTTGAGATTCATTGTAGAATTCACTTGGCTCAATTCTAGCAGTTGACTACTACTTCTACGCGTGGCTGGCGAATCTTATATGTGTTGTTCGTGTTCTAAGTATTATCGTTTCTTACCAAGCTTTGTGTGACTATTCTGTTCAGTAACCTCTGATAGGTTACAACAATAATTATTGTCGATTTTATTCTACTGTTAGGCAACGTATGCTGAGTAGACTTATTATTATTCCACTGGTAAGAAGGAAGTTTCATTATGGAAGCTATCCCAGACTTGTTGCATTGTGAGACAGACTCCCAAGAGGATAATTCCCCGATCATTACGATCTTAACCTTTTCGTCGTGGGTCAACGGTTATCTATCCCACATATCCTCAAAATAGGCGACTCTTGCTTCATCTGTGTACTCAATAAAACAAACTCATTTAGTAAAACTCTACCTTGAGTGACTCTTCTGCTTTGTATTGGATGAACAATATGAAACAAAAAAACATTTGTTTTTTTTTTATAGTAATACTAGCAGTATATCCCGTCTTCGACCAGGTGTTTCGTTACTGGGATTTTTTTTCCGTTCAGTTTATGTTTAAAGTCAGTCCATCTGAAAATCAGTATAAGTAACAACAATTGGGTGCAACTGAGGCACATCCCCAAATGGGGGGGGGGGGGTAACGATTTGAATGTGATTTGAAAAGGGCCGTTTTTGCGTTCTCAATCTTGCAAGGAAGGAACCTCTTTCATGGACCGTCATAATAATAATATACGATAATTTTTATTTATAATATAATTTTTTTTATAATTCTAATAATCTTTTACGTTAGATTTCAATTCTCTAAATTGATTGTACGCTGTTTTTTACAGACATTAAATTTTGCTTTTGATTTTTTCGCAAAGTGTAAAAAGTTTTTTATATTTTTCACCCTCAAGGTTGTATTTTTTCCCCAGCCAATTTGGACTCAAAACAGGCATTGAATAATTATCTATCAAACTGTGGAAACGCATAAACAACATCCGATTACACACTCACACAGACACACACATACATACGGACACACATTTTGAGAATTATAGATATAAATTCGCCCAATACAAATCTCAAGGTAGAGGGTTACTCAATAAAGTGTATGATATGAACGATGGAGGAGGGAGAAATAAGTGAGGATTATGAATATAAGCAGGATATATAGCAATTGACACTTGACTTCAAGAGATTAAGTTTGTAGTGATTGTGGAAGCATGCACCCCGGAGTTTCTTCCGCAAATTAGCGGTTGCTGAAAAAAAAAATGAAGGTGAATAGAACTTCTTCCTCACAATTGGAATACGTAGAGAATGATTGTGGTTCGACTCCGAGGTCGTAGCAAGGCTGGTATTAAGTGAAAATATCTGAATTAGTGTAACTAAAGAAAGTTGCTGGTTTGAACAATTAAAAAGGAAATAATGACAGAATAACGAGAGGTTTACGTTGTTTCGTCTAAGTGGCAAGAGGTAGTAGAGTGGAAAGTCTATCAATGCCGGAAAGTAAGGACTGGACTATTATATGCAGCAAAAAATCAATTTTTAGTTTGATCTGACTCTTGTGAAGTTAAAGTATAATAATAATAATAATAATAATAATAATAATAATAATAATAATAATAATAATCCAACCGCCCAGACATTGTTATTAAAGACCACAAAAAAAAAATGCTTCCTTATTGATATGGCAGTCCCTGCAGACTGCAATGTATCTTTGAAGATATTCGAAAAGCTGTCAAAAATACAAGGACCTTGAAATAGAAATCTCAAAAATGTGGCACATGGGAACATCAACAATCCCTGTTGTAGTTGGAGCCCTTGGACTGGTTGGAAAAGATTCCAGTAAGCTGATTGAAGGGATCCCTGGAAGTCCATGTCTCAAAGAGATAAAAAAAATTGTTCTGACAAGTACAGCCCACACTTTACGAAGGGCTTTATCTATGTAATTATTTTTTAATTTATTTATTTTTATTTTTATTTTTTTATTTTTTTTTTCAGTGGAAAGTGTCATGATGTCATTTCTAACCTTAGGTCCCTGGGTGGTACCCGGAAAGAAATGTGTAAACGCCAGATATCAAAGGAAAAAAAAATAAAAAAATAATAATAATAATTCGGTACTTACTGGAGCGGTACAATGAGCCGACACTGTTTCCAGCATCTTTAGTAATAGATCGTTATACGTGTTCTATTTGAGGTCTGAAGTGAGCTTGAATCCAAGTAGCCGTTCGAAGCATGTTGCCTCATTGAGAGTTTTTCCGTTCATCGTGCTTGGAAAAAACACAGGGACTGATCGGTGATGAAATGATACTAGTTTGGGTTTTGGGGTGTTTAAAGATACAAGTCAGTTTTATCTCATGACGCTGTTTATGTGTAACTTAATTTGAACTCATACAAAAAGTTAGTTGCTTTTTACTCTACAGAAAACATATTTCAACGTGAGAATAACGTTTGCAGTAAACGAATCATCGAAAAATATTATAGAGTAGAACAGTGAAATAAATAATTCTAAAGCATCAGCATTGTTAAAAGACTATGTGTATCCATTATATATAATAATAACAATAATAATAATAATAATAATAATAATAATAATAATAATAATAATAGTTATAATAATAATTGTTACTAGTTTCGAAGTTTACCCGTCTGCCAGTGTAGCTTGCTAATCTCTGTTGTAGTCAATACTCATGAAGCCAACCTGCGGTTTATACTTTAACTATGTTGAACAAAACTTAGAGTTAATTATAGCAACACGTTGGCTTGTGTCTACGAGTGCAAGGATGATTATTATTATTATTATTATTATTATTATTATTATTATTATTAATAATAATAATAATAATAATAATAATAATAATAATAATATATTCCACTGGTCAACACTATTTTTGGTGCCAAGAAAAAAAAAGACATTTTTTAGCTAATTTGATGGTGCTGATTCTGAAAATGACCTTAGTTTTTCATGTTTAGCTACTGTTTTTGCTGTACTGAAATTTCTCATTTTTGGAAAAAAGATCAATTTACGATCTTGGCTGATAGCAACATTTAGTTAATAAAGGTTGTAGAAACCCATCACCTTTCAGCCACCTGAAATAGACTATTTTCAGCCACCTGAAATAGACTATTTTCAGCCACCTGAAATAGACTATTTTCAGCCACCTGAAATAGACTATTTTTTATAAGAAAAAGTGTTTTTGAGTCAAACATTCTAAAATAGATGTAACGAAGTTTTCCAATTTATCGCCGAAATTCAAATTGACTGATAAACTTTATTAGTAATAGACTTTAGTAAACCTGATAATTAAGGTGACATTAAAAAAAATGAAACCCTAAAATCTTCTGTTTGATATTCATAGATTTATCTCATCACTTTTATCCGTTCACTACGGAATGAAACCAAGCACACTGAGAGCATTTTGTTTTCACAGTTGGAAAGAAACTCCAACTAAATACATCCCAATTGAATGCACCTATTCCAGTGTACATGATACTGCTGGAGTAACAAAAGGGACTTAAATAACATTGAACATGTCAGACAATCAAGAAAGAGAAAATTTTTACCATAGTTCTCATGTTCATGAAAGTTTTGTTTCTGCTGTTAGTTTATTAAATGATTCGATGAAAATACTTGTTTGACTTGATATATTCAGTTAGGTTATTTTTTAAGACTTAGGCTCTGATTGTTATTGCAAAGTATTTCTTAATAAGAAGACCAATATTTATTGGTTTAAATACGAATTGAGAAGTTTCTACGAGTTTATTTTGAGAAATATTGCCATCGATCAATATCATATATACAGAAAACAAATGAAAATTCCTCCTTTTTTTTTTAATGAGGCATTTCTGTATAGGAAAAAACGGTAGCTGACAAAGAAAAAGTAAGGTCATTTTCAGATTCAGCGCCCTCAAATTAGTTAAAAATATGTTTGGTATTTCGACACCATTTCGAAATTTTTCTTTTGTTGACCAGTGTTATTGTCCTGCCATTCAGTGTGAAAGGTTTGACCTATAATGAAAGACGTATTTTTATAGTTCTAGAGTTACACATCCCCAACTTCTTCTGGTACATAAAAATATCATTATCTCCAATATATATATATATATATATATATATATATATATATATATATATATATATATATATATATATGTACATACATATATATATATATATATATATATATATATACATATATATATATATATATATATATATATATATATATATATATATATATATATATATATTCAAATATGTGTCATTGGATAATATAGACATATTGTGGCTATTAATTTTTATACCAATCCTTTCCAGTTTTTTCTATAATGAATTTCTTGATGTTAGGATGAAATTCATCAAGGACGGTACCGTATTTTTTTCCTAAGCGATTCATTTGTCGAATAAAAATTCTATTGAACAACATCTATAAGCAGATTCCTGTCCGCAATCCCAATACAGGAAAATACTCATTGACGACACCAATATACTACACCACGAAAATAATAAACAAAAATTTTCAAATTTTCGTGGCCGTCTGTATCAAAATCAACCAACCAACACTCAACAAATTAATGCTGTGTAGCAGTAACATATTAAAGTGCATATTACGAACATTTAATGACATGTTGCATTTCTATCAATTTCCAATCAGCTACCCTATATTGAAACGCTTGACTTTTTTCGCGAAACATTCCATAGCTACACCGGATGAATTTAAAATGTTAAAATAATTACAGTGCGCGTTCGAACGAGTTTTTAAAAATCACCAGTGCAGATTTTATCGCAGTAATTTACCCGTTCAAACTGATTAGAGAACAGGAAAGGATCCGTATAAAAATAAATAGATACAATATGACTATATTACTCAATGAAACATGTTTGAATGAATGTATGCTACCTAAATACACACAAACACAGACACACACACACACAGACGCACATATAATAGTGGACACTGAAGCCAACACTCAGAGGCGACAGACTTAGCTCTGAGTGCTGAATTCAATGTCCACTTTTATATATATATTCACACGCTCTATCTCTGATGCTTAGCACTTTGTCCCATATAGCATACCTCAAAACATATATATATATATATATATATATATATATATATATATATATATATATATATATATATATATATATAATGGGTTTATGAAAATTCTTGTCATTATTGAAGATTTTGTGAAGCTTTTCAGGCCGATAACTTTTCAGTAAAGTTGAATACACACACACACACACACATGCACACACACACACACACACACACACATATATATGTATATATCAAGCATGCTTCGGCTAACAACGTTGACAAATATTCATATACCGTTTCATATTTGCGTGAAAAACAGCAATTCAAGACCTTGTGTTCTTAAACTTATGACGGTCCCTAACCATTTATGGCGCTTGACGCTGGGGAGTAGGGAGGGTAGCTTCATCGGTGTATGGGGTTGTGGATAGGGTCGCTTGCTGAGACTCTTATAAATTTGGGACCTGATGTTGTTTCCATTAACCAAGTGTCAGCATGTGTGAGCATGGGATCTTTGTGTCTGTGTGTCTGTCTACAAGAGAGAGAGAGAGAGAGAGAGAGAGAGAGAGAGAGAGAGAGAGAGAGAGAGAGAGAGAGAGAGGGAGGGATGGAGCGGGGATGGCAAAGCGAAAACAGACAGAAAAAGGAAGGTAGGCTTCTGTTAGAATTGGTGCACATTTCTTTTCATTTTGTTTGGGTCTGCGCGAAATGCTTCGAGTCCCAAGCGGTGCAGGCGCAATGGAGGGGGTGGGTTCACTTGTGATTATGTCTCTGAGCCTTACGATTTGGGCGTGTGTTATATGCGACTAGGATTGCATAAACATACCGGGAAGCATGTGTATACCCTTATTTTTTTTAAATCGAGTTCACCCCAAGCAAGGTAGTAAAGCCACTAAGACACAAGGGCTTACTTGGTGAGGAGTTAAAAAGAGGAACGTTACTGAGGACCGAGATCAAAATAAAAGTAATCAGGTGGAAAGTAGATCAAAATTGACATTGTATTTAAATTTTTGCAGATTAAAGTAGTCTGAAGAGCATGGAGCAGGAAGGGAGTTCCACAAGCGAGAAGAGCGAGAAGAGAAACTCTTAGCATACAACTTAAGGTCACATCTAACCAAATTGATGAGACCACGTGGCCATTCTAGTACTGCGTTTAAATTAATACAGTCTAGGTACCAAAGCGGAAATCTCATCCAAACAATTAGCATGAAATATATATAGAAAGATGAAACTGGTGGGGGGGGGGGGGCAACGTTTAGCGAAGGAAAAGTGACTGAAGTCGCGACACCAGAACAGGACGAATACTATTGCTGGTTTTTCTCTGGATCTTATCAAGGAGCTCAAGGTAAATAGCAGGGTGACACCGGATCATATGTGGCAGCAATATTGAAAGCATGGACAATTGGTAGACTAATAGATATGTAAGATAGATGGAGAGAAAATATGTCCCGCACGACACAATGAACCAACTTTCTTTGCAGTTGAGCGAGCAATGGATTCAATGTAGTCTTTCCAATTCATGTCAGCCGAGAAGATGCAAAGAGTCACTTTCCTTCAGCCTCGAGGTTAGAGTCAGACATGCTGATGGAAGGGAGTGGGGGGGTCTCACAGATACATATAAAAATACAGACACACATCCGCGTACACACACACACACACACACACACACACACACACACACTTATACATGCATATACATATATATATTTATTATAATTTTATCATATAGACAAAAACAGTTTACTCACTACAAAGATGCAACTTCGCTTCGGTGCATTTTAATTGCACCTCAACTGGTGAGAACCAAAAATGGTTATGAACAATTCTGCTTGAAAGCAAGCCGTATGTGAAAAGTCACTTCCTTTATTCCATTTCTTTTTCAAATAATTATTGCTCTACTATCGGTATCGAACCCTCTATTGAAATAATTCTGTGAACGTTAGAATTTATATATTATTTTCGTTTTCATTGCATCGAATATATATATATATATATATATATATATATATATATATATATATATATATATATATATATATATATATTGGATGCGATGAGTAAATTGTCGCAATTTTATATTTTTAATTTCGCGCATGAGCATAGTTTTTTTTTATTTTTTATTTTGTCGACTGCTCAGTATAGTAGGGCCAGTTGGGCGCCGTCTCCGAGAAAAAGAGCACAATAACGCAATTTACTCCGCCAGGAATTTGGAAACAGCATCCTGTACTGTTTGGCATTCGCGCCGGAACCTCCAATACGAACATTTAAGCGATTTTGGGTGTCGTTCTGAGACAGTGCAGAGGATTCGGATAGATTTAGATGATATATCCATTAACCATGATAGTGTTTGGAGTGATCACTAGCGATGGTGACGTATGCAAAATGCTACCTCCCCACATCGGGAGACTGAACAGAATTACAGGAGAGTTCCACGGAACATATACGAAGCTATTTGATTCATTCCTCTTAGTAACAAATCAACTAACGGAAAATTCCAAAATGAATACGATCGCCATCATATTAACTACGTTTCAGTTGCATGCCATTCATGCTGACGGCGTTTCATTCGTTTCGAGATGTCGATTACCAGTACGGCCGTTTTTCTTAGGACAAGAGACTTTTGTACAAATTCTTTGTTGTTTAGGATTGCGTTTCCGGTTCCTTCTAAAGTCTTCTCATTCTATTTCACTCCCCTTGCATCCTAGTGGAATTATCGCCTTTCTTTGGGTGAACTGATTAAAAAAAAACAAAACTTGTAAACAATTTGTAAACATAACTTGACGAAGGCAGACGTACTGTCAAATACCATTTTTTTTCTTTTCTCATCTCTAAAAGGTTGCATTATTATTATTATTATTATTATTATTATTATTAAAGATATGGTGGATTAATAATAATAATGATAATAATAATGATAATAATAATGATAATAATAATAATGTAACCTTTTAGAGAAAAGCACGAGTTAAGAAAAGAAAAAGGAAAAAATAAATAAATCGTGCTCTTCTGTAAAAGGTTGCATTATTATTATTAAAGATATGGTGGATTCGGTGGAGGCACGGTGGAGTAATGGATAGCGGCTCGGATTGAGGAATGCGAGTTCGAATTCCAGTCGAATCCATTACACTCACTTACGTGAAAAGAATGAAATCCTCTTCTTCTCCACCCCGCTACGGGTAAGTACCAAAGACCGGGTTCTATAGCCTTGGATGACAACTGGTCTTCCGCAGGTAGAAATGGCAACCTACTGCGAGAAAAAAATTCTGCCTTGTCAGTTATGTATCGAAAGATACACGATCGCCTAAGCGTGTAGCACGCATGGCATATAACTGACCAGATGGTGGATTCGCAGATTGACTTTAGATGTGAACATGAGATAAAATTTAGAAGAAAGGTTTGTGAAAAAATAAAATATTTTTGATACATGCCAATAGAAAACGTGTGGATGCATACATTTTATGTTTGCATTTCGTTTTAATGGTTTATGTCTTCGCACTCAGATATTTTAATGCTTCTATGCTACTTGATATTTTTATGTTGTTAACATATTGGGCTTATCTATGGATTTCATTTTATACGAGGGTCATTCAATAAATAAGTTGAATTTTTCGGTATAAGGGCTTCTAATACAGATAGAAGCTTACTGTTTTTTTTTGTTTTACTACTTTTTCACATGGATTTAATTTCTTTTGCAGATTAAAAAAAAACTTTGAGCGTTTTGGCGATTAACAAAGATGGCCGACCAAGAAGCATGCTCCAGGATTGAACAGCGGTCAGTTATCAAGTTTTTGGTTGCTGAAGGGTGCAAACCAATTGAAATTCATAGGAGAATGTCAACTGCGTATGGTGCCACATGTTTCAGCCAAAAAATGTCTACAAGTGGGCTAAATTGTTTAAACAAGGACGGAGCAGTGTTGAGGATGAAGACAAGCCTGGGAGGCCTACAGAAGTGAGGTCTCCTGAGGTGATCGAATCAGTCAATGACCTCATTCAGTCTGACAGAAGGGTGACTGTGTATGACATTGCAAGGACTTTGAGCTTATCTGTTGGGACAAACGCAGGGGTCATCAGTCAGAAGGAGTCATCTTGCATCATGACAACGCAAGGCCTCACACAACAGCCCAAACGGTGCAGACCATCAACGAGCTGGGTTGGGAACTGCTCCCTCATCCCCCTTACAGCCCAAACCTTGCCCCTTCAGACTTTCACCTGTTTTGTCCCTTGAAAGCGTTCACGAGAGGCACGAAGTTTAAAAGTGACGATGAAGTCAAAAGTGTTGTGAGCGACTGGCTGAGACATCAGTCAAAAGATTTTTACGCTGAGGGAATACGGAAGCTTGTGCACAGATGGGAAAAGTGTGTGACAGTGCTGGGAGACTATGTTGAAAAATTAAAAAGTAAGCTTCTTTCTGTATTAGAAGTCCTTATACAGAAAAATTCACCTTATTTATTGAATAACCCTCGTATATATATATATATATATATATATATATATATATATATATATATATATATATGTCTTTTACGTTTGTGCGTGGTATTTTATCGGGGAGGGAGTGTATTTCATTTTTAAGGATTATCATTCTTTACTATTAACCTTGTTATTTACTCTCTATCTCTTTCTGAGAATATATATATATATATATATATATATATATATATATATATATATATATATATATATACATATATATATATATATATATACCATAATGAGAATGTTTTTTATGAAAGTATTTATTTATATTTTTTTTTATTTATATGTAATTTGATATTTCAGATCGACGTCGATCTTTCATCAGAAATAACTGGTTATCGAGGTCGATCTGAAATATCAAATTACATATATATAAAAAATATAAATAAATACTTTCATAAAAAACATTATATATTTTTTTAATTTACTACTTTTTAGTTGTTTATATATATATATATATATATATATATATATATTTGTGTATTTAGGCAGCAATCCTTCTTTCATGCACATTTCATTTCATTAAAAACGACTGACAAGGTACTTTTATTTAGTTTTTATATAATTTCTCGTGCGATCTAATAAAGTTTTTCTTTTCAGATGAGAAATTATATAAAAAATGTATAGCCGAAAGCGCTCGGATAAAAAGAACATTCGGACAGTTTTTACATAATTTATCATCTGAAAAGAAAAACTTTATTAGATCGCACGAGAAATTATATAAAAACCTAAATAAAAGCACCTTGTCAGTCGTTTTTAATGATATGTGCATATATATATATATATATATATATATATATATATATATATATATATATATATATATGTATGTATATATATATATATATATATATATATATATATATATATATATATATATATATATATATATATATATATATATATAGAGAGAGAGAGAGAGAGAGAGAGAGAGAGAGAGATTAGATGATGACGATGATATAAATTTGATTTATTTTCAACGTATTTCACTGGATGTAATTTTGCATTCCCTCTACCAGCACTGCTCATTGGGTTGACACTTTTTGTTTTTCTTGTCCCCCACTTCCTCTTATCTCTTCAAGGATTTTTCTAGGTCAAATCTTTTATTCATTTCCTCTTGTACTTTTTAAATAAATTTCTGGATGATTTAAACCATTTTATAACAATGTTTTGATGAGGCAGTTGCCTGTCTGAAATAAATTATTAACGAACTTTTTAATGAAGTATTGAGTTTTCCCTTTAATATATATATATATATATATATATATATATATATATATATTTGGGCTGTAACCTTTCTTTCAAACATCGTTCATTAAATATGGCAGACAAGGAGGAGTTAATTAATTTTATATTTAGCTTTACTGTTTTGTAGGAGTAAGGGAGTACAGAAATTTTACATCATTTTCCTTGTGCCTAGCGCTTTCCGAAACTTTTTGAGCCGTTTTTAAGGCCGATTTGTTTTTGTTTTTTACATTAAACATCTCCCTCCTATCAACCTCAATTTATTTAACACTGGAAATAGAGCATTAAAAGATATTTAACGCAAACTCGCATAAATTCAAGCCGCGCTCGACACGCGATGGCTTGGAATAAACGCTCATATTCAAAACAACATGAAAAGGAAATATATCTCAGTCAAAACATGAGATAAAACTAACAATCCCAAAAAGAAAACGGCTAAAGAGAGGCCCGAAAGCGACTGGGACATCGATGGTAAATTTCTGTACTTCTGCACTTATACAAAACGGTAAAAAACCGTAAGGATACTGGAAAAACTAAATAAAAATTCATTAAATTCTCCTTGTTTGACAAATGTATATATATATATATATATATATATATATATATATATATATATATATTATGAAACGGACTAAGTTCGACAATTATTTTGATATACTTTCTGTTTATACGTTATTTTTATAGATACGACTATTTAAGTAAATGCTTTGTTTATAATAAACAGTATTTAGGCCGGTTAATGTTGCTAATACTGTTTATTATAAACAAAGCATTTACTTAATTATTTGTATCTATAATAATAACGTATAAACAGAATATATATATATATATATATATATATATATATATATATATATATATATGCGTATGTACGTATGTATGTATGTATATATATATATATATATATGTATGTATGTATATATATATATATTATACGTTATATATATATATAGATATATATATATATATATATATATATATATATATATATATATATATATATATATATATATATAACGTTTGAAGTAATAAATTTGTAATCAATTAACCCCAAGCAAGGTGGTAAGTGATATATATATATATATATATATATATATATATATATATATATATATATATATATATATATATATATATATATATATATATATATATATGAAGAAATATAGTTTTAAGGTGTACTGTATTTATGGAATAAAGTGCCCAATATCAGGACCGCGGACGGGCAGTACTAAAAATGTATAAATTTCTTTTCATTTTTCGTTTCAAACTTTGGAAGTAAAGTCTGATGATCGGCGGTCCTTTAAAAGGGCTGTGGTGAAATAATTTATTACATGGAACCTTATAGTGGTCTGTTTTTATTTTTATTTAAATTATATATATATATATATATATATGTATATATATATATATATATATATATATATATATATATATATATATTCTGTTTATACTTTATATATATATATATATATATATATATATATATATATATATATATATATATATATATATTTAAATAAAATAACGTTTGAAATAATACATTTTTAATCAATTAACCCCAAGCAAAATGGTAAGTGATATATAAATATATATATATATATATATATATATGAAGAAATATAGTTTTAAAGTGTACTATATTTATGGAATAAAGTCCTCAATATCAGAGATAGAGCGTATGTAAATATAAAAGTGAACATTGATGTCAAAACTCAGCGGCGACAGACTGCTTCATGCAATCATCAGGCCACATGTAGCATGAAACAGTGTCTCCCCTCTGAGTTTTGACTTCAATGTTCACTTTTTATACACACACACACACACACACATATATATATGTCATACGCAGACAGTACGGCTTCGCTGTATCACAGCTCCTCAGTCCGACTAGACAACCGAATGCCTCAAGCCTGGATTGAAACCGGATCGATTGGTGTTAGTCAGTGCTTCTACCACTGAGCTAACTTCACATGACAGAATGTGTCTGCCAAATCCAGCGTATTGTGTTTAAAAACGTAAAAAAATCCGCCAAGCAGCATCCGTTACGATAATCTAGTAGCCCTTATTACCCATAATGCACTAATGACTAGCAGATATAAATAGCCGTCAAAACACAACACACGTCCAACATGGCCTTAAGATTGCGTTGAAGACTGAAACAGACTGTCGCCTCTCGGTGCTGTATATCGTACGAACTGCGGTATGAACGAAATATCACCAATCGAGGTTAAAGTAGAAGAAATGGTGGTGGAAAGAAGGAAAGTAAGAACACTGAAGGATGAAACAAAGGAGGAATAACTTCGCATTAAACATTCTGTTCGAAATAGGTGACATAAATTTGACTGGATACGACAGTGACAACATACAAGGGAAGTGTTGAAAAGTTCTCAAATTGACGAAGAAAGTATTTTAAAATAATTCTGACATTTGCTCACTTTTTTTCAGATTTGGGGAAGCTTGTTCAGCAGGGAAATTTTCAACTCTCCTTATATACGTTTTGCACTTGAAAATACGCAACAATAATACGTTTTATAACGTCAGGGATAAAAATAAATTACAACGTCGCCTTTTTAACAGGATGTACTCGTTAATAACAATAGTAATTAAAAAAAATCAGTAGTTATATTCTCTAATATTTGATGTGTGCAAATGTTTCCAGCAGTCTTTTGGGAAAATTAGAACTTAATTCAGATCTAAAATATAGATTCAAATCTATAAATTTCAATATTTCATGAGCTTCCAATCCTTAGCTATGAATAATTTATGATCGATTTCAACATGATTCTTCTGTTAAGGTTGGAGACTAATTATTATACAGTCTTATTGCTCAAATTAGAGTTTGAATAATGCTAAAAAAAAAATTCGGAAAATTTCAGTAAGATAACTTTGATCATTTTTAAGATACAACGTTTCAAAGCTTAATCTAACAAATGGACAAATTTGCTTTTACATGATTTGAACAATTTTTCAGTTACACCGGGTACAAACACACACACACACACACACAGACGCACACACACACACACACACACACACACACACACACACACACACACACATATATATATATATATATATATATATATATAAATATAATAGTAGCTGGCCACTCGTATTCGAGGATACCCATCTATTAGGGCGGCTAGTCAATCTCTATTGCAGACGCTCGGTCAGGCTTATTTGTGTTTGCCAACCTGTTGTTTATACTGCAACTATGCTGAGAGAGCGTGTTATCTAGCGTGATCAACAATCTGAAAAGGCCAGCACACCCAAACTATGACTTGTGATTTCGTGCTAGCACAGATATCGACCCTTCCCCAAATGTTCCAATTATATATATATATATATATATATATATATATATATATATATATATATATATATATATATATGTCATTCACAGACAGTACAGTTTCGCTGTATCACAGCTCCTCAGTGCGACTAGACTTCCGAATGCCTCAAGCCAGGATTGAAACACAACTGATTTGGTGTCAACCAGAGCTATCTTCACTCAGTAGAGTTACACACCTAAATCTAGCGTATTGTTTTTACAAATGTAAACAAATGCCAGTCAGCCAAAGTGCTCCATTCATTTTACTGAAGAGCTTTGCATTAGTACAGGTGGCTGTTGTTTATAGAATTAGCTTATCACTCAACAGTGCTCAAGAGCTATATATATATATATATATATATATATATATATTATGAAATGGACAAAGTCCGACAATTATTTTAAGACATTTTTATGCTGAACATTCTTTTTATAGATACAAATATTTAAGTAAATGCTCTGTTTATAATAAACATTCAGGCCGGTAAATGTTGTTTAATACTATTTATTATAAACAGAACATTTACTTAAATATTTTTATCTATAAAAAGAATGTTAAACATAAAAAGTCTTAATATATATATATATATATATATATATATATATATATATATATATATATATATATATATATATATGTATAGGGTGAGATAAAATCACGCACTATAGGGTTAATTTATTAAAAGTACAATTATACATGGAAATTTAATTCATTAGTTATTTAATTATTATATGAGCTCTTCAAAATGGCCTCCTTCTTTTCAAAACACATTTCAAATCAATGCCTGTCATTTTAGTGCATTCATATTTAACTCTTTCTTTAAGTTCTTCAATATTTCTTGGGCGCATCTGATAAAGAAATGATTTCAAATGTCCCCATAGAAAAATTCCACTTAACAGGTTCTCTTCCACCTATCCATTAAGTATATATATATATATATATATCCATTAAGTATATATATATATATATATATATATATATATATATATATATATATATATATATATATATATATATATATATATATATACCAAATCGATTGGGTTTCAATCCAGGCTTGAGGCATTCGGTTGTCTAGTCACACTGAGGAGCTGTGATACAGCGAAAGAGTACTGTTTTCGTATGATATATATATATATATATATATATATATATATATATATATATATATATATATATATATATATAAAGTGAACATTGAAGTCAAAACTCAGAGGCTACAGACCGGCCTGATGATTGCATCTAGCATGAAACAATCTGTCGCCTCTGAGTCTTGACGTCAATGTTCACTTTTATATTTACATACGCTCTATCTCTGATATTGAGGACTTTATTCCATAAATATAGTACACCTTAAAACTATTTCTTCATATATATATATATATATATATATATATATATATATATATATATATATATATATATATATATATATATCACTTACCATCTTGCTTGGGGTTAATTGATTAAATTTTTTTTATTTCAAACGTTATTTTATTTAATATATATATATATATATATATATATATATATATATATATATATATATATATATATGTATATATATATATATATATATATATATATATATATATATATATATGTATATAAAGTATAAACAGAATATATATATATATATATATATATATATATATATATATATAATTTAAATAAAAATAAAAACAGACCACAATAAAGTTCCATGTAATAAATTATTTCACCACAGCCCTTTTAAAGGACCGCCGATCATCAGACTTTACTTCCAAAGTTTGAAACGAAAAATGAAAAGAAATTTACACATTTTTAGTACTGCCCGTCCGCGGTCCTTTAAAAGGGCTATGGTGAAATAATTTATTACATGGAACCTTAAAGTGGTCTGTTTTTATTTTTATTTAAATTATTAGCTCTGATTTACATTGAGCTCTCTGAATTTTATCCTCCTTGGGTCTACCCATACGGATTACCTATTTTTTTGTAAACTAAATATATAAATATATATATATATATATATATATATATATATATATATATATATATATATATGTATTCTGTTCATACGTTATTTTTATAGATACAAATAATTAAGTAAATGCTCATAAACGTTTGTAAAAAATAAAAGAAATTGTTGATTGTCACCTTTAAAAATTAAATAATTAATTAAGTATATGAACAAAGTAAAACATTTAAAAAGTAATGATTAAACAATAATAAAAAACTAATAAAAAATTATGTTTCAGTCGTGAATTTCTTCCTTCATTATTTATCTCTCAAATATTTATTCTTAGCAACAGCAATAGTAAAATGTTTTCATGCATTTAATGATAATTTTATACCTTTATTCTTTTCTTACTTATTGATTCGTTTCTATTATTGTCATTAAAGTAATAAGTCAATGTAATACATTTTATACTGTTCCCTCTGACATCCTGCGTGAAATATATATGGTCTTTCCCTGTCTGTAATTTCAACTCTTGTAGGGTCACCCACACGATATCAAAGGCCAAACGAGTGGAAGAGGGCCGCGCCATTCGGGTTGGTGTAATCAAGGCGAAACTTGACAGACCAGGCAACCGAGTGCCCGATGCAAAGAAGTTTCCCAAATCTCGCCTGTCTCAATCCCGTTTAAGCTGCAAGGAAGGCGCTTCTGGCCAAGTGTGTGGGATTCTCCGTCGTGCAGAGTTGTCCACCAAAATTCAAATTAATTCGAATGGCGGATTCGTCAAACTCTCTTTGATTCACAGCCATCTACACCACCGCCACTAAGAAGGGAGGAAGGAAATAGGGAGAGAGGACGACGATCTCGAATATTAGCTGGTGCTGACAAAAATTATATATATATATATATATATATATATATATATATATATATATATATATTATATATATATATATATATATATATATATATATATATATATATATATATATATATATATATATATATATATATATATATATCATAATTAAGTAATTCATCGAGTCTAGACTCGATGAATTACTTAATTACGATTATCTCAAATCCTCCTAATAATTTTTATTACTTGTATATCCTTGCATGAACCGGCTTCTAATGCTCTGCATGGAGCGGCTTAGGGATATTAGTCATGGGTCGTGGTGGGGCACAGTCCTATGGGTAAAGGAAACTCGGATGAGTTACACAACGGAATTTGTGAAGAGCGGCGTTACATGTTCGAGACAGAGTCCCGTTCGTACAGTTGGTATGCTTGCGTCGTATCGTAACAGTCCGGGTTCAGTTCTCCGTAGTGGATGAGCACTGCTGATGAGTCTTAAATATAGGACGAAAATGCCGTCCAGTGCTTTCTAAATTCTGTTGGGGTTTCTTCTAGACTAGATTAATTACTTGATTATCACAAATCCGCTTAATAATTTCTATCCGTTGTATATATATATATATATATATATATATATATATATATATATATATATATATATATATATGATGAGTTAAACCACGGAATTTTTCGAAAACGAGAGAGTCCAGCATATATATATATATATATATATATATATATATATATATATACAGGACTCTCCCGCTTTCGACGTATGAGGGTCAAGCATTTTAGTTCTTATAGCCAACGGTTTGACCACTTCCACATATAATTTGATTACAGTGGTAAAGGCTTGTGCAGAACCAACCACACTTTTTGGCAGAGCCTGAATACAGGGATAGAGGATGGGAGATGGGTAGATGATACTGTTTGGTCCGAGGTCCAACCAAGAAGGTAAGCTTGGTAAATTCGTCCGTTTTTTCGAAATGGACCGGGTTGAGATCTTTTCAGCACCTTCTCGTAGTATTTCATTGGTCGATATAAAAATTCCAAAAGTGTGTCACAAAATCTTTTCAGATGAAATCATTGGCGCTCTTCTTCAATCTTCAAGAGATAAATTCCTTAGCTATTTCTCAGCTAAATTATGTATTTCACCACAAAAGACTGCTTACCATTTTGATTCGACGATTGCTTTATGAACATCTTTCAATGTCTTCAAATTGTAGCCAGCATCGACCAAACAATAAAACGAAAGAATAGAAATTCGGTAACCAAAAAGTAGGGTGAATCTGTTATATAGAGTAAAAATTTCCATTTTACCTGGGCTTACGGCCATATAACGTTTAAGTATCGGTTCCTATACGACCACTCAAGTTAAGCAGCGGGGAGCTTGGCCAGTATCTAGATGAGTGACTGTTTGGGAATAGCAGGTTCTGAAAGCTTGGATGTGTGTGTGTGTGTGGTGTAATGTATTTTAATCGAAGAGCCGAGTTCCAATTTCATTTGTGTTCATTATATTCACTTACACACAAATACCTTTGAGAAAGTCATGAATCCACGTATTATCCCCCACCTATGGGTTAATTAGTAAGCCTTGTATCACTAAATCATTATTATCTCCAAAATGTTACTTACAACCCAAAAGTATCTTATGGCTTTAAATATACCTACAGAAGGTAGATAGAGCGTAAACTACAAATCAATCAAATCTATTTGACCGCCATGATAATATGAATCCCCACATTTATAACGTAAAGACAGTCGTCGTCGTCAACCATTTTTATTTTATCTCAGATCAATTTCCTTGACGAGAAAAAATATAATTATTAATTATGTTTAATGCAGGCATATCAAAACAACAATAAAAGTAACAACATATTATTTCCTGTTTTTTAATAAGTCTGTTTAAATCTCATAACCCTTTTAAAATATCTAAAAATATCTTTGTTTTTTCAACGTGCCATTTAAAAGAAGCACTTGATCCTGATAGCATTACACACTAACATTTTGTTCTGTCCAGTTTTCAGCGACACGCCAACAGCAGAAATGAACTCTTTAACCAGAAGATAACATTTTGGGCGTGGTATTGAACGCTATTCCAGATTTCATCACGGTATTCATTTTACATTCTCGTGGCGAGAAATATTTTTTTGTCGTCAAATATTTGGGGGGTGGGTGGATTTTTTTCACAACAAACAAGGTAATAAAGCCCCTAAGGCACTGGGGGGACATACTAAGAGTGGAGGAAAGTGAGAAAATGTAACTGAGGAGAAAAGACAGTAAAAAGTACAGGATTCAAGGCGACAGAAGATGACGATTAAAGTTGTATTTAAATCTTTGAAGATTGCAGTTGACAAGAAGCTGGAAGAGAGTTCCACAGGCAAGAAGTGCGAAGGAGGAAACTATAAATTAGACCCTACAGTCACATCTAGCAATTTCAGCGGTCCAATGATGAGACCCAGCTGCCAATCTAGTACTGCGCTTGAATTCATGAAGTCGTTGTATAAAGGAAAAAAGCTATTTACCTAGAAAGTCTTTATCGAAAAGGCAAAGGGAAGGCACGTTACAACGGTGGGAAAGTCATTGGAGCCGAGATGCCAGGTCTGAACCGGTAAAGTTGCAGATTCTTCTTCGGATTTCATTAAGAATCTCTAGATATATACCAGAAACAGCATACCAGATGTGGTAACAATATTCAATGCACAATCGAATTCTAGACTTGTTAACTGATGTTACTTTTAATAAATCCATGTGTAGTCTATTTTCCTATCTGGTAAATTTTCAAAGCTTTGTAAACGAGATAAATATACGTATGTCTGTGTGTCTTTCTTTAAAACGTCTGACAAGATGTTTGTGTAACGATTTTTAATTGTATTGTTCTTGAAAAAGAGATTTTTTTATTGTATTGCTCATGAAGAAGAGATTTCGTTTTCTGTTCATTTGTTCCTAGCGTTTTCGGTTAAGCTATTAACATTACTAAGGATATTGGTTGTGCCATTGTAAATGATGCCTTATGAAACGTATACGTTACAATACGGACACTTAAACGTGGTGTAATGGTTAACAAGCCTACCTCGCTAGATCAATTACGACTGATTAGTAAGTTCGATCCTCACTGAGTGCCCTATAATTTAGGTCTTGTGCCATATCTAAGCTACGCTTAGAAAATCATTAGGACATTTCGACGTAACGTAATGGTTAACAAACTTTTCACGCTAGATCAATTACAACTGAGTGAGTTCGATCCTCAATGAATGCCCTACATTTTAAGCCTTGTGCCACATCTGAGCTACGATTAGAAAACCATTTGGGAATTCCAACATGGTGTAATGGTTAGCAAGCTTGAATTGACTTGCTAGATCAGTTACAAGTGATTAGTGACTTCGATCCTCACTGGGTGCCCCAAACTATCGGGCTTGTTCCACATAAAATATCACTACAATTTTGGTTATGGGAATTAAAGCAAAAGAAATTTAAAAAGTATTTGCGATTTTAGTTTTAACTTGTATTAGGTTGGTACAAAAATAATGTCGTTTTTTGACGTTCAACTTATGTGAGAAAAACGACATTATTTTTGCACCAACCTAATACATGGATCTGCACACACACGCACACGCACACACACACACACACACACACACACACACACACATATATATATATATATATATATATTTATATATATATATATGTTAAAGAAAAAAGTGTTGGTGTTGGTGGACAATTTGCCAAAATGCCAAGAATATCCTTAAATAAAATGAACTCTCAAAAGGACAGCAAAACGAAAAAAGAAAAAACCTAAAAGCAAACACCTGCCTACTTAGTATATATATATATATATATATATATATATATATATATATATATATATATATATATATATATATATATATATATATATATATATATATATATATGAAAAAGACATTTTTGTATTTATAAATTCTTTTTATAGATAAAAATATTTAAGTAAATGTTCTGTTTATAATAAACAGTATTAACAACATTTACCGGCCTGAATGTCCGAGAAATTTTCATAGAAAATATTCGTCCTCCGACAGGAATCGAACCTGTATCCTACATGGAACCGAATATTTTCTATGAAAATTTATCGGACATTCAGGCCGGTAAATGTTATTAATACTGTTTATTATAAACAGAATATTTACTTAAATATTTGTATCTATAAAAAGAATGTAAAAACATAAAAATGTCTTAAAATAATTGTCGGACTTTGTCCATTTTAGAATATATATATATATATATATATATATATATATATATATATATATATATATATATATATATATATATATATATATAGTCTTAACGTGTGCTATATTTATGGGATAAAGTGCTCAATATCAGAGATAGAGCGTGTGTAAATATAAAAGTGAACATAGAAGTCAAAACTTAGAGGCGACAGTCTGTTTCATGCGAGATGCAATCGCCAGGCAACTGACGATTGCAGCTAGCATGAAACAGACTGTCGCCTCGTAGTGTTGACTTCTATGTTCACTTTTATATATATATATATATATATATATATATATATATATATATATATATATATATATATATATATATATATATATATATATATATATATATATATATATATATATATTTATATATATAATTATTTGTGTGTGTCACATTGAAACACCGGCTCTTGTACGATCACCGAAGTTAAGCAACGTTGAGCCTTGTCAGTATGTAGATGTGTGACATCTTGGGAATACCTGTTGCTGTAAAGTTGGATGTGTCGGTGGTGTAATGGATAATAATAGCTCGGAATTGGAACTAGGGAAGCAGAGTCCCAATTTCAGTTGGGCTCGTTATATTCCTTTCCGCGCAAATACCCTTGGGAAAGGTACGAATCCACCTCTTCTCTCCCCCAGCTTAATTAGTCGGACTTGTATGGGTAAATCATTATTATCTCCAAAAATATTCCTTAAATCTAATAAGATTTTCTGCCTTTAATTAACCCGCAAAAGACTGATAAGCCGTGAAAAACAAATCAATCAATCAAGTATAATACTGGAAACAGAGGTTAACACCGAGTGGCGACAGTCGGTTTCTCACTCTACTGTTTTTATATACTGGCAATGATGCATTATGGGTAGCATTTGATAAACTAGGTAAATAATAAACAAATTGCCAATCTACGAATGCACATATAAACACATGTAAATGTAATGATAATAATCACCAGAAATAATTAATTTATCAACAATAAATAATGAGTGCAATATTGCAAACAACACTATAAAATAAGTACAAATCTATCTATCTATCTATGTCTGTCTCTCCTCGTGTATTCATATCTATCTATCTATCTATCTATCTATCTATCTATCTATCTATCTATCTATCTATCTATCTATCTATCTGTCTATGTCTGTCTCTCCTCGTATATTCATATCTATCTATCTATCTATCTATCTATCTATCTATCTATCTATCTATCTATCTATCTATGTCAGTCTCTCCTCGTATATTCATATCCATCTATCTATCTATCTATCTATCTATCTATCTATCTATCTATCTATCTATCTATCTATAAATAAAACGTGAAACAATTGATGACTCAATAGAATTTGTCGCTATTTATGTCAGGGTAGCGTTACTCTCAAAATCCTCGGGTTCACTAACACGATTTGTTGTTATTAACAAGTATGAAATTGCTCCGCAGTCTGAATCTCTGCGAATAATTATCAACGAATCGAAGTCGGGGCACTTCTTTCAATGGCGATAGAAAAAATGCATCATGTCAGCGATGCGCGTAAAATAAAATACGGAAAATAAAATTAAATATTAAATTAAAATAAAACGGTAACATAACGGAAAAAATATTTTAGTTACAAAATTTGTGAAGCTGAAATTTTTTTTTAAGTTTAGGAGAAAGAAAGAAAGAATGTACCGAATTTATACGTCGAGGGAAATGTTTAATTAACAAAGTCCTGTGTATAGATATTTTCATTTATGTGCCATGTTCTAGCAGAACACACACGATGTGACTCTACCCAACATCTTGTCTTTTTTTTACTTTAAATAACTTTTGACACTTTACCACGCCTTTTAAATTCCTTTTCTGCTATCCATTTACACGAACTCGTTAATTATATTTCTCACTAATTATTCGGTGTTTTCCCTGCTTTTCTTGCTTTTGATATGTTCTGTGAGTATTTAATTCTCCGAGCCTTCTTTCATGATTATTAGTGTTCAAGAAATTTCAGATATCTCTTTCTGTGAGGAAACAGCAGTTTCCTTGTATTTTCTACTTTCTTTAAACCTTGCCCGTTGCTCACATGTTCTGAGCAATGCGTTGTTAACATTCGTCGATAGAGGCTTCTTTCTTGCTTCAAGCCTTTTCTTCATCTTCAAGAAGATTGTTTAGAATTCACACATAAGAAATTATGTGCAAAAATTCTGATATACAGAGTGTCCCCCCAAAATTGACATCATTTTAAAAGCAATTATCTTGAAAACTACTAAGTCTAGATCAATGAAATTGAATAGTTTAGGTGTTGAGCATTATAAGTTTATTATGAGAGCGATTTCATAAGTGTTTAATATGTGCACCACCTGTGACACGGCACACGTCAAGTCGGTAGTTAAGCTCTTGCCAAACACGCTGTAGCATGTCTGTGGTAACATTATCCAGTGCGGAAGTGATTCTCTGCTTGAGTTCATCAATCCTAGCAAGTGAGGAGAGGGGCATAGACCAGTCCCTTCAGACATCCACTTAAAAAGAAATCACACGGGGACAGGTCCGGTAGCCGCGGTAGCCATTTCATCAGAATGAACCACGCCCGACCCGTTCTCTTTGGTAGATTCACATTGAGATAAGTGCGTATTATCTGCTTTCATTAAATATCAAATCTTGATCTGTTTCTATACATTCTGTGAAAATTTGAGGTTATTTCAACAAGAATTGCCAAAATTATTGGCCTGCGAAATGATGGCAATTTTTTGGGACACCCTGTACATATGTAAAAAGACAGTATAAACAAATACAAATGAAAACTTTTCTTTAACGACGAGTTTTGTCCCCCGAGGGACTACATCAAGCTCAAAGCAAGGATTATTTTGCATACAGAAGCATAAAAAAATATCAAGTTTTCAAAACTTTTTAAATTTAAAAAAGGCTCCAAAATATTCTTATAGCCATTAAATAAAGTTGAAATATAGAGGACGCTAAGTGATGTAATTTAATACCTATTAAAGTGTTAAGAATATTTTAGAGCTTTATTAAATTTATGAATTAAGTACCGTCTTCGATATGACGATAAACTATATCCGGCAGCAAGGCCACTTATCAGGCGATTAGAGGATCGTATAACCCCCTCTTAACTGCTGTTGGCCCCAGGTCCACACTGATCCGGGATGGTAGTACCTGTTAGAGTCCCAGCTATGGGCAAATAGTGAAACACCCAAACAAAAATCAACAGTACATTGTTACAATAAAATTACCAGCAATACATTTTGTAGTGAAATTACCACCAATATCTTAAAAAAAATTACCAACAATAAATTTTATCTAAAAATATATATCTAAAAAATTTACGTTTACTCTAAAGTAAAAAAAAAAAATATCTAGAAAATCTCTGTAGTTGAAGGCATTAATTCCAGTTCAAAATATTGTATTGGTGCATAATTATCAGGCGTTTTTGTAGGCAAGATATTTGTTAATAAAAATTGCTGTTTTGTTTATTTAATAAAAATATTATTTTATTTTCAAGGTATGAAAATGCGTGTCGATAATCATTACGCACCGGAATAATCATTTAAAAATGTTATTGTTGAACGGTTATGTTTCTTTTTTGCATAATAAATATTGTTTTAAAAACGCCTGATAATTATGCACCAACCCAATATAGAGATTGATATGTCGCTAAATAAAAAGAACTAACCAAGATAAACTAAGTGAATGTGTGAATAAATAAACATATACGTTTTGAAAATATTGTGCATTTTTTTTTCTTTATTGTATTTCCTGATAATAGAAGACTAGTTAAAGAACAACGAAAGTTTTTTTTAAGTTTTTAAAATTTTTCGACATTTCGGATTATTTTTTGGCTACGGGAACGTATTTAGATATAAATTATCCAATGTCTGAATACTTTTGGTTAACAATCGCCAAGGTTTATTTCTATGGCAATACATAGTGGAGGCACGTTGGAGTAATGGTTAGCAGCCTGGATTGAGGAATCGGAGAGCCAAGTTCGAATTCTAGTCGAATACATTATGTTCATTTACGTGATAATACCCTTGGTATTATGGGTAAATAGCAGGATAGACCGGATTCTATAGCCTTGGATGGTAGCTGGTCTACCGCAGAATAAAATGGCAACCTACTGCGGGAAAAGATCTGCCTCGTCAATCATGCGTCCAAAGGTATATGATCGCCTAAGCATGTATCACACATAACTGACAATATATGGCTCATGTTGTCTGTTCTTTTTAAATATTTTATTGATAACAGGATTAGAGAATACTTTGTGTAATTTCCTGGAAGATGGAAGGAGATGTTTATGCAACAGAAATAGTCGAGGAGATTAGGTTAAATTCGACCTCTGATATCATCGGAGGTAATTAGAATAGAATTAATTTGTTGTCTTCTACGATTTACAGCAAACACATTCTTGGAAGTAAAATGATACTTTGGTAACTTGATAGGAAGGTTGATAGGAAAAATAATACTGACATTTAATTACATCGGCCAAATTTGGATTCAAATAGCCATAGTATTTTTTATTATTTTTTTTTAAATAGCCATAGTAGTTAATTTTTACTATTTTTTTTGTTTACTGACATGAAGCGATAAAAAAAAATGATTCATTTTTTTTCTGTAAAAACATTTTCAATCCATTATTCCAAAATTTTCAGGATTATTTTTATTTTTTTCAACTGTTGTAAATGAAAAAAAAAATGTAACACCATAGAACATATTTCATGATCTTAACTACGTTTGTTCTTTTAGTTTTACCGTTAGGTGCCGATGAAAGCAATAGTGCCCTCAAGCAGTCCACCGGTTATTTATTGACAAACAGTGAGCTCATAGCATTAATACTAGTGACAAGTGATACCAATAGACATTAATAAACATTAAGTAAACATCTCTGCCTTGCCATTGTGCTTTAAAAACCGGCTCAATGTCAGGTTTGAAAGCGACAGATTTGTCACGTGTTTTTAAAAACGTCTGACAAATATCGAGAGCGATGGACGAACAAACAAACGTGGAGCGCCAACGGCAGTGTCAGGTATAAGGGGAAGAAAGGCCAGAACTTGGTACAAGTGTGTATCCTGGGGCAGTGACTAACGAGGCTACAAGCGAATCAAGATCGTAGTTAAAGCAAGTAAAGATTCGCTACCAGCAAGAAACTTTGTTATGCGTGGTGGTTGTAGGTAGGGATGAAATTACTTAGAAACTTCAAGCAACCAAACAGACATGTAGTCTATGTGGAAAAGACTTGGGGTCAACAGAGAAACTATATCAGGCTAAAATGCCGAAAACACTAGTGGCTCTGTGTGCAAAGAATTCTTACCCCCCCCAAAAAAAGATCATGGAGGCGAAAAAAAAAAAAAAAGCAGCAAAGCTAAAAGCATAAACGGGTTCGGTATTTTTTTTAGCTAAGGAAAGAAAGCACATTCAAGAAATAATCTAATATTGTTTCATCATAACGGTTTGTCACGTATATTCTCCAATCACAATGGTCGCACTTTCATACTGAAATGAAGCTCTATTCTTCGAGCGTTTACTGGAACTAAATTGGAACTCTTATAGTCAATCTATTGCTAAAGATACTGAAAAAGAAAATGGTCAACTGTCGTATCCTGTCAGCACTCTCAATATTTTAAAAAGCAACCGGAAGAAGAAACCTCAGCTAAAAGGACACGCCATGTTTGTGTCGCTGAAATTAGCCTAAAACGCCCCCCCACCCCCCAAAAAAAACAGCTACAGGATGCCAATGCCAACCGCTGCAAAGATGCCTGTGAACAAAGTGTAGTAGCTCCAGCCGGCCCTCACCACCAAGAGCAGTTCAAGTCGGCTCTCTCACCAGCATCAGTTCCAACGGGCTGCCATCAGCATCAGCTCCAGTCGGCTCTCACCAGCAACAGCAGTTCCAGCCGGCTCTCACTAGCAGCAGTTTCAGTTGGCCCTCATCAGCACCAGTTCAAGTCGGCACTCACCAGCAACAGTTCCGAATGGACCTCACCAGCTCCGTTAACATGAGATAAACTGTCAACGCTCTTCAATACACTACAAAACTGTCCTTTTCAGGACAACGCCTTTATCACATTCTACATGGATATGCAGAGATCTTTTGCTTTGGGAACTGTCTTCATATGTTATCAATATATTTTCTTCAACGACAATAAACTTGGCAATATATATATTTTGCTCAAGTCTACGTTTTGTTTGTTCTTGGCTTCTGGCATTCAATATCTGTTAGCAGGTCAATATACCACCTGCAACAGACTCCTTCTATCACCCCAGGGGATACCTGGCTCTTTCTGCTATGCTTTATTTTTACAAGAATCAGATTAGATCGAAAATGGCGTATTGCTGCCATATCTGAACTAGAACTGCTCAATTTACACTTTTCAACCTTGATAGATCCTAAAGTCTTTTACACGGTTTTGTTAGACCTGTTGGAACTGAAGCTCACCCCAGGCTTCAAGTAGAACTCATAGATACGATCTGTCACGAAAGATGCTGCAGAAATTGCCGGTTTCTTGTACCTGATTTCTCCTGATATACTCCATCTTTACAAGTGTCAAGCCAAAAATGGATTATTGCTGCCATATTTGCACTGGAGCTACTCAATGCCCACTTTCCAGTCTTGATATAATTTAAAGTCATTTACGCAGATTTTTATGACTTATTTCCCAGTGTGTAACCTCTTTTCCACAGACGAAATTTCGAAGGCTCTATTGCTACTCTATCGATCGTTCACACGAGTTCCATTTTTCAGATCTGCTTGTATTGTAATCTAAAATCCTAACGTTTTCAAGTTATTTCTCAATTATCTATCCTCCCTATCCTCATAATCTTCACTTCATAACACCATATCTTTCCTTCGTTCATCCATGTTAACATTATCTCTCTGTATTAAGTGGATCTCAAGCCTTGTATTGGGCAAATTCTAGTAAATCTATATATAAAATTCCTTGACTTCCGTTAGTCCGTTCGTATGACACACCCTCTAAGATAGCCGTACATCGACCGATCGAAATCAAATTTAGGAGAGAAGCGCGAACAGGTAAGGGGGTACAAAATACAATCAGTTTTACGTAACTTAATACAATAAAACTATTTACATATTTCGGACTTTTGTCCTCATCTTTGTCGTCATATTTATTACAACGTTTCGGTCGCTGTACGCTCCAGCCTTCTTCAGGTGGTTGGAATGTCGAACAACGGCCGTTCCGTTGTAATAAATATGGCAACAAAGATGAGGAAAATAGTCCTAATAATGTAAATAGTGTACATAATATCTCATCTCAGAAATATAGATAGTTAGTACAATAATTTTTCATTAATATTTTTTGAAATTTTATTATTTAACATATAAAATACCACCACTATTTAAAAAAAAATTAATGATTAAAATAAATATTTATTCAATAAAAATGTAATTTTTTTTCATATATTTACTTTAAGTTTTTATATTTCATCGATTGATTTGCGAAATTGTACGAAACGTAGAGTTTGTAAATTTTGACTAAAATGTTAGCGAGAGCTTCAACAATACTAAATGCTGTGAGGATTTCAACAGACGATAACATGTTGCAAAATAATTCTAGTATAAAATATTCCTAGGAACTCAGTTGCAGCTTCGGATTCTTTCTTAGCTAGTTAGAGCAACATGCCTAAAAGAATTACGTTTTGTAAAAGATTCTTTTTATTTTCTTTTATTTAAATCCTTCATTGTGTGAGCATAAAATAACAATACGGTCAACATATTTAGTCGTTCATCGTAATAGGTTTGGCCATATTTACGAATAAAAGAATGCAGTTATGATAGGTAGATAGATAGATAGATAGATAGATAGATAGATAGATACGAACAGGCTGAGATAGATAGATAGATAGAAACATGTGAACAAATAACTATTCATTTAATCAACGTTGTAAACAAAACAGTGCTCAATGTGGTTAAAAATGGCTAACAACCGTATTGAACAGTTCATAACATTTGTACCTGATGAATCGCTAAACCCCGAAACTGAATCGTACTGTAAACGCAGTTATCTGTAATTATTAATATATATTTATATCCAGAAACATACATATGCCTAAACACACTCACACACACACATATATACATACATACAAACAGACATACATACATATATATATATATATATATATATATATATATATATATATATATATATATATATATATGTTCAGAAATATATATATATATATATATATATATATATATATATATGTTCAGATAAACAGGACAAAAATGTTTGTCCCGTTCACACATGCAAATGTGTGAGAAAAGCGTATATTGTGTATACAAATCTGTATACTCTAAAAACAACACGACAGTTGCTTTCCGTATAATACATCGAAGACATGGGATCAATGTTTATGCGAATTTGTGCAAATGAACTTCTTTATCTGGACAAAAAAAAAAAACAACTCAAACATATTGCATTTCGTATGAGACTAGAATGTCATTCGACTAAATATTGCAATGAGAGACTCAAGGTAAGCAGGTTGATATATAAACACGTCTTTTTTATCCTGATGGGATACAGATGTATAAACTGCTGTAGGTCCGCGTGCATCTAATTTGGATATTTTTTCGCCATCCAAAAATGGAAGACCCTAACATATGGCCATTTTATTTTCTAAATATTTCAGATACAATGCAGAACGAAAGTGTTATTCGGGATTATCTGGAAATAGTTGCGTTTCAGCAGCGATTACTTCAGGCACCAATGCATGTCTCTGACCATAGTCTTCTTTTTTTAGACTATTGTTCACCAAACCTAAGTCCCAAGATCCACTCAAGATAGAGGGTTTCTGAATGAGATTGTCGTAAGGGAGTAAGTGGAAGAAGTAAGATGTGCCTATCGTGAGAATATATAGGAGAGATAACGGTTGACCCTAGACTTGAAGAGGGTTAAGATTGTAGTGATCGGGGAAGCACCATCTCGGGAATCTGATGGGGAGGTGATGTAAAGAAAAGAGATCCCACGTTGGTATCAAACAACAGAAAAAAATATTGGCTTCTTTGGAAAGGGCTTTATTAACGTTAAACAGCGGGTAAATGTAAAAAAAAAAAAACGGGTGAAATTGGAAAAAAAGTCGTTTTTTAAAGTATAGATTTTATGTTTATTTTTACGTTAATTATATCTTCTTTTTTTTCTTGTTGGTCTTTTTCATCTTTTTCTCTTCTTCTTCTTCTTTGTTCCTCCTTCTTCTTTATCTTTTTTTCTTCGTTTTCTTCTCCCTTTTGTTCTTCTTTTTCTTTTTTCTTCTCCTTTTCTTCTTCTTTTCTTCGTCTTTTTCTTTCTCTTTTTCTTTTATTTCTTCTTTTTCTCCTCTTTCTTTTTCTTCTTTTTTCTTTTTCTTTTCTTCTTTTTCTTCTTCTATTTGTCGTGCTCCTTCAGGAAGTCGGTGATCATGCTTCTTTACAACTTTCTATCCTTTGTAGTTCTTACTTAGGCTTGTCATGTCCCCATCCTTCAAGTCGTTGTTCCACCATCGCTTTATACAAGATTCTTGGATCACTCGCTGTTTCACTCAGTCCGTCTTACCGTCAATATATTCAGTGAATATCTCATTCTCCAAACCCTCTTTCCTCATTATGGGTCCAGGAAATTTCAGCTGTCTCTTTCTGATTGTAAGGATAAGATTTCTTTCTATTTTCCTTCAACTTGCTCGTTGCTCATATGTTCATTGCATGGTATGCTCAGCATCCTTCTGTAGAATCACATTTCTGTCGACAGAGTCTAAGTATAATAATTTTTACTCAGTGTTTCATGTAATAAGAATCATCAGGCTGAACTACGGAGTCAATCTATTGTTTAACTTATATACTCCAGGTGTGGCAGGTAACTCCTAAACCGGATTTGTACTATATATATATATATATATATATATATATATATATATATATATATATATATGTGTGTGTGTGTGTGTGTATTAATCGGTATCATCTGTTTCTTTCTGATGTTAGGTATGTGTCCTTTTTGTTTCCATTTTCTCTAAAACTTCGTTGTTGCTCACATATACCGTCCATAGTATCCTCAGTATCCTCCTGCAGAACTCTATTTCTATTGTTTTAAGTCCTTTCTTCATCTTTGAAGAGAATGCCTATCATCAATTTAATTTAAGATTCTTAAGGGGGTTTGGTTTGGATTGTTTTACGGCATATCAACACCTCAATGGCTTATTTAATGCCGACAAGATTTTTATTGCTGGTATTTTTTAATTTTTTTTTACAAAAATGTATTGCTGGTAATAATTTTTTCCTCAAAATTTTATTGCTGGTAATAATTTTTTTACAAAGTATTTCTGGTATTAAAACCTATTTTTACACTTTCATAGTGTTTTGACTTCAGTTGGGAGGTTAACTACTTACCCATAACTGGGAACCTAAAAGATGCTACCACCTCCGGTCAGGTTGGATCTGGGAACAGCAGCAATTAAGGGGTGGTTTCACGCCCCTCAAAACCTCTTGATCAAAGGCCTTGCTGTTGGACGTAGTTTATCGTCTTACCCAGGACGCGGATGTAGTTTATCGTCTTATTAATCTTTGCTTGATATAAACTTAGAAGTGATTAACCGTCACGTTTCAATTATGCTTTAAAATACAAAGTAGAAGACAAACTACGCATCAGAACAGGCAACGCCCGAAAAAGCTACGAAATTTAGAGCATTTTTCGAGACATAGGCGATAAGAATTATTCAGAGCTTACTTTTTTATTATTTCTGTATCGTCTTGATTTCTTGTGAAAAGCTGTGAAGTGATTTCACTTTGCTTTCTTCACAATTTTGGAATTTAGAGTTTTACTTTTAGCCTCGTTTTCAGCCAGTGGACCACGTACATACGAGCCATCGTTGGAGATACAGGTAAAATTATCAGCTCCGTGTACCTGATCCCATGTGCTATCCTCTTCCTTTACAAGAGCCAGATCAGGCAGAGAATGGAGTACTGTTGTCATATTTGGGCTGAAGCTGCTCAGACCGCACTTTCCAGCAACGGTACAGTCCAAAAGCGTCTCAGAGTGCGTGCGAGCGACGAATTATTTCCTACCGTCCGACCACTCTCACACAGGCGTAATGAGGCAAGCCTCTCGCTGCTCTGTCGCTACTTGCACGGAAAGTTCTCGGACGAAGTATATTCCTGGGTTTCGTTAGGCCTAACCTTCACGGTCAAGGACCGCCATGCCACTTACATTGTAGCAAACCACCCAAATTCCCGCTGTATTCCATCGGTGAGCTGCATTTGAACAGCTTCTTCCTGCGGATCGCTGTTCTTTGGAACCGAAGCACGATCACTGCAATCTTAACGTGTTCAAGTCTAGAGTTAACTGTTATCTTTCTTTCTTATCCGCATAAACTACCTCTTAATGTAATCATTTACCTCCAGTGGCCCCGGGACTTTTTAGAAAGTGAACCTTAAAACTGCTATCACTGTTGGTGGTGGGTGTTAAGTATACGCCAACTGCATGTTCATTTCAAAGGATAACTCCCAACCTATTTACACGTGTTTCCATTTTTTTCACTTTCGTTTAAACCAAATCTATCCATCCTGGGTAAGGTGATAAACTACATCCGCGCCCTGGGTAAGATGATAAACTATATTCAACAGCAAGACCTCAGATCAGGAGGTTTCGAGGGGAGTGGAACCACCTCTTAATTGCTGGTGTTCCCAGGTCCACACTGCCCTTGGATGGTAGCATCTGTTAGGGTCCCAGCTATAGGTAAATAGTTGACCCCCAAACTGGGGTCAAAACTCTATGAAAGTGTAAAATAGGTTTTAATATCTGCAATACATTTTTGTAAAAGGTTTTTAACAGCAATGAATTTTTGAAGAAAAAATATTACCAGCAATACATATTTGAAAAACAAAAATACTACCAGCAATAAAAATCTTGTCGGCATTAAATAACCCATTGAGGCTGATATGCTATGTAAACCATACCAAACCAAACCAAACCATACCAAACCAAACCAAACCAAACCATACCAAACCAAACCAAACCAAACCATACCAAACCAAACCAAACCAAACCATACCAAACCAAACCAAACCAAACCAAACCATACCAAACCAAACCAAACCATACCAAACCATACCAAAACAAACCAAACCAACCAAATCTATGTCTACAATTTTACTCTCCTGCAAACTAAACATAGGCCTATGTTTTTTGTTTACTGAAACTAAAAAACTAAATCTATATCTATCGTTTCTCTTATACAAAAATGATCGTTTTTAAGCAGTTTTCTGTTTCTTTTTGTTTACTAACAATAACTGGAGAGCTCAAAACTATATTTTCCGAGCGAAAGAAGAAAATGCTTGAAAACCAGCTTTTTCTTCTTTTCATCTTCGACCTATATTCGCTCTATGCCAATAACTATAAGTTTTATGTTATAAATGGCTGCAATAAAAAAGCAAAGAAATAACATGAAATACATACGACTCAGAATCGTCCTGACTATGACAATAAACGACATCCGGCAACAAGGACTCTGATTTTGAAGAGCTTGGAACCACATCTTAAATGCTATTGTTTTCAGGTCCACCCTGACTCGGGGTGGTAGCACCTGATAGGGTCCCAGCTATTGAATCTAAACACAGTATTAAGAAACAGGAAAAATAGTTATGAACAAGGAAACTAGTGCTGGAGCGCAATGCAATATCAATCTTCCCATGTGACCGTGAATGTTTGACAATTTCCTGACAAAAGAAGAAGATACTAGAAGCAACAGATATATGGTTCTACAGGAGGATGCTGAGACTTACATTGATGAAATATGTAAACAAGGAAGAGGTTTTGAGGAAAATGGAAACAAAAAGGACACTTTCATTTAGAGATAGAAAGAGTTAACTTTTCTGGGACATAATAAAGAGGGTTTGGAGAATCGGACACTCACAGGACATATTGGTAGCAAGAAAGGAGGTGAATTTGTTTGATCATTTTTTTTTGAGGGGGTGTTATCAACCTTTTGGAGGTTGTTTAAAGCTAAAGCACATTTTTGAATGTTAAGAATAGTGACTATGACAGTAAAAACCTTTTCTAATGGCAGTGAATTTTTTTACATATAGTCCTACTATTTAACTCATAGTTAGGGAAGGATATGGATTTACAGCTTTCCTAAGGGTATTTTGCGCGTAATTGAATGTAACATGCTCCACAGGAAATCGAATTCGGCTCACCGATTTTTAAGGAAAGGGGTAACCAGAGAAATTGTGTAAATGGATGGTAGGACAGGGAATTGGAGAGATAGTGGGGGTACATACTTTACTTGGTGGCATGAAAGATTTAGGGAGTGGCGAGCCATGGTCACCACATCATAAAAGAAGAAGAGTGATTGATTCGATTTTTACGACTTATCAACCATTTGTAGGTCAATTAAAGCCAGAAAATACTTTTAGATAGAATTTTATTTAAGGTAAAGATTTTTTTAAGGTAAGATTTTTTTGATACAAGTTTTCCCAATTAATCCATAGCTGGGTACAGAAGACGTGGATAAATACTTTTCCCAGGGTATTTGTGCGTAAATGAATATAAAGAACTCAACTGGAATTCGAACTCGGCTCTCTGATTAACAATTCCGAGCTCTTATCAATTACATGACCCGCACATCTTAGCTTACGGCACAAGCGGTTACCTATCTAGCGACTGACCGGACTCGACGTTGCTTAAATTCGGTGATCCGACGGGAATCGGTGTAATCAAGAAGAAAAAGAACAACAAGAAGATACTGTGCCTGAAAATTCTGGTGCAGTCTGAAAAAAAATGCTTCTTTCTTTCGTCTCTTAACTTCGAAATTGTTCTGCTGAATGTGCAAAGCCGACAGGGTAAGATAGTTTTTCACTTACCCGTCATTAAGGAACCCCACTATGTTCCTTGTCTCTTTGCTCTTTGAGACTCTTGGGATTCTTTGTTAACATTGTAGTAGCTTTCATCAACATTGCAAGCTGACAATAAGTTTTTTTTTCTGTTTTTTCTTCACGTCTTCACCCTGCATGCGTTTTGGGAAGTAACTTACCTGACGTCTGTATCATGTTATCTCGGGTGCCAAACATTAGACAGTGCTTTTTTTTTTTCGCAAACAATCCTAGAGTTGTATTGTTCTGTTAATTAAGGATGAATCGAGTGCGTTAAAATCTGGTTGTCTGTCAAGCGGAAAATATGTGCAAGTCTCAGGAATATTTATGATTTGTTAAGTTTGATTTTCTGCACCGTCAAATGTGCGAAACTAACGTTGTTCATGTCAGGTACGTGCAAACTATGAATTATTTGAAAAATATAGACTGAAAATGTTAGTGAGGTAATTATTCCACAACTAATACTCACATGGGTCTGCTCGTAATATAAGAGATATCGGCGCGGAAAAGTGGGATTAGCGAGTCGAGTACTCTTTAACACAAAAGTACCCGCTCAGATATCGGTTAAATAACCGAGTACACTGGGCTCTTTAGCCTTGGTTGGTAACCATTCGAAGAGAAGGAAAACTAAGTATCCGGGTACACTGGGCTCTTTAGCCTTGGTTGGTAACCATTCGAAGAGAAGGAAAACTAAGTATCCGGGTACACTGGGCTCTTTAGCCTTGGTTGGTAACCATTCGAAGAGAAGGAAAACTAAGTATCCGGGTACACTGGGTTCTTTAGCTAGTGGTTGTAGCCAGTCTAAGCGAAGGAAAAACTCAGCTATCTCTTAAATAGCAGGGTACACCGGGCTTGGTTGGTAACCAGTTGAAGAGAAGGAAAACTAATCTATCAGTTAAATTGTAGATGAGATCTGGATAATTTAGTCCTGTGTGGTAGCCCATTTAAGAGAAGGAAAACCCAGCTATCGGTTAAATAGCAGGAGAGATATGGGCTATTTAGTCTTGTGTGGTAGCCCATTTAAAAGAAAAAAAAACTAGGTTATCTGTTAAATAGCCGAGTACAACAGGCTCTTTAGCCATCGGTGGCAGCCAGTCTAAGCGATGGAAAACTCTGCTATCGGTTAACTAGCAAGGTACGCCGGGCTCTTTAGCTTTGTGTGGCAATCAGGCTAACATAAAGATAACTAAGCTATCGGTTAAATAGCAGGAGAAATCTAAACTCTTTAGTCTTGTGTGGTAGGTAGCTCATTTAAGGGGAGGGAAACTTAGCTATCTGTTAAATAGCCGCGTACACTGGGCTCTTTAGCCTTGGGTGGTAAGCAGTATTAAATAAGGAAAAATCAGCTATAGGTTAAATAGCCGAATATACCATATCTTTTCAGAGAGAGCATTACTTGCCACAACTTTACGACTTTTTGTCATATGATTACTAGAGGCGGGATATGTTTGTGCTGCATGTTGGTTGTTTTGTTGATATTGTTTGACGGCATATCAACACCTCTATGGGTTATTAATATCGAAATCTAAATATTTTGTACGTAAATTTATACTTTCAACTACAGATATTTTGTACATAATTTTATACTTTCAGATTAAAAGTGTTTTTCAAGATATCTATTTTGTAGATCATAAAATGTATTGTTGGTAATTTTACTATAAAATGTATTTTTATATTTTTGTGTTTCATTGATTGTCAATTTTCTATAAAAAAAAGTTGTTGGTAATTTTATTATAAAAAAGGTACTGTTGATTTTTGTTTGGGAGATTCACTATTTGCCCATAGCTGGGACCCTAACAGGTGCTACAACACCGAGTCAGGGTGCACCTGTGAACGCCAGCAATTAAGAGGTGGTTCCACGCTTCTCAAAATCTCCCGACCAGAGGCCTTGCTGCCGGATGTAGTTTATCGTCATAAACGAAGGGAGGAGAAAAAACAAACAAAAAAACAAAACAAAAAAAACAGGAAGCATAAACAGCGTATAGGGTGCCAAAAGCAGTAAAAATCTGTATTAAGGATCACGAGGGTAACGATCAGAAAACATCGAGAAAAAAAAAAAACAGAAAGAAACATAAATGCGAAATTTTTGGAACGGGACATAAATTTCAAGGGAGACTGAAACCCAGCAGTAAAATGACGTCATACCAGACGTCCTCAGTTGTCTACGAGACAGTCAGTCTGTCTCCTAAGGACAGATTCGTCACCAAGCGACTGCTTCTTCCTCCTATCCTTCCTCCATTGCTTCAATTGCGTTCAGAGTGCTGGGTGACGCTTCGCTGTCATTTGATATAGTTCTGGTGGGATCTAACTATATATAGCTATTCAGTAGCAATAGAAAAGTTTGCGCTTATATTCGTTTGCGTAATGGGGATGGGCTTTATTATTTATTTATTTGTTTATTTATATTACAGACGTATCTCAGTGGTGGAGCATAAACACGTAGGTACCCTGGCTGAGAGGTACTTGACAACGTCGCAGTTTGGAATTCTCGCAAACGTTAGAAAGCGGAGTGGAAGAATGAAAAAAAAAGAATCAATTTTAAAACCAAAATTGAAACAGTCGAGCTGATTCTTGGAATTTTTTTTTATTTTTGTATCTGCCAAGATGTTCACCTGTTTACAGAGCGCGCCTACTGTAGAGCAGCGGTTTGCTAACTGGGTTTGTGCTCCGAAGCCCAAACTTAAACTTTTGTGTATCTGAAAACAAAAAATAACCGGGTGACCGGAAATCTGTTCCTCAAGCAGTACCTCCTCACTACACGAAGAGATGTAGAGTCAGAAGTAAAATGTGATGTCTCTGGAAATCAATAGCCTAGTAAATTGGTTCTCACTGTAAAATACAATCTTGAATTATGTTCTATATAATGTAAATATACGGGTTATCATACCTAGTTCGAATAGTCAGGAAGATGAATTCTTGATATGACCGGTCTGGGGAAAGGATCCCAGCATGTGGTACCGTGGGGAAAGCCATAGAACGGGTTGACCTCAGCCTTGTGAGTGAATTTTTATGTATGGCATTATTCAGAAGTGAACGCTCATTGTGAGAGCAGGAACTCACAAGTCATCGTGATCCAGGGTATCAGGATACTGGTCTTTTTCAAACTGTTGATCAATCCAGTTTAGGTGATATCTTTCAGAAACTAGGGTCCGCACAGCATAGCTGCAGTATGAACTATAGTTGTGCTCTGTGGTTGTTGAACAAGCTGGGATGTATCTAAACAGGCGTCGTATTTACTAGCCGTTATCTAGCCGCCCTAGTAGGCAGGTGTGCTCGAAAAGGAGTAGTCGGGCATTATGCAGGTCTCCCACTCTAAAAACTGACTCTGTGTCAGAGTTTGTCTTTGTTGGGTAGCTAATAAATAATGGTCAGCAAGCGCATCTTAGCGGACATTTAACTACACTACAGTTTTCAGGAAACAGAGAACGACATTCAACCTTGTACATTTTGCTGAGTTTAAGTTTTTAAAGAATGTCTTAGATCGGTAGTAGAAATGAATTTCTTGTAATAAATCTGTATTCATCACCAGTAAATGTCTTATCTAAAAATTAGTTAAACAGTGTTTAAACACTGACCAGTGTGACTTGTATGCTAATTTATAACTACTTGTCCTAAGTTTGAAATTATGACTGAACACTGAAAAGCGACATCTTGACAGACTGTATAAGTAATAAAGACTGGATTAAATTTAAAGGCACTTCTGATATTTCTGTAACATTGTCTGTTTGTACGTTATGTCTATCTGTATATGTGTTTATGTTTCTTATAATGGAGGTATAGTCTATGAGCACACGCACACACACATACATACGTATATATATATATATATATATATATATATATATATATATATATGTGTGCGTGCGTATGTTTGTGTATAATCTGCCGTCTTATCACCAATCAATGTTATTTCACTTTCAATAACAATTTTTAAAACCAATATTTGGATTACCAATGGTATCCGCTCTCAGTGGAGTGATGGCATGCTTTTGTTTGGAATTTCTCGCGTCTACTTCTTTACAAAATATTTTACCTAAATAATCAAATTACTTCCGATATATTGATGATGCTCTATCAATATATCCCCCTGATACTAACTTACAGGATCTTGTAGTTAAATTAAACAAATCTGAACACACAATAGAATTCACATACGAAATAGCTAAAAAACAATACTTTACCTTTCTTAGACATCATGTTACACCGAGTTGACAATATCTTAGAACTTAGTGTCCACCGAAAATCAACCAATAAAAATAATTAAATAAACTTCTACTCCCATCATAACAAGATAAAACCCGGAAAGATCATTGGATTCTATTTAAGAGCATTCAGAATTTGTAGCCCTCAGTATCTACACGGAAAGGAGAAATATATTGAAAATACATTCAAGACCCTTCAATGCCCTAAATATTTCATTATATATATATATATATATATATATATATATATATATATATATATATATACCCTTTCTTAAGGGTATTAGCACGTAAGTAATGAATCCAACTGGAATTCGAACTCGGCTCTCCGGTTCCTCAATCCGAGCCGCTATCCATTGCCTACCTAAAATAATGAATAAAGCCTAGCTAATAAATACTAATACTGAGAAGCGATAAAGTAACAATGAGGGTGATTAAATTAATTATTAAAAAAAAAAGTGACAGGCAGTATGGCAGATATAGGAATGTGGAATTAGCTAACGGAGTTCAAAATCCGGCCTGTTGTGTTAACTCTAAATACGTTTGAAGAAGCATGAATCCCCCTACCGCTAACAGCTATAACTTAACATCAGAGTGGATTGAGCTCTTTATAATTGGATGGCGACCAATCTAGGAGAATGAATACTCTGAATTTGAAATCTTGAATATTGATTTGGTGGTTCATTTACAGCTTATCAAACTTCTTGATTGTTATTTAAAGCCAGATCGTCCTCAGCATGACGATAAACTACATCCAGCAGCAAGACCTCTGACAAGGGACCACCTCTTAACTGCTGTTGTCACCAGGTCTATCCTAACCCGAGGTTCTGGCATTGTTAGGCTCCCAGCTATGGACAAATAATGAAGCACGAAATTGGGGTAAAAAAAAAACAAGAACAACAAAAAAAAAAAACTGAAAGTATATATTTAAAAAATAAATAAAAGGATAAATATCAGTAATACATTTTTGTAAAAATACAGAAATTAATCAACCGCCTTAGAAAATTACATTTCGGTATTAAATAACCCATACGGAGTTGATATGTTGTCAAAAAACAAATTTAAAGCCAGAAAATGTTTTAAGAAAGTAAGAGTTTTGGGGAGATAATATTTTACTGTTACATGTCCTACTATTTAACCAATAATTTAGGGGTGGGGAGAAGATGTGGATTCGTATCTTTCTTTCGGGTATTTTCGCGAACGTGAATATAACGAACCCGACCGGAATTGAAACTCGGCTCTCTGATTTCCAATTCTAAGCCGTTATCCATTACACCATCCGCACATCGTAGCTTACAGAACCTGGCATTCCCAAGCAGTCACCAATCTAAATACTGACCAGGATCGACATTTCTTAACCTCAGTAATGGTACGAGAACCGGTGTTTAAAGCCTGGAAATGGTGGAGACAGCAACAGGAAAGCACAGTACTAACTTTCCTAAATATTTATGGCGATTCAGAAATTATGAAGAAAAAGGAGTTTGTAGTGAGCCATAGTTGCCTACCCCCCTGAAGACACGCGGAATTTACATAAACAGGGAATGATAAGATTAAATGTTGTTTTGTTTTTGTTCAGAACTCCTTTCAACGTAAAGCCCATATTTAAGATGAACAGTCGAATATTTTCTGTTCTTGGAAATTTGCTCAAACGGTGGAATGATTCTATTGAATCAGTGGCTAATTCTACTGCTAGGGAAATCGGCTCACTATGTTGTGCTGGACAATCATTCTCGCCATAATCTATCTTGCATATCTAATGTTAGTCCGTGTATAGAATATTGCTGTCACATCTATCCCGGTGCTTCTGGTATGAGTCTAGAGATTCTTGACAAAATCCGTAGAAGAATTGGCAAAGTTTTCGGTCCTGATCTGGCATAGCGTCCTTAGTCTAGCGCCGTAACGTCTTGCAACTTCTACAAATATTTTCACGATAATTGCTCCGACGAGATTTTCTGGTGGATACCCCGAATTTAAGCACAGTACTGCAATGGCAGTTAGGTCTGACAATTTCACCTTTGAAATCCTCAGTTTTAACCATGCTTTATGCTAATCGTTTCTTCTCGCATTTCTCCGGCTTCCTGCTTGTCTGTCAACTATGATGTTAAAAATTTTAAATGCAATATCAATTATTAATCATCTGTCTCTTTGAACCCTGTACTATTATTGCCCGCTCTGTCTTCGTTCACTTACAGAAATTCCTTGTGTTGGCTTTTATTGCATTGCTTGGGGGTGAAATTGCTATTCCTCCTCGTGATTTGCTCTCTTGCTTAGTTTTGTAGCGAGGGTCAAGCGTAGATCGTAATATATATATATATATATATATATATATATATATATATATATATATATATATATATATATATATATATATATATTCGCATTCTGATCATGGTCAATTTGTCAGGAAGCAGACTTCCTGATGTTATCGGTCTGGAGAGTCGATCCCAGCGTGCGGCACCTTTAGAAAGTGTTTGAAAACCATACCACGGGTTGACACAAGCCTTGTGAGTTAGACGAAACCCTTGACGGGTGTCGATAGCTATGCTAGCACGAAGTCACAGGTCATCGTGACCGAGAGTTTGAGCGTGCTGGCTTTGTCCAGACTGTTGATCACGCTAGATAACACGCTCTTTCCCAGAAACTGTAACTAAGGCCTGCTCCGCATAGTTGCAGTATAAACCACAGGTGCGCTCTGTGGTTGTTGAACAAACACAAATGCGCCTGAGCGAGCGTCTGCAATAGGGATTGGCGAGCCGCACTAGTAGATGGGCATCCTCGAATACGAGTGGCCAGCTACATGTATATTATTTATTTTAGCATATTAAAATATGTTAAAAATTCGCTAATATTTTAACATTACAAATGGGTGTGCTCGGGTGATGTTAAACTATTGGCGAGTGAAAGATTAAAATTTCACTTTATCTTTCACTCGCCAGGAGTTTAACATCGCACGAGGAGACGCATATATGTTGGTGAAACATAATTGCCATTTTGTATCGATTTTCAAAATGTTTTAATATCCTAAAATATATATATATATATATATATAAAAGTGAACATTGAAGTCAACACTCAGATGTGACGGGCAGTTTCATGCTAGACGCAATAGTCAGGCCGCCGATTGCCTGATGATTGCGTCTAGCATGAAACAGCCTGTCGCCTCTGAGTGCCGACTTCAATGTTCACTTTTATATTTTATATTTATATTTACATGCGCTTTATCTCTGATATTGAGCAATTTATCCCATAAATATAGCACCCCTTAAAACTATATTTCTTTATATATATATATATATATATATATATATATATATATATATATATATATATATATATATATATATGTATATATATATTTATTTATAATGAATGCACATTTTAACCAATATATTACAAAAGTTAAAAATGTTTGTCAACCTTCAGAATTAATTAAAATATCAAATTAAGATCAATTTGAATTGAAAATAATTGGCACAAGACTGACCATTCAAAATAGGATAAAAATCAGAAATGAGAATGCAGCTCTTTTCTCGTTTGTCTTATTTTCAACACAGTGTTTTTCTTTGATTGAAAATACCCAGTATTCTCAACTCCTCAGTAAATGACTCACACCATTTTAGCCTTGTGCCAAAATAAACTAAGATTTATAATAGTTGTACTGATTTTATTGAAATTCTCACTATGCGTTCCAAGTTTCTAACCTTGTGACATATAAAACTACGGTTAGTAAATGTCGTTAATTATTAGCTTAACCCAGGTATTCCCAAAGTGCTCTGTACTTTTAGTCTTGTTCTAGACTAATCCAGGTTTAATAATAAATTATATATGATGTTGAAATCTGTTTTTATTTATAAGTGTAAGCCCTTTTTATTTATTACTTAATATTAACGAAACAAAGACACAAGATCAGGAAGAGACAGACACAAAGAAAAAAAGAGGTCTTGCAGAATTTGACACTCACAGGACATAACGAAGACAGTTCAATAGTTTATATCAATATTGTATGAATCTTACATATAAAATGTATATATACCGGGTGTAACAGCAAAATTGTTCAAATCCTGTAACAACAAAATTGTCCAATTGTTAGATTAAGTTCTGCGCCGTTGTATCTTAGAAATGATTAAAGATATCTTACTGAAATTCTCCAGGGTTTTTATAAAACTATTGAGCTCTACTTTGAGCAATAAGAATCTATAATTACTCTCTCAGGTTAACAGAAGAATCGCGATGAAATCCATGATAAACGAAAATTACATGTTCATCATTAATTAATCATAGCTAAGGATCGGAAGTTCATGAAGGATTGAAATGAAATTCAAATTATTCCAGGATCATTTTCTAACTTATTCAAGATGATCTTCGCCTTCTAAACTGCTTGAGTTGGATTTTTTTCTAACTGTTCTCTTTAGCTCTAAATTGAAATGATGACCCTCTTACTGTTGTGTCCTCCTGCTCCAGTTTTCCTCTTCCACCTTTTTAAACTTATTCACCGTTCTCTTGATGGCTCTTGAATGGACTTTGAAAATGGAAGCCAGATTTTGAATATGGAAGCCAGATGGTATCAAGGTTGCTAAACGTCTTATCTGAATACCTGGAGAAAATAAACTGAATTAGTTTAGTGGTTTTTTTTTTGTTTTTTTTTTTAGATATTAAACATTTTGTGAGATAGACAATTTTGCTGTTACATTCGGTTCTACAGACTAAGATTTTGAAATATTTAATTTTAACTACTGCAAAATGCAAAATTTTTTTTATGTAAAGTTATGATAAAGAAAAGAATGCAGAACGGCTATGTAGTATAACACATCCTATATGACAGTGAAAGTTGGACAGTTCCCTCACCGATAAAGAGGAGGCTTGAACCAACAGAGATCCTTCTACAGAAGGGTGCTGACAATACCATAGACGGAATATGTGAGTAAAGAGAAAGGTTTAAGGAATATGGAAACAAAAAGGTTACTTATATTTATAATCAGAAAGAGGCTGATTTACTTTCTGAGAAACATAATTTGGAATGAGTGCTTGGAGAATTTGACACTGACAGGACTTATCAGAAACAATGAATAGCTTATATTAATATTAAATTTATAATACATATAAATTACACTACAGTTCAAAAGTTTGAGGCGACTCATGGTGATTTTTTAAATTGGCCCCCAAAAGATTTTTTTTGTATTTTAAATAAGAAAAAATATTATACATGGTTAAAAAAAGGGAGACATGATTTTTTTTATTAGAAATTTTATTATGAAAAAAAGAAAAATGCATTTTATGATTAAATTTTGCTATCGTCAAAATATCCTCCTTTAACTTTGAATAGTGGAGCACAAATTTTGTACATACGTTCCAAAATTTTCTCTAATTATACGCTTCATTATTGATTCCATTCTTTTTTCAATGACTCTAAGATCTCTTTTTCACTTTTTTTTTATTCTTCTGTCAAGCTCATCCTATGCTAATACTAGGGGTGGCTTCAAACTTTTAAAGTGTAATGTATATATAGGACATATTACTACTATATATAATAATTAATATATTTAATATTTTAAATAGTGTAAAATATTACATTTTAAAATAGTGTGAGGTTTTAACAAAGAAATGAGTAATGAAATGCGATGTAATATTAACCATTCTGCATGGTAGGGAATACTGAACAAGTTGTTCACAGATGAAGAAGAGACTCGAGACGACGGAGATGTCGTTATACAGAAGGACGCTGAGAATATCATGGACAGAGCATGTAAGCAACGAAGAAATTTTAAGAAAAATGAAGACAAACAGGGCATTTGTACTTAAAACAAGAAAGAGACAGCTTAAATTTTTAAGACGTATAACAGGGAAAGAAGACTTGGGAAATTTGACACTCACAGGGCTTACTGAAGGTAAGAGGAAAGAAGTTAGTAACCTAGTTAACAAGCTCTCGTATTTGGATATCAGAAAAGTGAATGAGAGGGACAGAAAAAAAAGAAAGACATTGGTAAGATCTTTTAGAGAGCCATGATTACCCATGACTTGAAAGGACACGGTGTATTGAGGAAGCATAGGGAGAAGAAAGAGAAGAAAGACAAGAGGAAGAATTTAACAGTTTTTTTATGGTATATGTCTACAAATGTTTCACACACACACACACACACATACACACACATACACACACACATGAGATTAAATAAATCTGTTATTTCTTTTTACATCTGGCCATGTGAAAATAAAATCTGGCAAAAACCATCTTATTTCTAACAAACTATTTCGCGTCCCCTGCCAGCGCGTAATTCTACACACTTTCCGATAAACAGGAGGGTGCACGCCATATTTGGGTTAATCGACAGCGACCAGGTAACATAACAGTGTCGTAAGTGAGTTAAGTGTCTCTATACATATAATGAAAACATTTCAAGACATTCAAGATCCCTGCAAAGGCCATCGAACTCGTAGGGAGGCGAACATGTACACTTTCCCGGATATCATTATGCATGCTAGGCGCTGGTTGCTTATTATGGGTGGGGAACTAGAGACGAATAATGAGCGAGGGGGATGGGGCAGGTATTTATACTCCCCGGGGAACGGGGATGTCAGAAGAATAACAGTAAAGGTCAGCAAGAGGATTTCCTTCCGTTTTTTAACGCGTTGCTTAGCATAGCTGAGATCGTAGACTGGAGGTTTGAAAGTTGCAGAAAAAAAGAAGTAAATTATGTCAAATTGAAATAACTGCATGTCGAAAAATGAATAATGATTAGTCATTTTTTTAAAAATGCCATGTCCGGTCAGAACGTATATAATCATGGCTCTCCATAGGTTCCTTTTCTCTACTAACTGTTTGTTTTAATCATTTCACCCCAAGTAAGGCAATAAAGCCGCTAAGACCGCAAGAGGTTGCTTAGGTAGCACAAAGGAAAGTGCATCAGAACAATCGCTACCTGGAATTGCTATGTCTGACCGTCTGTCTACAACTGCTCCGCGTCTGACAGCGTGAGTGTTTTCCAGCTTGGTGAACGACAATTTCCGCCCCAGCTCTCGGTAGCGCTAACATTTCCTTCGCGCGCCCCAATCTCAGTGTTAGGACACCCTCGGTGAGACATACCCTCCCTCGAGTCCGTTTGTGCCTTTGAAATTTATTCATCAAAATAACTCCAAGATGTCCACTAAGAAGAAACTGTATTTGTCTACTTCTCTTTGTTTTTTGTATGTTTAGCAAATATTAAACCAACAGTAATGCCGTATTCAGCGTTTGGCTTAAACCTGGCGAACGTAAAAATAAGAAACAAAACGATGTGTAGAGAGATGATCCAAATGCTTTCAAAAATCTTTACCGCATCAGTAGAGAATATATATATATATATATATATATATATATATATATATATATATACAGTGTAACCCAGATATAAGAGAGTTGTCGGGACCGGAGAAGAAGTCTCTTATATCCGGGTCTCTTATATCCGGGTCTCTTATATACGGGTTACACTGTATATGATGAAAATGTGGAAAAGACAAAGCAAAATCCGAATATGTGTGTTTACTGTTTTTTATTTTGTTTAAAACAGTAAACTCACATATTCGGATTTTGCCTTGTCTTTTCCACATTTTCATCATACCGTCGGATCTACATCCACATATTTGCTTATATATATATATATATATATATATATATATATATATATATATATATATATATATGTACAGTGTAACAGCCTGTGTTAATAAAACAAAAGAGACTAAACCCGGATATGAGAGAAACCCGGATATAAGAGACTTATTCTCTGGTCCCGACAACTCTCTTATATCCGGGTTAAACTATATATATATATATTAAGACTTGCGTGGGACACCAGATTTGCGCAACTCTTAGTTAAGATTAATTCGCTAATACTGAAGAAACTAAAATACAATAATAGAAGTAGATAGGTTCATCTATCGCCCAGTTCCCTCTCTTCGCTTGTCTTTTATCCCTTGTTTCCTGTTTGGGGTAGGGTTTATGGCTCCTGCTGAACACTTTTCATTCTCTTTTACTTCAAGCTGCCTCTTGGGTCCTGGCGGTATTATCACCTTTTATGGGCTGAATTGATTAAAAAAAAGTAAACGAAATAAATAAAAAATAACAAAAAACAACCTAAAAGCAATAAGGCTCACCCAGCTTACTATTTGCTATTCTCCTCCCATTGATTTGTAAGAATAACCATCCGCTTCTGTCATTAGAAGTTAGAATCCTGACATCGATATATGCAAGAGTATTCCTAAAAATTACTCGGCCTACACCACTTCCCAAAATTTTACCAAATGACCGTATAGTTTATCTTTGATGCAGAAATCTGTTTTTATTTATAAGTGTAAGCTCTTTTTATTTATTACTTAATATTAAAGAAACAAAGACACAAAATCAGAAAGAGACAGTTGAAAATTGGACACATAAAGAAAAAAAGAAGTCTTGCAAAATTTGACACTCACAGGACATAACGAAGGCATTTGAATAGTTTATATTAGTATTGTATGAATCTTACATATAAAATATATATATATATATACCGGGTGTAACAGCAAAATCGTCCAAATCCTGTAACAGCAAAATTGTCCAATTGTTAGATTAAGCTCTGCACCGAGAAATGATTAAAGATATCTTATTTGCTGGGGGTTTTTATATCAATATTGGATTCTACTTTGAGCAATAAGAATCTATAATTACTCTCCCAGGTAAACAGAAGAATCGTGACAAAATTTATCGTAAACGAAAATGATACGTCTATCATTAATTAATCATAGCTAAGGATCGGAAGTTCATGAAGGATTGAAATGAAGTTCAAATATAAATTAATTATTGCAGGATCATTTTCCAACTTATTCAAGATGATCTTCGCCCTCTAACCTTCTGTGCTTCAGTTGGATTTTTTCTAATTGATCTCTTTAGCTCTAAATTCAAATTATGACCCTTCTTGCTTTTGCAAGTCCCTATTATTTTGTTTAATACCTTTTTAGCAATTCATGTGAAAATTGTGATGATATCTTGCCTTCACCTTAGGTACTCCTGTTCCTTGTTGGAATTACGTCTACGTCAAATTGTGATTAAATTGATAAATATTTGAATGTTTCAGTTTAGCTACATTTTTATATAAGCTTCGCTTCGTACGTGTGTTCGCGTGTACGATCTTATCTAGGTACGTGTGCTTAAAATGTCCGCATCCCGAATATTAGATCTCACCATGGACGATTTGGCAAGAAGGTGTCTTCTTGATGCTATCGGCCTCTAGGTTCGATCCCAGCCTGCGGAATCTTTGGAATGTGTATGAAAATTATACCACAGGTTGACTCATGCCTTTTGAGTGAAATTAGGTAGACGGCATTATTTGGGAGCCGTCGCTGGTTGTGCTAGCACGAAATCGCAAGTCATCATGGCCGAGGATTTGAGCATACTGGCCTTGTTCAGCCTGTTGGTTACGCCAGATAATACACTCTTTCCCAGAAACTGTAACTAATGTCCGCTCAGCATAGTTGTAGTGTAAACTACAGGTGAGCTTTGTGGATGTTGAACACAAATTTGCCTCGGTAGATACCTGCAATATGGAACTGCTAGTTATCCCAGTAGATAGGCATAGCAGCGGTCAGCCATTATTTATTTACTTACGTTTGTATGTGTCTATATGTTATATGAGAATCGTTCAATGTAGATTTTTTTTTATTTCTGTTAAGTTGTTCTAAAAGTAATGCTGCATTTTTGGAGACTGAAGAAAATATTGAAACGTTATATTTTTTCAAGAATATTATTCGAAAAAAAAAAATCCTACTTTGAATCAAAATTTTTTTATTCCTTCCTGAAAAACCGTGGATTCTAGAAAAAAGAATATTCTGACAGTGCAGAGGTTTTTTTTTTCTCTACTGATCAAATGGAAAGATTAAAAGAACTAGCCGGTTAATATGCAATGATGTGATAAAATATCTCCACTTAATGATTTGATCTTCTCCTGAATTTATTTAACCGAAGGGGTTGTTGAATTGTCATTCGGAAAAAATGGCACTTTCTGTATACCGAATCTGAAAAATTGAGAAAGTAGAAATTTACAGGACGTTAGAAATATTTACAGATTTGGAGTTAGAATTCGATATGATGAGGTTGAATTCTTCTCGAGATCGTTACATTCAGTTTCGCTGAAATACCCTGGGGAAAGCAATGAATCCATCTCTTCCCTCCCCAGCTATGGGTTAAATAGCAGCACAGACTAGACTCTCTCTCGCTGTGGTTGTAAACCAGTAAAGGCGAAACGCAACTGAATTAAAAAACGATGGTCTTGGTGGGGTAGATACTTGATCTAAGGTCCGCTCAGTCGAGTTGCAAAATAAGCCCCAGGTTAATTGCCGGTGTTGAAGAAACACAAATGGCCTGGGTAGGACGACATGCTGGTAACTGAGCAGCCATGTTGAAAATTGATTTGCAGTGTACTATTTAGTCGAAAGAGCTCTGATGATGATGTAAATTTCTACTTTGCACTTGTCCTGTCCTATTGCAAGAGCTCAGAAAAGAAAAGAAGGGGCATTTCGCTGACTGCTCCTCACAAAGACCTTACAAGGTTGGAGGTTTGATTTAGATGCTGCCAGGGGTTCTCATTCAGAATCCCAGATTGTTTAATGAAAAAATAACAGTATTTGTTTCATAGCTAACATAGAGATAACATGGCTCTTGATGGTTTTACGTTCATTACATTTGAACGGGTTCATATTTCTCCAGTTAGTTTAATACCTAAGATCTCCAAGCTGTTCATACGCTCCTTACTTGATTTTATCTTCGTGAAGAAAATAAATCGGATGTGAATAAAAATAAAAAAAAAAGATGAAATAAAAATAGTCGTACTAATTTTGCCAGGAGACAAATACTTAAATGATAATATGTTTGACATTTTAGTACTTTTCTTGAGCCCTTCTTCTCGTTTTTAAATCTTTCCCTTCTACGTGCAGTGTCCCTTCAGGACAGTGAAGATCCACAACCTTCTACGCTTTGTAGCTCATAGCAGCATTTATCCCTTTGCTAAGCTTCCAAGCTCATTCTGCCATCCATTGACAGAAGGTCCTTAGATAATTAGCCTTCCATATGTCCAGGAAGTGACTCATTTTCCAAGCCCTCTCTCCTCATTATGCCTTCCAGAAATTTCAGCTGTCTCTTACTAATTGTTTCCATTTATCATAAGAAAAAAACAAAAACAAAAAAAACGGTGTACGCAGGTTTGTTTTGTTTGTTTTACAGTATATCAATCTTAATGGGTTATTTAAAGCCGACAAGTTGTTTTTATTGCAGATAAAAAATTTAAAAAAATCATTTTTTGTAATATCTTTTCCAAAAAGGTATTACTGCTAATGTTTTTTCTAAAAGAGTGTTGTTGGTATTAATGTATTACTTGTAATAATTTTTTCTTCAAAAATTTATTGCTGGTAATAATTTTTTACAAAAAAGTTTTGCTGGTATTAAAAGCTACACGTTTTGACCCCAGTGTAGGGGTTAAGTATTTGCCCATAGGTGAGACCCAAACAGGTTGGACCTAGGAACAACAGCAATTAACAGGTGGTTCCATGCTCCTCAAAATCTCCTGATCAGAGGCCTTGTTGTCGGATATAGCTTATCGTCTTACCCAGGACGCTGATGTAGTTTATCATCATACCCAGGACGGGGTGTACGTAGGTTCGAATCCTGAGAGAGAACACATTTTCTTAAGAAAGAAAAATAGGCACATTTTCTCAATAAAGAATATGTGCACCCGGTAGGATTTTTCTCGAGTGCGCAGGTCGGTAGACGAAATAATCAGTGTTTAAGAAGCAGAACGTTTACTCAAATACGGGTATCCATTATTAAAAAAAACGTTTAAAGTAATAAAAATATGTTTTTTAGGCCATATCCCATCAAGGCGATATGTTTATCCACAGGTTATCTTTCTTTCCATGACTGGAAATTGGAGTGGCTTTCCGTTGCCTTTTGAATTTAGAAGAGGTCTTCCTATTGATTTGCTGCCACTCAAGTCTCGTAAGCCAAGTCTATCCACAGTAAGAATAAAATTAACATATTTATGCATTTCTATAGGGATAAAATCCATAAAAAGCGAGAAGTCCCCCGGTGATGACGGTATTCCGGGAGAGGTGTACAAGTATGGTGGACCGCACCTTGCATCATATCTGCATTCGTTTTTTGACCTGTGCAAGACAAGCAGAATGATCCTTAAGCGTTGGAAACATGTGAATATCATAAGCATTTGCAGGAAGAAAGGTGATCGCTCCATCTGCGGCAACAGCAGAAGCATTTCCATCCTAGATGTGGCCGGGAAGATTCTCGCGCGCATTATGCTTCGCCGTCTTATAATCTTTCTGACTGAGCGAATTCTGCCGGAATCTCTATGTGGCTTCAGACCTGAACGTGGTACCCTCGACATGATATTCGTCGCTCGTCTACTACTCGAAAAAAGCAGGGAGCAACGTTGACCTAAATAAAGCCTTTGATAGAGTCAATCGGGAGGCTCTATGGCTTTTGCTTGGCAAATTTGGCTGTCCGCTGAACTTTTTGAATCTTCTATGCCAATTACATTAGGATATTGTCGCTTAAGTATCCGTCAGGGGATCCTCATCAGAAAAGTTCATTGCGCATACGGGAGTTAAACAGGAGTTCTGTTCTTGTTACCGTGCTGTGGTTGCCGTGACTCTTCTCTCTTGGTTACATATGGAACCCAACGACGGAATACGTATCCAATATCGCTTTGACGGAAGCGTCTTCAATGCCCGACGTCTCAAAGCTAAGACTATGACCTCTACCATTCCTGCCTATGAACTGCAATATGCCGACGATACTGCCATAGTTTCTCATGGGGCATTCTCACTACAACAGTCCCTGACTTCATTGCATCGGGCTTATTCTCGCTTGGTCTTGATATGAACCCAAATAAAACAGTTCATTCAAACAGTGTGATCCAGCTGCTCGGCTGCACATTGACAACGTTTCGGTGTCTAATGTTAACTCATTCATCTACATTGGCAATGTCAAATCCGTAAATGGACACATTGATGAAGACATTCTCCAGCGGATAAATCTCGCCTCTGCTTCCTTCGGACGTCTCCGCCTCCGGGTCTCCTCTAATAGCAACCACCGACTCACCACCAAAGACGCCGTCTATCGAGCTGTAGATGTTTACACACGGCTGTGAATGCTGGACCCTGTATCTTCGACAAATAAAACTGCTTGAGACATACCACATCAGCTGCCATCAGCGAATCTTGCGCATTACATGGAGGGATAAAATCCCCCACACCGAGGTTCTTTAACGTGCGGAGGTCGTCAGCATCGAGGCCATCATACGACAGCGCCTTCTGCGTTGGGTTGGGCATGTTGTGTGGATATCGGGCAGTCGCCTCCCAAAAATTTTATTCTACGGAGAGCTTGAGACCGACAGCCGCCCACGTGGGGGCCCAAAGAAAAGGTTTTGGGATTACTTTAAGCGTGTTCTTGTCTCCTGCAATATTGACCCAACACAATAGGAGAATCTTGCAGAGGATAGGGTCGGCTTGCGGCCTCTATTGTGTTACCCGAGTGGCTTACTTGGAGGAGCAAGATCTCTAATATTACCTTCAAATATCACTCCATATTAACTTTAAAACTAACTTTTAAGTAAGAGAAATTACCAATCTAAAAATAGTCGCAAATTAAATTTATGAATAAAATTCAAACTGATAGAGATATCACCTTAATAATCAATTACAACTAGAAGTAAACTTATATTTTAAAATAAAATTTGAGTATTTTAATGTAAATTCTATGAATATTTTTCTAATCAACTATTTCATATTAAATTCCCAAAATTTTTGTAATAAAGTTTTTAAAAAAATTAAATCGCTAACAAACATAATTAAATTCCTTATAGACTGTTTAAACATTCACATTTATATCAAACATTATAATATTTATGAACTGTCAAAGTAAAGCAAAACAACAACGTCTATTTCGGGCTTTTCATTCCAAAGAAAGTTAATGACACTTTCTCTCATAACTTCTTTCTCTCTTTTTCTCTTTATGTCTTTTTTCTCCTCTGTCCCCTCTATATCAATATATAACTTCCGTTAAGTTAACCGATTTAATGTGTCAATGTCTAGATTTCCTCAAACAATTTAAATTTGAGAGAATAGAAATTTTACATCTAACTCAATCATGTCTTTCTTCCCTCTCACTTCCATGCTTAGTACTGCCTGTCAAAAATGTGTAAATTTATTTCATTTTTCGTTTCAATTTTTGGAAGTAAAGTCTGATGATCCGCGGTCCTTTAAAAGGGCTGTGGTGAAATAATTTATTACATGGAACCTTAAAGTGGTCTGTTTTTATTTTTATTTAAATTATTAGCTCTGATTTACATTGAGCTCTCTGGATTTTATCCTCCTTGGGTCTACCCATACGGATTACCTAGTTTTTAGTAAATTATATATATATATATATATATATATATATATATATATATATATATATATATATATATAAAGATATATATATATCCAGGTGAAGTGAGAAACAATTTAGTATCATTCCACTGTCCATAACATTTAATTTAAAAGCGGGCCTAATACAGAGTAGAACTAAATATTATTTATTTTAGGATATTAAAACCAAAAATTTGTTTTAAATAATTTGTTTTAACATCCTAATATTTAATATTATTTATTTTATATCCTAATATCCTAATAGTTTTAAATGTTTTGTTTTAATATACTAAAATAAATTATATATATATATATATATATATATATATATATATATATATATATATATATATATATATCTGTGTGTGTAAAAAATTCAGATAGAGAATATCTGTAAAAGAATAATCTGGATGTCTCCCCTTTGTCTTTAATCATATATATATATATATATATATATATATATATATATATGTGTGTGTGTGTGTGTGTGTGTGTGTGTGTGTGTGTGTATTTAATCGGTATCACTCTAAGCAAGGCAGTATATCCAATAAGATGCAAGGGTTACATGGTATGGAACGCTTAAGAGCAGAAACATTAGCAATGTGTAGATAGAGAAAAGAGCACCCAGGAGGACACTAGATAGCGAGAGACATTCTATTTAAATTCTTGCAGATTAAAGTTGGCTGGAAGGCATAAGCTGGAGGGGCTTCCACAAGCGAGAAGTGCTAGAAAACAAACAGCATGGATGTTACTTCTACATGTAGCTAGGTCAACTGTAATTAATTTCATACATTCTAGGTATCGTGGCGAAGAACTCAGCGGCCACTTACCATGAAAGTATTTATTTAAAAAAAACACAGAAAGGCAACGTTACGGCGGTGGGCAGTGACTGGAGCAGAGCCGCTAGATCAGGACCAATAATATTGCTGATTCTTCTTTGGATCTTATCAAGCAGCACCAGGTAAATAGCATGTAAATGGCAGTAATATTCTAAGCATGGCCGAATCGTAGACTTATAGATATGCAAGATAGATTCCAGAGAGAAAAATTGTCTCGCCCGCCACAGTGAACCAACTGTCTTAGCAGCTGACCTAGCAATGGATTCAATATAGTCTTTCTACATCATATCAGCCTTGAACGTTAGCCCAAAGAGGCGCAACGAACCTCTTTCCTGGAGGATAGCATCTGCCATGCCGATGGAAGGCAGATCGATTAATCGGGAGAAGTTTAGTTTTGGAGGCGTTAAAATTCACAAGCCATCTTTTCCGATCAGCTGAAAAATGTGACCGGAGATACCATAACTTTTCAGCTTGTGGAGAAGACCTGAATGCCAGACCCTGTCAGAGGCTTTCGAGATGTCCAATGATACAATCCGGGCTTCACCGTTTTCATCGAGAGCATGATAGTCTCTTTTCGTTATTATCGCTGGTACATCAGCAGTTGACCTGGAAAATCAATGCCGTATTAACTGCCTGGGAAAAGGCATTGATTAAGGCCTCTACGAGTTTCCCCAAAAGATAAATCCTTATAGTTGGATGGGTCCGACGGTTCACCAGAGTTCTTAAAAACTGGAACGACAGACGATTTTTCCAGCAGGCAGGAAAGCAGGGGTTAACGAGGCCATTATTATATAGTTTAGAGAGAACAGAAGAGGTGGACAATAGTGTTCTTTACTTACTTAATCCTCTATTGCAGAGACACCAGTAATCACGAGGGCAATATTTTTTAGAGGTCATCTTGTGCATCATTCTCTCAGCGAACAGAACTCGCATACATTTGTTACTAGCAGTAGTAAATAAGCCCCTGTTATGACGAAAGCTTTCAGGCTGGTGTGAACCATGGTGAGGATTGTAGTTGCATCTGGTATTTCCGAGAAGGGATAAAAGCATCCATGACGGCTTTGATCCAAGAGGAAATGGTACAATTTGGAATTCGATGGCTGAAGACGTTAGTCCAAGGGATGTTACAAAGAAAATACCTGGATGAGTCCCAGTCAGCATACTGGTAACCGAAAGAGGTCTTATGGATAGGGGGGTTCCTGTTTAATGGAGACTTGGAAGCGGGTGTCAATAACTACCACAGAGTGGTCCGGGTTACCAAAAGGGAAGTATTGCGAAGCTAGGCAAGAGTCAAGAGAGGAGAGGAGGTAAGAAATAGATCTAGTAGAGAAGCCTGTTGTTCGGTTTGGCCAGGGAAATGAATAGGAAAGTCCCGATTTGGATGAGGGATTGGGCAACGGAAAAATTTAATGCTTGCATACCGGCAGCATTAGTACATATAGAATGTTTCAGCCACATATCTTGGTGTGATACATATAAAATATATAATTTTAAATATTGTAAAGTAAATAATTTTATATAATACTAGCAGAATTAGCCGCGCCTTCCTCCGTTTCAGACATTTTGATTGTAAGAAAATAATGATTGATTTTAAATTATTGTTATAATTTGTGGAGAAAAATGATGCATTTCGATATTACTCAATGATCTTGCCCACGTGAACTTCATCTGTGAGTAAATTGTCTATCATTCAGTGGCAGTTTCAGTGAGGATAGCATCAGCCATTCTAGGGGAAGCCAGGGAAGGGTGTCTCAGATGATTACTGGAGAGAAGTTTAGTTTTGGAGGCGTTAAGATTGATAAGCCATCTTTTGCCCCAGTTAAAGACGTTCTTGAGACAGTTTTGTACATCAGCTACCATTTTCACCTT
>OZ038481.1:93787714-93795214 GCA_964036315.1 Acanthosepion esculentum
CGTTAGAATCTTTCTTAGGTTAGTACACAAATATTTCAGCCATAATCCCTTACTTAGAAAAATCTTCAAAAAGAACAACGTTAACGTTAGGTACAGCTGCACTAAAAACCTTGAACAATATTTAACCCAACATAATAGTGCAACCCTTAACAAATACTTAAGCAGCGCTAATAGCAATGGTAGCCCTGATAGTAAAAAATGTAATTGCCGTAAAGGTGTCCTCTGTCCCATGAACAGTAAATGTATGTATAAAGGAGTTATCTATAAGGCTAGTGTCAAGCTCAATGACCAGATTAAATTTTATTTAGGATCTACTGCTAATAGTTGGAAAAGCGTTTCTATCATCACAAAATGACCTTTAGCAACAAAAAATATGCAAACGCCACAGCACTCTCTAAGTTTTACTGGAGCATCAAAACAGATGCCTATACACCTCACGTAAATTGGGAATTCGTAACCAAAACCTAGCCATTTTCCGGCAGGGGTCAATGCAACCTATCTCTATTAGAATAAAAATCATCCTCAAAAATGTTAGTAATATATGTCTACTTAATAAGCGGAACGAACTTATGATAGCCTGTAGTCACAGAAAATTGTTTCTCTTAAAATACTGGAATCTAGATTAAATTCCTCTTTTGTATTATATATTTTTCTTTTAATAAAAGCTTTAGGTTTCCTACTCGCTTATCTCCCTTTAACCATATCAGAACTAGAGCAGCGTCACCAGTAATAATTTGAAATTGGAAATTTCTATTTTTCCTTTATTTAATTATTTTTATTTAATTTTTTTAATGAACACTACCCACGCTTCATTTTCTGCATCTTTTGCACTATTTTATTTTATTTTTGGTCTATGAAACAGCGTTCATCCTATGTGACATCTGTGTATTTTTATAAAAACATAGCATATAATTTGTGCCAGATGAGCTGGAAAACCAACGAAACTTAAGTCGCACACCAAAACGTAGGTATATGTATATGTACATTTATATATATATATATATATATATATATATATATATATATATATAGAACGCGGGTGGGGGTTACAGGAAGTGAAAGTGAAAGACAATGAAAAGAGTGGATAATTTATATCTCTTACTCTGTAATCCTCTAACACTAGTGGTTCTTGGTTTTTCGACAGAGTGAAAATCATTGTAAAAAGATACTAAATGCAATTTTTAGCTCTTTTCCAAATTTATTGAAACAACTACAGTACTGTGCAAAAAAGTGACTCAGCAATAATTTTTTCAATTATTTTTAACTTTAATTACAAATAAAAAATTATTTATTTTTTTCAATTAAAAATATACATATTAGTAAAATTAAAGAATAATTCGGAACTATAATAAAAACCCATTAAAAATGACTATTTTTGAGTAATTAACAGGTTTTCCACTGTGCAAAAAAAAAATGACTCATTAAAAAAATTCGTGATTATTTTAAAACGCCTAGTAATTTTATTTCCATAATTTTATTCCCGAATATTCTTTAAAATCCTAGAAAGTTCTACAACTTTTTAGAAGTATATAAAAGAAACCAAAAATATAATTAATTAGTGATTTATGAGAAGCTATAATCATACACCGCAATCAGCAATAGTTGTCGTAAATCGACTGGAGAAACTGCAAATAGTGTCAACATTTCTCAATCAACTGTCTCGAGGGTAGACAAAACGCTGAACAGTACTCAATACTAAAAAATATTGAACACCTGCTTGCTGCCATCTGCCGAAAAACTCGAAATTGATCAATCAAATCTCATTTTTATGCAAGACAATGCACCCTGCCATATATCAAAGCAGATGAAAAATGACTTTAACGGAAAAAATGTCTCTCGACCTAAACCCAATCGAGAATTTATGGAGCGTAATAAAATTGAGACTTTCGAAGAAAATCATTCAAAACAAAGAAGCTTTGATTGAAAATTTTGTTGTGGAGTGGAACATTTTGCTAGGAGATGACATCTGAAAAAAATCCCATTAAGTGTATACCGGACCAAGTCAACAAAGTTCTGAAAAAAAAAACAAAGGTGGCAAGCATAAATTACTAATTAAATTTTTCTTTTGTTTTTATTTTACCAAATTTTAATTTTTAGAAAATATTAGATTGATTTTGTACATAATTAATAAAGTATAAAAGTGAGTCACTTTTTTGCACAGTAAATATTTACCTAGAAAAAAAAATAATAACATGCTTTAGGTTTGTTTCTTAAGAATTTTTTCGTTAAATTGCAGACAATATATCATTTCCCTTACTTATACACACATTTTTTAAAACAATTTTTTTTATTTAAAATATCAAGAAAAAACAAGAATTTTTCAAAAAAAAATTTGACTGAGTCACTTTTTTGGCACATTATTGTATAAGAACTGAACGGAGCAGGTTATGAATAACAAGAATAACCTGTCACATTTAGCACAAAAATAATTTTGCTAAATTGCTCAAAGACCTTCAATATCAGTATGTCGATCATGCTCAGCATCTTCATCAATGTTCCGCTTCTCAAAGACATACGTTTAGTCCGCCTTATTCAAGAGCGGCACTTATATTTTAATTCCTTTGGAAAGGGAGGGAACGATAATTTGGCAGAGCAGATTATTCGAGATGACAGCTTATTTGCGAGCGGCTCTTGTTTTAGAATTTCTTGGGAAGAGAGAGCTCGATAATTTGATAGGCCGGTTATTCAAGAAGAGATATTACATGAGAGCGAACCTAGTTTTACATTTATTTGGAAAAACCGGCACAATAATCTGAGAGGCGGACTTATTCGACAGGAGAGGATATTTGAGAGCGGCGATTTAAATTCTTTGAAAAAGTCGGCACGATAATTTGAAAGGGGTGGTAATTCGAGAGGAGAACTTATTTGACAGCGCCGCTTGTTTTAATTTTCGTTGGAAAAGAATGTACGATCATATGAGAAAAGCGACGATTCAAGAACCATCTAAGTACTGTAGAGTAGTTGACACTTCAAGATCATTTTTCAAGGTAGCAGCAATTTCTGTACCGGTAATTGACCGGTTTTGGTTAATTTCTCTAATGATTTCGCGGCCGGTTCTCTCATCGATTTTGTGTTTTCTACCTTGACAAATATTTCCGTTGAATTGAAGTTTCTCAAAACCCTCGAGACAGTTGATTGAGAAGTTTTGACACTATTAGCAATTTCTCGAGTCTGTTTACCAGCTTCTGATAGGATAACTATTGTTACTTTAACAGATTGCAGTGTGTGCTTATAGCTTTTCATAACAAATCACTAATTAATTATACAGGGTGACCCAAAAAACGGGACTTTTTGAAGTGCGTATTGCCAGACATGAGCAAGTAGCAACATTGCGAGACAGTGACCTTGAGCAAGTAAACATTTCGCCATTTTAGTAACGAGAATGAAATTCATAGTATCCCAGCTGAGATGTTGCAGCAGTCAATGAGGAATCTCAACAGCAGATTTCAAGAATGCATTCGTACAGGAGGACGCCATCTACAGGACGTAATTTTAAAAAAATGAAAATTCCATCATTGTTTTTTAAATTGCATGTTTTAAGGTTTCAATTACTATGAATTAAATATTTTTCTTCCATCACTCTTGGTTTTATTGGATTGTTACAAAGTTCCCGTTTTTTTAGGTCACCCTGTATTTTTGGTTTCTTTTATATAATTTAAAATAATTCTAGAACTTTCTAGAATTGTTAAGAATATTCTGGAATAAAATTATGGAAATAAAATTACAAGGTGTTTTAAAATAACGACACATTTTTTAATGTCACTTTTTTGCACAGTGGAAAACTTGTTAAATAATAAAAAATGGTAATTTTTTTAATGTTTTTTTTTTTTACATAATAGTTCCGAATTATTTTGATAAAAGCGCCGATCTTAGAGCAGCGCTTGATTTACATTTCTTTGGAAAAGAGAGCATGATAATTTCAGAGGAACGCTTATTCGAGATGAAAGCTTATTTAAAGGTGGTGCTTGTTTTAAATTCTTCGAAAAAGAAGGCACGATATTATGTAAGGGGCACTTATTTGAAAGGAGATCTTATTTGAGCGCGGCGCATGATTTATATTTCTTTGGACATGTGGGCACGAAATTTAAGAGGTGAGCTTTTTCGAGGGGAGAGCTTATTTGAGTGCTTCGTTTGTTTTGAATTTCTTTTGAAACTACGATACGAAAATTTCAAAAAAGCGTTTACTCGAGAGGATATCTTATTTGGAAACGGGATTTGTTTTTTAAATTTCTTCAGAGAAGAGAGCTTATTTGAGAGCGGCGCTTGTTTTAAATTTCTCTGGAAAAGAAAGCACGATAATTTGATAAATGCGCTTATTCAAGAGGAGAAATGATTTAAGAGCGGCACTTGTTTTACGTTTCTTTGGAAAAGAGTTCGATAATTTTAGTGGGGCGCTTATTCTACTTGAGCGACTGTTTGAGAGCTGTACTTGATTTACATTTCTTTGGAAATGTGAGGGCGATAATTTGCGAGAGGCGTTTATTCGAGATGTGAAATTATTTGAGGGCAGTGCTTGTTTGACATTTCTTTGGAAATAAAACGGCACGAAATTTGAGTTGGGGGCTTTTTTCGTGGGATGATTTCATTTGAGAGCGGCGCTTCTTTTAAATTTCTTTTGGAAAGAGGGTAAGATGATTTGAAAGTAACTCTTACTCGATAGAATACATTATTTGAGAAGGGGCTTGTTTTAAATATCTTTGGAAAAGAGCGCATGATAATTCGAGAGGAGTACTTATTCGAGAGGAGTGCTTATTTGAGATCTGCGCTTGTTTTAATTTTCTTTGGAAACGAAGACGCGAACGATAATTTGAGGGGTTATTAAAGAGGAGGGCTTATTTGCGAGCGGCTCTTGTTTTTATTTACTGTGGAAAAGAGTATACAATAATATGAGAGAGGATCTTATTCGAGCGACACTTGATTTGCATTTTCTTAGAAAAGAGGTCACGATAACTTGATAGGAAATACAGTGTAACCTGGATATAAGAGAGTTGTCGGGACCGGAGAATAAGTCTCTTATATCCGCGTTTCTCTTATATCAGGGTCTCTTATATCCGGGTTACACTGTATTATTACAGAGAAGACATAATTTGCGAGTGGCGCTTGTTTTTAAATTTATTTGGAAAAGAGGAGACGATAATGTGAGAGTCGTCATTATTTGATAAGAGAGCTTATCTGAGAGCGACATTACTTTGGAAAAGGGGGAACGACAATTTGAAAGGGGCGCTTATTCAAAGGCGAGTTTATTTGATATCGGCGCTTGATTTAAATTTCTTTGGAAAAGAGGGCGCGAAGATTTGAGAGGGGCGCTTATTCGAGAGGTGAGATCATTCGAGATAGGCGCTTGTTGTTCATTTGTTTTGAAATGAGGACACGATATTTTAAGAGAATCTCCTATTCGAGATTAGAGCTTATTTGAAGGCGGCGCTTGTTTTAACTTTGTTTGGAAAAAAGATACGATACTTTGCGAGGAGCGCTTATTCAAGAGGAGAGCATATTTAAGAGCGGCGCACGTTTTAAATTTCTTTGGAAAAGAGGGCACAATAACTCGAGAGCACTTCTTATTCGATAGGAGAGATTAATTGCGGCGCTTATTTTACATTTCTTTGGAAAAGAGGGTACAATAACTCGAGAGCACTTCTTATTCGATTGGAGAGATTAATTGCGGCGCTTATTTTACATTTCTTTGGAAAAGAGGGCACAATAACTCGAGAGCACTTCTTATTCGATTGGAGAGATTAATTGCGGCGCACGTTTTAAATTTCTTTGGAAAAGAGGGCACAATAACTCGAGAGCACTTCTTATTCGATAGGAGAGATTAATTGCGGCGCTTATTTTACATTTCTTTGGAAAAGAGGGCACGATAATTTGGGTGGGGTGGTTATTCTACAGTAGAGCCTATTTGAGAGCTGCGCTTGATTTACGTTCCTTCGGCAAAGTGGACCCGATAATTTTTGCGAGGCGCTTATCCAAGATGTGAGCTTACTTGAGAACAGAGCTTGTCCTTCATTTCTTTTGAAATGAGGGAACGATAACTGGAGATGGGGTTTTACTTGAAACATCTTATTTCTGGGCGGCGCTTGTGTTACATTTTAATGGAAAGAGAGAACGATAATTTGAAAGCGGTGCTTACTCTAAAGGAAAGCTTATCTGGGAGCGGCGTTTGTTTTACATTTCTTTGGAAAAGAGGGCGCGATAATTTGAGAGGGCGCTTATTCGGGAGGAGAGCTCATTTGAAAGTAGATCTTATTCGAGAGTGGACACTAATTCAAATATTTGCGGCATATTCTTTTCTGCGGGAGATGTAAACTCTGACCTTCAGTTAAGATTTACATCTCAGAATTGCATACCTCCAGCCCGGATCTCCTTATCTTTTTTATTCCCCTATTTCTCACTTTTAAGGACCTGTAAACAAGGATATGTCTTCTCACCGGATTTGTTCAACCTATACAGAGAGACAATTCTGAGAATATTAGAAGTCCTACCAGGGTTCATTGTTGGCGGCCATAGTCTTAACAATATAAGATATATATATATATATATATATATATATATATATATATATATATATATATATATATATATATGATACAGTGCTGATAGCAAACGCGGAAATGTCACTACAAAACATCCTGCAGAATGTAGGGAAGGAAAGCGAGAAGATAGAACTAAGCATAAAAGACTGATTGCATTGTTATCAGCAAAAAGTATGAGGCCAAAATGCAAATTACAGGTCGGGGATACTAAAATCAGCAGGCACGGAAATTTAAATATGAGGGAAGTGTTCTAACCGAGGACAGAATTTGCAACACTGAGATCCGAAGACGTACTGAGATGGCCAAGAAACTCATTGCAAATGCTAAACGGTGTCTTAAGAAACGGAAAAAAAAACTTCGTTGGAAACAAAGAAAAAAAAAGACTACTGAACTGTTACGTGATATCTGTCGTCCTGTATGGCAGCAAATGTTGGACAATATCCTCAAAGATGAAGACGAGACTTGAAGCAACAGAAATTTGGTTCTACAGAAAGATAATGAGAATACTATGGTCCAAACATGTGAGCAACAACAAGGTTCTGGGGGGAGTGAAAACAAAAAGGTGAAACTTATAATTAACATCAGGAAGAGGCAGTTGAAATTTCTGGGACGCGTAATGAGGAAAAAGGGCTTAGAAAATCTGATATTCACAGGACAAATAGAGAAGCAGGGGAAAGCAGACAGTTATATATTTGATGGGCTTCAGTAAATGGATGGAAGAACAGTGTTTGGGAGAAACAACAAAAAGACAAATTTTATTAAGAGATACAAGAAACAGTAAGATGTGGAGGGCCATGATCGCTTACGTCCTGAAGTGACACGACACATGAAAGAAGAAGGTGGTAGTAGTATACGAAATAACATATGTAGCTGAATAAGTCTTTTATACGTTGCACCAGGTGAACCGTGTTTAGAGTTTCAACTTGTTTTGTGTATTGGTTTCTTTGTGGTTTTCTTTTTCCTCTTC
>OZ038481.1:93800214-93802714 GCA_964036315.1 Acanthosepion esculentum
TGTTTTGGTTATTGTTTAAAAAGGATTTTTCACCATATCTAAAGAAATCTTTTGAAGAAATATTTTAACTATTGAAATATTTATACAGATTTAGAATACCCAAGTCTTTGTTTAACCCTAGTTTATATGTGTTTAATTTTAAAATCCAGTATTTCTCTTTTTTTCTTCGTATGTATGTAGTGCTAAAATTTGAGTCTATCAATATACATTTGCAATTATCTATCGAGTGTCGTGGTCGATTGAAGTGTTCTGCTACTGGGGAATATGGATTATTTTGTCGTATGTCTTGTTTATAGTTGTTGAAACGAAGCCTAAAGTTAGTTCCAGATTCGCCAATATATCCACTATTAGGACATATTGTGCAGAATTAGTAGTAAATTATATTATTGCTATCACAAGTAAGGCGGCGTGGATGTATTGTGATTTTGGAGTTGGGTGCGAGAAATTCACTGTCTGCTATTATGTGTTTGCACATTAGACAACGAGTTTTGTTACATTTGTAATTACCTGTTTGGTTTGTATTATTTAGATATTTGGTGGAGGTGAGGACAGCTGATAAGTTAGGTGTTTGTTATTATATTATGCTATATATATATGTATATATATATATATATATATATATATATATATATATATATATATATATATATATATATATATATATATATATAAATTCCCAAGAGGATAGAATCCAGGTAGAACTCAATGTCCAGGACAGAGTAAGAATATAATATAAATGGCTCAAAACTAATATTCCATAGTTATAATTTATTACATTGGAATCGTAATCACAATCCAAATCTTCAGACCTACAAATTCAAAAAGATTTTTGAATTTGTAGGTCTGATGAATTGGATCGTGATTACGATTCCAATGTAATAAGTTATAACCATGTGATATTAGTGTTTGAGTCTTTTATATTATATATGTATATAAATCCAAAATTTAAAAATTAATCAATTTGTCTGACGATCGCAAATAGCATGACATACAGGATCACACACTCACATCAATCCAACTATATATATATATATATATATATATATATATATATATATATATATATATATATATATATATATATATCATTTTATTCTTTGTAGGCGCTGACTATACTATTTTTTCTGTATGTGATATGAAAGGTTTTTTTCTACTTAATTTCTCTATCACTGTCCTACTATCTTCAAAGTTACACCTCGTTTTTCATTTCACTGTTTCTTCTAAACTAACCGAAATTCAGTTTTCTTACTTTTCCCTTTTCTCCTTCATTCGCCACCACAGACGTTTCTTATCTTTCCACCTTTTCACTCGAACCAGCGAACCTCTTCGTCTGTATTTCACATTCCCTTTCATCAGGTGCAAGTCAACGTCCAGATAAGACTAAAATAATGATGTTATTTGATCGTCAATACGATAAAAATGATATCAAAATAAAAGTCAAGAAAAGAAAGCCTTCATTGCACACTTAACGCTCAGGAAGTTCATGGTTCAAGAAGATATATATTCAGTTGTTGAGAAGATGCCGATAAATGGAGGAAAAAAGCATTTCCTTGATTTTCTTCCCTTTATCGACAACAATGTGACCTTATACTTAAACACAGATATATATACAGATTTTCTATGTCTATATCTATCCGTATAACTTCGTATCATGCTCATTCAGCCTCCTTCCCACTTTCCTTTATCGCTAAGTATCTATCTATCAATCTTTCTTTCTATCGTTTTCCCTCACTTTCTTTATTTATCTATCTATCTATCTATCTATCTATCTATCTATCTATCTATCTATCTATCTATCTATCTTCGTCTACAGCTAATTCAGTTGGCCAGCCTCTCTCCCACTTCCTTAATCTCTATCATCTACCGATCGATCTTTCTTTCTATCGTTTTATCACACTTTCTTTCTTTCTTTCTTTCTTTCTTTTTTCTTTCTTTCTTCGTCTCTAGCTAATTCATTTGCCCAGCTTCTCTCACACATTTAATTTTTATCATTGATTTTTCTTTCTGTGGATTTGTTTTTCTTTCTCTTTCCATTTCTCTCGGCCTATCTATCTATCTATCTATCTATCTATCTATCTATCTATCTATCTATCTATCTATCTATCTATCTATCTATCTATCTAATCCACTTCAAATCTATCTATCTATCTATCTATCTATCTATCTACAGCTTATTCAATAGGCCAGCCCCACTCTCTCACTTTCCTTAATCTCTATCATCTGTCTATCTATCGATGTTTCTTTGTTTTGTCTTTCTCTTTAACGCAATCTATCTATCTATCTATCTATCTATCTATCTATCTATCTATCTATCTATCTATCTATCTATCTATCTATCTATCTACATCTCTTCATTATCTATCTATCTGACACAACCTATTTCTGTCTCCTTCTGTCTTTAAGCTTATTCTTTCTGTTCACCTGTATCAGATCAAATTCAGTTATCTTTCCATATTTTACCTGCAAACATGTAGTTAGCTTGCTAGCCCGTCGTATCTCT
>OZ038481.1:93810214-93905214 GCA_964036315.1 Acanthosepion esculentum
CCTGATCCTCCTGATTCGAAGAAAACACCAGAAGACAAATAGAAGAGTCGAAAGGAGACTAAAGGAAAAACCGGAGCCCTTCATCCAAATGAAACCGCATACCCTACCATGCGGTGGTTGTGGACGTCACTTCGAATCCACCATAAAACTCATTAGACACAGAAAGAAATGTCCATGAGCACCCCAATACTCGACAAAGAATTTCGCCAAGGAAGACGACGATGCCAACTATATATACCCTATACCCGCCGTTTTTGAGTTTTTAACAATATAAAATACCTAAATATAATAAATCGAATGTATAATTAAATACTGAAAACTTTGAATATTAAAAATTATTACTATCATTGCGAAATTTGTAATAATGATGAAATTAACGATAAAAATGAATAATATTTGTAATATTATCGTAATTTTCACATATTCAAGTCGTATTATATATATATATATATATATATATATATATATATATATATATCTTACCATATATATATATATCTTACCATATATATATATATATATATATCTTACCATATATATATATATATCTATATATAACCATATATATATATATATATATATATATATATATATATATATATATATATATAAATATGTCTTACCATATATATATATATAGACTTTAATTATCCATTTCGATTATGAATTTATTTCGTGAACACCGAGCTGTTCAAGTATTCGGATCGAAATCTCCCCCTATACACACACACACACACACACACACACACACATACATACATATATATATATATATATATATATATATATATATATATATATATATATATATAAATAATTATAATAAAAATATGCATACACGTACATATACTTGCACGTAAGTTTAAATATATTGTCACAGGTGTTATAAATACAGTGCTCCCTTTTATCAGACAGACCTATAAGTATATATTAGTGAATATACATCGTATCAAACGTCGATATATTCCGCACCAGACGATTGCAACAACTGCATGAAACTCTGAGTCGTCTTATCGACGTTGGATATTATATATATATATATATATATATATAAACGTGTGTTGGTGTGGATGGCGTGTGTGTGTCTGTGTAGTCCTCTGTGTGTGTGTGTGTGTGTGTGTGTGTGTGTGTGTGTATAAAGAGGGAGAGAGTGGGGGAGAGATTATTACCTGAGAATACATGAGGAGTTCAGTTCCGCGAGAACATCAATTATTGCGGTCCGCGTACAAGTGAATTTTTGACGGTCGTTTTTTTGACGGAAATCTCAGCTCTAATTTCCAGATTATTTTCACATAGCTGACGCGACAAATGCATTTATGCTTTTCTCAATGGCATTAATGCGAAATGAAAGCAACCCCTACTAACCATTAAGCGTCCGGTATCTCCCCAATAAAGACCCGTATATGCATATTTTTAATACTAAAATTCATCTAATCCAAAGCTGGAGGGCCACGAAAAGTAAGGTTTAACTTTTAAAATGCTTATGAAAGTGGTAGGAATTGAAGATTATGAAATTATTATATAGCTAAGTAATAAGATTATAAATTATAATACAGTGTAACCCGGATATAAGAGAAAACCGGATATAAGAGAGATTTTCTCTGGTCCCAAATTAGAGCCTGTGTTAATGTATATATAATAAACCAAACCCGTATATAAGAGAAACCCGGATATAAGAGAGATTTTATCTGGTCCCAAATTAGAGCCTGTGTTAATGTATATATAATAGACCAAACTCGTATATAAGAGAAACCCGGATATAAGAGACTTCTTATCCGGCCCCGACAACTCTCTTATATCCGGGTTACACTGTATACCTAAGTAGTAGTAGTAGTAGTAGTCGTAATAATAATAATAATAATAATAATAATAACAATTAAAGTTGTAGTTGGAGCCCTCGGATTGATTAGAAAAGCTTCTGATAGACACATTGAAGAGATTCCTAGTAGCCCATACCTTAAAAAATACAAAAAAAAAAAATAGTTCTGAGAAGTTACAGCTCACACATTACGAAGAGCTTTAGCTATGTAAAATATGTTTTTTTTTTTTTACAAACATGATCAGTGGAAAATGTCATGAAGCCATTTCTGTCCTTATGTCTCTTGTGATTCGAAAGGTAATGTGTATACAACAGAAATAAAAGAAATTATTTTATTATTACTACTACTACTATAATTTTGTTATTATTACTACTACTACTACTACTACTACTAATAATAATAATAATAATAATCGTTCTATATCTGGTCGGTTGCATTTACTCTTCCTTTTTTTAAAAAAGTATTTTGCAGCGTCAGTCGGTAGAAGTAAAGCGCAATACATTGACTGAAGCTGTAAAATAGTTAAAAACGAAAGCAAAAGCAAATGCAATCAACCAGATACAGAAACGATGGCAAGTTAAACCGTTTCACGGTCAATACTCTGCCTGTACTAAACAAGCTGATGTAGACAAAGCTTGTATTCATCAGTGGCTACGTAGTACAGGGTTAAAAGCTAACACCGAAAGTTTTATTCTTGCTGCACATAACCAATGCTTGCTAACTAGAAATTATCAAGCACACATACTGAACAATTGTGTTAGACTAAAATGCAGATTCTGTGATTAATATCAAGAAACCATTGATCATCTTGTATCAGGCTGCACGGTATTGGCATCCACTGAATATAAAACATGGTATGACAGAATGGGTCAATATCTGCACTGGAAAACCTGCAACCTCTACGTAAAGGAAAGTGAGAGAAACTGGTATGAACACCACCGAGACCAGGTTACGGAGATAGAACCTGTAACAATTTTATGGGACTTTACAATACACACAGACAGAACAATCAAAGCTAATCGCCCAGACATTGTGATTAGAGACCGCCATGACAAAAAGTTCATTCTTATTGATATGGCAGTCTCTGCAGACTTCAATGTATCTTTGATGATCTTCAAAATCTATGAAAATAAAATGACCTCGAAATCGAAAACTCAAAAATGTGGCACATGAGAACATCAACAATTCCATTTACAGTTGGAACCTTTCGATTGATTGGAAAATATTCTAAATAGACTCATTGAAGGGATTGCTGGTAGCACATGCCTTAAAGAAATACAAAAAAGTATTCTCACGCGTACAGCCAACACTTTACGAAGGGCTTTATCCATGTAAATGTGTGATAATTTTAATTGCTCAGTGGAAAATGTCATGAAGTCATTTCTGACCTTAGGTCTCTGGTTGGGACCCGGAAACAAATGAGTACACAGCAGAAATCAAAGAAAATAATGTAATAATAGTAATAGTTTTTTGTAGATCCATGTATTTTTACAAATCAATTTTAAAAAAAATGTAACTTGAAAACAGATATTCTGCAGAAATATTTAATATTGTCAAACACTGTGTTTTTTTCTTTTTTCTTTACTCAAATCTTTAACGGTTGAAAATTAGAGTTTCGTCACTCATTTTGTTTAAAATAATAATGCCTCCTTATTGATACGGCAGTCCCTGCAGACGGCAATGTATCTTTGAAGATATTCGAAAAGCTGTCAAAATACAAGGACCTTGAAATAGAAATCTCAAAAATGTGGCACATGGGAACATCAACAATCCCTGTTGTAGTTGGAGCCTTAGGATTGGTTGGAAAAGATTCCAGTAGACTAATTGAAGGGATCTCTGGAAGTCCATGCCTCAAAGAGATACAAAAAATTATTCTGACAAGTACAGCCCACACTTTACGAAAGGCTTTACCTATGTATTTTTTTTTTGCAGTGAAAAGTGTCATGATAACATTTCTAACCTTAGGTCCCTGGGCGGGACCCGGAGAGAAATGTATAAACGCCAGATATCAAAGAAAATAAAAATAACAATAATAATAATAATAAGAAGAAGAATGCAGCAACAACAATAATAAACATTATAATGATAATAACTAATATTAATAATAATAATTGTATATAATTGCATAATTTTTATACATATATATTTTTGCGGATATACGTACTTGAATATATATATATATATATATATATATATATATATATATATAGAGAGAGAGAGAGAGAGAGAGAGAGAGAGAGGGAGGGTGTGCGATGAGTAAATTTTCGTCATTTTATATTTTTAATTTTGCGCATGTGCGTGGTTTCTTTTTGATTCTGTCCACGGTACAGTATTGTAGAGTCAGTTGGGCACCGTCTGTGATAAAAGACACCATGACGCAATTCACTCCGCCAGAAATTTAGAAACGGCGTGCTCTACTATTTGGCATTCGCGGCCGCGTGTTTGGGTGTCAATCTTAGGACATTGCAGATGATTCGGAAAGAGTTGGATGATATAGCCAGCCAACTTCATGGTGTTTGCAGTGATCACTAAGGATAGTGACGTTATGCCTTCATTTACTTTTCCCATAGGACCTCAGACTGAATGCGGACCCTTACATCAAGTGCCTTGAGGAGGTAGTGCTGTCCTGAGTCAAGAGGGTGGATGATGAAAGACCTTATGTCTGGCAACAGGATTCTGCACCATGCCACACAAGCAGGAGAACCCAGTCATGGCCGTCAGACAATTTCTCTAACAGAATCACCCCTTATATCTGGCCACCTAACTCACCAGATTACAAACTCCATGATTATTATGTGTGAGGCGCAGTTGAGCGCGAGACCAACAAAACTCCTTGTGGCACCAAAGATGAATTGAAGGCAAGGATTATGGCACTATTCACCTAACTTAAACACCGGCCAGAAGAGTTGCCGGACATTTCAAAGACATCTGGATGCCGTGGTTGAAGCCAATAGAAATTTGATTGAATAAATTTTCTCTTTAGCATTTCAAGACTTTTTTTGTCATTTTGGTAACTCAATCTGCTAAAATGAGTGTTATTTTCATTTTTGTGCAATTTAGACGAAAATTTATCCATCGCACACACTATGTGTGTGTGTGTGTGTGTGTGTGTGTGTGTGTGTGTGTGTGTGTGTGTAATGATAGAGAGGGAGTGAAAGAATAAATAACATTGTCGTATAAGGTTTAGATTTAAAAAATAATGAATGAAATGCCTCGTCAGTAAGGTCTAAGTTTTGCTGAAGTGCTCATTTACACAATTTCTTCATCGACAAAGGTGTCATACCAGAAACGAGATCTTTTTGACCAAACGATGTCATACTGCTCATGTATAAACATACATAGTCTTTCAAACCTTATTCACGTAAAATGAACTTATAAAATCTCAAATTCCAACGTATTTCACCAATTTCACTTTCCATGCTGCTGACCATATATTTCGCATGCATCTTTTAAATGAAATAAAAATATTGAAAAAAGACATTTCAAGAGAGAAGGACATGAATAAAGAAATCAATGAAAATGCCATGAAGAGTAAAACTAGAAAACGAAAGAAAGAAATAGGAATAATGAAAAAATCAGATGGAAAAAGAAGTTAAAAAAAGAAAGATAGAAAGAAAAGCGAGAAAGACCATTAAAAGAAAGAACGAAAGAATAAAAGAAAGAGAAAAAAACTAAGAAAGATAGAAAGAAAGAACCAGGAAAAGAAGAAATACGATTAAAAAAGAAGGAAAGAAAGGTAAAAAGAAAGGTGACTAAAAGAAAAAGGAAGCAAGAAAAATAAGAAAGAAAAATGAAAGATATAAAAGTCATTAAAAGTAAGAAAGAACGAAGGAATAAAAGACAGAAAGAAAGAAAGAAAAAAGAAAAAAGATAGAAAGAAAGAACGTGCAAAGTCAGAAATACGATTAAAAGAAAAAAAGAAAGATGATTAAAAAAAAGAAAAAGGAAGCAAAAAATAAAAAGATCAATAAAAAAAGAAGAAACGAACAAAAGAAAGAAGGAAAAATGATTCAAGAAAAGAAAAGATAATATCGTTTAATCAAACAGACAAACAATCAAACTGATTATCAATAAAGTCCAATGGTTTCAAATCAAACAGTTGATAACCAGGCTGTAATAATTTTCGCTATAAATTCCACAATCGTTGAATAGTAATCTTCAGAAGAACAAAAAAAAAAGAATAATAAAAAAAATAAAACGCTTAAGTTTCGAAAGGAGATTTAATAAACAATTCCCTGAAATGGTTTCCTTCCGTACCAGACACACATCTGTCAGTTCATATCAAGCTAATCCGCTGTGGGTTTTGGGTACAACACAGGCGATGCGCTGCCAATTAGAGTTATTGAAAAATTACGTCATTTGAAAGTGGCAGGAGGAGAGGATATGGGAGAAACCACATTCAGGATTAAGTCATTCCATCGTATGAATAATCCGGAATGATTTACTTTAACACTGAAACATCCCATTTAAGTGCAAGATGAAAAACTGCAGCATGACATCGGAATTTATTATTGATTAATAAAAAATATATATATATATATATATATATATATATATATATATATATATATATATATATATATATATATATATATATATATATATATATATATATATATGATGGGCGGAACTGAACATAAAATATATAGATCTTTTTCCGGTCGCACTCTCAGCTGCTAATGTCACTTTTGAGATAATGCTCCTGAGAATGGCTTGAGTTCAATACTGATTCCATTTCTTTTCTTTTCGCCAGGTAGAATATTCGTTTCTAAGAGAGCAGGAATACAATTATTGACAGAACATAACGTTGTTGTCTGTCATGCATGTGATATCCTTGGATTTTTGGGGAGCCGAGCTACATACAAACGCAACCCATTGGTATTTTGTAGTTTCATGGTTAATGATGAGGAAACGGTTGGTGTAGTTTCAGGAGTCACATGAAGTAATAGAATGTTTTTTTCAGAAAATGAAGTTGACAGGAAATTTACCTAACTTCAATACCACCAAAAATTTTGGAAGTCATCACGAAGAAAGATCCTGGACTGGCTTAAATGACAGCATTTGATTTGTGAAGTTTGAAAGTACGCTAAAAGTTAATAAAATATTAATGAAAATCTTTCTCCCATTTGACCTATAACTTATTTTTTCCATATATTTTGACCGCGTGGCTTAAATTTTGTACTTTCGTAATTGCAAATTAAAACAAATTTAATTAAATCTAACATTTAAATCTAATATTCTTTAAATATATCAAATCTAATATATTAAATCTAACATTTAAATTAAATCAAATTAAAACGTTTATAATTTCAAAAGAAAAAAAGGTGGAAATTTCCATCAAATTTCCACATTCCAAAATCAATTATAATTCCTAAGTATAGTTTAGATATGTTAAAAAAGGGCATCAGTTTAACTTCACACCGGGAGGAATGTATATATTAAAGTGGCAACTACTATTTTTCATATATTTTGACTATTTATCTTACAGTTCCTATTTTCTTGATTTCAGATGAGAACTGGAACATATTTCAGTTAAAGTTTCAGATTAAAAATTATAGTTTAAAATTTTAGTTTAGATTTATAGGAAAAAAGTTTATATAGTCTTGATTGCAAATGAAAATCTTTTCAATTTATCCAGTGAAATATTCAATTTTGAAGATTGCAGTTTATAATTATTGTCGAGATATAGTAATATAGCTGGCCACTCGTATTTGAGGATTCCTGCCTACTCGGGCGGCTCAGCTAATCCATATTGTTTAAATATATCAGAGTCTTGCTCAGGTGCATTTGCGTTTATTCAACACCCACAGAGCCCACCTGTGGCTTCTACTGCAACTACGCTGAGCAGACTTTAGTTACAGTTGCGGGGAAAGAGCGTGTTATCTAGCGTGATCAACAATCAGAACAACGCCAGCACACTCAAATCCTCGGTCACGATGACTTGTAACTTCGTGCTAACACAGCTATCGACGCCCTCATAATGTTCCATCTACCCTATTTCACTCACAAGGCTTGGGTGAACCGTGGTATGGTTTTCCAAAGGTGCCGGACGCTGGGATCAACCCCTCCAGTCTGATAATATCTTGGCAAAACGACCATGGTGAGATTCGAACCTGGATCTCATGGTCAGAATGTGAACGTTCTAACCACTCGGCCACATTGTCTAGATATATAGAAAAAAAGAAACCGATGCCAGGAGAAAATCCTTAAACCTCGGTAGGACTTCGTTAATGTTTCTGTGAGGAAGTAATTAAAATATTTATTCTACTTTCATTTTGTGTTGTTTAATAAATACGTGTTGATTTTTTGTTTAATGAAACATATATAATCTTCTTAAGGCTTGTTTGACTGTTTTATGTTAGACAAAGGTACAGTTAGTAAATATATAGCCTGCATTTTTGGTACAAGATGATCCTGGTATACCATCCGTCCATTGGTTGATAAAAAAGTTTGCATTGTGATCCGATAAATATAAAACGCCTGGCAAGTATAGAGAATAAAAAATAATAATTATCATCTAATGGAAAGCATTTTTGCACTTGATGTAACTGAGTTTTTCAAGAAAAATAACGCCCGCCATTTTGTGCCTGGATCTCCTCTGCATATTGGGGCACTGAAATCTAGAGTAAATATATAAAACGAAAAATGTATTTGTTGCTTTTATTAAAGTCCTAGAGTATCTAAGTCTGTGGTTAATGCGAGAGTTGCGTTGACGCTGCTGGCACGGTTGAAACCGACCTGGTGATACAAAAAGCCACCCTAAAAAATAAACTGAGATTACTGCGTACCCTCTTTTTGTCGGTTCACCTGTATACGTGCAAATCAGGAACTCTAAAAGCAGGACTCCGAATTTCTTGAAACCGACTGCGTCACAAATGAAAAAGGTGCGCAGAAGTGTGGGTCATGGCTCCAAAGACGTGTTGACCACCGTAAAGAAGAGGAAGCTGAGGCTGTATGGCCAGGTAACCAGATCGTGAAACCTCTCCAAGACAACTCTATAAGGAACAGTACAAGGAGGAAAGAGAAGAAGACCTCAAAGAAAGGAAATGGTCGGACAACGTCGTCGAATGGACCGGTAGAACTTTTGCCCAGACCCAGATGCTGGCCAACGACCGGATCAAGTGGAGGATTGTTGTTGAGCAAGCCACTATGCAGCCTTCTCTACGACCCTGGTTGGTTATGGAGGCGTAGGTGCAAATAACAGTTACCCGAACATTTTAAAATAAACTCCTTATCCCCTCAACTGTGTCTTCATGACGGCATATATAACTGAAAGTGGGTTCCAAACTACAGATCATTTTCTGTATACTTGGAAGATAAAGAACTTTGCTCTTATTTCATATCTAATATCCAATATCCCATTGTTTTTTCTTTTGTATGCCGATCCAATACAAATACCAAACTGTTCGCTATCTTTTGAATACGGACTTTTCTATGATATCCTTGTCTTTTAAGTGAGAAGTAAACATATCCTTAAGCCGGGAATTAGTGAGTAAAGCCGGATCAGTATTTTAAAGCGAGGAAATCAAAATAATGGCACATGAATACAGATACCCACAATATACCCACAAGAATGATTTTGTGGCCACGTAGTTAAAACGTTAAATTTATGACCGGGTCGAATTTCACTGTGGTTTGGAGGTGATCTATCGAGAAAATAGGTTTCGGAAGACGATCGCAGCGTACAGCATCATTGGAAAGTGTATGGAAACCATATCACGGGTTAACACCCAATGTGGGTGGAAATTGGGTTGATATCAGTGGTTTTGCTTGCACGATGTCGTAAGTCATCGTGACCGAGGGTTTGTGCGTACTGGCTTTGTCCAAATCCTGATCAGGTCAGATTATCCGTTCTCTTCAGTTGTTAATTTTAGTCGATATCCATATCTGAGTAGACACCCCAGATATTTATTAAACAGTATATTTATTTTTCTTTAATGAGATTTCTCGAGTATTCGGGACGGTAGATGAAAATAAATAAACATAATATTTAATAAATAAATGGAACGTTTATTCAAATATGGGTATCCACTAAAAATAACGTGAGAAAATCTGTCGGATTAATAAATAAAAAATCATTACTGGATTAACGGAAAAAGGTGTGTAGGTTCCGATACGAAACTGAGTAGATCTAAAGTTTTGATAATCTGGAAAGGATTTGCGCTAATAAAGCACTATTTGTCCTTGCATGATCAGTGACACCCTTCGTGATCGAGTAAGTCTAAAGCATGTCGAATCTAACGACGGTTTCTCCTGCAAAGGGGGACACATACTTCCAGAGGGCGCATATTTTTCTTTTATTAAAGCGCTCTCCGGCATATTTTTTATTATTATTCCGGCCGTTAGATGAAAATAAATAGATAAAACAGATATACTGTATCCAGTAAAAATTACATTTAAAGTCATAACACACACACACACACACACACACACACACACACACACACACACACACACACACACACACACACACATATATATATATATATATATATATATATATAGTTTGGGGATCAATAAATCTGTCTGATATCAAGGTTGATTTAAGATTTTTCCTTTGCAATGTTTGATCTCTCTGATTAATATTCTCCATTGAATAAAGTGCATTGACATAAACAATTATGTTAAGAAGCGCATGTTTGTAGCGAAAAATAAATCCATAACCAGATATTCTAGTGTGTTGCTGAAAAATCACTAATGAAGTGATGTAGCAGATAACAAAAAATATATAAAATGCAATAAAAGCCAACGTATTAACATGGAAACTAGAATTCTGTCCTTAAATAAATAACCGCGCCAGAACTAGAATTGCATATGGATGTTAATCATGACGTTCAACTCGCTCAGAAATGTCTAAGTTATCATCTGCATAAAACCGGTTCCTCAGATCACTGATTAAAACGGTTTCAAGCGAATGGACCCTTTCAGTCTTAAAGAAGAAACCTATCAAGTCGAAGCACACAAAATCACAAATAGTTTTACGAAATAAAACAAACTAAAACACTTCAGACAGACACAAAACAAAAATTGGTGGCACATGTAACTAGAAAAAGGGATGAATTATATAACTAAACAATTAAATTTTCACCAAACTAAAAGTAGAGAGATTGGAATGTAACTTCTATCAAAGATTAGGAAAACTGTAAGATTTAGTGAACATGACATGGCGTAATTTCCCGAAAAAAGTATTTGTTTTAAGATAAAATATTTATAAAAAAATTATCAACTAATATTAACGCACACTGTTCGGTCGGTGAATGTCTAAAGTTTCCTGCGTGGAAACGGTTAATTATTATCATTATTATCATCATCATCATCATCATCATCATCATCATCATTATTATTATTATTATTATCATCATCATCATCATCATCATCATTATTATCATTATTATCATTATTATTATTATTATTACCATACAAGTACGAACCCGAAAATACAAAACGTTCTCAATGTCGAATCTATGGAATCAGCAAACCATTAAAACTGTTGAGTCAGTAACAAAATAAACAAAAAAAAAGTAAATAAATAAATAAAAAAAACAAAAAAAACAAAACGAAAAACTAATGACTTCAGTGTTCTGTTTAAACGAAAAAGACAGAATATTCTTTATAAAAAAAACCCTCTCTTTTTCGCGCCTCATAAGCAGTGAGATTCATATTAAAATAATATGCTTGATTGTCCGCATTTGCCCGCTTTTGATCTCGGGAGGAGGAACCTGTAACAAAACTGCGGTTGTATGAGCAGAGGGAAACACATAAAACTGATATTGACAAAATCGGCTGGAATTTCTGTTTCATTCTGAATATGGCATATCTAGTAATTCTAAATAAACTGCCCAGCGTCTATGTTTCTTTACGGGCACTTTAGGTGCTTGTGCACGCGTATGAATAAATAGATTGAAAATATGGGTCAACAGATACCACCCTTTCAAAGTTATTCAATAAATAATTTGAAAACATGGTAATAGCTGAGTGGAGATCACGAAGACAGCAAGATGAGAGAGAGAGAGTCATAATTCTTTCGGTTTGGTATGATTGATCAAGTGCAGGATTGGTCATGTTTGAAAACATTCTCGTTTTTGTTTTCAAATCAAATTTCAGACGGAAACAAATTGACAATTTATGTGAGATCTTAGAATTATTTTTTGTTTTTTTTACAGTAAGGTCCACTCTTTGCAAGGCTCAGAAGCCACTCGAGGTAGAGGGTTACGTTAGGAGACCATTTGTGTGTATAGGTGTGGAAGATAACGGTTAAACCTAGTCTTGAACAGGTCAAGATTGTAGTGATTGGGGAAACTTCCTGTTGGTAGTCGGATCCACAGGACAGTGGTTCGCGGGAAAGAGCTTCTCGAGTTGAATTTCTCATCGATGAAATACAGATGGAATGTGGGTTGTTTGCTACTGTGTGAGTGGCATGGAGTGTTCTTGCCGTGAAGGTTTGATTGGTGGGAGCAGAGAATGTAGTTCGCCCGAGCACTTTCGGTGGAAGTTGCGGTAGGGCAGTGAGAGGCTTGCCACAACCCGCCTGGAGCAGAGAGGTTGAAGGGTGGAAAATAATTCTCACCCACAAGGGCTCGAGGACGCTTTTGGACTCTATCAAGAGTGAGGTGTGTGCAGCTCCCGCCAAATATGACAAGAGTATTTCATTTTTGGGCTGATCTGGCTCATGTAAAGGTAGGAAATAGCAGAAAGAGTCAGGTACTTACTGAAGCGGTACAGGGTACCTGCATCCTTAGCAATGGATTGTATGCACGTGTTCCAAGTGTTAAATGTTTTTAAAATTCAGCACATTTCACTAGGGGCAGAATCTTATGCAGCACCCATGCTTTATATATATATATATATATATATATATATATATATATATATATATATATATATATATATATATATATATATGTATTATAATTATTAAAAAAAATATGTATTCATTGCGACACAGAAAATACCATGTTTCGAAACCAAAACCTAAATCTTAAATTAAACTTAAAAATTAAAGTTCAGTTGGAACTGAACTTTAAATTATAAATTTTAAGTTTAATTTAAGATTTACGTGTTCGTTTCGAAACATGGTATTTTCTGTGTCGCGATCATTACATATTTAAAAAAACATAATTATAATTTTATACTCTACTGTGTATCGATCACTGTTTTGAAAAATAAATGTAAAAGAACTCTGGATTATAAATCTGACTTTTATTTCTTTTTATTCAGTTGTAAATTAAGACAAGAATAAATGTTATGAATATGTGAGTATGAACACTGTGAAATTCGAAAAAATTATTTAAGGAGGTTAACTTAATTTATGTAAATTCTTATTTAAAATAAGAAAAATACAAAAATATTGTTTTTTAATTGTCGTTTTTAACAATTACAATATAGGTATTTTAAAACCTTGATATTTATAATAATTTTAGAACTTTGTTGCTATACTCATAATTGATTTTATTTATTTTTGGCCGTAATTTTTTTGTAAAGGGTTTCCAGAAATTTAAGTTTTTATTTTCAATATTTTAAAACACGTAATTACAATTTTTTTTATAAGATTTTAAATAAATTAACTGATATCCCTTACATAGCGGTAAATTTTTCGAAATTTACAGTGGTCATGTTCACGTATTCATAATTTACATTAATTCTTTGTAATGATGAATGTATCATTCTAGCAACTAATATTATATGACAGTTAACAATAAATTTGGTGTTCACTAATATTATTTCTGAGGATTAAATAAAAATATTGTTTACCTCTTCGACAGCGTAATAACGCATACAGTAGTAATAACAGGAGAAAAATGTGGAACTCGTTTGGTCTGTTCTATCTAATCAGTCATATTTAGTTGGTTTTACGGAAACAGATTAGTACATTTTTTGATCACTGCAAAACACTTGGATGGCAAAAAATTCTAAAGAGTTCAAGTGTTCGGTGACAGCATTTGCACGGAAATTTAGTCAAAATGTATCGAATAAGTGGTAAGAAGTCATTACAAGTAATGGTTAATATGTAATTGAATAAAATGTAATTGCACTTTCTTTTTTGGAGAATAAATTTGATAAATAAAAACACAAATTATTTATTACTAGCATTTTAATATTTGAAAATGAATGTATACATGTATTCATACTTAGAAACAACATCAATTAATTTCAGTAATATTTGGTACTAGCATTGATACCCGACGTTATATGGGCGAAGTCTCTTCCTTCTGGCTGATCATTGCTCTCCACAACTCCCTATCCCGTGCATAAATATCTGATCGTTATTATCATTCCCAGTATCAATTTAGGACGTGTCCGATCACTACTCCTCAAAACTCTATATACCTTACATAAATATCTGCCTCTTCATTATCCATCCCAGTATCTATTTAGGACGTGGCCGATCATTGCTCTCCACAACTCGCTGTCCCTTACATAAATATCTACCTCTTTATTATCGTTCCCAATATCTATTTAGGACATGACCGATCATTGCTCTCCACAACTCCGATATCCCTTACATAAATATCTGCCTCGTTATTATCATTCCCAGTATCAATTTAGGACGTGTCCGATCACTACTCCCCAAAACTCTCTATCCCTTACATAAATAACTGCCTCTTTATTATCCTTCCCAGTATCTATTTAGGACGTGGCCGATCTTTGCTCTCCACAACTTCCTGTCCCTTACATAAATATCTGCCTCTTTATTATCCTTCCCTGTATCTCCACAACTCCCTGTCCCTTACTGTTGTGGTAGGATCCACCTAATTTGCATAGTGGAGTACTGACTATATAAATATTCTCCAGCAACGGTCTTCCCAGGAATATACAAAAGACTATATGTAAATATTGTGCACACATTCTTGTTTCAATACATTTTGTTCTAAGTACATTTTGTGTTGCATTATTATTCGATGCATTAGTCAAGTTTCAACAATGGCAACGAAGTAGAAAGAACCATACGAAAAAAAAAAAAGAATTAATAATTGAGAGTTTTCAACAATTGAAGAACCCAGGCTGAAAAAAAAAATTATTAATTAAATGTCCAACATTTAACGTAACGATGAAGGATTCTGAACTTCTGGATATGTAGAACTCGTTAAAGGACGACTAATCATAAAGGAACGTTCACTCAGAAAAATTTGAAATGTGTCGTAAACGAATAACGGTGATTTTAAATTGAAAAAATTATCTACAACGAGACACCCGCTAAAAAGAAAAAAAACTGGCCGACTACAAAACATGCATGGAATTAAAAGGCGCACAAATACACCGTGTCGACTTTGAAAGGTAACGAACTTTAAAAAATTATTTTTTTTTGTTTGTTCAACAATATAGTGACAAATTACCTCTGATAATAAAATCAGAAGTTGTCATTGAAATACGCGAACAGAAGTCGAAAACGAAAAAAAATGTCCGACGGTCTCTGTTCACAAAAAAAAAAACCCAAAAAAAAAACAAAGTTGATTATCACGGGCGTGAATGTAAAATCAAGAAAATTAAAAAGTCGTACGTTGTTTCGATTTTCTGGTCAGTTTATATGATATCCGTGGATACACAAATTAAAAGTATATTCTTTGTTGCATGAACACTATCAGCTAAAGATGGATGAATTATCCAAAGTCATATCTGAATTATTCAAATCCCAGCAGTTGAGTCAGCAACGTCAGCATGAACAGTTTGCCTTATTAATAAGGGAACAATAGATAGCACAGCAAAAATATCAAGAAAAGCAAGATGAAAGACAGCAAAAATATCAAGAACAGCAAGAGGAAAGACTTTTAGAAATTCAAAAGTTAACACTGGAGAAATTAAACATCTATCAGGCAAATGAAGGAAATTCTTCATATTCTAATAACACCATATTTAATTCGCTGGAAACTTTCAACTATGTGCCAGACGAAGAAAAAACATTTGAAGCGTACTTTAAACGATATGAAGATATTTTCTACACAGACTGTGAAAACTGGTCGAATTCAAGAAAAGTCAGTCTATTACTAAGAAAGCTAGGTACAGCAGAACATAGCAAATTTGTAGATTTTATTCTACCGAGAAAAACAACTGAATTGGAATTCTCGGAAACAGTGAAATTGCTAAAAGAGCTGTTTGGAGCAAATATGTCGCTTTGGCATAAGCGATGGTTATGCATGAATGTCTCTAAATCCGATGATCAGGATTACTTAACATATGCATCTATAGTGAATAGACATTGTGACAATTTCAGATTGGCAGAGATTACGGTTGAAGAATTCAAGTGTTTAATTTTTGCTCAAGGACTGGTATCCAGTAAGAGTGCCGAAATAAGACGTAGAGTTTTGTCCAAACTCGAATCTGGACAAAACCTTACCCTGCAAAAGTTAGCAGAGGAGTGTCAACGGGCCGTAAGTTTAAAGAAAGAGTCTCAAAAAATCGAAGAAGCTGGCATTGCTTATATTAAAAAAATAAAAAAACAGTCAAATTACCCATCAGCAAAAAATTGGAGTAAAAATTCGGCGTATTTTAAAAATAGACAAGAAAAAGTAAATAAAAAGAACGAGGATGGAAAAAAGGTCCCACCATATAATTGCAGACGTTGTAACGAAAGACACTGGGAGGTAAATTGCCCATATAGAAATAAGAAATGTTTCGTGTGCCACAAGAATGGTCACAAAGGATCGTGTTGTAAAACGAAAAAATTCAATAGCCGAATTAGACAAACAAATTCGAATATCAAATCAGATAGAGATTTGAGGAAATATGTGACGACTGAAATATTTAAAAAGAATATCAAATTTCAACTCGATTCGGGGTCAGATTTAACAATAATGAACTATAAAACATGGAAAATTTTAAAAAGGCCTACAATAATGAAGTCAACGAAACTCGCTCGAACGGTAACTGGAAAGGAAATTAACTTCGAAGGCGAGGTTGTACTTCCCATGAAATTGAACGGGATCGTTAAAAAAATAAAAGTTTTCATTCTGAAAAATGGAGAAAACTTGATGGATACAGATTTTATTGAAACATTCGAATTGTGGGATAAACTGTTAAACTCATTCTACAGAAAAGTAGAAAGTAATATGCAAACAAGACAGGGCATTAAAGATGAATTAAAGAAAAAGTTTCCGGAAACCTTCACACCTGGTCTTGGAAGATGTAACAAGTTTGAAGCTAAATTTGAATTAAAGGAAAATACTATGCCAATTTTTAAAAAGAAACGTAACGTGCCTTTCGCAAGTGTAGAGAAAATTAACGAAGAACTTGATAGGTTGGAAAAAATGGGAATTATTTCGAAAGTAGAATCTAATTCATGGGCTGCGCCGATTGTGTGCATAAAAAAGAAATAAACCAAATCAGAGTCTGCGTTGATTTTTCGACAGGGTTGAACTCGGTAATTAAGGACTACCATTACCCGTTACCGAGTCCGAAGGAGATTTTTAACAAGGTAAATGGCGGAGTGATATTTTCAAAAATCGACTTATCAGATGCCTATCTCCAAATTCCCGTCGAAGAGGAATGTTCGAAGTTACTAGGGATAAACACGCATAGAGGTTTATTCAAGTACAACAGGCTTCCTTTTGGTATTAAAGTGGCACCAGCCATTTTTCAACAAGCTATGGACGTCATGTTGAATGATTTTGACTTTGCGTGTGCATACTTAGATGACATCATAGTAAGGAGTGCAAACGTCGACGAACATCGAGAGCACCTCAATCAAGTATTTAAAAAGATTCAGAACTTTGGATTTAAAGTCAAAGAATCAAAGTGCGAATTTGGTTTGGAGGAAATTAAGTATTTAGGTCACATAATCAACAAAAATGGCAGATTTCCAGATCCGGAAAGGTACATTGCGATTAGAGACATGCCGACGCCCACTAATCTGGCGACGCTACAGAGTTTTCTGGGGCTCGCAAACTATTATCAAGCGTTCATTAAAGGAATGTACAATCTAAGAGTTCCGTTGAATGAACTACTAAAAAAAGACAAGGCATGGGAATGGACGGTAGAATGTCAGAAAGCCTTTGATGAAATAAAGAAAATGCTTACGTCCGATCTCTTTTTAACCCATTACAATCCAAAACTTGATATTGTAGTGGCAAGTGACGCTAGTTCATACGGGGTAGGAGCGTGTATTCAACACATAGTGCCAGATGGTTCTAGAAAACCAATTGCACATGCTTCGAGAACATTACTCCCAGGAGAACGAAGTTACTCACAGATAGAAAAAGAGTTTCTGAGTATCATTTATGCCATAACAAAATTTCATAGATACATCTACGGCAGACATTTTATGTTAGAAACGGATCATAAACCTCTGATCACTATTTTTGGTTCAAAGAAAGGGTTACCCGTTTATACGGCAAATCGACTGTTAAGATGGGGAACCATTCTTCTCAATTATGATTTTCACATAAAGCACCTATCATCCAAAAATATAATTCATGCGGATACTATCAAGACTCGTACCGAGTCAAGAAGAAAGATTCGAAGAATCAATTATTGCAAATATCAGAGCAGATTATGAGGTGAAAAGCATGGTAAACAACATTGTAAGAGAGCTACCGGTTACATCAAAGGAAATCAAAAAAGAAGCTGAAAGCGATGATATCATTTTAGAAATAAAAAGCAAAATGGTAGCAAATGACCAAAAAGTGCAGGAGATTTATTCAATATGTGACGGAATTTTATTATATGGTGAGAGAGTAGTAGTACCAAAAAAGTTGCAGAAAAGAATCCTACGGGACTTTAGTGTTAAATAGTTTTACAAAATGGCCGGAAGTACTACGCTGCAAAAAGCCTACGTCCAATACCACAACAACTTTTTTGCATGAACTCTTTGCACGGTTCGGTGTGCCAGAGTGTATTGTGAGTGACAATGGTACACAATTCACTTCTGAAGAATTTAAGGAATTTTGTGAGTTATATCAAATTAACCACATAACGACGCCGCCGTATCATCCGAGATCCAATGGACTCGCAGAAAGATTTGTCGATACGTTAAAGCGCGCTCTGAAGAAAGCCTCAGTTCCAACGGAAAAGGCGCTTCAGCAATTCCTACAAGTATACTGAATCACGCCAAACCAGAGAACAAAATTAAACATGGCACCAGCTGAACTAATGTTCGCTAGGAAAATTAAGTCAGTATTTGACAAGCTTTTGCCAGGAAAAAATAGAGTAAAGAATACTATGTATACAGCTAGAAAAAGATACACCGCCGGAGAGAAGGTGTTTTTCAAGTGCTACAGAAACAACGTTGAGTTCTGGGAGCGAGGCATAGTGGACAAGAGAATCGGTGACCTGATTTACATAATTAAAGGGCCGAAGAATACTCATAAAAGGCACCAGAACCAACTTAAAAAATGTTACGTTCTAGAGCATGAAGAGAGTATACCGGATGAGGAGGACGATCCCATTCATGTAATGTATGATATTTTTCAGGTAGAACCTCCGCAGAATACTCCTGAACCGAGAAGATCCGGTAGGAAACGAAAGTTCACGGACCCACTGGACGTGAATCCAAAACGGAAAAGTTATTAAAATTAAGCGGATTGACATATACATATGAAGTATGCAAATGGGGTCTACAAAGAAATAGCCATAATCATCATCCCATATAGGAAGCCAGTTGAAATCCAAAAGGGATTGCAAGGCTTGGGAGGGGGGTGTTGTGGTAGGATCCACCTAATTTGCATAGTGGAGTACCGACTATATAAATATGGTTGGTACCGGGAAGACAGGGAGGCGAATCAAGAGATTCAACCAGAGACTCTGCCCGACTGCGACTTAGTCAACACATTCTCCAGGAACGGTCTTCCCAGGAATATACAAAAGACTATATGTAAATATTGTGCAAACTTTCTTGTTTCAATACATTTTGTTCTAAGTACATTTTGTGTTGCATTATTATTCCATGCATTAGTCAAGTTTCAACACTTACATAAATATCCGCGTCTTTATTATCCTTCCCAGTATCTAATTAGGATGTGGCCGATCATTGCTCTCCACAACTCCCTATCTCTTCCATAAATATCCGCGTCTTTATTATCATTTCCAGTATCTATTTAGGACGTGACCGAAAAATTGCTCTCCACAACTCCCTGTCCCTTACATAAATATCTGCCTCTTTATTATCCTTCCCACTATCTATTTAGGACGTGACCGATCCTTGCTCTCCACAACTCGCTATCCCTTACATAAATATCTGCCTCGTTATTATCATTCCAACTATCTATTTAAGACGAGACCGATCATTGCTCTCCACAACTCCCTATACCTTACATAAATATCCGCCTCTTTATTATCATTCCCATTATCTATTTAGGACGTGTCCGATCATTGCTCTCCAAAACTCCCTATACCTTACATAAATATCTGCCTCTTTATTATCATTCCAACTATCTATTTAGGACGTGACCGATCATTGCTCTCCAAAACTCCCTATCCCTTACATAAATATCTGCCTCGTTATTATCATTCCCACTATCTATTTAGGACGTGACCGATCATTGCTCTCCAAAACTCCCTATCCCTTACATAAATATCTGCCTCGTTATTATCATTCCAACTATCTATTTAGGACGTGAGCGATCATTGCTCTCCACAACTCCCTATACCTTACATAAATATCTGCCTCGTTATTATCATTCCCACTATCTATTTAGGACGAGACCGATCATTGCTCTCCATAACTCCCTATACCTTACATAAATATCCACCTCTTTATTATCATTCCCACTATCTATTTAGGACGTGTCCGATCATTGCTCTCCAAAACTCCCTATACCTTACATAAATATCTGCCTCGTTATTATCATTCCCACTATCTATTTAGGACGTGACCGATCATTGCTCTCCACAACTCCCTATCCCTTACATAAATATCTGCCTCGTTATTATCATTCCAACTATCTATTTAGGACGTGACCGATCATTGCTCTCCACAACTCCCTATCCCTTACATAAATATCCGCCTCTTTATTATCATTCCCACTATCTATTTAGGACGTGAGGGATCATTGCTCTCCACAACTCCCTATCCCTTACATAAATATCTGCCTCGTTATTATCATTCCAACTATCTATTTATGACGTGACCGATCATTGCTCTCCACAACTCCCTATACCTTACATAAATATCCGCCTCTTTATTATCATTCCCACTATCTATTTAGGACGTGACCGATCATTGCTCTCCTCAACTCCCTATCCCTTACATAAATATCTGACTCGTTATTATCATTCCAACTATCTATTTAGGACGTGACCGATCATTGCTCTCCACAACTCCCTATCCCTTACATAAATATCCGCCTCTTTATCATCATTCCCACTATCTATTTAGGACGTGACCGATCATTGCTCTCCAAAACTCCCTATACCTTACATAAATATATGCCTCGTAATTATCATTCCCACTATCTATTTAGGACGAGACCGATCATTGCTCTCCAAAACTCCCTATACCTTACATAAATATATGCCTCGTAATTATCATTCCCACTATCTATTTAGGACGTGACCGATCATTGCTCTCCACAACTCCCTATACCTTACATAAATATCCGCCTCTTTATTATCATTCCCACTATCTATTTAGGACGTGACCGATCATTGCTCTCCACAACTCCCTATCCCTTACATAAATATATGCCTCGTAATTATCATTCCCACTATCTATTTAGGACGAGACCGATCATTGCTCTCCACAACTCCCTATACCTTACATAAATATCCGCCTCTTTATTATCATTCCCACTATCTATTTAGGACGTGTCCGATCATTGCTCTCCACAACTCCCTAGCCCTTACATAAATATCTACCTCGTTATTATCATTCCAACTATCTATTTAGGACGTGACCGATCATTGCTCTCCACAACTCCCTATCCCTTACATAAATATCTGCCTCGTTATTATCATTCCAACTATCTATTTAGGACGTGACCGATCATTGCTCTCCACAACTCCCTATCCCTTACATAAATATCTGCCTCGTTATTATCATTCCCACTATCTATTTAGGACGTGACCGATCATTGCTCTCCACAACTCCCTATACCTTACATAAATATCCGCCTCTTTATTATCATTCCCACTATCTATTTAGGACGTGACCGATCATTGCTCTCCTCAACTCCCTATCCCTTACATAAATATCTGCCTCGTTATTATCATTCCAACTATCTATTTAGGACGTGACCGATCATTGCTCTCCACAACTCCCTATACCTTACATAAATATCTGCCTCGTTATTATCATTCCAACTATCTATTTAGGACGTGACCGATCATTGCTCTCCACAACTCCCTATACCTTACATAAATATCTGCCTCGTTATTATCATTCCAACTATCTATTTAGGACGTGACCGATCATTGCTCTCCACAACTCCCTATCCCTTACATAAATATCTGCCTCGTTATCATCATTCCAACTATCTATTTAGGACGTGACCGATCATTGCTCTCCACAACTCCCTATCCCTTACATAAATATCTGCCTCGTTATTATCATTCCAACTATCTATTTAGGACGTGACCGATCATTGCTCTCCACAACTCCCTATACCTTACATAAATATCCGCCTCTTTATTATCATTCCCACTATCTATTTAGGACGTGACCGATCATTGCTCTCCTCAACTCCCTATCCCTTACATAAATATCTGCCTCGTTATTATCATTCCAACTATCTATTTAGGACGAGACCGATCATTGCTCTCCACAACTCCCTATACCTTACATTAATATCCGCCTCTTTATTATCATTTCCACTATCTATTTAGGACGTGACCGATCATTGCTCTCCAAAACTCCCTATACCTTACATAAATATCCGCCTCTTTATTATCATTCCCACTATCTATTTAGGACGAGACCGATCATTGCTCTCCACAACTCCCTATCCCTTACATAAATATCCGCCTCTTTATTATCATTCCCACTATGTATTTAGGACGTGACCGATCATTGCTCTCCACAACTCCCTATCCCTTACATAAATATCTGCCTCGTTATTATCATTCCCACTATCTATTTAGGACGAGACCGATCATTGCTCTCCACAACTCCCTATACCTTACATAAATATCCGCCTCTTTATTATCATTCCCACTATCTATTTAGGACGTGTCCGATCATTACTCTCCTCATCTCCCTATCCCTTACATAAATATCTGCCTCGTTATTATCATTCCAACTATCTATTTAGGACGAGACCAATCATTGCTCTCCACAACTCCCTATACCTTACATAAATATCCGCCGCTTTATTATCATTCCCACTATCTATTTAGGACGTGACCGATCATTGCTCTCCAAAACTCCCTATACCTTACATAAATATCCGCCTCTTTATTATCATTCCCACTATCTATTTAGGACGAGGCCGATCATTGCTCTCCACAACTCCCTATCCCTTACATAAATATCCGCCTCTTTATTATCATTCCCACTATCTATTTAGGACGTGACCGATCATTGCTCTCCACAACTCCCTATCCCTTACACAAATATCTGCCTCGTTATTATCATTCCAACTATCTATTTAGGACGAGACCGATCATTGCTCTCCACAACACACTATACCTTACATAAATATCCGCCTCTTTATTATCATTCCCACTATCTATTTAGGACGTGACCGATCATTGCTCTCCACAACTCCTTATATCTTACATAAATATCTGCCACGTTATTATCATTCCCAGTATCCATTTAGGACGTGTCCGATCACTACTCCCCAAAACTCTCAATCCCTTACATAAATATCTGCCTCTTTATTATCCTTCCAACTATCTATTTAGGACGTGACCGATCATTGCTCTCCACAAGTGCCTTTCCCTTACATGAATATCTTCCACGTTATTATCATTCCCAGCATCTATTTAGGACGTGGTTGATAATTGCTCTCCACAGCTCCCTGTCCATTACATAAATATCCGCCTCTTTATTATCCTTCCCAGTATCTATTTAGGACGTGGCCGATCATTGCTCTCCACAACTCCCTATCCCTTACATAAATATACGCCACTTTATTATCCTTCCCAGTATCTATTTAGGACGTGGCTGATCATTGCTCTCCACAACTCCCTGTCCCTTACATAAATATCCGCCTCTTTATTATCCTTCCCAGCATCTATTTAGGACGTGGCCGATCATTGCTCTCCACAACTCCGTATCCATTACATAAATATCCGCCACTTTATTATCCTTCCCAGTATCTATTTAGGACGTGGCTGATCATTGCTCTCCACAACACGCTGTCCATTACATAAATATCCGCCTCTTTATTATCTTTCCCAATATCTATTTAGGACGTGGCTGATCATTACTCTCCACAATTCCCTGTCCCTTACATAATATATGCCACTTTATTATCCTTCCCAGCATCTATTTAGGACATGGCTGATCATTGCTCTCCACAATTCCCTGTCCCTTACATAAATATCTGCCTCCTTATTATCCTTCCCAGCATCTATTTAGGACGTGGCTGATCATTGCTCTCCACCCCCCTGTCCCTTACATAAATATCCGCCTCTTTATTATCTTTCCCAATATCTATTTAGGACGTGGCTGATCATTGCTCTCTACAACACCCTGTCCCTTACATAAATATCCGCCTCTTTATTATCATTCCCAATATCTATTTAGGACGTGACCGATCATTGCTCTCCTCAACTCCCTATCCCTTACATAAATATCTGCCTCGTTATTATCATTCCAACTATCTATTTAGGACGAGACCGATCATTGCTCTCCACAACTCCCTATACCTTACATTAATTTCCGCCTCTTTATTATCATTTTCACTATCTATTTAGGACGTGACCGATCATTGCTCTCCAAAACTCCCTATACCTTACATAAATATCCGCCTTTTTATTATCATTCCCACTATCTATTTAGGACGAGACCGATCATTGCTCTCCACAACTCCCTATCCCTTACATAAATATCCGCCTCTTTATTATCATTCCCACTATGTATTTAGGACGTGACCGATCATTGCTCTCCACAACTCCCTATCCCTTACATAAATATCTGCCTCGTTATTATCATTCCCACTATCTATTTAGGACGAGACCGATCATTGCTCTCCACAACTCCCTATACCTTACATAAATATCCGCCTCTTTATTATCATTCCCACTATCTATTTAGGACGTGTCCGATCATTGCTCTCCAAAACTCCCTATACCTTACATAAATATCTGCCTCGTTATTATCATTCCCACTATCTATTTAGGACGTGACCGATCATTGCTCTCCACAACTCCCTATACCTTACATAAATTATCCGCGTCTTTATTATCATTCCCTCTATCTATTTAGGACGTGACCGATCATTGCTCTCCTCATCTCCCTATCCCTTACATAAATATCTGCCTCGTTATTATCATTCCAACTATCTATTTAGGACGAGACCGATCATTGCTCTCCACAATTCCCTATACCTTACATAAATTTCCGCCTCTTTATTATCATTCCCACTATCTATTTAGGACGAGACCGATCATTGCTCTCCACAACTCCCTATCCCTTACATAAATATCCGCCTCTTTATTATCATTCCCACTATCTATTTAGGACGTGACCGATCATTGCTCTCCACAACTCCCTATCCCTTACATAAATATCTGCCTCGTTATTATCATTCCCACTATCTATTTAGGACGAGTCCGATCATTGCTCTCCACAACACCCTATACCTTACATAAATATCCGCCTCTTTATTATCATTCCCACTATCTATTTAGGACGTGACCGATCATTGCTCTCCACAACTCCTTATATCTTACATAAATATCTGCCACGTTATTATCATTCCCAGTATCCATTTAGGACGTGTCCGATCACTACTCCCCAAAACTCTCAATCCTTTACATAAATATCTGCCTCTTTATTATCCTTCCAACTATCTATTTAGGACGTGACCGATCATTGCTCTCCACAAGTGCCTTTCCCTTACATGAATATCTTCCACGTTATTATCATTCCCAGCATCTATTTAGGACGTGGTTGATAATTGCTCTCCACACCTCCCTGTCCATTACATAAATATCCGCCTCTTTATTATCCTTCCCAGTATCTATTTAGGACGTGGCCGATCATTGCTCTCCACAACTCCCTATCCCTTACATAAATATATGCCACTTTATTATCCTTCCCAGTATCTATTTAGGACGTGGCTGATCATTGCTCTCCACAACTCCCTGTCCCTTACATAAATATCCGCCTCTTTATTATCCTTCCCAGCATCTATTTAGGACGTGGCCGATCATTGCTCTCCACAACTCCGTATCCATTACATAAATATCCGCCACTTTATTATCCTTCCCAGCATGTATTTAGGACGTGGCTGATCATTGCTCTCCGCAACACCCTGTCCATTACATAAATATCCGCCTCTTTATTATCTTTCCCAATATCTATTAAGGACGTGGCTGATCATTATTCTCCACAATTCCCTGTCCCTTACATAATATCTGCCACTTTATTATCCTTCCCAGCATCTATTTAGGACGTGGCTGATCATTGCCCTCCACAATTCCCTGTCCCTTACATAAATATCTGCCTCCTTATTATCCTTCCCAGCATCTATTTAGGACGTGGCCGATCATTGCTCTCCACAACTCCGTTTCCCTTACATAAATATCCGCCACTTTATTATCCTTCCCAGCATCTATTTAGGACATGGCTGATCATTGCTCTCCACCCCCCCTGTCCCTTACATAAATATCCGCCTCTTTATTATCTTTCCCAATATCTATTTAGGACGTGGCTGATCATTGCTCTCCACAACACCCTGTCCCTTACATAAATATCCGCCTCTTTATTATCTTTCCCAATATCTATTTAGGACGTGGCTGATCATTGCTCTCCACAATTCCCTGTCCCTTACATAAATATCTGCCTCTTTATTATCCTTCGCAGCATCTATTTAGGACGTGGCTGATCATTGCTCTCCACAATTCCCTGTCCCTTACATAAATATCTGCCTCCTTATTATCCTTCCCAGCATCTATTTAGGACGTAGCCGATCATTGCTCTCCACAACTCCGTTTCCCTTACATAAATATCCGCCACTTTATTATCCTTCCCAGCATCTATTTAGGACGTGGCTGATCATTGCTCTCCACCCCCCCTGTCCCTTACATAAATATCCGCCTCTTTATTATCTTTCCCAATATCTATTTAGGACGTGGCTGATCATTGCTCTCCACAACACCCTGTCCCTTACATAAATATCCGCCTCTTTATTATCTTTCCCAATATCTATTTAGGACGTGGCTGATCATTGCTCTCCACAATTCCCTGTCCCTTACATAAATATCTGCCTCTTTATTATCCTTCCCAGCATCTATTTAGGACGTGGCTGATCATTGCTCTCCACTATTCCCTGTCCCTTACATAAATATCCGCCACTTTATTATCCTTCCCAGCATCTACTTAGGACGTGGCTGATCATTGCTCACCACAACTCCCTGTCCCTCACATAAATATCCGCCTCTTTATTATCTTTCCCAGCATCTATTTAGGACGTGGCTGATCATTGCTCTCTACAACTCCCTGTCCCTTACATAAATATCCGCCACTTTATTATCCTTCCCACCATCTATTTAGGACGTGGCTGATCATTGCTCTCCACAACACCCTGTCCCTTACATAAATATTCGCCTCTTAATTATCTTTCCCAATATCTATTTAGGACGTGGCTGATCATTGCTCTCCACAATTCCCTGTCCCTTACATAAATATCTGCCTCTTTATTATCCTTCCCAGCATCTATTTAGGACGTGGCTGATCATTGCTCTCCACAAGTCCCTGTCCCTTACATACATATCCGCCTCTTTATTATCCTTCCCTGCATCTATTTAGGACGTAGCCGATCATTGCTCTCCACAACTCCGTATCCCTTACATAAATATCCGCTACTTTATTATCCTTCCCAGCATCTATTTAGGACGTGGCTGATCATTGCTCTCCACAACACCCTGTCCCTTACATAAATATCCGCCTCTTTACTATCTTTCCCAATATCTATTTAGGACGTGGCTGATCATTGCTCTCCACAATTCCCTGTCCCTTACATTAATATCTGCCTCTTTATTATCCTTCCCAGCATCTATTTAGGACGTGGCCGATCATTGCTCTCCACAACTCCGTATCCCTTACATAAATATCCGCCACTTTATTATCCTTCCCAGCATCTATTTAGGACGTGGCTGATCATTGCTCTCCCCAACACCCTGTTCCTTACATAAATATCGGCCTTTTTATTATCTTTCCCAATATCTATTTAGGACGTGGCTGATCATTGCTCTCCACAATTCCCTATCCCTTACATAAATATCTGCCTATTTATTATCCTTCCCAGCAGCTATTTAGGACGTGGCTGATCATTGCTCTCCACAACTCCCTGTCCCTTACATACATATCTGCCTCTTTATTATCCTTCCCAGCATCTATTTATTACGTAGCCGATCATTACTCTCCACAACTCCGTATCCCTTACATAAATATCCGCCACTTTATTATCCTTCCCAGCATCTATTTAGGACGTGGCTGATCATTGCTCTCCAAAACACCCTGTCCCTTACATAAATATCCGCCTCTTTATTATCCTTCCCAATATCTATTTAGGACGTGGCTGATCATTGCTCTCCACAATTCCCTGTCCCTTACATAAATATCTGCCTCTTTATTATCCTTCCCAGCATCTATTTAGGACGTGGCCGATCATTGCTCTCCACAACTCCGTATCCCTTACATAAATATCCGCCACTTTATTATCCTTCCCAGCATCTATTTAGGACGTGGCTGATCATTGCTCTCCACAACTCCCTGTCCCTTACATACATATCCGCCTCTTTATTATCCTTCCCAGCATCTATTTATGACGTAGCCGATCATTGCTCTCCACAACTCCGTATCCCTTACATAAATATCCGCCACTTTATTATCCTTCCCAGCATCTATTTAGGACGTGGCTGATCATTGCTCTCTACAACACCCTGTCCCTTACATAAATATCCGCCTCTTTATTATCCTTCCCAATATCTATTTAGGACGTGGCTGATCATTGCTCTCCCCAATTCCCTGTCCCGTACATAAATATTTGCCTCTTTATTATCCTTCCCAGCATCTATTTAGGACGTGGCTATCATTGCTCTCCACAACTCCGTATCCCTTACATAAATATCCGCCACTTTATTATCCTTCCCAGCATCTATTTAGGACGTGGCTGATCATTGCTCTCCACAACTCCCTGTCCCTTACATAAATATCATCGTCTGTATTATCCTTCCCAGTATCTATTTAAGAGGTGGCCGATCATTGCTCTCCACAACTCCCTGTCCCTTACATACATATCCGCCTCTTTATTATCCTTCCCAGTATCTATTTAGGACGTGGCTGATCATTGCTCTCTAGAACTCCCTGTTCCTTACATAAATATCTGCCTCTTTTTTATCCTTCCCAGTATCAATTTAGGACATGTCCGATCACTACTCCCCAAAACTCTCTATCCCTTACATAAATATCTGCCTCTTTATTTTCCTTCCCAATCCTTATTCTGTTATCCAATTACCGATGCTCTTTGTGGAATTCTCTGTCACTCTTGCTTTCATGATTTCCTGTGATTATCAAATTTTTCCAAGCACTCTTTCTTCATTATGTCTTCAAAAGATTTCATATCTATGATTGAAAGTAATTATCTTTTCTCTCATCCGGTAGCAAGGCCTCTTAACGTGAGATTGGATGTTTTGTGGAACGAAGAACCAATCTTAACTGTCGTTGTTCTAGCAATGCATTTTGTAGTAAAATTACTAACGATATATTTTATGGCAAAATAACCAGCAATACACTTTATTTGTAGTTGAAGCCATAAGATTGTGTTCAAAATATTTAGATTTCGGCATTAAATAACCCACAGAGGTGTTGATATGCCGCTAAACAAAACAAATTCAAGCAACCAACCTATTATCTGTATAGCTTCCTCGTTGTTTTCTTTATGGTATTCTCAACATCCTTCGGTAGAGCCACATCTCTTCAGGTTTCTTCATTTGTGAAGGGACTTGTCTAGAATTCGCAATTTTAAAGGATGTTTGATATGACGAAGTTTATCTTTTCTATTTTCAAACATATACGAGACTAGATATTAAATTCAGACTATTAAGACTATTTTCTTATAGCGATTTACTAAGCTTAGCTTAGATGCCCTACAAAGCCGAAAGTATGGAGCATCCAGTTAGGAACGAACTAACTACTCAGTCGAATTGGATCCACCAAGATAGACTTGTTAACCATTACACCATGTCGAAGCGCCCAATATTCAATGTCGTATGGAGTGAACTTACGATCACTAGATGATAGTAACACCTGTTTAAGAAATTTCTATATTCACTAAGCGTCAAAAGTATAGAGCACCCAGTGATTTTCGAAGTCACTAATCAATCTGGATACAGAGGGAAAAGATTGCTAACAATTAAACCAGGTCGCGGTTTCCTAGTGAATATTTTCTTATACTTGACTTAGTTTATGCCCGATCAAAATTTTAAACTGGAAATCGCCTCCCTCTAATTACTATAAGTATTTTAACACGGATTCTAACAAGGAGAGGTCACTCAGGTACACAAGAGGACTGTGGTTTTCTTTTTGCTTTTCTGTTTTTTATTGTCCGTTACCCTTAATGGTTTCTTGCGAGCTTCATTCTGACTGATTACGTCCTTACTCATTTCTGTTTTTCTTTATGTCAATTACTCTCTTCTGTGTTTTAAGCCAAATCGCCTCTTTCTTTCTTCTTTGCTCACCCTGACTTCTTTCAGCTGGATATCCTATTTTTTTAAATTCTTTCTTTCTTTCTTTCTTTCTTTTTTTGCCGCCCTCCGTTTTCCTAATGGCTCTGTTTACATGTCGCGCTCTCAAAGGCATTTGACTTGCTATTTCAAAGCCGGGGGTTTCCGTCCTTTTCTCTCTCTTGAATCTTACGCAACGTCTGCACTCTTTTGCCAGTCGACATCTCGCCCCTTGTGCATACAAAACAACGTCCATTCCTTTGAAACGCACTCCCTTAAGTTCCCTTCCCCGCCAAACGACCATGGCTAATGCATATATCAACTATAAAGACACATCACACGCATTTTCACGCTCACTCAGACGTGCCCGTAGAGACAATCACTCCCAGTACACGCTCCCAACGCATGTATATAGACTCCTATGCACACCGCATTCTAACCTCAAGTATACGCATGTTGCTTTCACCATCTACTGCGTAATCTTTTAACATAATATATTTGTATTCATATATGAAAAGTACAAAAGTCGTGCACAGAAGAACCTCTCCTGTCCTGTGTACTTAATAACACTTACACACTCGCATACAAATGTTTGAAATGTTCTCCCCCGCAAAGATAAAATATTAAAATGATTTCCAGTCGTTGCCTTAGCTAGACTATCCTTGCAGTTCATTATAAAATTAATTTTCATCATGTTAAGTAAAAAACGAAAGAACCTGATATAATAACCACTAGTGCCTTATTTAGAAGTAATTATATTCATAATTAATTAACTGTTGTAACCTAGAAAAGGTTACTAAATGAGGAATAACCAAAACGGAGGTTGGAAATGAAATGGTAATCTTTATAACATCAACAAAATACAATACTCGCCAGCGGTGTGAATTAGGTAAACCACTGCTAGTGATAGACTACTTAGCATCCCTCACTTACAACAGTGTCCAACATATTTATGAGGATTGGTTATACCCATTAGTGTTCATAGGTAAGGTATATAACATTAACTTTAATTCAAAATGGCTTATTAATTTTAACGCCTCCAAAACGAAACTTCTCTCATGTGAGAGAACCCTTTCTACCGTCCATCAGCATGGCTGATGCTAACCTCCATGAGAGCGACGCGTTGCGTCTTCTCCAGTTAACATTCTCGGCTGGCATACAGTGGACAGATTATAGTGAATTCATTGCTAGGTCTGCTGCTAGGAATGTTGATTCACTGTGACGTGATAGACAATTTTTCTCTCCGGAATTTATATTACATATTTATAGGTCAACAATCCGTTCATGCTTTGAATATTGCTGCCACACTTGGTCCAGTGCTCCTGTTGCATATTTAGAGATTCTTGATAATGTCCAAAGAAGAACCAGCAATACTACTGGTTCTGACCTGGCATCTCGTCTTCAGTCACTTTGACTTTTCTATAAATACTTTCATGATAATTGTTCAGATGAGCTCTTCACATATTTGTTTTATTCCCCACTCAGCAGACAATGAATTGTACATATGGGGACTATATAGGATTTTCATAGAGACATGGAGGTATTATGGTGAATGTAGTAAGTAAGAATACGTTGTTTTGGTGTAAGGAACATTGTGGTATGTTCGGGTCAGTGATTGTGGCTAGCTATGTTTAAATTTAAGACAGATAAACACCGTACCTCTCCCTGAGTCCCCATTTTGGCCTTTTGCCACATTTTGTAACTTTTACTAATAAATATCGCTCTTCACATTGCTACCTTGACTTTATGAATTTAGGCTTTGTCTTATGCTTTCACAATCAGTAACCCCTTGTGTCTTAGTGGCTTTACTGCCTTGCTTGGGGTGATATGATTTAAAAAATATATGTACCGTCATCGGAGTAGATTCGTTGAAGTCTATATATTTGTATGTACATTAATTTTATACTTAGTCTTATGAATTTTGTTTAGAATATATATAACGTTATGCAAAATATATACTGTTATGTAAATATAAGTGCTTTTATTGAAAAACCAAGTATATATTTTATACACACTATTTATATTCTGTGGGTATGAAATTTTATTGAAAAGATATGTACTTTTATTGAAAATCTATGTACTTTCATTGAACATATATGTTTAGATATTTTAAAGAGATGTTATCGTTAGTCATGATATAAGTACTTTTATTGAAAACCCACATGTTTATATTCAGATTAGATTTATTTTGGGCGTATGAAATTATAGTAAAAATATAAGTTCTTTTATTGAAAATATAAGTACTTTAACGCATGCCCAAATATTTATATACAAACAGTTTTATTTTTTCTGGGTGTATGGATTTTTATTTAAAATAAATATCGATTTATTCAAATTCATTTAGCTTTACAGTGACACACATAAGTATTGGATACATGTTATTTTCTGTTATAACTCTAGTTTATGTTCGCCATTTTGGCTGATATTTGGTCTCGTAAAGTTGTTTTAATTGTATGTGGAAGGAAAATTAAAAAGTCATGGTTGAATATATTTTTTTTTTATCAAAGTTCAAAATTACCCTATGCAAAAGTATTGGATACATCAATTTAATATTTTGTTGCGTAGCCTCTGTTTTGTTTCACTGCTTCCAGTCGCTTTCTATAGTTGGCCACAAGTTTTTCACACTAATCCACCGTTACTTTACCCCATTCTTCCTTGCATAATTCCTCGAATTACTTGATATTTTGTGGATTCCGCTTATGAACTTTAACCTTCAAAGTATTCCACAAATTCTCAATTGGATTCAAGTCAGGAGACTGACTTGGCCAATTGAGAGTACTAATACCATTATTTTCAAACCATTCCTTTGTAAATTTTGCGGTATGTTTGGGATCATTGTTGTGTTAAAGCACGAAATTCTAAAGAAGTTGCAGATTTCTGAAGGTTCTCCTCTAGAATCTCCCTGTACATGCTACCATTCATTCTACCATGGATAACTTGTAACTCACCAGTGCTCTTGGATGAAAAACATCCCCATATCATAATGGAATCACCCCCAAACTTAACTGTGGGGATGGTATTGTGCTTGTTGAAGGCAGTGCCATTTATTCGCCAAACACTTGTCGCTGTGTTCCTTCCGAATAGTTCAACAATCGTTTCATCCGACCAGATTACCTTTTCCCAAAACTGCATACCTTTCTTTTCATAAGTTTCGACAAACTTTAATCGGTCTTTGACTTGTTTGGTTTTCAGTAAAGGCACTTTTCTTGGTGATCTTGAATGAAAGCCTGTACGATATAGAGCTCTGCTAATGGTATCCTTACTTACATTAATTCCAGCACCCTCAAGATCAGTTTTAATTTCAGAACGAGTAATGAAGGTTTTTTTTTGCACATTTCTGCTGATCCACCTTGAAGTACTCTCATTTATTTTTCTCGGTTTTCCATTTCTTGGAAGGTTTGCTGTGCCGTCGCCATACTTCTCATACTTTCTGATGATATTTCCTACTGTACTTAGTGCTAGATTCATTTCTTTACTAATTTTTCGGTAACCTTGTCCTCCTTTGGGACGTTCAATGATTCTATCTCGCATATCTCTGGATAATTCTTTAGTTTTTGTCATTTTTAATCCTTGAATTGCAGAATGCACATCAAAGAGTCAGATGATTAGCACTATCTTGTAAACAATTGTGTGCGTCTCTAATTGGTCAGAGATAACATTCCAATACTATCGAAAATTTGAATATTTAAAGTCTTTTAAAATACAAAGTTTCGATTGGAAATTTTAAAAAAGTGCCATGTAGGCAATACTTTCGCATAGGGTAATTTTGAACTTTGATAAAAAAAAATGGATTCAACCATGAGTTTTTGATTTTCCTTCCACATACAACTAAAACAACTTTACGAGATATTACTTAACAAATATCAGGTAAAATGGCGAACATAAACTAGAGTTATAACAGAAAATAACATGTATCCAATACTTATGCATGTTACTGTAAGCACCATAAAAATACTTTTTGAAAGCCAATAGATTTATATCAAAATTACTTTTCTTGTGAATGTATGAAATTTTATTTAAAATATATGTACCTTTTATTGAAAACTTAAAGCTATAAAACAGGCAGGTAGCAAGGCTATATATATATATATATATATATATATATATATATATATATATATAGATATATTTATATAGCCTTGCTAGCCTTTGTGCCATGTATATGTATGTATGTGTGTGCATATATATATATATATATATATATATATATATATATATATATATACATATATATAAAGTTGGTAGACTTTGTACCATGTCTCTCTCTCTATCTATCTATCTATCTATCTATCTATATATATATATATATATATATATATATATATATGTATGTGTATGCTGATTCGTGTGAAAGCTAGCGGGACACGCACGCACACACACAAAAATGGAAATGGGTGATGTGGGAATGGGGGGGGGCAACTATCATCAACACATCTGTCATCGCCACCACTAAGACCAAATCTAATGATTTTATTGCCACTTAAGCAGAAATTAACTTTTGCCAACAGTCGAAAAATTGAGATCAAGGCTCATTACAAATACAGAAAATGAACAATGAAACATTTAAAGAATGTAAGGAAATTTTATTCCTTTAAAAATTGATTCCATTAATTTGCCTGAAGAAGGTCACGATACCGGAAACTTGTGTAGCAAAAATATGAAGAATAAAATCTCATATGTACACTAAAACAAATCCACATTATAAACTAAAACGTCTGCAGTTTGTCTCTTTTTTTTTAAATACACATTTTTCTCTCGTTGGAACAACTATCACCTTTTCAATATATATATATATATATATATATATATATATATATATATATATATATATATATATAGATTCACGTAAGTTTATAAAAAGAAATCAGTAAGAATCACCTTGTGATTTTCCTCCGTGTTTAATAAACATTTTTTCCGACAACTACTAATATTTAAGTTGTTAGTTTAGAACATAGCAAATACTAAAAGAGTGGAATATCAGGCTGCTATAAGAAAAGCGTACATGTTGCCTTGTTGGGTCAAGCTCAACCAGCGCATAAATACAACTGTGATTTACATTATTCAGACTCATTGCTCTATTCAAAAGATTTAGGCCGTCACCAGGTGATTGGAATTTCTTTTATTGCGTCCACCGGGGTAGATTGTTCTAGTTCCATGTGCCATGCCTCTTTCTCTTTAACTCAACTCTCCAAGGTTTTGGTTCATCAGTGCTGTAGCCTGGTATTGAATTCGCAACTCTAGCCACTGGATATAACCAACGACTTTCCACTAGGCATGCGTCCTTGAGAACATCTGTGTATGAATTTCTGGGAATTATAAACCTAATGTATCAGAATCATTTTTTTACCAGTGCTCATACTACAATTTTTCCGTAATTATTATTGCATAATTTTTAACAGAGCTTATATTGCGATTTTGAGTTATTATTCACTGCAATTCCGGACGTAGGCGATGTAGAAATAAAGAGTTCGGTTCGAAATTACAATCCCCAGAAGAAGGCCGGAGCGTACAACGGCCGAAACGTTGTGAATATGGTAATGAAGCTGAGGATAACAGTCTGAATAATGTAAATAATGTAAATAATCATAATACCTCATCTCAGAGATATAGACAGATACAACTGTAGTTATGTTTTTTTTTTTATCAAGCTGATAATTTGCTGTGTCATTGCAAATATAAGGCTATGTGGGTCGTTTAACGGATATCGACACTGAAAGCGAGATGGGATGGTGTCGGTTTCTTATTCCACACTAGCCTACTGCATTCACTTTCGCACTAATACCTATGGCAAAGACACCAATCGTTTTTCTTCAGCCAGCAGCGAGAGGATAAATGGAAGGGGATAAATGGCAGGTTTGACCAGCTTCGCTAGTATTTGTACCATAAACAGTCTAAGAGCAAGACAACTTTGAATTCAGAAAAACGGAAATGGCAACAGGAAACCACTCTACTATCTTTCCCAAGTAGGCATTGCCATTGAGAAATAATAAAGAAACGGAATCTGTGGAGAATTGTGATCGTTTACGTACTAAAAATAAAGAACATGGCATAAAAAATGAAATTTTTAAATACTGAACTGAATGATGTAGAATCTCTCGCTATACAGAGAGGGTGGTCTGAAAGTTTTGTCACACTAACCATCTCTTCCAAACTGAAGGAACTCATGTCAGCCATCTGAGATTATGAGGGCGAGGGTGACAAGAGTTTCGGACCACGCTGTATATAATGGTGTATTTCAGCAGCAATCCTTGTTTTATACATGTTTCGTTAAAAATGATTGACAAGGTACTCCGCTTAATTTTTTATTTAATTATTCTTGTGTTCTTATAATTTTCTTCTTTTCTGGACGTAGACTATTTAGAAATTGTTCAAATGTTTTGTATATCCAAGCGCTTTCGCTACACTTTTCGCCATTATCAAGGATAATTTTATTTTTGCTATTAACTGAATATATGGATGTTTTATGTATGTATCTAGAGTTATAGAAATTTATTATTTTCCAAACACGGTCAGCACATTGTGGCCGTGTTCATAATTGAATGTTGGAACTTTTAAATTAAAAATTTTTTTTCTACTAATAATGCTTCATTTAGTCTTTTTTTATGTGCACGTGGCTATTATTGAAGAAAATTCACTGCCATATAGGAGGGAAGGAATTACGTAACAGTTCAGTATTCTTTTCTTTTTTTTTAACGAAATTTTTCTATCACTAAACACTCTGTTTACCCTTTGGAAGACATCTTAGTGATACAGTTTGCCTCTTGGCTGAGATGACGTACGTTTTTAACGCCAGTGGTCGTTATTTAAGCCGCGATAGATTCTATATTCTTATCTCCAAAGTTAACAGACAATCAAAACTTGAGTGATTGACGCAAAACAATCTTCTTTCTGCTTCTCTGTTGTACTAAACTTAGTATAATATAAAAACAGACGGTACCTTGTCATAAAAAGAAAAATAAGAAGAAAGAAAAACCTAAGAAAAATTAAATAAACTTAATCGGAACTCCTTGTCAATCGTTTTTACGAAATTTTCACACACACACACACACACACACATATATATATATATATATATATATATATGATGGCCGATTACTCTCGTTTTGCCAGTACGCCTGTATGCTAGGTTGGTTAGCCAATTCCTCTTGTAGACGCTTACTCAGACACACCTGAGCAGACCTGGAAGAGAACGCAGAATCTAGCATAATCAACAGTTTTAACACACCAACTACGTTGAAACTCTCGGTCAGGATGACTTTTGACTTAGCACATCCATCGGTAACGTCTGCCCATTTTTACTCACAAGGATTGGGTCAATTTTTCGAATTGTTTTCATGCATTTCATAACTGCCCAAGGCCGATAACATCAAGAAGTCACCTTCCTGGAAAATTGACCCGGGATTTATGGTTGGAAAGTGAACATTCTAATAATACAGTCCTCGCGAGTATATATATATATATATATATATATATATATATATATATATATATATATATATATATATATATATATATATATACACAGGTAAAAATCCATGGGTAAGTAATCCAAGTGAATCCTAATAATATAAAATACTAAAATTGATCAACAAATAAAGCTCAATGTATTTATTACAGAGCAAATATATAAATTATAAATAAATTAAACTAACTTGTATCTAACTTTTTAGTGTTGACAACTTCTTGCGGAGCGAAATGGCCATTGAGATGGGGTTTATTTATAATTTATACATATATATATATATATATATATATATATATATATATATATATATATATATATATATATATATATATATATATATGAACGTCAAGATGGAAACTTATTTGGTAAGATTTTTCTTCTTAGAAAAAGCCTCTTCAAAAAATATCTTTGATGTAATAAATGTTGAATATAGAAAGGTAGGGGGAAGCAGTGAATTTTTAAAAAATTTGTGCTGAATGGTGAAAAGACCAGAAAGAAAAGTAGACATATCCATCTAAATCACCAGTGTTAAAAGAAACAGTATTTCTTCCCCGCCCTCACTCACGTTTTCCTTTTCATTATTATCCCGGAATTAATATACATTATTTCGAGAGATAGCGGAGTGGTTTTCCGTGGCTTAGTTCACGGTCTGGAGTTCACAGTTGTCCTTCTACAACCGAAGACCAGAGACGCATATCTATATTTTGTAAAATCCCGATAAACCAGAAAAATATTTAGTAAATCGTCGCTTGCTTCAAAGAAAGAATCAGAATCTATTGTATGCACTGATTTGGTTGTTCATCAGTTTGACCATTCATTACCTACTTGAGCCTTTCCACAATCTTTGACATCGTGACACCGATCGTTAGCCTTCCTCTCGACACCGTCTTGGACGTAGCAGTCGAGAGGGTTGATATCAAGAGAGGTAGGGCGCCACATATTAAAAGTTACCTGAACGTAAAAATGCGCATTTAGAATTTCATGATGGATGTGGAAGAGCGTAAAGTCTAGCTTGATGAAATGCAGACAGCTTCCGATCCAGGTCCAAGTAATTATTTGGATCAGGTCTTTTTGTGCTGTTACCTTGGTTAGTATATATATATATATATATATATATATATATATATATATATATATATATATATATATATAAAATTACTTGTTTTTTCCTTTTTTATGCTTCCTTTCTTTTCGTCTGATTCTTTTTTGTTTATTTGTTTTTGTCTTTAATTTTATCGATTAACATTTTTTCTGTTGGCAGGATTTGGGTTGGCTAAGTTATATTTGGAAGACTTATCTATAGTTTGATTTGTTTATATATATATATATATATATATATATATATATATATATATATATATATATATATATATATATGTAAATCTATTTAAACTCGGTGGGTGAAAAAAATTGGATAGAACAATTTTCAAATAAATTGGCATCCGAGGAAAAAGATTTGCAAAAAAACAATAAAACAAAAACAAAAAAACAACAACAACAAAAAAACAACAAAAAACATAAACAAAGAGAAACTTCCGAAAACTTCCCCCCTGATGATCCCATGTGGTGAAACCGCTTTCGCTGGTTCCCAGATTTCATGAATTTAAGCGTTCAACTAGGCTGTCATCTCGCTCTCACCTTTTCACTGTCGAAACTGTTAAATGTAGCTGTCTCTTCTACTCCAATAGCGTCATGACTCGCACTTCTCGCCTGTGGAACTCCTTCCTTTTTTCCTGTTTCCCTGATAGCTATAATCTCCAACTATTCAAATGTAATGTCATTCCACGTCTCCAGATGCTTTGATCTATCCCCTAACCTTCTCTTCATCCTTTCTTCTATCATTCCCCTTTGTTCTCACTTCAACTTTCTGTAACCCGTTGCGTGGTAGTATATATATATATATATATATATATATATATATATATATATATATATATATATATATATATATATATATATGGGCAATAGTTATCATAAGTTTTGAAATTCCATATATATATGTATATACATAAGCATATATATATATATATATATATATAATTTCAAACCTTACGATAACTAGAGAGAGAGAGAGAGAGAGAGAGAGAGAGAGAGAGAGAGAGAGAGAGAGAGAGAGAGAGAGAGAGAGAATATATATACAGAAAAATTATATAATTTTTCTGGGCCTTTTTACATCTATCTCAATCTGTTCCTATCTACTAATCTAATGTTTTTCAAACCTATCAGAATCTGTGCCTATCTATCTATCTATCTATCTATCTATCTATCTATCTAATGCTTTTCAAATCTATCTGTCCCAATCTGTTCCAACCTACCTATCTATCTATATTACAATCTATTATGTTTCGTTCATTGAATAATAAATAAGCGAACGAATCTTTAGTTTAATCTATATCTTATCTCCTCCTCCTTTCCTAACATTCAACTTCAAATACTTTGCGGGAGGCTAACGGTGGCAGGGGGAGCTGTTGTCGTCCCATTCTTTATATTTTCCCTTCGTTTCCTTTTGACATTAACAATCACTCGACCGCCTCTTTTGCCAAAATTTACATAAAAACACATCCTTCAATATAAATAAAAAGAAAGAGAGAAAGATAGAAAAAGAAGAAGAGGTAGAAAAGAAAATGAAAATTTTAATATATTGACCGTAAATTCGAGGGGAAGAAAGAGAGAAATAGGCGGGAAAAGAAAGGATAAAAAAATCAAAAGATATACATGGAAAAACGAAAGAAAGAAAAATTAAGAAAGAACGGAAGAAACAATGTAGCAAAGAAAAGGAAAGAAAGAAAAAAGATTTAAAAAGAAAAATTAAAAGAAAGAGATAAACAAGGAAAGAAAAATGAATAATAAAGAAAGATGTCATAAAACCAATTTTTTAAGACGACGAATAGAAAAACATAGGAAAAACATAGGATGGAAAGAATTAACATGCCAAATAAAACTCTGAGCAATAAAGAAATGGTTTTGAATAAAAGAACGAAAAATAAACACAAGAGAAAGATAAAAATAATCAAAAGGAAAAACGAGAATAAGTAAATAAATAAATGAAGAAGGAAAAATGGAGGAGAGAACTATAATAAGTTGGAATCAAGCAGCACATAAAGAAGAAAACCTTGGAAATATGAAAGAGGGAAAGAAAAAAGAAACGAAAGAAAACATGAGTAAAAAGTAAAAGTATGGAGACCATGAAAAAGAAAGAGAGAAAGAAAGAGAGAAAGAAAGAGAGAAAGAAAGAGAGAAAGAAAGAGAGAAAGAAAGAGAGAAACACTGAAAGCATGAATGAAAAAGAAAACGTGACAAAAGATTAAAAGAAAAATTGAATAAAGAAAGAAATGAAGAAAGCTTTAGCAAATGAGTAGGAAAGAAATAAAGAGAGAAAGAAATCTTGAAAGCAAGAAATGTTAATAAAGAAAGCAACCAAGAAAAAATAATTAGTAAGAAATGCTAAGAAATTGAAGAAAGGAAGAAATGAAGGAAGGAAAAAAGAAATCTTGAAAGCAAGAAATGTTAATAAAGAAAGCAACCAAGAAAAAATAATTAGTAAGAAATGCTAAGAAATTGAAGAAAGGAAGAAATGAAGGAAGGAAAAAAGAAATCTTGAAAGCAAGAAATGTTAATAAAGAAAGCAACCAAGAAAAAATAATTAGTAAGAAATGCTAAGAAATTGAAGAAAGGAAGAAATGAAGGAAGGAAAAAAGAAATCTTGAAAGCAAGAAATGTTAATAAAGAAAGCAACCAAGAAAAAATAATTAGTAAGAAATGCTAAGAAATTGAAGAAAGGAAGAAATGAAGGAAGGAAAAAAGAAATCTTGAAAGCAAGAAATGTTAATAAAGAAAGCAACCAAGAAAAAATAATTAGTAAGAAATGCTAAGAAATTGAAGAAAGGAAGAAATGAAGGAAGGAAAAAAGAAATCTTGAAAGCAAGAAATGTTAATAAAGAAAGCAACCAAGAAAAAATAATTAGTAAGAAATGCTAAGAAATTGAAGAAAGGAAGAAATGAAGGAAGGAAAAAAGAAATCTTGAAAGCAAGAAATGTTAATAAAGAAAGCAACCAAGAAAAAATAATTAGTAAGAAATGCTAAGAAATTGAAGAAAGGAAGAAATGAAGGAAGGAAAAAAGAAATCTTGAAAGCAAGAAATGTTAATAAAGAAAGCAACCAAGAAAAAATAATTAGTAAGAAATGCTAAGAAATTGAAGAAAGGAAGAAATGAAGGAAGGAAAAAAGAAATCTTGAAAGCAAGAATGATAAAAGGAAACTTGAAAAAATGATTAAAAGAAAGAAAAAATCTTGAAAGCAAGCAAGATACTAGAAAGAAACGTTAATAGATTAAAGAAAAAAAAAGACTGAAAACGTGAAATAACGCAATAAAATTAGCAACGAAGAACGATAAAAAAAAGAAACTATAAATAAAGAATGAAAGAACGGAAACAATAGTAAAGTGAATGAAATACTTTGAAGAATAAAAAAATAAAGAACGTAAGAAACATTAAAATTAAGTTGAAGAAAACAGAATTTGAAAGCAAGTAACCAAGTAAGAAGTAAAGAAAGAAAGAAGAAAAGAAACATTGAAAGCAATTAAACAAGAAAGAAAGAGACCTTGAATGCTAGTAAACAACAAAGAAGAAAAAGGCTTGAAAAGAAGCAAGTAAGAAAGAAAAAAGCCAAGTTCTTTTTTTATCTGAATCGGTCGTTCTGCAAGTTCCTATTTAGCAGATGTAAGTGTATGTGTCAAATGAAGAGAAAAAATAAACAAGAAAAAGAAGACAAACCTGCCCCCATTTTTTTTTTATTTTATTTCCTTTTAGTTTGTCGGTTTATTTATCGTTTCTATTTCTTTTTTTTCATTAACCACAGCCAGAATCAACACTGCAAGCCAAACCGAAGTGCTCGCTTTACCCCCTCGTTTTCTCTTGTGTATTCAGTGCCTTTGTCCCATCACCGTCTATACCTACCTCGCTTTTGGCTGATTCGAGTTCAGCGTTATGTCTCCGGGTAGACGTTCTAATGGGTGGAGATTGAAAAAGGCAGAAAGAGAGTGTTGATTAAAAAGAATGAACGACGTAAAAGAAGAGGGCATAATTTCAAAATCTAAATTTATTATTCGTTGTAGTATTTGAATTTAATGTCGCCCGTTGCAAGGAGAGAAAAACTACAAAAAAGAGATAAAGAAAGGGCGAATTTTGTTTACAAAAGCCGCCGTTTTATATCCATGCATACATATATATACATCTATACATCTATACATCTATCTATCTATCTCTCTCTCTGTATATATATATATATATATATATATATTCGTGAAAGACAATAGAGAGAGGTTTGCAACTGAGCAGGGGATTGCAAATGTCAAAACCTTTATCTTGTAATGAATTTACTGGAAGGGCGGCAGCAAATCATGGGTCAATGATTGCTTTGGTTTAACAAGACGCCGTTTCTCTATTTTTATGACTTAGAAAAGGTATCGTCTGTTTTTATATTATACTAAGTTTAGTACAATAGAAAAGCAGAAGGACGATTGTGCTGCACCAATCTCTCAAGTTTTGATTGTCTGTTAGCTATGAAGATAAGTATACAGAATTTTTCAGGGATGAAATGTCGACCACTGATGGTAAAAACAAGTGTCATCTCAACCAAGAGGCAAATTGGATCAATGTCTTCCAAAGTTTAAGCATAGTTTAAGAGGTAGAAACTTTTTGTTAGAAAAAAAAAGGTTAAGAACTGTTACATGATATCTGCTCTCCTATATGGCAGTCAATGCTGAGCAATATCCTTAAAGATGAAGAAGCAACAAGAATTTGTTCTACAGAAGGAAGCTGAGGATATCATTGACCGAACATGGAAACAACAACGAGGTTTTAGAGGAAATAGAATAAAAAAGGAAACTTATACATAACATCAGGAAGAGACACTTGAAATTTCTGTGCCTCATAACGAGGAAAGAGGTCTCGGAAAACCTGATGCTCACGGGACCGATTGAGAGCCAGAGGGACAGAGGAAAGAAATGCATAACATACTTCATGAGATTAAGGAAATGGATGGAGGAACAGGATTAAGGAGACATAACAAGAAGATAAAAATTATTAAGAACTACAAAGGACAGGAAATTGTGGAGAGCCATGATCGCCTACGTCCTGAGGGAACACGTCACATAAAGAAGAAGTAGAACATATACATAGACACTGTCAACCGTTTAATGACTGGCTGGTTTAAATAATGCTCTTGAAGAAAGATAGTGTTGTGCCAATTGCCCAAGAGGTAGATGTCTTCTAGGCTTCAATTCAAATATGGTAAAAGATAATAACGGCGAGAAAACAAATACCGAACAATGCAGTTCTATTCGAACAGCTACTTTTTAAGAGCCGCTGTTTTGCTGAACAGACTCCCAAGAAGGTGCTTCCTTCAACATTAAAGACTTAACGTCTTCAAGTCTAGGATCAACCGTTATCTATCTACATATGGCACATAATCTACAATTCTTACGCACATAAAACAATTCCATTTTGTTCCCCTCTACCTTGAGCGGATCTTGGGCCATGTAGTTGGTGAAAAATAATGAAAAACCTGTTGAGTTAATTTTTAGTATGAAAATATAGTCTTGAAACTCATCTACAGATGGGCGACCGCCTTAAAAACTTCAGTCATGGAATCCTACGCATGGGAATATATATATATATATATATATATATATATATATATATATATATATATATATATATATATATGTATATATATATATATATACATGTATATATGTATATATACATGTATATATATATATATATATATATATATATATATATATACATGTATATATATATATATATATATATATATATATATATATATATATATCTAGAGAGAGAGAGAGAGAGAGAGAGAGAGAGAGAGAGAGTGGCAAATGACAAGTTTTATTGGGATGTCTTTCTTCGGATTATTCAGTCCGGCAACATCATAATTTAAAACTAGTTCTGTCTGGTTGAAATTCTATCATAAAGAATCGTTAAGTAAATAAAACACAAAACTCAAATACCGATTTGATAGCCAATGAAAATTTGATTTACGTATAGTTATATAGTGAAAATATTTGTGTAACACACATAGTTTTTGAGGCAGTGCCTTCATAGGCAGTTTCTATAATTAAATAAATATTTTGTAACCTACATGTCTCGTTAAGGTGCAGCCACAAGCACTTACATTATTTAATTGAAACATATAATCATTTTTACCTACGCGCAGACACGAATATATATATATATATATATATATATATATATATATATATATATATATGCATACACACACAATAAAATATGAAATACATATATATATATATATATATATATATATATATATATGCATACACACACAATAAAATATGAAATACATATATATATATATATATATATATATGCATACACACACAATAAAATATGAAATACATATATATATATATATATATATATATATGCATACACACACAATAAAATATGAAATACATATATATATATATATATATATATATATATATATGCATACATACACAATAAAATATGAAATACACATATATATATATATATATATATATATATATATATATATATGCATACACACACAATAAAATATGAAATACATATATATATATATATATATATATATATATATACACAATATTAAATATGGAAAAATACACATAATCAAAAACTTTTGTGTCTTTTTCTCTTTTTCAAACACACACACACACACACACACATATATATATATATATATTAAATCAGATAATCTTATTTACTCTCATACTGTGTATTTTGATACCAAATGTTCTTTAAAGCAAATATTATTTAGAACAGCATATAATTTGTTTTGATTTATTTTAATGGTCGATTTTTCCAAATTACGAATAATCCTTCTTCGACAAGGAGGAATTTCCGTCAGAAAATGTACAAGAAATTCGGCCCGAGCTTTCGGCATTCTTAAGTCGTCATAAAGGTAGGTAGAGAGATAATTGTTGAATTTCGTAGAACTAGTGAGTGTTGTGCGGTAAAGATTATTGTGACGTTATCGAGGTGTGACCCGTGTGTTTTTTTATATACATTTCTTGAGGATGCGTATTTAACTTGACAGGATATTTCTTGTACTTCCGATATAAAGTTCGGACAATTTCTGATGGAATGTCCTCCTTGACCGAGAAAGATTATTCTTAATTTCGTAAAGTAGATCATTAAAACTAATCCTCACAAATATTTGTTGTCTTTCATAATATCTGCCTTAAAGAATATATATATAGAGAGAGAGAGTCAGAGAGAAATAATTTTCACACTGTTAAATTTTAGCGCGTAAATAAGTTAAATTAGGATCAGAATTTGTAATAATTTTAAATACGAATATTCGGTAAAAATGGCGTTTAAATAAAATATATACATACATACATATATATAATGATAATATATAAAAAAGGGAGAGTACGGAAGTGTGTGTGAGTTAGAGAGAGTTAGAGTGAGTCAGAGAGAGAGAGAGAGAGAGAGAGAGAGAGAGAGAGAGAGAGAGAGAGAGAATTTTCACAGTGTTAAATTTTAGCGCGTAAAAAAGTTAAATTATCATCAGAATTTATAATTTTAAATACGAATATTCAGTAAAAATAGCGTTTAAATAATACACACATACACACACACACACACATATATATATATATATATATATATATGAAAAAATAAAGAACAAGTAGGAAACGTATCTCAATCTAACACGTCTCACTTTTATTAAAGCTTCATCAAAGTTCGAGATAGAAATGAAAAATAAAGAGATATGTTAAGATTTTTGGTTAGTTCTTATTGGCCAGATACGTGTCACGTATATAAACGCAATAAATAATATATTTATAGATATATGTGTGGAACATTTTAGACTTTAAAATGTGTGATAGTTTAAGATTAAAGATGTAAAGAAACGCTTGTGTATGTCTTGGTGAATTGTTGACGGTAACGTTAATTCATGTAAGTGTATAAATGTGTATGTGAGGTATGTCTATAGATGTTGCCATAATTTAGTATTTGGCTGGATTTTTATATTCTCGTGTATGTGTATGTGTGGGCAATGTTTATTGTTGTTCCCTCTGTGTGGTTTGTTGAGACGCATAAAGATATTGTAATAATCTAGTTTTGGTTGGATTTATTATGAAAGCATTTTTCATGCGTATATTTTGAAAAGGATTTGTAAATTTTCATTATTTCATGATTAGGCGGACATAAATTAGATTCATGAATAATGGATCTATAGAAAGATGGCGATATGATGTAATGTTACAAGCGAGTGTTTATAGTTGGTAACAATGGTATAAATATACTTTCAAAATATTTCTACTTAAAGGGTTATGTTGTTTTCTTTTATAAAAAATTTGGCTGACATTAGTGAAATCAAAGTTATGTCCTACGTCGTTTCCATGTAAGACAAAAAAGTTAGGATGTCTGTATAAAACACTAAATTGAATTAATTATTTAAGCAATACCACCACAAGCAAGGCAGGAAGCCACTAGCACGCAAGGGGTTACAGAGAGTTGGAGCGAGAGCAAACAAGAGTGATAGAGGAAAGGATGAAGAGAAGGTTAGGGGATAAATCAGGGCATCTGGAGACGTCGATTGACATTACATTTGAATAGTTGGAGATAATAGCTATCAAGAAAACAAGAAATGGGGAGGGAGTTACTGTGAGAGTATTTGTAAAAAAGACATAGGGACGCAACAGCATGTCTGTGAGAGAGCGGCTGCAGACGAGATGCCAGATCAGGGCCAATCTTGTCGGATTCCTATCTGAACTACATATGATCTACAACTCATATATATATATATATATATATATATATATATATATATATATATATATATATATATATATATGAACATAATAAAATAGGCAGTATATATTTACATTACAAAGAGTCAATCATACCTAGAATCAATCAGCAATGTGTATGCGATTATGGGCGAAATCACTTCGCTAGTAGACATAAACATAAGCATTCCACAACTGATAATCCTCCGAATGATGAGATCCACATAAATAAATAATATATCCATTTTATTTAATTATGAAGATCTCATCATTCGGAAGATTATCAGTGTGGAATGCTTATGTTTATGTCTACTAGCGAAGTGATTTCGCCAATAATCGCATACACATTGCTGACTGATTCAAGGTATGATTGACTCTTTGTAATATATATATATATATATATATATATATATATATATTTATGTATGTATTTATGTATATGAGCAATGGATTTTCAATGCGATGTTATTTATTATTGCCATAAACGTCATATTTCATTGGTAAATGCGTTTGTGTAGACATGTTTGATTCTTAAATAGTGAAATTAATGTCTACCCGTCTAGACATCGAAAATCTTAATAAAGAAAATATGCTTTTCTCATTTTAGTTTTTTTTTTTTTTAAGCAAAGGGTCATTAAGTCGCGAGAAGTCGTAATACCAAAACGCAGTTCTAGGTTCAATTACTCGAGCTAACAAATGCACATCACACATCTTATTATTTTGTGAGATTTCGTCATCCTAATTGAGTCGGTACGCAAAAATTGAAAGGGGCGTAAGACAAAGATATCTTTTCTCGTCGGATTTATTTAAACTTTACTGCAAGACTATCCTAATGAGAGCTGGAGACTCTACTAGGATTGCACTATATATAGTGGGCACTATATTAATATTATAAGCAGATGAACCAGTGTTGATAGCAGGCACAGATGAAAGAATGTCGAGGGCAGACACAGAAAAGAAGCTGAAGCACCTCTTAGACAAGGTAGTCAAGGCAAACGAGAAAAAGGGACTAGCCATTAATTGTAAGAAGACAAGACACATGATTATCAGCAAACGAAAAAGCCCAAGATGCTAACTATGAAATGGAGATATCAAAATGAAACAAGAGAGGAAAAGAAATGTGGCACCGAAATCCGAACTAGCATTGGAATAGTAACATATGGATCTCAAAAACTAAACGTTAAGTACTAAGCAACAAGAAAATTTCGAGAGACACGGTACTGAAATACCTTGCAATATCAATCCTCCTATATGGTAGTGAAAACTCGACAATTTCCAGGAGGCAACACAGATATAGTTCTACAGAAGGATATTGAGAATTCCATGAACGGGGCAGGCTAGCAATGAAGATGTCTTAAGGAAAATAGAAACAAAAAATACTCATACACAGAATCAGAATGAGACAGTTGAATATTTTGGGACTTATAAAATGGTTTGGAGAATTTGATACCCATTACATATCGAAGGCAATAGCGTTAAGACTAGGCAACGGGCCACACACCTGACCAGCTTGTAGGAATAGATGCCTTGCCGATGGCCGGAGAGGTGACAAAAGACAAACTTTACTAAGAGCAACAAAGAATAGGAAGTTGCGGAGAGCTATGTTCGTAAACATCCTGAAGTAACTCACTACATAGAAGAATAAGTCAGTGTGCGACATTTAGTTTGCCTACTTTGCTTAAAAATCGTCACTGAATTTTTCGGAATTAAAATACGATTCACTGTTCTTTTCTGTCCCCAAAACACATTTGCCTTGAAAATCATCGTTTGAGAAGCATTTATAATTTGCCTTGATAAAGTCCCTCAGAGGATGAAACGTGTCTGCTAAGAATAGTTTCTCTTCTTGTCTTTATATATATATATATATATATATATATATATATATATATATATATATATATATATATATATATATATATATATATATATATATATCATTTTATGTGTCTGTGTGTGTTATTTATTTCTTTGTAAGTCATTGTAGATTAATTTTTCTACTTTATTTCTGGTTTTAAATGTAAATCTATTTCAGATTATAAGAGCTTGGTCAGATAAGGAAATCTCTGCAGATACCGTCATGTCCACCTGGCATTGAATTAAAACGGTTCCACTGGAAGCGGCAAAGCTTCATCAACATTTGGAAGAAGAATAAGTGCTGAAAAAAAAAAAGGCAAAGGCGATTATTCAAAAGCCAATCTATGGTGCATAGAGGAAATGCAATAAATAAATAAATAAATAATAATAACAATAATAACAATAATAAATAAAAATAACGCATGTAAGCAGAATTCAAATTTTAAAGTTTTAACTTTTGAATGTATCGTGTGATTAAAAGTAATCAGTTCCAGAAAAAGAAACGGGTATAATGTTGCAATTCGCTGTAGAGAAGCGGAAATATGTTTATTTGCAAGAGAGACGATAGCGTGTATGTGCAGTTGCGTAAGTTAGTAAGACTACAGCATGCTTTCTTTGACGAATATTTTCATATAAATACTAGCAGCCCTAACCCCTATAGGACAGGGTGCTATGTATAGTCCGGCGTCATGGCAATGCTTCAGCGAATACATTCTACAGCCTCATTCAGCTAATGCCCTTGTGATTTTGAGAAGGGGCATTATTGTGTCAAATGCTTATTTATTATTGAAATCATTATTCTATTTATGTTATTCGGACTATTGTCCTCATCTCTGTCGCCATATTTATTACAACGTTTCCGCCGCTGTACGCTCCGGCCTTCTTCAGGTTGTTGGAATGTCGAACTGAACCCTTTATTTCGGTCACTGTTCTAGTTTCACGTGCTATGTTTAATAGATGTCAGTTGTCAGTTATCACCTGTTAATTAAGTTCTCCACTGCCTTAACCAGGTATTGAACTCACACTCGTTGGGTCCTGTCACTTGATCTAACTAACGTCTTTATTCACTGTGCCATGTGTCCTTGAGGAAGGCCGGAGCGTACAACGCCCGACACGTTGTAATAAATATGGCGACAAAGATGAGGCCAATAGTCCGAATAATGTAAATAGTGTACATAATACCTCATCTCAGAAATAAAGACAGATACTGAAAGGCCAAAACGTTGTGATAAATATGGCGACAAAGATGAGGCCAATAGTCCGAATAATGTAAATAGTGTACATAATACCTCATCTCAGAAATAAAGACAGATACTGAAAGGCCAAAACGTTGTGATAAATATGGCGACAAAGATGAGGCCAATAGTCCGAATAATGTAAATAGTGTACATAATACCTCATCTCAGAAATAAAGACAGATACTGAAAGGCCAAAACGTTGTAATAAATATGGCGACAAAGATGAGGCCAATAGTCCGAATAATGTAAATAGTGTACATAATACCTCATCTCAGAAATAAAGACAGATACTGAAAGGCCAAAACGTTGTGATAAATATGGCGACAAAGATGAGGCCAATAGTCCGAATAATGTAAATAGTGTACATAATACCTCATCTCAGAAATAAAGACAGATACTGAAAGGCCAAAACGTTGTAATAAATATGGCGACAAAGATGAGGCCAATAGTCCGAATAATGTAAATAGTGTACATAATACCTCATCTCAGAAATATAGACAGATACTGAAATCATTATTGTAGTTTATTTTTGAAGCCATCTTCACTTGTACAATCAAGGAAAGAGAAGAAAATCTTTTCTTTCCAGAAAAACCATCAAAATTAAATAGATTCAAATATAATGCTCAGAACACACACACACATATACACACACACACACACACATACATATATATATATATATATATATATATATAAGTATATATGCACACACACACATACATATATATATATATATACATATATATAAGTATATATGCACACACACAGATACATACATATATATATATATATATATATATATATATATATATATATATATATATATATATATATATATATATATACATACACCATTGTGTGGGCATGAGACACGCATTTGAATCTCATCATGGTCGATTTGTCAGAAAGGAGACTTTCTGATGTTATCGGATTGGAGGGATCGATCCCAGCGTGCGGCACCTTTGGAAAGTGCCTGAAAAACATACGAAGTGTTGACCCAAGCCTTGTGAGTGAAATTTGGTAGACGGAACTCTTGGGTACCGTCTATAGCTGTGCTAGCACGAAGTCACAAGTCATCGTGGCCGAGGGCTTGAGCGTGCTGGCCTTGTTCATATTGTTGATCACGCTAAAGAACACGCTCTTTCCAAGAAACTCTAACCAAGGTCTGCTCAGCATAGTTGCAGTAAAAACCGCAGGTGGTCTCTGTGGGTGTTGAAAAAAACACACATATGCCTGAGCAAGCGTCTGCAATAGGGATTGGCTAGCCGCTCTAGTAGACGGGTATCATCGAATACGAGTGGCCAGCTATAGCTATATATAATTGTATATGTGTGTTCTTTTTAAGTCATTTTAGATTAATTTTTTAATACAGTTTTTAACAGAGAACGAAAAATGCAACACTAAAAATCCAAAGATGCATTGGGATAGCGAAAGATGCCTTCCAAAATCTAAGCAAAATATTAAGTAACGGAGTTTTCATTAGAAAAGAAGAAAACCAGTATTGACCTTTTATGTAATATCGATCCGCTTAAAAGCAGTGTATAAGGATGAAGGAAAGACTTGAGGCAACTAAAATTTGGTTCTACTTAAAGATAGCGAAAAGACCATGGACTGAACCTGTGGACAATGACGAAGTTTTCGGGGCAAATGGAAACAAAAGGACATTTATACTTAACATCAAAAAGATACAGTTGAAATTACTAGGTCATATAATGAGGAAAGAATGATTGGAAAATTTGATACTCACAGGACATATTGAGCCAAGAGGAACAGAGAAAAGCAGTGCATCACCTACATAACGATCATTTGCAAATGGATAGTAGAATAGAGTTAAGGAGAGATAACAAAAAGACAAAATTTACTAAGAGCCAAAAAGGACAGGAAATTTGGGACAGCCATGATCGCCAACGTCCTCAAGAGGCATGGCACATAGAAGACGATGACTGAGATCATTGTTGAGGACCTTCGTCCGGTGTTAAAAGCAACCGAATTATTCACTTTTGATAGAGTTGGGATAGTTCATGTTTAAATAAAAATATGTGCATTGATATTCTATACGAACATTGACTATAACCATCGGCAATTAGTTAGAGATTAGTCTCCAGCTGCGCTGGTCGAACTGTCTGCTTTCGGGCAGAGAGGAACCCAGACGAGGCTGGGGGTGGTAGACAGCTACCCGACCCCGTGTATACGGGGTCTACGGGGAATTTATGCCCGAGCCTACGGTCTCGGTTTTGCTCCGCATTAAAAAACTGTCTTGGGCCACATCCTGCCTCGCGGGGAGGTAAGATAAATATCCTTTACTATAACTATCATCTTTACAAATTACTAAGATATTTAAAAACGGCACTTTTTTTTCATTTTAAAGTCCTAATACGAGACTGGAGAATCTCTCAAGGTAGATAGTTACGGAATATGTTGTATGATGTGAACGTAAGACGAGGTGGTAAGAAGTGAAGTTGATGGGGATACGGAGGTTAGATAACGATTGACACTTGATTTGAAGGGGTTAAGATTGTTCTCTACAGGTAAGTAAACTCGCAGGAGTTTATTTTACAAAGTTGTAATTGTCTGGAAAAACCTGTCTGATTTACAATATTTAAATTGTTCGGACTGTTGTCCTCATTTTTATTATCATAATCTGGACATTTTGGCTGTTATACGCACCGGCCTTCTTCAGGTGATATACGTTGGAATTGTGAAACGAACACTTTATTTAGTCCACGGGGATAGATTGTTCTAGTTCTACGGGTCATCTCTTTTCTGGATATATCAGTTTCAGTTAATTACTTTAGTAACTCAACTCTCCAAGTTTTTGTTCACCTCTGCTGTGGCCAGGTACTGAACTAACGATATTGTGAATATAACAATAAAGATAAGGACACCAGTCCGAACAATGTAAATAGTGTAAATAGTAACAATCCCTGATCGCAGAAATATAGACAGAAAGCTCTCTGGGTTAAGCTTTTCCTTACAGCTGAAATACGGGGGAAATGTGACTGATATGACTCTTTGGCGTGTCCTGGCTTTAAATGTTTGAATGCATGGACATAATAAATAGAGCTCAGCGACAGAGTAGCGACATTGTGTCTGTGTCGACAGTGGGAATTGGAGACTGGGTAACTCCCAACCATATATGACAGTAGTATTTCATTCTTGGCCTGATCAGATTTTTTTGTAGGTAGGGGATAGCGAGAGGGGTGAGGTACTAGCTGGGGTGGCACAGGGAACCGGCCATTCTCCCGGTATCTTTAGCGATGGATCGTATGTACGAATTCTACTTAAGTTATGGGTTGATTTTAAGTTGGAATAAACTCTCAATGGATGGGACCTCCCTGAGAGAACATCCGTTCAACACGATTCGTGAAAGTTCTGACTCCGATCTTAAACATATTTGACAGGGCACGCCTCGTGGTACTTCTTCGATGTTTAAATGGGAGTGAGACATTTTTTCATCCACCACAGACATAACACGTATCAACGGGAAAGAAAGTTTATCTCTTGTTTCCTGTTTAGGATTGTTTCCGTTTCCTTTTAAATTCGACTTAAACTCTATACTTGGAACGTCTTCGCCTAAACTCTGAAATTCTTCTTATTATTGACTTTCTGCTCTCTTCTAAAGCATTTTCATTGATTTTCATTCCTCTTGTGTCTTAGTGGCTTCATTGCCTTGCCTGGGTTAAATTGATTAAAAACGTATGTATTGATTCCTTTGATTCTTGTTTTTTTTATATTCTTTTTTGTGATATTGTTCTTCCCAACGTGATGATCATGGCTCTCCTCTTCATAAGATTTGTTGCCCTAAGCAACTTTTGACTCTTGACGTTAATTCTTTATCCTTGATCTGTCATCCATTCATACAAATTCTTTAAGTCGATTACTCACTGTTTCACCCTGCTTTTCTTGCTTACTATATATCCTGTAAGTATTAAATTCACTAGGCCGCCATTTATCATTAATATGTCCCAGAAATTTCAACTATCGCATCTATCACTATTGTTTATTAAGTACCTAGTAAAAGGCTCGGGAGCCACGCAAGGTAGACTGCTGAAAGGGCGCATAAGAAATACATATTAAGAGGATGAGTAGGAAAGATAACGGTTGGGCCTAGATTTGATTTGGTTAATGTTATTGCGATTATGGAAGCATCCATTATGGAGTCTGTATTACAATGGAACCGTGCTTGGGAAGAAGCCGCTAGAAGGGGACATCGTTACGTGAAGAAGGCCCTCCAACTTTCTTGTAGTTGGGCGGTTCGGTTAGATAAAAGCGGGCATAAGTACTCTTGGTGGAAGCTAACCCGATTGACAATAGTGAGCTGAACCTTATGAGCACCTGTTTATTTTCTTAATTTTTTTATTCACTCCTGTTCTAAATGCAAGCGATTCATTTGAAAATGTTATAAGATTGCATATCAGACGAAAATGAATTGACTGGGGTGTAGCCAGGTGCACATGCGATCCGGATTGTTGAAAAATCCTAATATTTGTTTGTGAGAATTTTAGATGAAACGATTGATGGTAGCAAAGAAAAGAGGCAGGTCATGCGTGAAAAAGCAAAGGCAGGTTTTGCCGAACAAAAAATAAAAGTAGAAAGACTTGAGAGAGAACAATAAAAGAATTTGAATAGAAACACAAAAGAAGGATAATAACTAAAAGTACTCATAGCACTAAAAGAGGACGCAAAAAACATACAGATAATTATAGACAGTGTGGGTATAGAGTTTAAAAATTTGCTGATATATTCATACCTCCAGTAATCTTCAGACTATGTCCACCGTGTGGACCGAAGAACGTTTGAGGCATAAAGCTGACAGTTATATTGTAGTGCTAAGTTTGATGTTTCTACTAACTACATCTGCAAATGCTCTGTCTCCGATAGTCAACATTTTTCCTATAATCATATATATATATATATATATATATATATATATATATATATATATATATATATATATATATATATATGTGTGTGTGTGTGTGTGTGTGTGTGTGTGTGTGTATAATTAGAGAAAAAATGTTGAATATATATATATATATATATATATATATATATATATATTCCCGATGTGGAATTTAAAAGAAAGATTGTAAGCTGAACAATTTTTAAAAAGGCGAAGCCTTATAATAACGACAATAATATTTGCAAACTGTGCCAAGAGGAAAAATTAGCAATAATGACATTCCAGATCCAAAGAACCTTTTGAACCAGAAATCCGAAGTCATGAGCCCTTGCATACATACTAAAAATCTTCTTCTTCTTCTCCTTCTTCTTCTTCTTCTTCTTCTTCTTCTTCTTCTTCTTGTTGCTGTTGTTGCTGTTGTTGTTGTTGTTGCTGTTGTTGTTGTTGTTGTTGTTGTCACACCCACCGTCGTGCGTTTTCTTAAATTAATTAAAAAAAAATATTAGCGTACATTAGGTTTAAAAAATAAAGTTTTAGGAGGTCAATGGATAAAAATCGCCTGAGGGTACCGTAAGTCTGAAACCAAGGCAGCAGATTCAATTGATCTCCTAATTTTTAAAGTTAAAAGATCTACATGTTGTTTTTTATTTTTATTTTATTTTTTCACACGTTTATTGTGCACTTTTAATACTTCTGTCTCCTGGTCTGATTTAATTCTGGCCATTGACCATTTATGTATTATATATATATATATATATATATATATATATATATATATATATATATACACACAGATCATTAGGAAAAAATAAGAGTAAACGAAAAATGTTGAGTAGAATCTTTTCTATTTACATTATTCGGACTATTGTCCTCATCTTTGTCGCCATATTTATTATAACGTTTCTGCCGCTGTTCGCTCCGGCCTTCTTCAGGTGGTTGGAATGTCGAATTGAACCCTTTATTTCGCTCACTGAGGTAGACTGTTCTAGTTCCACGTGCCATATTTAATGGATGTCAGTTATCAGTTATCTCCTGTTAATTCCCCCACCAAGTTCGCCACCGCCTTTACCAGATATTGAACTCACACTCTTTGGGAACTAAGGATACATGGCACAGTGTATAACGGTGTTAGTTAGATTTAATGACAGGATATTTCGCTTGTAAATTCTCTTCAAATTCTATTCTTAACTCATTTAGAGTAGTTTTGCCTGATTTTCCAAATCCCTATTGAGTGATATGCGTATAACACCGTCCATAATTTCTGCTATCATCTCTAAATAGGAACCTAACAAAGCATATAAACTTGATGGTATTCCTGCCATAGCCTTGAAGAAATGTTTTTCTGAACTGACTCTTGTTCTCTCTAAAATCGACAATGAGTGCATTGCTGCTTCTTACTTTTTGGAAATTCTTCTCTCTATTTCCAGTCTTTAAGAATTCAGGTGAACCGTCTAAACCTTCTCACTATCGACGTATTACCCATAAAATATTTTTGGCTCCAATTGTGAATTGGTTAAGCATCTCACATAGCAGGGTCTTATTTCAGATAAGAAATATGGCTTTCGTCCCTCTAGGCCAACTGCTGATGTAGTAACTATTATTGGTAAAAGAGCTTATCAAGTTTTAGATAAGAACGGTGAAGCTCTGTCTGTTGCTTTGGATATTTCAGCGGTATTTGAAAGGGTTTGGCGTATTGAAAGGTTATTGTATTTCTAGACGTCTTTTGAACTAATCCAGTCCTACTTAACAAATATTGAAATTAATTACGTCTTGAACGGCCAATGTTCTAGATCTTTTTGCATTAAAGCAAGAGTTACTCAGGCTTTTTTCGTGGACCTAAGTTCTTATCAATTTTCGTCAACGACCTTCCTGATGTCATCAGTTCTCAACTCGGAATATATGCTGATAACACAACTATTTACTCCTACCTTAATACCAAGTCTGATCATTTCGATATGCTAAAATTGCTAACTGATCTCAAAAAGGATCTAAATTCTGTTATTAACTGGAGAAAGAAATGACTTGTTAAATTTAACCCCTCCAAAACGAAACTGATTTCTTAATCGTCTGAGAGAACGCATTTTGCTTTCCACCAGCATGGCTGATGCTAAACTCCAGATGAGTGATTTGTTGCGCCTTCTTAGGTTAAAGTTGTCTGCTGAAATGAAGTGGAAAGATTATATTGAATCAATAGCTTCGTTTGCTGCTCGGTAGGTTGCTTCCCTGTGTCGTTGTTGTAACCTGGAAAGAGTTATTGAATGAGGAATAAGCAAAACGGAGGTTGGAAATGGAATGGTAATGTTTATAACATCACCAAAATGCAACACTCACCAGCGGCGTGAAGTAGGTAAACCACTGCTAGTGGTGGACTACGTAGACAGCATATTATCCCCACTTACAATTATGTTCATCGTATTTATAAGGATTGAGACAATAACACAAAGTTTGTCTCTTAATTCCTGTTGTGGCAACCTTTTACACAAACTCGTTAGGTTGGTTATGTATTACTCCTCTTCCTCCTCCTCTTCTTCATGTTCTGTTTTGTACTGTGTTCATCCAGGACGTCGGCGATCATGGCTTTCTACAATTTCCTGTAATTTGTAGATCTTATCAAGGTTACTGAATGAGGAATAACCAAAATGGAGGTTGGAAATGAAATGGTAATCTTTATAACATCAACAAAATACCATACTCGCCAGCGGTGTGAAGTAGGTAAACCACTGCTAGTGGTGGTCTACTTAGACAGCATGTTACCCCCACTTACAATAGTGTCCATAGTATTTATGAGGACTGGGATATACCCATTAGTGTTCATAGGTACAGTATATAACAGTCGTGCTAGACAGTTTTTATCTATTTTACATATTTATGAATTCAATATTCGTCGATGCTTAGAATATTGCTGCCACATCCAGTTTAGTGTTTCTCCCTTATATTCAGAGATTCTTGATAAAATACAAAGAAGAATATGAAATGTCGTTGGTCCTGACCAGGCATCTCGGCTTCCGTCCCTTTCCCACCACCTGTAGCTCCCCTGTGCCTCTTCTATAAATAGATTCATGGTAATTGTTGTGATGAACTCTCATCTATGACTCCTAAACTCTATGAATCTAAGTTCAGTACTAGATTGGTGGCAAAATCTCATCATTTTACATTTGAAATGGCTAGCAGTTTCTTTTGCCCGCGCTTCTCGCTTTCTGGTAAAGTTTCATCTTCAAAAATTTATATAAAATGTCAATCATTATCTCCTGACTGCTTATTTCTTTTATTTTATTGTTCTGGTTCCTTGATGTTTTCATTTTCTTATATTTTTTCCCATTCTGTACACCCCCTGCATATTGCCTTGCTTGGCGCGAAATGATTTTTTAAAAAAGTGAATGTATTTTCATTGTATAATATAAGGTGACATTAAGTCAATGAAAGTAAAAGTGAGAAGGAAATATTAATAATAACCTTTCATCGGTATGGCTGATGCTAACCACCAGCTGAGCAACTCCGTGCACCTACGTCGTTGCACCTTTTCCACTTACATGATGTGGAATTATTATATAATGAATAATAAGTCTGCTGCTAGGAAAGACGATTCACTGTGTCGTGCTAGACAGCTTTTTTCTCACCATAATCTAATTTGCATATTTCTAAGTCTACCATTCGCCCATATGTCGAATCTTGCTGTCCTGTCGCTTCTTCTATGTATCTAGTGATTATTAATAAAATTCAAAGAAGAATCAGCAACGTTATTGGTCCTTGCCTGGCATCTCGTCTTCAGTCACTTTCCTACCGCTGTAACGCAGCTTCCCTTTGACACTTATAAATTCTTTCACGGTAATTTTTCTGATAACCTTTCCTCTTCGGTATCTCGACTTCATGAATTTAAGCGCAGTACTAGATTGGAAGCTAGGTCCCTTTGCATCCTAGTCATTTTTATTGTCTTCTTTGGAGTGAAGTGATTAAAAAAAAAGAAAGCTTGTCTTTTTATTCTCTGAATGGAAGTGGCTCACAGTAAGAAAACGTGAAATATTATTTTCTACTGTTTTCAAAATCACCTTGTTGCATTTGGTTCGATGTCAGGTTTCTCTCTGTTCAAAAGATGTTCATCCCTTCTGTTTTGATTAATTTTATTCAATAATTAAAATAAAATAAAATTAAATAAATTAGTACTTTTCAACTGTTTCCAGACCTCCTGCCCCTTGAAAGTTTTTGCTTTTATATCCTTACTCACAAAAACGCAATTACTTTCCTAACACTAGTATATATATATATATATATATATATATATATATATATATATATATATATATATATAAAAGTGGACATGGAAGTCAGCACTTAGAGGCGACAGTCTGTTTCATGCTAGTGCAATCGTCAGGCGACTAGCATGACGATTGCACTAGCATGAAACACTGTCGCCTCTAAGTGCTGACTTCCATGTCCACTTTTATATTTACACACGCTCTATCTCTGATATTGAGCACTTTATCCCATAAATATAGCACACTTTAAGACTATATTTCTGCATATATATATATATATATATATATATATATATATGTGTGTGTGTGGAGGGTGCGTGTGTGTGCGCGCGCTAGTGCGTGTGTATGTATAAAGGTAAAAGACAATAGGAAAACTGTATTATTAGTCGACGCGTTTCGTCCAATGTGGACTTTTTCAAAGCAAAGACGAAATGAATTTATTGAAAACAAAGTAATTTTTAACAAACAACAAACAAGATTTCCTTAGCAACTAGGAGAATTTAGAAAACGCTATTGCATTCTATTTCTAAATTCTTCTAGCTGCTACGGACATTTTGTTTGTTTTCAATAAATTAATTTCGTTTTTGCCTTGAAAACGTCCCCATTGGATGAAACGCATCGGCTAATAATACAGGTTTCCTGTTGTCTTTTACTTTTATACATATTCCCTTTTTCTACAGATTAACTCTGCCTTACACACACACACACACACACACACACACACACACACACACACACACACACACATATATATATATATATGCGCGCTCGCGCGTGTGTGTGTTGGTGGGTCTGCTTATTGCATAAAATGGCTTTATTTTATTTAACCTTGCCATTTGTTTCTACAATTGAACATCTGTAGGGTTTTCTCTTGCTATTTTTCTCTCGACATTCAGCCACTTCCCCCATTAATGTATCTTGGGAAAGGTGTGAATATTTTTTTTAGGCATTTGGCTTTCATTTCCACCTGTGAACAAACAGACATCCCCAATTCGTTTTTTTACAGCTTAGACAAGAAACATATTTATTCTTAACATTATTATTATTATTATTATTATTATTATTATTATTATTATTATTATTATTATTATTATTAAAGCATAATCAAAAAATATCTGGCAAAAATAAAAATAAAGAAAAGAAAAGAAAATACTTATTGGTTGTCTTATACGCACTAAATGATTATAATAATTATTAATTACGCCAAGTCTTAAAAAACATTACATATATTTGTGATATTTTTAATTCACCTTACCAACGAAAACGGTGTGAACAAATTCACATGGTCATTCACATTTGGTTAAGGATCTGATGTCGCTAACCAGGAAGTAAAAAATATAGATTGTGTTAGCATTTTCTGAAAGAAGATAATAAAGGCAATTCGGTTCCCTATTTAATATCTGCGTTCATTATCAGCATGTACAGTCATACAAGGAACAGCAGTACTAGTAGAAACTGAAGTACTTATTAAACATAATGGCTATTGATGGAAAAGAGGTTGAGAATTAAAAAAAATCCCAAAAGCTATGAAGGTATTAAGTTGTTCGATCAGGCTCGAGTACACGGCGGATATGATACATGATAGATAATGAAAACCTTAAAAGATTGCAACAGTATTGTGCGGGGAGGCTCCAGCTTTTCGTTCACCCCTCCTTCTATACAGCACGAAAACTAACGTTTTTTTAGGACATTGAGGGCCTGTCCTCTGATAGCACCATAATGAGTGAAATGAGCCAAAGATCAATGGGACAGGCTATCGGTGTCCTCACCCGGTCAAGTTTAATGCAAAAGAGCAACTCTAATCGGTTTGTCAATGCCTCTCTGGTTGGCAAGCGTCACTGCCTGATGCCTGTTGCTATTTCTGGACGTTCTGACTTTCTTCTGAAAGAGAAAACAGATATGTTTCTACAGTTCTTTCGTCTTCTGAAATTCTGGACAACTGTAGTGATGTTAAGGGGCTGAGGAAGATCTTAAATTTTAACCGCAGGCAAGGCGGGAATGCCACTGGTACACAAGTGGTGGTGGTGGTGGGGGAGCTGCAGGTAGTGAAAGTGAGAGAATAATGGGTATTAAGGAAAGGATACCCATTGAGATTCGAACTCACTACTCAGTCGTAATTGTTTCAGGAAGACAGCTTGCTAACCATTACACCACGTCGATGTGCGCAAATGATTTTCTGAGCACGGCTTAGATGTAGCACAAGTACGAAAGTGTGGAACACCCAGTGAGGATCGAACTCACAATTCAGTCGTAACTGATCCAGCAAGACAAGCTTGATAATCATTGCACCACGTTGAAATGTTCTCAGCTTTCGTATTTTTTATTATTATTATTATTATTATTATTATTATTATTATTATTATTATTATTATTATTATTACTACTACTACTACTACTACTACAATATTTTGTTAAAGCTGTTAAGCTCAAATATTCAACGATGCGATAGGGGAATTTCTACGGATATGTTAATGTCGTAGAACTTGCCATGAGCTTATGCAATCATTAACCGAAGAATTCAAATTCATCAGAATATTAAAATAGGAAAGTTTTCGCGCTTATTTCTAGTATTCTTAATTGAACTAATATGGATGTGCTTGTTGACCTCCTTGATTCTCACTGTTTCTCTTCCACTTTTTTCGGTTGAATTGTATACAGTGGGAGCCTGACGATAAAAAGGCAAAAAATTAATTCAACAAATGAAATGAACTTGAATTAAAGTGTCAGCGATTATCAATTGCATTCCACTTGAACATTTAACCACAATCAAGCCAACCATCTGATGTTTGTTTCCTGAGAGAATTCAGCCTGAGATGATCAGTTTAAAGATCGAATGCAGATCGATTTTTTCGGAATGCGTTCTTCAAACAGAAAAAAAAAACTTGGTCCTTCCGAATTACTTCATTAAATAAAAAAAAAAAATCTGCTTTTTTTTTCTGATATTTAAAAGTTCAAATGGGGAATAGCTGTATAGCGATGAGGAGGATGATCAGAGTTGCAGTTGGAGTGACAATGTTTCAGCCGGGATGCAATGATGCACATGTATGATGCAAAAAAGAAAAGCCAGTATCGATACTGGCTGATTGGACTTGATTTTGAGAAAAGAATCTCTCAAATTGAAATTAGATGTTTTCTTTGAAAAGAAAAAAAATATAGGGAGTTTTCTCACTGATGCACTGTTGCAATTTTAAGAAGGTAGTGAAGGAAAGCTGGAAGAAAGGACTAAACATAAATTGCAAGAAGTCAGAATGCATGGTTGTCAGCCAAAGGAACAGCGCAACATGCAAATTACAAATTGGATATACCAAATCAATATCTTCAAGTAACATTATTTACATTATTCGGTCTATTGTCCTCATCTTTGTCGCCATATTTATTACAACATTTAGGCCGTTGTACGCTCCGGCCTTCTTCAGATGGTTGGAATGTCGAACTGAACCCTTTATTTATTCACTGAGGTAGACTGTTCTAGTTCCACGTGCCATGTTTAATGGATGTCAGTTATCAGTTATCTCCTATTAATTTTCCTCTGAAAGTTCTCCACTGAATTCCCACTCTTTGGGTCCTGTCACTGGATCTAACTAACGCCTTTATCCACTGTGCCATGTGTCCTTGAGGGCATCTGTGTATTAATTTCTGGGTATTATAAACTTAATGTCTCTAGTAATCATTTTTAACAGTGCTCATATTGCAATGTTTGCTGTTATCATAGCATGTTTTTACCAGAGCTCATATTTCAATTTTTGTTGCTATTATCGCTTTTCTCTGGCACTCCTTATTACTGGTTCCCATATTGTATTCATTTCTATGCTTGGTTGGCTCAGGAGATTTTTGTGGCCTAGAATATGTGCTGATTCCTTAAGTTTACGAATTTTCCAATGGTGTTCCTTGTCTATGATCTCAACCAGATCCCACAGATAGCGGTGATCTTTCTTCTCTCTGCATATGTGGTCAGCCACGCCTGATTTTTCCATTTCCCCTCGTGTTACAGATTTCTGGTGTTCTTGAAGCCTTACTTAAATGGGGCATCCTGTCTCCCCTTTATATTTCTTTCCGCAGCTACACGGGATAGCGTACACACAGTTTTTAGTCCTGTTTTCGTCTATGGGGGGTCTTACTCGGGAGAAATATAGACAGATCTTGAAGTAAATATCTTGAAAGTGTTTTAACAGAATACCGTATTATCTATTTAAATCTAAAGAATTAATGGATATTATTTTTTAATTCAACATGTGTTCATTATTTCAAATATTAATTTTAGTGGGTACCTCTCTTTGAGTAGATGCCCCGTTTTATTTTAAACGATATTTATGTCGTCTAGCATTCTCGGGTAATCAGGCTGGAAGACGAATTAAATACCGTTTAAAACAAAACAGAGGGTCTACTCAAATAGGGGTATCCACTAAGAATAAAATGTGAAGTAATAAAACGCATCTACTTATGTTGATAATTGTATTTGGTTGTTTGTGATGTGATGATAGACAACTGAACCAACTGCACTGAGTTTAAGCAAGGAATAAGTCTATCTACGAGAAGCTGTAGTGCGTGTGTAGCCAATGAAATAATCTCATGTTGATTTTTCATTTATTAGTATTGGATAAATAATCTAAAAGAGATTACAATGCGTAAACAACATTTTGAGATCCTTAATATCAACGTGATTTTAAAAAATGCTATTAAAATATAATTATCTGTCTATATTTCTGAGATGAGGTATTATGTACACTATTTACATTATTCGGACTATTGTCCTCATCTTTGTCGCCATATTTATCACAACGTTTCGGCCGTTGTACGTTCCGGCCTTCATCAGGTGGTTGGAATGTCGAAATGAACCGTTTATTTCGCTCGAGGACACATGGTACAGTGTATAAAGGCGTTAATTAGATCCAGTGACAGGACCCAAAGAGTATGAGTTCAATACCTGGTTAAGGTGATGGAGAACTTGGAGAGGGGAATTAACAGGAGATAACTGATAACTGACATTCAGTAGACATGGTACGTGGAACTAGAACAGTCTACCCCAGAGAGCGAAATAAAGGGTTCAGTTCGACATTCCAATCACCTGAAGAAGGCCGGAGAGTACAACGGCCGAAATGTTGTGATAAATATGGCAACAAAGATGAGGACAATAGTCTGAATAATGTAAATAGTGAAAATATAATTAGCCGTCATGTGTTAGTTAATGGTCAGTACAGATAGATTAGCTTTATCATTTACTATAAAGAGTTAAATGCATTTAACTTTATTATTATTAGAAACATTTTTTCGTAGAATATAACACCCGGCCATTGATAAAATCAGTTGCATACAAAACTATTATCAACAACGTGCAAATATCTGAATTTGGCTATAATTGTTTTATCTGAATGGTGTGCGGTTAGTGTAAGTATATCGGCGCTGAAAGTGAAATCGGAAACACAGGTTCAAATTCCGGGTGAGTCTTTTGCATTCAGTTTGGCAGAAACTATCTTTGTAAAGGCATGGATCAATCTCTTTTAGTGATTAGCTACTTCAATAATTAGAGGCGTAAAGTTTCTTACGGGAACATTTTGTAGTACATGAAAATAATGATGGTGAAGATTCGTAGATGCACTGAATAACACCAATTGATTTACAATGCAAGGTAACATTTATTAGACAAATTAACAAAACGAAAGTTTCAAACAAGATTTTCTTTCGTTAGACGCAAATTGTATACACAATGAAATATGTCATAGTCGGAACTTAATTTGTTGGTGTGTTTTATGCGTGTAGCGTCACTGCCCTTTTAGCATCAGCGTGAAAAGTTCATGAAACCAATTCGAAAGAGGAAAAATCCGGAAAAGAGTGAGAGAGAGAGAGAGAGAAAGAGGGGGGTTTGAGAGACAGAGAGGGAGGGGGAGAGATTTTTCTTAATGTTCACATTTCTTATATACGATAGCTGCTGCTGATAAGTTTTATTTAGAGCTGCCAATACTATTATCTTTCAGGTCTGCTACTGATATTAATAAGCACTACACTCTTCTCTGTCTAGCTGCGGCTAAACAACAGAGAAGACAGCGTTCTCTAGCGTTCCTTTAGGAAAGAGAAGGGAAACTCTACTATCTTTCACAAGAATACATAGCAATTCGCATAAAGAAATCTGTGGAGAGTTATGATCGTCTACGTCAGTCATGGGCCGCACGCGGCCCGAGTGTCATTCTGAATGGCAGGCGTAATTTCACGTGGAAAATAACGTGTATTAAAATGTTTGTTTTGTTTCGTTCTCACTTATTCACACAAAATCTCATGCATGATCACATATATAAACAATGATTAAGTACAATGTTTCGTGGCTTTTATAACTTTTCGTTGAAGGTAACGTAGTCAGCATTTTAAATCATTGGCAATTTTCACTAAGGAAGGTCATACGTGCACTCATATTTTGTTTCAAAAACAGGAAAGGTCAATGATAATTATTTTTCTCTAGAGAATAAAAATACTTCTCTCAGAAATATATTTGTATTTTCAAATGAAGAAATTAGAAGTAAATCTCGCACAATAACGTGTGTTAATCACTCTCTGATCAGCGATAATAATATATTAATTCTTCAGGTTTAAAATTATATCTCAATAGGAAGAATCACCTTTTCTTTTTTTTTATGTGCATGATCTTTTGTTAAAAAACTGGCTGAGGTATATTTAATGAAAAATGACATTGATTTACTTTTGTAGTGGGACCCTCCTTATGATATACTGTATGTTAAATAATGGTTTAGCAGACTATTATTTTTAGAGGAAGTGTATCTCTGCTCAGACATACTGAGGTTGACCATGGGGTCAAGTGGAAGACAAAACAAGGAAATCAATTTTGATTGGCTGAATAAGCGCGGGAACAATGGATAGAGAAAGGTTTTTCAGTGAGTTCTTTCTTAACCGTCAAACAATGTAGGCGGATTTTCTTTCGTGCCTGTAACGGCTCCCCAGTAGAGGGGGAACGACGCCCAATGGTTAAATAGAACATGTCGGCGTGTACGTTAATAAAATAGTAAAATTATCTTTCTTGGAGTTTTTCATCTCTGGACCACTAAACATTTCGCCACCCGGCCGGGAGAAAGCGAGAGAGAGAGCGAGAGAGAGAGAGAGAGAGTACAACATTGTATTAAATTGGCGACGGTGACCTCCCAGAACGAGGGGGCTATACAATACTTCATGCGGCACACTGTTCATAAACGATGCCCATGCGTGGTCACCGTCTCTTTAAAGTCGCTTTAAAAATGTATTATTGACCGCGGGATCACCATCGGTTCTATTCTCGGAACTATTTCTGTTTCGGATGTCATCAGTTTCTAACTAGGTATTTATGCAGATGACGCTACCATATACACCTGCCTTATTAACAATTCAAACAGATCCAACGAAGTAAACCAGGCAGCTAGAAAAGAAACTTCAATCTGTGGTTAACTGGAGCAAGTTCAATGCCCCCAAAGCCAAACTACTTTCAATTAATCACCACAGAGAACATTTTCTGCCTACTATCAGGATGGCTGACACTGACCTCCAGCAACACTTTACGTATTCTTGGCCTCACATTTTCCACTGACTAATATGGGGCGACTATAGCGAGTCAATCCGTTATGTCTGCTGCGAGAAAAGTTGGTTAGCTGTGTTGAGCCAAAATGTTTTTCTCGTCAAAATTTATCTTTCACTTTTATAAATTTATCATTCGTCTGTGCATTGTAAAACTGTTGCCATATCTGAGCTGGTCTTCCTGCTGAGCATTTCTAGATTCTTGATAAAATCCAGAGAACGGCCAGAAATAATAATCGATCCTGATACCTGGTACCTCGTCTTAAGTGACTTTCACATCGACATGACATGGCTTCCCTCTGTCACTTTCTTAAAATATTTTCATGGCGACTGCTCTAATGTTCTTTGCTTTTTCCTGGTGCCTCGACTACATGAATTTATGCCTGCTGCTAGACTGACAACTAGATTTTACCGTTTTATTGTTCTACTATCTAGATGCAACCGCCATTTTTACTCTAACATTTTTTATTTGCACTTTCTACCTGTGGAACTCAAAAATTTAAGCGCTGCGTCAATCGCCATATTCTTTCTTCTGGAACGTTGTCCATTTTTTACCTTTTCCGCGATCCTACCCATTTTCAATGTTCTTATTCTTGTTTACGCCCTGTAATTCCCTGTGGTCTAGTTGCATTTCCGCCTTGATTGGTGGTGTAGAAATTTAAAAAAAATGACTTGACAGTTAAAAGGTGCATTGTACCAAACATTTGCCCATAACTAGTTTACTTCTTGTGGGAGCATAGCGTTAAAAATGTATGCAGAGATGACAGTCTAAAGCATCTTCGATTGTATGTTTTTAAAATGTTGAATGATGAAACTAGAAATAAAAACAGTGTCTAACATTAAAGAATACTTATGAAGCATACCTTCAGGTTCGAAGTGTCATTGGCTTGAAAAACTGTGTAGCGTATTCTCCTGACATATTATTTGTAAACAGAAGAAAAAGGAATACATATTTTTCATCATGTCTTCTTTCTCTATCCGTTACGTATTTTTGTTGTTATTTTTAGTGTGAAGGCACTTCATTCAGAATAGAGAGGCAAAAAATAAATCCCCCAAAACACCGCGATTCAGCAAGGAAGATTAGTTTGGTGGTGTCTATTCGGAATATAGAAGGTTCGATATCCCACGGTGAGTTTTATTTACTTTAGTGGCATATGTTCTTTTTATATCCACAACGAATTAATGAGTTGTAATTAATGAGGCGAAACATTCTTTATACACAGAACTTTCTACAGACACACACACACATACACATTCACACACAAGACATGCATATATTTTTGTTTACATTTGTGCGTATATGTGTATGCGCGCGTGTGTGTGTGTGTGTGTGTGTGTGTGTGTGTGTGTGTGTGTGTGTGTGTGGTATATGTCCTGATTCTTAACGTATGTCTGGAGCAATATGTTGGGATCGAGCAAGTAGCTTGTTAACCATCACACAACATTGACGTTATTAACGCACATAAAGAAATATATATATGTATATTTTTAAAGTGTGCTATATATATATATATATATATATGGGATAAAGTGCTCAATATCAGAGATAGAGCGTATGTAAATATAAATATAAAAGTGAACATTGATATCAACACTCAGAGGCGACAGGCTAGACGCAATCCCCAGGCCGCCTGACGATTGCGTCTAGCATGAAACAGCCTGTTAAAAATATAGTTTTAAGGTATGTTATATTTATGGATAAAATATCAGAGATAAAGCGTATGGAACTATAAAAGTGCACACAGGGGTCAACACCAAGCGGCGAAACTCTGTTTCACGCTTCAACGCAATCTGCAGGACATGTGTGTTGTGTGTTAGCTCAATTTATATATGCTGATCAATGATGCATCATGAGTAGTAAGGTCTATTATATTATCCTAGCAGTTATTGGGTGGGCGGTAACGATTATGTTTCAAATTATTCTAAAGGCTATTGTATAGGTGTAACTGTGGATCGGTATGCGGTTATTCGTAGCTATTTTATAATGTTCTTTGTTAAAAAATTTTCATTATTATTGAATTCCTAATTCTTTGTTATTGATTGTTATTATTGCATTTACTTGTGTTTATGTGTTCTTTTCATAGGTTGTTAATTTCTTTATTTACTTAATTTTTTTATCTATTTAGATTTTTTTGTTTTTTCTCAGGCTTTGTTTATCTTATTTGTTTAGTTTAAAGTATAGTCTTTGTTTACACTATGTTACATTTTCTGCGTTGTATGTAGTGGATATATTTGCATTTTTCATTGTGGTATTTGTTGCCAATTTAATGAACGTAGAAATATTTTCTTTTCGGGTCTGTATTTTGAGATAAGTTCTGATCGTTTATTTAGTGATGTCTGTTGATATCAGAAGGTAATTATAGCTATTCTACCCTCCAAATAAAGTTTATAGTTTTTAGATTGATTGTTGTAGGCTGATGCTGTTTTTCTCATTTTCTATAATATTTTGATCCAACTTAAAAGAATTCCCCATATGATCAGAAAGCATATATGTAAAGTATGCTTTGTATGCATACTTTCGTTTTTTTCCAGGATCCTTTAGTTACTCCTATGCATATATTTCATCGTTATCTACTCATTTTACAGTGGTTTGGTATTTATATTGTTTTGTAAGCAATCGCCATTTAAGGGACATTCGTTGTTTGCTCTGCAAATACATGTGGTTTTGATTTGATTAGGTGGTGGGTTGGTTATATTTCTGTTGTGGTTTTTTTTTTTTTTAGTTGTGTTATGTTCTCAGTGCAACTGTACCTAATTTTTATTTTGTTTTTATTGAATATCTTGTTGAGGGTGCCTCTGCAGGGAATGAGTTTAACGAATATTTTCCCTACGTTTGTTTTTACGTTTGATTGGAAGGTGGGTTGAACCATATGATGTTTCTTTTCCTGTTGGCTGTTTTTGTACTGTATTGCGTGTACTTGCTGTGTTGCCGAAAATATTTGAGATCTGTTTCATAATCTTTTTTGTCTTCGTTGAAGATATTTTCATTGGAAAAATTGTCAGGTAACCTCCGGTTAAGTGATTATGCGATCGATTTGATTTTTTTTGGCAGGTGACTGGAAGATGTGTGTATGTAAAGAGATTTGCCGTTGGTTTTTCTATATGGTTAAATATATGCTTTTCTTAGGTTGAATTTGACATCTACGAAATCACTTTTATTTAGGTTTCTTATGTCTATGTCGAATCCCATATCTCTGAAACTGTTTATGATTATTTTTCTGGTTTTTGTGTGTTAAGATTTCTTAGGGTTGTGAGACCTTCGTCCCTGTAGAGGCTTATATAACTTTTATTTATTTTACTTAATTCATATAGTAAATGTGCACCTATAAGCATGCAATTTTTACAAACCATCAAAACTTCCCATTGTAACGACAAAGATTTCTTTTTTTTTTAAACACGGGTCTTCGAATCATAGTGATTTTCGTGATTTTCGGCAATGTTTTATGATTTTTACTTCATTTGTGCTGATTTTTATTTGTTCCTGAACAAAGGAGATGGCCTTATCTCGCACAAGGCCATCTCCTTAGCCCAAGGCAAGCGTCAGGGGTTCAGATAAATGATATAAGTTCTTGGTTCAAAACAGTCATCTACCACGTCCGATCTGGTCCGGACACATGTAATAGTTTTGAAGATTTTTGAAATATATAAACTCTATATATATTTCCCACCTCAGACAAAATTTTCATCAACACTACGCTTTCACATAAGCACGGTATCATACGATACAAATGACTAATGACATCCAGTAGCAAATGGAATCCATTCAGAAAAATCCATTGCAAGTCAGGTGACATTCATTCAGATTAACCTTTTAATAAAATGACATACAGCCATATGACATTCATTTAGAATAGCCCCTTTTTAGTTAAATGCCAACCAACCAGAAATGCTCTTTGTAAAAACGAATGACATCCGATCACAAAATTCCTTTGTGATCAAATGACAGCCCCTCAGAAAAAAATAATTTGCAATTGAAATGACATTCATGCAGAATCATCATTAGTCAATTCAGTGGCATCTAATCAGAAACTATCTTTTTAAATCAAATGACAGTCAATCAGAAAAGAACTTTGAGAGTCGAATGACATTCAATCAGAAAAGCCATTTGTCTATCCAAAGACATCCGGTCTCAACAGCTCAGCTATCTTCAAGTTGTTTTTGTCTGTCGTTGAGCGCAGCACTTATATCCATAATTATAAACTCACTTTCTCTCACATACACACTCTCTCTCTCATCACAAATACACACACATACATATATATCTATAGGTGTTAGATTGGTTTTTTCTTTTGTGTGTGTGTATGTGTGTCTGTATGTGTGTACGCATGTGTATGTGTGTGCTCACGTATGTGCGTGTGTATGCGCAAAAGTAAATATATGCCAGTAGATAATTTGGGATTTACAGAAACGGTGCAATTATTAAAAATACACCTTTAAATACCGAATCTAGGTGCGTCGTCAGTGTTGTTGCTCCCATGTCACTAGAAGTTTCGGGTTTAAATAAACAACAGACTTCTTCGATGGGCGACCCGACCGAATGTGATCAGTATTCGGCCCGCACCCAGAATAAAATTTGCTACTAGATTTAGGACGAGCTTTATAGTGATTTTCCAAGCTTGCTAACCATTACACTGCCTCGAGATGCCCCAGGACGAGCTTTATATAAGTTCCCCCAGAAAACGGCTACTAATCAAGACTACACTCGGGCACTTCGATGTCATAGATCGGGTATGCTTGGTTGTACTGATCTTCCTACACGCGGACAAGACGGGGGGGTTGGAAGAAGAGAAGAAAACAAACCAATATATATATATATATATATATATATATATATATATATACGAGGCTCATTCAATAAATAAGGTGAATTTTTCGGTATAAGGACTTCTAATACAGATAGAAGCTTACTTTAAAAAAATTTTTCAACGTAGTCTCCCAGCACTGTCACACACTTTTCCCATCTGTGCACAAGCTTCCGTATTCCCTCAGCGTAAAAATCTTTGGACTGATGTCTCAGCCAGTCGCTCACAACACTTTTGACTTCATCGTCACTTTTAAACTTCGTGCCTCTCGTGAACGCTTTCAAGGGACCAAACAGGTAAAAATCTGAAGGGGCAAGGTCTGGGCTGTAAGGGGGATGAGGGAGCAGTTCCCAGCCCAGCTCGTTGATGGTCTGCACCGTTTGGGCTGCTATGCTGTTTGTGCTCTGAAGTAAGCATATTCGGCACCCACCGGCAGTTGACCTTGTGTGCTGTCTCAACAGATAAGCTCAAAGTCCTTGCAATGTCATCCACTGTCACCCTTCTGTCAGACTGAATGAGGTCATTGCCTGATTCGATCACCTCAGGAGACCTCACTTCTGTAGGCTTCACAGGCCTGTCTTCGTCCTAAACACTCTTCCGTACTTCTTTAAACAATTTAGCACACTTGTAGACATTTTTTTGGTTGAAACATGTGGCACCATACACAGTTGACATTCTCCTATGAATTTCAACTGGTTTGCACCCTTCAGCAACCAAAAACTTGATAACTGACCGATGTCCAATCCTGGAGCATGATTCTTGGTCGGCCATCTTTGTTAATCACCAAAACTCTGAAAGTTTTTTTTTATTCTGCAAAAGAAATTAAATCCATGTGAAAAAGAAGTAAAACAAAAAAATAAAAAATAAAAAAGTAAGCTTCTATCTGTATTAGAAGTCCTCATACCTTATTTATTGAATGACCCTCGTGTACATATATATATATATATATATATATATATATATATATATTAATAAAATAAAAACGATTTATTATATGGACTCGTCTTACGACTTACATTTCTTTCTCTCCTTCCCCTTTTAACTTCTTTATTATATCTTATTTGTATGATTTTTCTCTTTTTATAACTTTCCTTTTTATTCTTATTTTTCTTAACTACACTTAAAATGTTTACAATAGAGTGGTTAAAATGACTTCGACTATTTACAAAAAGAAAACTCCTAAGATGCGGTATGAATAATTCGGGATATTGATTGATACTCTAACAAATTCCGCTTAAAAACGATGCACATCTTAGAGAAAAGTCTAAGTTTTGTTTCTGCCGATTATAACATATTTGTTAATCGTCCGTAAGAGAACACTATTTATTATTCTCCGAAGTCAAGAATTTGTTGCGAAAACAGAAACAACTCCGCCTTTTGCTAAACTACGAAGGCTTGTTCTTCACAAGCAAACAGGACGTTTGATTTGATAAATGTAGATAATAAACAAGGACAATAAGAATCTTCCTGTAGACGTCTTTTATGGATTATGAATTACCATTCGAATATAAGAGAGTACCGCGAATCAACGACTGCTTGAAAAATGTGCCGTTAATGGCTAATACAAACAATATCAACTTCATTCCGTAATATAAAAGTTAACAATGAAATTCAGCTATTAGTACTGTTGTGTGACCAATGTTCCCTGAGTGCTCTTCAGCTGAGGCCTTGTACCAAACTGATCTAAAATAATTAAATAAATAATAAATAAAAATATCTGCTTTGATATATCGCTGTAGAGTAATGGAGAGTGATCAATCTGACAGTTATCACTGCATTGAATGTGGGGACCTTTTCTGCAATCCTCTGATACTGCACGTCTGAGTTTAGTATCGTAAATACTAATAACATCAACAACGGCTTGCTTTTGCGTCTCACACTGAGTAATGATGGAAGCAATATATATATATATATATATATATATATATATATATATATATATATATATGTAAACAGGTTCTTTTTATTGCCACACCAAGTCAAAATTGATTTAAATATAAGGATCATATTTCTCATTTTATCGTAAAAATAGATACAAAGGTATCTCGTTTAAGAGGCTCGATTTAGATATCTTGGAGTCTATTATTATTCATATGCAACGTTCTGCCCTGTCTAAACAGAGGGGGATGAAATTAAGGTTGGTTCTATTCGGGGAGATTACTGCTTAACCTAGAAAATATTTAGTACTCTTAAGGTCTTTTTATTTCCTTCTTTTAATTTCCCCCTTTTATTACATCTTGGTAATCTATTGTTTTTAACATCGGTCGTTTATAATAATTTTTCTTATCAACTTCTTTGTTTTATACTGCCGACGATTATTTTTCTGAAGAAGTGTCGGCCGAAAGGCGCCTTAAATCACCCCTTTTTTTTTCTTAAACGAGATACCTTTGTATCTATTTTTACAATAAAATGGAAAATATGATACTTATATTTAAATCAATATATATATTTATATATGTGTGTGTGTGTTCCACAGACATACTGTTTCGCTGTATCACGGCTCATCAGTGTGGCTAGACATACGATTGCATGAAGCCAGGACTGAAACCCAACCGATTTAGCATCAGTCAGAGATTTTTCCCCTGGGCTATGAGCTCCCGGCAGAGAGGAACGTGAATTTTTACGTATTTATTTTAGAATAAACACGCTAGTGACTCAGAGTGCCCAATTCAAAGAAGAGTATCTATGGGTGGAAAGAGATCATTTATGCAGGTTTTATTAAATTCAACGTAACAGTTCTACCTGCTTCTTTTTCTTTCTTTATTTGTGTTTTTCCAATTTTCGAATGTTTTCCATCCAAATCAAAAATTGTGGATAAACTGTTCAAAGTTCATGTCTCTGTTCTGTTTTCATTCGAATGCTTTCGACCCTCTCGGTCATTATGAAGAACTGAAAGTTGTCACTATGGTAGACCGATTTTATTATACAAAAGAAACAACTAGCATTCAACAAAACGTCTGTTACCACAGAAAACGACATATTAAAGTATCTCTAAAATATTTTCTATGCGTATTAAATAACTTATAATATTAATAATAATAATAATAATAATAATACATAAAATATATTTCATACAAAGATTTTCCAATTTTGCCAAGCTCTACAAAATCGTTTATTATTGACCTCAGATATATGAGTATCGTATATGTGGATCTGAAATATAACTTTCTCAAAAATTCCTCGATTTAGGCAAGAAAATAATCGTCATTAACTCGAAAATTGTAAAAATAACAGAAACAAAATAGACAAACTTCCTTGATTGAATTTAATAATTCTGTTCTTATATATATATATATATATATATATATATATATATATATATATATATATATATATATATATATATATATATATATTGTTAGATATAATAGACAATGAATGTTTATTATGTTTGATATATATATATATATATATATATATATATATATATATATATATATATATATCGACTATTTACATTATTCGGATTATTGTCCTCATCCTTGTCGCCATATATATTACAACGTTTCGGCTGTTTGGAACCACCTGAAGAAGGCCAGAACGTCAACGGCTCAAAATGCGTGCAGAAAAGAAAATAATAAAAATATACGAAAAAAATATAAAGAATACTAATAAATAAATAAAATAAAATAAACAAAAAAATCCGAATCAAGAAATGAATAAATAAGTTAATTAGATAATAAAGAGATTTACAGACTAGGAACGCACACATAAACACAAGTAAACGTAATAATAACAATCAACAAAAAAAAATGAAGTAATCAATAATAAACAGTGTTAAAATAGTTAACAAATAACACTATAAAACAGCTACAACTAAATGCATAGGATTTACAATTATTTCTACTTAATAGCCTTTAGCTTAATTTGAAAGAAATATAATTACTGCCCCCCCAATAGACATTATACGCATAATGTACTATTGGCCAGCATATATAAATAGTCGAGCCAAAACATAACAAAAATGGGCTAAAGATTACATTAAAGCATGAAACACTCTGTCGCCACTGAATGTAGACCTCAATGACCACTTGTGAATGCAACTTTCTCAAACATTCCTCGACTTAGGCCCCAAAATAATCGTCATTAACTCGAAAATTATAAAAATAACAAAAACAAAATAGACAGACTTCGTTGATTGAATTTAATAATTTTTTTCTTATATATATATATATATATATATATATATATATATATATGTGTGTGGCCCGACGATTGTATCTAGCATGAAACAGACTGTCGCCTCTAAGTGTTGACTTCTATGTTCACTTTTATATTTACACACGCTCTATCTCTGATATTGAGCACTTTATCCCATAAATATAGAACACTTTAAGACTATATATATATATATATATATAATGTGTGTGAGATTTGTTTAACAATACTGAAATCTAAAAAAAATTACCTTGACTGTCTTATTAATCGAAACATGTATTAAAATGTTTTTCTTTCCAATTGCACAAATGCGAAAAGCTACTAGAATGTTCGAGGGACTTAATATGTCGAATGTCGTCTTGATGGAGGGGAAAGAATTTGGAAAAAAAAAGGAATTTTTTTTTATTTCTTGGTGAAGTGATTTCGAAAGATGTATAAAGATGTCCAGCGTAACACAGGAATGCTAATGTTGTCTCGCGGAAGAACGGCCTTGTCAACCTGTTAAGATTTTGTCCAACTTTAGGAACCAAACTAAATCAATGATATTTGTCAGAAACGTTTTACTTATTTGGGTTAATTGGCCTACCGTGATATTTTAACCTGTCAGTGTTGACTTAATTCAGGTGACACGTGATGGCTGAATATGAGATAAATTTTAGCTTATAGGTGCTATTATATGCACCTTTTGATGTAAGGAAAGTGCCATCACCTTAAAAGTAAGATGTAGTTAACTAAGAGCAAGACCGGTGCAAGAGTGCTGTACCTCCCACTGAATCGATGATACGAAACTGCTGAATCTCAATTTTCATAATGTAGTATTCATATGAAATACAGATTTTATTGAAACCTAATTATACACTGAATCAACAGCTTCATCTACCACAAGGAAAGTTGGTTCTCTGTGTCGTGCCAGAAAGTTTTTCTCGTCTGAGTCCATCCTTCAAATCTATAAATCAACCATCCGTCCTTGCATGGAATATTGCTGTCATATATGGTCTGGTGCCCCTGCTGTACGTCTCCAGGTCCACGACAAAATCCAGAGACGAAGATGCAATGCGAAAGGTCGTGATCTGATATCTCGTCTGCAGTCGCTTTCTCAAAGACGTTCCGTGGCTTCCCTGTGTCTCTTCTATAAGCATTCTCACGGCAACTGTTCCGACAAGCTACGTCCGCTAGTTCCCAGACTGCATGGATTTAAGCGAGCTACTACGTTGGCATCTCGGTCCCACCCTTTCCCTTCCGAAACGGTTAAATGTAATCGTCTCTTTTACTCAAACATCTTCTCTCGCACCCTCCGTCTGTGGAACCCCTTTCCCCTTGCTTACATCCTTGATGACTATAATCTTCAAATATTCAAGTGTAATGTCAATCGACATCTTTGGATACCTTGATCTTGTTTCGCGTCCTTTTCTGTATCCTTTCCTCAAACACGCCTCTTTACTCTTGTTCTCAATGCTCTGTAACCCCTTGCGTGCTAGTGGCACTCCCGCCTTGCTTGGGGTGAATTGCTTAAAAAAATATATATAATAATGAATTATATGCAACAATTCAACCAGAAAATGTCATGAGAGATAATTCCTTCAAAAATAAATCAACAACGTTTTGCGTCAATTCTTAACATCAACTTGTGATTTTTCATCCAATAGTGAATTGTGAATAGTGTTTTTTCGCAACTTTGAGCAAAACAAAATCACGGCTTTTGACAAAACAATAACCCCAAATGACGTCAAAATAGGCGAATTTTTTTAATCCACTAATAAGTTGTGGTTACTTTAATTTAGACGTGTATAAATGTAAGTAGAAACAAACAAATGTTGATAATATAGTGAGAACCACAAAACAATGCCCGGAGCCTCAACCAGGCTTCCCGCTTCGGTCTGGGACTTCGGGAATAGTACACCAGGAGTAATAAAACATGACGAAGGATTACCGCCTTTTTCTATGTATATCAGTGTAATGGATGTAGCGCGTTTTCGAAGTTTTGGTTACTTGCGACAGCAGATTTTGAATTCCCTCTCGTCCCATCTCTATCCCCCTCTATCTCTCACTCTCTCTCCCTCAATCCGTCTCTCTAGCTCTCTCTCTATATATCTCTTTTTATCTATCTCGCTCTTCCCACTTCTCTTGATTTTTTCCTTTTTCTCATCCTCTGTTCTCTACAACTTTCCCATCTGTCACATGTTTTTTCTTTTAATCTCATTCTCTGTTATCTATCTATCTATCTATCTATCTATCTATCTATCTATCTATCTATCTATCTATCCCAGTCTGTTCCTATCTATCTATCTATCTATCTATCTATCTATCTATCTATCTATCTATCTATCCCAGTCTGTTCCTATCTATCTATACCATTTTTTTCCTATCTATCTATCTATCTATCTATCTATCTATCTATCTATCTATCTATCTATCTATCTATCTATCTATCCCAGTCTGTTCCTATCTATTTATCCCAGTCTGTTTCTATCTATCTATCTATCTATCTATCTATCTATCTATCTATCTATCTATCTATCTATCTATCTATCCCATTCTGTTCCTATCTATCTATCTATCTATCTATCTATCTATCTATCTATCTATCTATCTATCTATCTATCTATCTATCTATCTATCCCAGTCTGTTCCTATCTATTTATCCCAGTCTGTTCCTATCTATCTATCTATCTATCTATCTATCTATCTATCTATCTATCTATCTATCTATCTATCTATCTATCTATCCCAGTCTGTTCCTATCTATCTATACCATTTTTTCCTATCTATCTATCTATCTATCTATCTATCTATCTATCTATCTATCTATCTATCTATCCCAGTCTGTTCCTATCTATCTATCCCAGTCTGTTTCTATCTATCTATCTATCTATCTATCTATCTATCTATCTATCTATCTATCTATCTATCTATCTATCTATCCCATTCTGTTCCTATCTATCTATCTATCTATCTATCTATCTATCTATCTATCTATCTATCTATCTATCCCATTCTTTTCCTATTTATCTATCTATCTATCTATCTATCTATCTATCTATCTATCTATCTATCTATCTATCTAGTTTTTCTTATTCTCTGTTCTCCATCTTTTAGCATTTATTCTCTGTTATCCACTCCCGACTCACACACAAATTTCTCTCTGCGACTTTATTGGTTTTTGTTCTTTTTCTCATACACAACTTACTACGTTCCCTCTCTTTCACACTCCCGCTTTTTGTTATGTTTCCCATTCTCATTTTCTCTACGCACCATTCTTTCTCTCTCTCGATTTTTGTACATGTTCTCATTCGCAGTTCTCATACACTCCCTCTCTCCCTTGTGTTTCTTCTTTTTCTCAGTATTTTCCTTAGCTTCGTCTCTCTCTCTCTTTCTCTCTTTCTCTCTCTCTCTAACAGACACACACACATATACACATAAACACGCATACGCACACAAACACATAGGTACAAAGGCGATGGATCACAGCTGTCGCATTCGACTTCAGGTGTGATTACTCTCTTGCTCTTTCGAAGTTAGACCGTATGATCAAAGCGTCTGATGTCATTTCATTCGCTACGCTTGACTGACGCCACAGACGACTTCAAGACGACACATCAGTTCCTGAATGACGCCATTAATTACTTTTACTGATAAATGCACACCCACAACCATATATATATATCTATATATCTATATATATATATATATATATATATATATATGAATAATTATTTTAAAATTGACATATTTCGCTATTTAATTAGCTTCATATATCAGATATTTTGATAGCAGAATGGTTCAGAATTTTATCAATTTTTTAACTTCTAATTTGTTTTCTGTAAATACCACACATATAATAGTGTAAGCATCAAAAATTACATTCAATGTTTCCTTTGTTAACAGAAACCAACACTTCATGGTCACTGGCTGTTTCATGTGGATCATCAGTTCGCATACAGTATATATATATATATATATATATATATATATATATATGTTTAATGCATATATATATATATATATATATCTTATGTTTACTGCACACACACACACACACACACACATATATATATATATATATATATATATATATATATATATATATATATATATATATATATATGAATATTCTCTATTGTCCCGACTCCTTGAAGTTAAGCGTGCTATTAGATTGGCAACTAGGTCCTGCCCTTTTACTCTTGAAACAGCCAAATGCAATTGTCAATTCTAGTTCAACAGTTTCTTTTTTCTCGCATTTCCGGCCTATGAAACTCCCTTGAGACAAGTTATACATATGGAAAATAGTTAGGACTACATACAGGGTCAATTGTTGCCATTTTTTATTTTTCATTTCGCGCATGCGCGTTTGTTTTTAGATTTTGTTAACTGCACAGTATAGCAGGATTACTTTGGACACGATGACGCAATTTACTCAGCCACAAATTTGGAAACTGCATGATGCACTGCTCGGTATTCCCGCCGAAAGTTCCAATATAAAATTTCCAGAGGGTTTGTTTGTCAGTGCAAAGGATTCAGAAAGAGTTGGATGAGTCTAATGGTGATTACAAAGGTACGGTAGCTTGGAAAACTTACTCTGATCGTTCTGATAAGAAAAGAACTCCCGAATTTGTTGGTGAGGTACTCAGATTCAACATGGAGGCCTACATCAAATGACTTCATTACATAGCGCTGTCCTGGGTCAAGAGGGTGGCTGCTGGAAGACCCTATGTCTGGCAACAGGACTCTGTACCATGCCACACAAGTAGGAGAATCCAGTCATGTCTGTCAGACAATTTCTGCGACCTACATCACCCCTTACATCTGTCCACCAAACTACCCAGACTGCAAAGTCCTTGATTATTATACATTGAAAGAGAGACCAACAAAACTCTTTGTGGCAGTAATGATGGACTGAAGGCAAGAATTATGGTAGCATTCACCAACTTAAACAAGGATACCGTCCAGAAGAGTTGCAGGGGATTTCGAAGTTACCTGAGGAGTGTTTGTAGCCAATGAGAATTTTATTTAGTATTTCAAGATATATATGCGTAATTTTGGTAAATATATCTGTTAAAATGAGATGTCAGGATTATATTCATTTTTGCGTAATTTATATGACAATTTATTCATCGCATCCTGTTGAGACTCTTCGGTAATTTTGTTGTCTTTTCTGACGTTTTCTCCAACGTCCAAATGGCATTATCGCCTTTACTTTCTGTTTGTTTTCTTCTACGTTTATTATCTATCAAGAATTATTGAACCAACCTTTTACTCCGTCTGTTTTCTTCCCTTATTGCTATGTACCCGACACAACTTCATTTTTTCCCGCTTAATTGCGCCTCTTACATTGGTTTCTATTAGATCATGTGAAAATCATTTTAGGTCTTAGATTGTTCTCGGATCCATATGACAATCTTTTAAGGTCTTGGTTTGTTCTTGGATCCATGTGAAAATCATTTTAGTTCTTGATTTGCGAATCAATTCAACAAAATTTTATCTCGGTCTGTTCTTGAATCCATGTTTGCCTCTTTGTAGCAATTATCTAGTTGTGTTCACAGATCCGGGCAGACCTCTTTTGAAATCTTGATCTATTCTCAAATTCATATATGCATTTCTTTAGATCCCTTCTTGAATCCACGAAGGCATCTCCTTGGACTTTGGTATTTCTATATGAAATCCTTTACTGCTTTTTCTTACTATGTTCTTGAATCCGTGTGTAATTTTGTCTAGCTCTTAGCATTGAGTTTTCGAAATTTGTTTGCAAGCGGACAGCCTGACCTCATTAAGAACTTGTTTATATATATATATATATATATATATATATATATATATATATATAGAGAGAGAGAGAGAGAGAGAGAGAGACCCCCACAAGGCTAGTGGTGGTGATGGGATACCAGCCATTGTGTTGAAGAAATGCGCGCCTGAATTGGCGTCCGCCCTCTCTAAATTATACAACTACTGCCTCAAGGAGTCTTGTTTTCTTGACTGCTGGAAGTCATCACCCATTGTTCCTGTCTTTAAGAACTCTGGCGACCCCTCCGACCCTTCTAATTACCGTCCTATCAGTCTCCTACCCCTCTTCGGCAAAGTCTTCGAAGCCCTTATCAACACCGAAGTGGTTAACCACCTTACATCACATGATCTGCTCTCAGACAAACAATATGGATTCCGCTTTGCTCGATCCACTACTGATGTGCTTACGGCCATCACCGAATTTGTCTACCAAGCTCTCCATAATAATGGAGAAGCTCGCGCTGTGGCCCTTGACATCTCCAAGGCGTTTGATAGGGTTTGGCATGCCGGCCTTCTTCGCAAGCTTCAGGGATATGGTATTACATGCCGATTGTTGGACCTAATACAATAATTCCTGTCAAACCGTGAATTGAAGGTCGTTCTCAATGGATTCTCCTCCAGCTCCTATCCCACGAACGCAGGTGTTCCGCAAGGCTCCATCCTAGGCCCTACCCTGTTCTTTATATTCATAAATGATCTTCCTGACGCCATTGATTCCCAAGTCGGCATCTATGCGGATGACACCACAATTTACTCCTGCCTCAGAAACAAATCTAGTGCCACTGACAAAATTAACCTGGCTGTTCGTCTCGAAAAGGACCTTCAATCGGTTGTCAACTGGGGCAGGAATTGGCCGGTTAACTTTAACGCCTCCAAGACAAAACTGCTCTCCATTAATCACCACAGGGATCCTTCCCTGCATCGCATGAGAATGTCTGAAGATCAACTTCTCGAGAGCTCCTCTCTGCGGCTGCTCGGTCTCACGCTGTCTGCTGACCTGAGATGGAACAACTACATTGAGTTGATTGCTTCATCCACCGCAAGGAAAGTTGGCTCCCTGTGCCGGGCCAGGAAATTCTTCTGCCCTGAATCGATCCTCCAAATTTACAAAGCAACCATCCGCCCTTGCGTGGAGGATTGCTGCCATATATGGTCTGGAGCCCCTTCTGTTTGCCTCAAGGTTCTTGATAAGATCCAGAGACGGGTATGCAATGTAAATGGCCCTGATCTTGCTTCTCGTCTGCAGTCTCTCTCTCACAGACGCACCGTCGCCTCTCTCTGTCTCTTTTATAAATACTTCCATGGTAATTGCTCCGATGTGCTGCTATCGCTGGTTCCCAGGCTCCATGAATTCAAGCGTCCTACGAGGCTGGCATCCCGTTCCCACCCTTTCACTGTTGAAACTGTTAAATGTAGACGTCTCTTCTACTCCAATAGCTTCATATCTCGCATCTCACGCCTATGGAACTCCCTTCCTAATTCCTGTTTCCCCGATGACTATGATCTCCAACTATTCAAGTGTAACGTCAATCGACATCTCTAGTTGTCTTGATCTATCCTCTATCCTTCTCCACATCCTTTCATCTAACACTCCTATCTGCTGTCGCTCCAAATCCTCTGTAACCCCTTGCGTGCTAGTGACTTCCAGCCTTGCCTGGGGTGAAAAGCTTAAATATATATATATATATATATATATATATATATATATATATATATATATATATATATATATATATATTATTAAAATCTGTTACATTGGAACGTGTAAGTTACCGCAACAAAAATGCTTATTTGCTTCGACGTCTAAAGACATGGATCCGAGAACAAACTAAGACCTAAAAGGTTAGTCGCCTGACGGGACGTTTTTAGATGTCAAAACAAATATGGATTTTTGTCGCGGTAATTTATATGTTCCATTGTAACAGTCTATAATAAATATTTATTGCTCTACCCTTATATTGAGCGATCTTTTAAATTATTGTTATGAACGTTTGAATTTATATTCTTTTCGTTCTTTTACATTTGTAGCGAAACAGTTTGTCTGTGGATGGCATTATATAGGCTCCTAAAAAAATTAATTTCGGTTGAGCTCCCTGGGGAAGAAGTGTGGGCTTGTAAACAGTGACTATTACGGCTGATATAGCGAGACTCTTCGGCAAAAGCGAATTGAGTCCTGTCGGTCACTGTGTGTTTATCTAAAAATAAATACGCTAAAATTCACCTTCATCCTTGCCGTGTGCCGACGGTAAAATCTCCGACTGACGCCAATTCAGTTAGGTTTCGATCCTAGCTAGAGGCAACTGGACGTCTAGAGCTGTGAAACAGCGAAACAGTCTGTCTGTGGATGATATTATATATATATATATATATATATATATATATATATATATATATATATATATATGTTTAACGTTCTTTCCAATTCAGAAATATATATATATATGCATGTATATTGAGGTGTTTATTTCTGCATAAATTTACTCATACACTTTTATAACTCGTAGACCCCCGAGGATTTTCTACTGTTGGACATACTCTAAACAGCATAAGATACGCAGATGTTACTATGTTGATGGCAGGTCGGGAAGAAAACCTAATGATAAAGAAGAGACTTGAAGTGACAGATGTGGTTTTAACATTGAATGCAAAGAATATCATGTACAGAATACATGCGCAATGTAGAAGTTTTCAGGGGGGAAAAGAGTGACAATGAGAATGATACAATCAGAACGAGACAGTTGACATTTCGGGGATACATGATAAGCATAGACTGTCTGGAAAATGTAACACTGACGGTAACCTACTTGACGAGCTTGTGTGAATAGCTGGCAGAACAAGGGCAAAAGAAACACACGCTATTTAGAGAAACAAAAGACAGGAAATTGTGGAGAGCTATGATTGCCCACCTTTTGAAATGACATTGGAACATTAAAAACAAGAAAGTAGTCTTTTATATAATTGAAAGCTATTTAAAGTTGTTTACATTCAAAACCACTGTCCACATATAGGGTGATTTTCCTAAGCCTAGATTAGATGTGGCACAAGGGTGAAATTATAGGACACCTAGTGGGGGATCAAACTTACTATCCAGTCGTAATTGATCTAGCGAGATAAGCTTCCTAACTATTACAACACGTCGAAGTGCCATTTATTTTCTAGGTAGCGCTTAGATGTGGCACAAGTCTCAAAATATAGGACACCAAGTTAGGATTGAACTCACTATTTAGTCGTAATTGATCGAGCGAGAAAAGCTTGTTAACCATTACATTACGACGAGGTGCTCCTTTTTTTCTAAGAGTAGCTCAGATGTGGTACAAGGCCAAAAGTATGGGACACCCAGTTAGGATCAAACTCACTTTTCAGTGGTAATTTCTCAAGTGAGACAAGCTTGTTAACCATTACATTACATTGAAGTGCCCCTTATTTTTGAATCGTAGCTTCGCTGTCGCACCAGGCCGAAAGTATCGAACTCACGACTCAGTCGTAATCGCTCTAGGAGACAAGCTTGCTAACCATTACATCACGTCTGTGCCCACATTGCCCTCATACATGATGTTGATATCACAACGGTTTGGCTGTTGCATTCTACGGCCTTCCTCCGGTGCTTGTCGATCCGGTTTCAAGGAATTTTGAAATTAACACTTTATTTAATCTATGCGGATAGATCGCTCTCGTTCCGTTCTCTTTGTCCAACTGTATCTCGACTTGTTCTTTTTTTAACACTGCTCTGTTAATTCTTGTTTCGGTGACACTGAGATCAAGTACACACTGCCCGGCCCAGGGAGTGCATTAATATATGTCACTAAGTTCACGAAGAAACTCTTTAATCCAATCGGCTATTGTTCTATGCATTTAAAAAATGCACTCGAAACTCGAATTTCCTTAGTAAATTCTATTTTTCAGCGTTGATTCCAGATCATTTTCATTTTTCGGGTTTATAATTTTCTTTTTTCATTCTCAGAATTGTAGTCGCATTAAATACGTAAGAAAGGAAATTGTTGACATGTTTGCAAAATTGGAAAACAATAAAAGGAAATCAAAAGGGAACTGTCATGTTTTGACCATCCCGTATCTAGAAAAGTTGTATATAAAAATGTATCACCACTTTTACAAACAATCACTTCTAGAAATGAACTATTTATTAGTTTGAATTATTTAAGGTTCTAAAAATAGAAGTAATATTGGGTTTTAAAAATAATAAAGAAAATCCAAAAACATTCCACTTTTATTGAAAAGGTGAAAGTGCTCCGCTTACTAAAGAAAATTTGATGAGATCTTCACTTAGGATGTATCTTCTATACACGTTAATTAGGTTTTATTACAGTAAACGGTTGTGATAATTGATGCTTATTTTAAATCGCTTATTGTGTCTATCATATTAATTGGCCGTAAGCAGAGCGTGTTTCATTAGGACGGATTATATATAAGACTGTTTCATTAAGACGGATCAAAGTCAGCAGTTAATAAATCTGTGTTATTGGTGAAAATTTATTGATTTCTTTATTGGACCATGTTATTTAAGTCATGGCAATTGTAGGTGAAAATTAATATCGTCCAAAAGTCTGCCAAATTTGAAAGAAAAAATAATCATCAGACGCTAAAACTTAATTCACATTTAAAATCGGTCCAAGTGATTAGAAAACCCTTTATATATATATATATATATATATATATATATATATATATATATATATATATATATATATATATATATATATTTAAAGACATTTTTATGTTTAGCATTCTTTTTATAGATACAAGTATTTAAGCAAATGCTCTGTTTTATAATAAACAGTATTAAATAACATTTACCGGCCTGAATGTCCGAGAAATTTTCAAAGAAAATATTCGTCCTCCGACAGGATTCGAACCTGTATCCTATACGGAACCGTCATATATAAGCAGTAAATTCGACCTTGCCAACCGAACGATCCTCAGTGGCCGAATCGGTTAGGGAACGTCAGGCTATATGACGGTTCCGTATAGGATACAGGTTCGAATCCCGTCAGTGGATGAATATTTTCTATGAAAATTTTTCGAACATTCAGGCCGGTAAATGTTATTTAATACTGTTTATTATAACACAGAGCATTTGTTTAAATACTTGTCTCTATAAAAAGAATATTAAACATAAAAATGAATTTAAATAATTGTCGGGATTTGTCCATTTCATAATATATATATATAAGATAAAAACATATTTCATCACTTTAAACGATAGTTTTAGTTGATACCCACGTGTGACAAGATCTTCCGCTTCGTCATCTCATCTACTAAGAGCCAACCACATCTCTGGCAATAATACATAAAATGAAATGAAATTGTTTTAAGCCGCTTGTATATACAAACGGCTTAAAACAATTTCATTTAATTATATGTATTATATTTATGTCCTAAAAATCTTGGTTTTCTAAGTCCAAATTGTGTTAACACATGTCATAGAAATGTGCGGTCATAACGTACATTATGACTTTATTTTTGTGCTACCTTAGGTAAGTGACGTAAGTGATTCTTCACGGAAAATTGCGCGTACGTTCCGACTTACACGGAAAACCGCGTTACAACGCATAGTAGAAATAGAACTCTGTCCTAAGTCGAGTAACCTTATATATATATATATATATATATATATATATATATATAGAGAGAGAGAGAGAGAGAGAGAGAGAGAAAGAGAGAGAACGGGAGAATGGGGAGTCTTATGTCGTCATGTTAATCTAATTAATGTATGTGAAATAGTAGTGAAATACTAGTGAAATAGTAGAGAATGTATACAAACTATTTTATTATTTACAATATAAGCTCTGTCTTTCGAGTTTGAGCACTTGAAATGTTTACTGTTTATTGTTAGTGTATATATATATACATATACATACATACACACACACACATATATATATATATATATATATATATATATATATATATATATATATATATATATATATATATATATATATATATATATATGTAGCGAGAAAGAAAGAGAGTGAGAGAGAGAGTGTATAAAAATACTTTTAGAAAATCTGGTAAGTCCATATAAACTTATGTTGTCAAAGCCTTCGTTTTTTAGTTATTATTGTAATGTTTACGGTAGACGCTGTACAATAAGTATTCCTCGATCCACAGTTTGTGGTGACACGAATCCTGTAGCAGCAACACAACGACAAACACCTGCAAATTTTGGATCACTCGGCTGCCTTCGGTCTGGACGCAATCTGATACAGCTGTGCACCCTTGCGTCCAGTAACATTCGCGCGGCCGTATGTCAAAATCACATCTGCTTGCACACAATATGAATATTCTGCCATTGTTAAACGGAACACTTGTCAGTCAACTCACTATTACACACGTTAAATGTTGACGACAGACGAGCTACAAATGTACACGAATGACAAATGTAACCTAGTGTACATGACAACACAGCTCCATTTACCCCAACTTTTTTAAACTAATACTCAAAAACGAAGAATCTACGGACATATGGACTTTTGTCCTTGTTTTGGTGCGAGGAACCTGTGCCCAAAATTTGTAAAAGTATTTTTGATACACCCTGTATATATACATACATACATATATAAAAAATAAGGGATTTTTATTTATTTTTTCCGATATATTTTTATTATTTTAAGCGTTGAGTAATACCTCTCTTTAAGTAGACACTCTGTTTATTTGAAACAATATTTTATTTCGTCTACCAACCTGAAAATTTGAGCAATCTTAGAGAAAATGCGTCCTCTGCCAAGATTCAAACCTGTGTCTCCCTTTGCAGGAGAATCCACGGTTTGATCCAATCAGCTCTGAAAACGTACACTGATCGCTCTGATAAGAAAAGAACTTCCAAATTTGTTGGTGAGGGCCTTAGACTCAACGCGGAGGCCTACATGAAGTACTTTCAGCAGGTAGTGCTTCCTTGGGTCAAGAGGTGGCTGGTGTCTGGCAACAGGACTCTGCACCATGCCACACAAGCAGGAGAACCAAACAAGGCTACCAAACAACTTCTGTGACCACGTCACCCCTTAAATCTGGACAGCTAGCTCCCCAGACTACAACCCCCTTGATTATTATGTGTGGGGGCGCAGTTGAGCGAGAGATCAACAAAACTCCTTGTAACACCAAAGATGATCTGAAGGCAAGGATTATGTCAGCATTCACCAACAAACAAAGAGACCGTCAAGAAGAAATGCAGGAGATTCCAAAGTCACCTGGAGGGCGTAGTTGAAGCCAATAGCAATTTGAATGAATAATCTTTAGTATTTCAATATATTTCTGCGTAATTTGGGGGAATATATTTTTTTAAATGAGACGTCGATACTATTTTCATTTTTGCGTAATTTAGACGACAGTTTATCCATTGCATCCTGTAGTGAAACTGAGTGAGAGAGTGAGAGAGTGAGAGAGAGAGAGAGAGAGAGAGAGAGAGAGAGAGAGAGAGAGAGAAATGCATTATATACAGACAGAATAATTGACTTTATATATAAAGGTGAAATTGAAAATTTTTCAACTGGATCTACTAATCTAATTCGCTTGAAACTATATTTCCTCAGGGCTTTTTCTCAAATTTGAGAACTTTGCGCCTCATTTTCTCATTTCTATCTATCTATCTATCTATCTATCTATCTATCTATCTATCTATCTATCTATCTATCTATCTATCTATCCATCTGCGTTCCTTCATTATCTATCTATCTATCTATCTATCTATCTATCTATCTATCTATCTATCTATCTATCTATCTATCTATCTATCTGAGTTCCTTCATTATCTATCTATCTATCTATCTATCTATCTATCTATCTATCTATCTATCTATCTATCTATCTATCTGAGTTCCTTCATTATCTATCTATCTATCTATCTATCTATCTATCTATCTATCTATCTATCTATCTATCTAAGTTCCTTCATTATCTGTCTATCTATCTATCAATCTATCTATCTCTCTATCTATCTATCTGAGTTCCTTCATTATCTATCTATCTATCTATCTATCTATCTATCTATCTATCTATCTATCTATCTATCTATCTATCTGAGTTCCTTCATTATCTATCTATCTATCTATCTATCTATCTATCTATCTATCTATCTATCTATCTGAGTTCCTTCATTATCTATCTATCTATCTATCTATCTATCTATCTATCTATCTATCTATCTATCTATCTGAGTTCCTTCATTATCTATCTATCTATCTATCTATCTATCTATCTATCTATCTATCTATCTATCTATCTATCTATCTATCTTAGTTCCTTCATTATCTATCTATCTATCTATCTATCCATCTATCTATCTATCTATCTATCTATCTATCTATCTATCTATCTATCTATCTATCTATCTATCTATCTGAGTTCCTTCATTATCTATCTATCTATCTATCTCCTGAGTTCTATCATTATCTATCTATCTGTCTAGTATGTAGTCCCATAATACGCTGCACTCATACATGTGCTTAAGCGGAGTGGCAAACGAACAGCGAAGGAGACGCATTTCTGCACGTATACTTTTGTTTGTTAATCACTCATGAATAATCAGAAAACTGTACTGGGATTTTCACCTGTCTCGTCCGTTTACCTGGCTCACGCTAGAGGGCGTTAATATGCAAGAATTGGTACCATGATGGAATCAACAATCTGTACTTAAAGCAAATGTCATGTAGATGTAATTTGCGATAGAAAAAAGGCGTTAAAACCTCGGCGTTGTTGAAAGCTGCTGGTCATTTTGGACAGGTGCAATGCGATAACAATCATCTCTTAAACGATAACAGGATATAAAATGTCTGTTTATAGGCAGGTGGGTTATTAAATATTCGCCATGTGTGTATAGAAACTAGTGGTTGAAGATAAGGCTAGAGTTTTATTTCCTACCTATAAGTACGGTGACATTTATTACTCGGAATCTACGAGGGTGAAAAAATATACAAAACGATGATGTTATAATAATTAGGATATTTTCTGTAAATTTACCCCAATATATTAATTCACCTCAAAATAAAAAAAATATATATATTTACTGAAATTCACACCAAATCCTCTCAGAGCGAGACCTTTTTATTTCACTCTGATTGAATCGACCTTCGCTATCGCCCAAATGTGGGTGACTCGGGCGCGCTATTTCAAAGCAATTTTTTAATGTACCTTGTAAGTACCTCGAATATCATTCGCATTTATAAAATGTGAATAACTCCTTGATTTTTGGTCATCTTTCATTCTAAGCGTTGAAGATTTAAAATTTACAATTTCAAAAGAGTGGCAAAAATTTAATAAAACCCAAGCAAATTTTGATTTAAAATTTATAATTTCAAAAGAATGCCCAAAATTTAATAAAAATAAACTGTATAATTATATATATATGAAGAAATAAATGTTGTATATATATATATATATATATATATATATATATAGATAGATAGATGTAGATAGATATAAGTTATTCTAAAATTCGCTTGAAGATGAAACAGAATTAATGCTTTTGATTTAATTATATAATTAAATTTAAAGATTTTAGCTCCAGTCTTTGAAATATAGTTATTACTGTGTAGCGAAGAAACCATATTTTAAATCAGTTTTATAATATTTATGCTCTGTAAATTTACGTTGAGCACTCTTTTGTAAAAATAAAAATAAAATAAAATAAAAAATATCAATAAGAACACCGGATTATATATCTTACTGTTCTTTATATATATATATATATATATATATATATATATATATATATATATATATATATATATATATATATATATATATATATATATGTATATATATATATATATATATATATATGTATATATATATATATATATATGTACACAGAATATGTAATTTCTTGCGGTGAATTAATATTATGTATCTTTACATTATTTGTGGTGAATTAACAGAAATGTTCCGAATCCTCTTGACGACTAAACAGAAGAAAGTCAATCCCAAATTAAAATTGGCCGGGCTTTCAAATTTTGCCCTTTTTTTAAGTACCTCGTAAGCAATTTTTTTAAGTACTTTGTAAATACCTCGAATATCATTCGCACTTATGAAATTTTGAATAACTCCTTGATTTTTGGTAAATTTTCATTCTAAGGGTTGGAGATTTAAAATTTATAATTTCAAAACAGTGACAAAAAATTTACTAAAATCCATGCAAAATTTGATTTAAAATTTATAATTTCAAAACAGTGACAAAAAATTTACTAAAATACATGCAAAATTTGATTTAAAATTTATAATTTCAAAACAGTGACAAAAAATTTACTAAAATCCATGCAAAATTTGATTTAAAATTTATAATTTCAAAACAGTGATAAAAAATTTACTAAAATCCATGCAAAATTTGATTTAAAATTTATAATTTCAAAACAGTGACAAAAAATTTACTAAAATCCATGCAAAATTTGATTTAAAATTTATAATTTCAAAACAGTGACAAAAAATTTACTAAAATCCATGCAAAATTTGATTTAAAATTTATAATTTCAAAACAGTGACAAAAAATTTACTAAAATCCATGCAAAATTTGATTTAAAATTTATAATTTCAAAACAGTGACAAAAAATTTACTAAAATCCATGCAAAATTTGATTTAAAATTTATAATTTCAAAACAGTGACAAAAAATTTACTAAAATACATGCAAAATTTGATTTAAAATTTATAATTTCAAAACAGTGACAAAAAATTTACTAAAATCCATGCAAAATTTGATTTAAAATTTATAATTTCTTGGGGAAAATTAATATTTCCGATAAGTAACTTTACATTATCTGGTATGAATTAACAGAAAAAAAATTCTTATAATTTTTTTGGTGAATCTATCTTCAACTTTCATTGAGGGTCACTCACACACGCACATGCACACATACTCACAAAATTAACACCCTATAGATGTGACAGTAGGCCGAACATGTGGGGCGCTCAATGATGATTGATCTCACTATTCAGCCGTAATTGATCTAGCAAGAAAAGCTTGTTAAACATTACGCTACGTTGAAGTGGCACATGCTATACGGCACTACATGACGTCTGGACAATTTTATTACAGATGAAGAGACATTAATTCTAGTGGAAGGCACAACTGTCGAAACGTGGTGTTTCTGTGGAATTTCATGCATTTGAGAAAATCGTCAGGTGGAATTTAATGTAAGTAGAACAGATGAAGAGATACGGAGCCACATAAATTGTTTGATAATTTAATAATATAATAAACTTCATCTTTCGACATTGACCCCTTGGGTTGTTGTTTTTTGTTTTGTTTTTTATTATTTTACCCCAAACAGGGTGGAAATGCCGCTAGTACGTAGTTGGTTACAGGGAATAAAATTGAGAGAAAAGACTGAGTACTGGGAGGATAGAGGAAAGGACAAATGATGAACGGGATTCAAAAATATAAAAGATGGCGATTGACGTTGCATTTAAAATTTTGAAGATTGTAGTTATTAGGGAAGTAATTAAACGGAAAGGAGTTCCACAGGCGGGAAGTGCGAAAAAAGAAACTTTTGGAGTAGAAGAGGCGGTTGCATTTAGATATTTTACCAGTAAACGTGTGGGACTTAGATGCCAGTCTAGAAGCACGCTTAAATTCATGTAGTCGGAGCACCAGCTTTTTTGCTCGTCAGAGAAGTTGCCACGAAAATATTAGTAGGAAAGACAGAGGGAAGCTACGCCATGTCGCTGAGAAAGTGATTGGTGTCAAGATGCCAGGTCAGGATCGATTCCATTACAGATCTTTCTTTGGATTTTGTCAAGAACCTCGAGATGAATAGCTGGATCACCAGACCAGATATGGAAGCAGTATTCAATGCATGTACGAATGATAGATTTGTAAATATACAAAATGGATTCTGACGAGAAAAAAAAAATTCACGCACGACAGTAACCCAATTTTCCTTGCAGGAGATGCTTCTCTTGATACTATGTAGTCATTTCACTTCAACTTAGTTGAAAACACGAAGCCAAGAAGGCGCTGTGTGTTGCTCTCCGGGAGTCTAGAATCAGCCATGATGATGGCAGGTAGAAAAGGTTCTTTCTGGTCGTTAAATGAAAGTAGTTTCGTTTTGGAGGAGTTAAATTTACAAGCCATTTTCTGCCCCAGTTAGCCACTGATTGAAGGTCATTTTCATAAGCAGGTGTCAGGACTACTTTGTCAACTCTGACGAATTTGCAATTGAGATAGAAGTAAATGTACGTAAGAGCTTGCGTAGAAGACCAGCTTGTCAAACCCTGTCAAACGACTCCGTGATATCTAGAGTCACAGCTCGAGCTTCGCCGTTATCGTCAAGAGCTTAATATACATATTCAGTGATGGCCGTTAACACATCAGCTGCAGAAGTTGTTATTATATATATATATATATATATATATATATATATATATATATATATATATATATTTGTTAAAGGGTCTCCCCTTTTCACACAAATGGACTCACCCAAGGTATACATATACCACTACCAGTAATACCCAAGGAGAGTAGTAGAGTCAAGGAGTCGAGACGGAACGACAGAAGAGTAGTAGAGTTCAGTAGTAGTAGAGTAAGTCACACACACAGGCGGCGGCAAGCGTCACAGTTAGCGAGCACGTAGA